>OY770264.1:169711924-170455646 GCA_963669355.1 Chorisops tibialis | reverse complement strand
GTGAATGTTTGATTCATTCATATATTGCTCGAAAGCTGCCACCTACACATTCCTTCTTCATCACATCCTTGATATTTCCCATATAGTCCATTTCCTATATTCCAGAATAGCAGAAATATGTGTCCCAGAGTCCTCCTGACAGGAAAGAATTGGATCCGGTCGCTTGGGTCATACCAGACGAGAAGATATAATACCTAACTACCTTCTCTACGTACATAAAAGAAAGGATATTCCCACAGAATGTAGAGATTCCTTTGCTTCGAGTGGGTTCTTGTTTTTGTTTTTTTTTTTTCAACTTTGGATGCCTCACAGAATGGGGATGAGATTCTCTGATGTGATGTCCACCACCATAAAAATGTACTATACACAAACAAACAGCTTAATTCATCTTACTTCTTGGGATTCGATGATTTCAAGAGTCTGCGCTATGCAGAAACCAATCGCATCAAAGCACCCCATTAAACGTCGTCTCTTATAGTCCACCCCATCTCCTCGTAACCCGTCGTGTTACCGGGCAGACACTTCTCTATGTTTTACTCGAGACTTATATGGGTAACTTTTGTGTCTATATTGCGTCTCATGTCTCGAATGCATGCGACTATGCTAAAAAGCAAGCTGAGCCAAACTATATCCTTCTATTCCTAGACCGACGAGTGGACTGTGTGTATTTTCGTTATAGGAACGTGTGTATACAAAAAAGGATATGTGCGTCTCGGAATAAGCTTTCTGGTCTGGAAAATTGCAATAAGGAAGACGAGAAAAACTACGACGACGAGGACGATGATGATGTTGATGGGTAGAGGATAGGACGAAAAAATAGGGATAAAAAAAGTAAAACATTGTAGAGCGATTGGGTTGCAAGTATAGGGATGGGAATGGAGCAGCGTTGGTATAATTGTGCAAAACAACAATGCTCAAGAATATTCTGGGAGCGGTATGTTCGTTTCGTTTTCAGAAAGCTTTTTCAATCTCTCCCAACAAGCTCCACCACCTCTTATTTCATATCGTTCTTTTTTTCCAGTTGTTGTTGCTGCTCTTCCTCATAATCTTCTTCTTGCTACTGCTGCTTCTTTTTTGTTGTTATTGTATTTTTTTTTTCATATCCTTGGTCTCTTCTCTTCCTTTCCCATACTTATCTGTATATAACTAGGCTAGGCGCTCCATATAGCTCAAAGGCCATATGCAATGTACCAAACCATTTTCTATCCCGGCACAAAATGAAAAAAAAAAAAAATCTCTAAATTGGAATTTTCATCTTCGTTCTTCCTCTCTAATGGAAAATATTTTTGCAGGGTGAATTGGGGTTGGGGTCGGCCGGGATTGTTATTTTCTTCATAGTTAGATACTCAGAGTTCACATACATACATATAAGTACAGAATTTTCTTTGTATGTTAAGAATCTAGAAGGGAAAATCGTGAACTGTAAAACGAAGAGAGAAAAAAAATAACAAGAAAGCTTTTCGGGTATCCTTCCGATCTTCAATTATGAAGCTGTGGCTTCGGTCGCGTATGCTATAAATTGAATTCTATTTTCAATTTTAAAATCTCTGAAATTTTAAACAGACGAAACTATGTCAGGGATAGAATACTGCACCACTAATCCCGACCATCGTGACATAATAAACACCAATTATCAAACTTATTAAATATTTTCCACAAAATTAACAATTGTTTTGAATTTTTTGACAATATTGTACCGAATATTTTTGTTTTTTTGAATGATTGCTATCGCACGATCGAATTATGATCGATCACCTATTGTATGAGAAATCAGAATTTTTTTTTTTTGATAAAGCAAAATACGAAAAATTAAAAAAAAAATTTAATGAAAATCAAAGAGTATTCAAAGCAAATATTTGAAATATTTGAAATATTTTTAAATTAGAAAATACAAATGTCATGATTTATTGTTAAATTTTGTATTCGGTAGACAGTTGAACGTAATTTGGAAACTAGCGAACAATGGATATAACTAGAAATTAGGATATTGTCAAAATTTAGTAAAAATGTAAATGGAAAAAAATATTAAATTAATTTTGATTGTATGACATACCTGGCCAAATTATCAACAGAAAATGAACGAAGTTTGGACAAGGTTAATTATTAAGATTCCGATCACGTTGAAATTAAAAACAGAAAGGAAAAGAAATGGAAATTTTAGATAAAATAAATTTTATCGATTCTGAGACATAAGATCAGCAAACAAGTGTGGATGGCCTGGGAGGGTGACTACGATAACTTTTTGGTCGCAAAAGATTGCAGGGAAAAAATCAATTCGGTAAAACACATGACTAAATTGTATTAAATATTGGTTTTGCATTTCCCGCTCCTTTTGGCAAATAATTGACATTAGTTCCAAGTTTCGAGGCCCAAAAAACCTTTGACGGCGGGTTTAAAAAACCGAAGTGCGAGGAAACTTGTTGCTTGCCGGTTGTTATTATGGGCTGTAATTTTGAATCTGGATTTTTCCTAATGGATTGCGTGTTGGGGCATATCCCTCCTCCCGGTTCATGCCAAGATCCAGGAGAGGATTGTCATATATAGACTGGAGGAGAACTTGACTCATCTGGCGTCGAAATGGCGATTCGGCTTCCGTGCCGAGAAATGTATGAATACAAGTAAAATACAGCTTTGCAAGAGGTGCTAGCAAGTACGTCCTTGGAATCTTTGTAGATTTCAAGGGTGCTTTTGACTATTCACGCTGGGAAGTAGTGAGTGATAAGCTACGGTTCTGCGACTGGGAAGAAAAGTCCTATTTCTCTTACAGATTTGCGAGATACTGTATGGAGGCTTGTGGAGCGTAGCTGTCTACAAGACTCCATTAGTGGTCAATTCATATAGAACTTTATGAAGCATGGCCTTCTGGTGCAGCTCGCGGATTCAAGGAATGTCGCGGCGTATGCTGGCGACCTGCTAATATTAGTGAAGGGAAATTCGAGGATTCCGCTCAAGAGTAATGGTGTGGCTTAAATGGTAACTTTTTGAGAATGGAGATGGAAGGTTGGCGTGGAGATATCGAAGGACAAGGCGATAACAATGAGCCCTTCATCATCATTGAGGGTTCAGCTACGCGACTGATGTCAAATACCTGGGCATTGGAGTTTCCAAGTGGTTGGAATTCAAGCTTTACCTGTGAAAGCTCAGGGGGCTTCTCCCCACTACTGTGAACCAGATCAGCAGGGGGCCTTCCAGACGCTTGGCTCGTGTCATATACGTTGAATTATTTGTTGCCTGCGGGTCGGTGATATGGTACGAACGTTGGTGACTGATGAGGGTACTCGTTCAATTAACTTCTTCCAAAGAGCAGTCTTGAGTGCATGTTTTCCTGTATGTCGCACAGTATCCACTGTTGCCATGCAGATACTCAAGGATGCTCTGCTGTTAGATTTGGACGTGAAGCGTCGTGCTATCACATACAATAGGAAAGGATCAGCATTGCTGGTTAGCCCCGAAAGAGGTTAGTGAAAGGGGCCTTCGCGAAGGCAAACTGTCACTCCAACTTGAAGTCACGTCACTGACCTTCGTCTTAGTCTGGGTAATATCTTGATGGGCCACAGCAGCATGCATGTATTTCTCCACGGAGTGGTTCGTCGTTTGATAGTTGGCTGCATATCCTGGCACTCGCGTCTTTACACGTGAAGCATTCAATAGGAGACGGGCCAAAGCGGGCCATTAAGGGAGAACGTAGATGAGATTAGTTAGATATAAAAACGGGTTATATGATATTTTTATCTCACATACGTAGGGAAGAGATAACATTAATTATCATATACCGGGTGAACGATAAAGGTCAATTTCAACATAACCCTTGGGGAGTTTCGACCCCGTGTGTCTCGAAGTGGATTGCTACGAATTACGTGTTTGCAAAGGAACCTAAGGATATTGGGGCTCGTCAGACCTTCGGTATCTCACTTCGCACGAAGCTGCGAGTTTTTGACGCATACGTCAAATCCGTGTTGTTATATGGTTGTACCATGTGGAAAGTGACCGTTCGTCTTACCAAAAAACTACAGACTTTCGTGAACCAATGCCTCTGACACATTTTAGGAATATTCTGGCCAGAAATGATCTCCAAATGAGCTTTGGAGTACCAGTACTTTGGCCAGACTAAAATATGTATTGAGATTCAAAGGCAGAAGTGGCAGTGGATCGGTCATACTTTGAGGAAATCAGAGCAAAACATCGCCAAACAGGCTCGGGATTATAGTCCTCAAGGTAGACGTCGGGTTGGTCGACCATGGAAGCGAGTAGTTGTGCAGAAGGCCAGAGGAATAAACAAGCCCTGACAACAGCTTCAGGCCGATGATTAGGATCGCACATTGTGGAAGAGAGTCGTTTCTGTCCTACGCCCCTATAGAGGGTCTTAACAGGAATTTGATTTGATTTGATTGAAAGGAACCTAAAGTGGAAGTAATTTTCAAAATTACGAAACCTGACTGGATATATTCTGGTATCACAGGTGTAGGGGAAGGAAAGTTACTTTCAGCCCCGGCAATGGAAGATGACCTTCGGGGAGTATCGTGGTGGCTGTGGTTACTGGCCACATCGCGCGCAAAGCTCCTCGGAACTCGGGGTGGAGTTACGTTTTTCAACCCGGTACTATGCCGAACGATTGTAATATCAGAGTTGTCGATTGTTCTCGTATCCAGAAGTATAATTACCGAATCTGCATTCGGAATTTATTGCTAAAGACAACCGTGGGCTTAAGCCCCTAGTGACAAGCGTCCCCGTTAATCCATTCAAGATATGGCTCTAGATGGACAGCGTGTTGGTCACCAATGCGAAGGTTACCAGTATAAATCTCGATCGACGGGTGAGTGCTTAGATTTAGGTCACCTCAATCTGCAAAACTAAAATCTCGTAGGCAAAGGGTTGTGCAAAGAGCTAGCAATACTTCCACAATAACAAAAAATCTGCCGACGAGTCGAGCACAAATTTATTATTCTTGAGACAAGTTGAGTATGCGTGGGAAGTCAATAATCAGTTTAGGGTGGATAGGGGATGTGAATGGAGGTTCTAGGGCACGGCTGTTGTCCAGTATGTCTATATGTATATGCAAGTTTAGATTTGGATGGGTGGAGGGCGTTAGAATTCTAATTTGCCAAATTTAATTATGTTAATAACTTGTTAATTGATTGCTTGTATCATGTTCAAAATTCACTGTAGAGAATGTTAGTTTCATAGTCGATAAATTTGTGATGCAATATTACTTCGATCGTCTTAAAAGGTGTTCGTACAAAATTTAAAGTTCGTACCTTTTAATTCGTTGGTTATTAGTTGATTTATTGAAATCGGCCGAAAACATACTTCTGTATTGAAGGGGATAGATCTCAAAACTGTTGATGCAACTTTGTTTTAAATAATTACGGGAGCGGCTGTGCAAGACCTCAAGTGGATAGTTTTTAATGGTTTTGTTATAATGGATTTCTTAAAAATGGTTGAAAAAATGCTTTTGAATGGGAGAGGGTAGAACTTTTAAAGATATTCGATCAGTTAATTTCTTAAGCTTTCAAGCATTTTTTTTTTAAATGAGCTTCATAAATTTTCAAGATTGTAGCTTCAAATTTCAATTAAAAATATTGAGTTTTTGTGGTGTGTGTGTATTTTTTTTCAATACGTCAATACGTTTGAAACACCTCTTGCAGGTTGGTGCACCCCTTTGGTACATCATAGTTCTGATTTAATTTTTTTTTTAAATACCAAATATATGCATGTACGTGCAAAAATTGAACTTTGTATCTTTTACCAGAGCCCTAAAATTGTAGTGAAAATTAAATTTTCGACATTTGGACCCACCTTTCCTTTACACCACTCAACCTACAAAAATAATTATTACCAAAAATAAAAAATTTAAAGCTCTGCAATCTTACAAATCACCATTTTTGAAATGCTCCCATTTCCCCCACTAGTGTTATGTGAAAATTTTATTTTTTTCTTCTAATTGGCTTGTATAGCTTAAAATATGTTCAAAGCTTCAACTTTTAGGTTGTTACAAATAAAATGGCGACTTCCGCGATGAAGTGAAGTTAGTTGCGATTTTCATGTCTCAAACTGCCGCCAGGTGGCTCTGGTAGTAATGAATATTGTAGTATAAATACTCCTACATTTGGTCAAGGAATCATATCAGTTGTAGCAAATGGTTAATTTTACTTTGCGAGTTCAAACTTGGCCACAACGCAAGGGAGGCAACCAAAAACATTAACAATATATTTGGAGCGGACATAGTAAGCGAATGAACCACACAGCGATGGTTCGAAAAATTCCGATCAGCAGATATGACCCTTCAAAGTGGCCATTTGGCCACTCAGGACCATCGATAGACCACGACGAGCTGCGTTTACTAGTGGAGTCCGATTCACGCCAAATTATAAGAAACATTGCAGAGAAACTGGACGTACACTATTCGACAGTTTTCCGGCACTTGTAAAAGCTTGAAAAAGTCAAAAAGCATGATCAGTGGGTTTCGCATGATCTTACTGAAAACATGATGTGAATAATAAGAATAACAGTCAAAAAATTAAACAAGTTGCAGTATGAGACTCTTCCTCATTCACCATATTCACCAGACCTCTCGCCAACCGACTACCATTTTTTTTTAAACATTTGGATTACTTTTTGGCGGAGAAACAATTTAACAATGAAGTAGCCATCAAAAATGCCTTCGAGGAATTTCTTCAGTCTAGAAAGTCGGAATTCTACGAAACTAACATAAATTCACTTGTATCTCGTTGAGAGGAGTATATTGCATCTGCTGGTACCTAGTTTGATTAATAAAATTAAGTTTTATAAGAGTTAAAGTTGTTTGAAATCACTAGCAAAGTCGCCATTTCATCTGCAACAATTTAATACATAGCTTAAGAGATAGTCGAGATATTAAATTTTCTTTGCATCTTCTGACCCTCTCCCTCAGAATAATTGGCATCTTTCTAAGTTGGATGGACTTATATGCCGCCTTATTCGTCATAAGATTAGGATTTTTTTCCACTAAGTAATTATAAAAATCAACTCATTTGAAAACAAAAAACAAAAAAAAAATAGTCGACAATTTGTTTTTAGCCACCCTCGCCTCCTTTTCGGAGCGCAATGGATAAACGAATTCAATTATTTTTAGAGTTTGCCCACAACGCCTTCTATACGTACATATGTTGGTTTTCAGCTTCCTAGCTAGAACCACGGTTAAGATATTCGAGTTCGTAGTTTCCGGTTCTAGCGGTCCCCCGCTTTCCTCTTAACACCTACATCCCCCCAAAATTAGATTCCGCCTGAGATCAGCACCCATCTACAATCCAACCAAAAATTAACTTTTTATCTTTAAGGGCTTGGGAGTTCATGTGTTCTGAGTGTACACGTACAGCGTACGGTGTGCAGATAGATGGTTTTTTTTAGGCTAATTTAGTCATGAAACGCGAAAAAACGAAATTTAATGGTAGTAACAAAACATAACAGGACTACGATTGGGTGTAAATAAATAAATTATTGATTTTAAGAAATTTTGTATGCGGAGTGGTAGAAGGGGTGACGGCATTGAACCAAGTTTTTTACATTGTGCTAGAGTTGCGATCAAAATGTTCTATACAAAATTTAAGATTCAAAAATTTAATATGTACATAAAAATTTAGTGTATTGGATTTAGAGAAAATGTGCAGATTGTATGGGAGGTGGTAGAAGGAGTGGAGAGTTCATAATGATTTTCTTTTCAGAAATAAAATGCTAACATCATGCATTTGACATGTTTTAAATTGTAGATCAGTAGCGTTCATATTTTTCAGGAAAATTAACTTTTAGTAAAGTTGTGTGATTGTGTCATATTGTATGGATGGGGGGGGGAGGGTAGAAGTAGGTAATCATTTAATTTTTACGGTCTTACTATTTATTCTAAAATAAATATTTAGTACTAAATTTCAGATTGATAAATGTTATATGCACTGCAAGTTTGTATGGGAGGTGGAAGGAGCAAGAGGATGCAAATAATTTGTATACTGCAGATTTGGCCCGTACACAAACTTGTCCTTATTTTTTTGCCAAAAAAGTCCTTGAACAAAATTTGAACTTACTTGCTCAACGCGTTCTCGAGCTTGAGAGGACACGGACGGACGATATTTGGTTTTGAGATATTTTGAGTGATTATATGAAATTCTGTGTCATTAATTTTTTTTCTCCGAGCCATATTTCTTATCGTTACAAACTTAATGCTAAACTTTTAACACTCTCAGATTTCAATAACGAAAGTTATATGCAATCACGAAGAAACACACCAATCAGACAAAACCTAACGATACCAAACTATAACATAGAAAACATGGACAACTTCATATATCTAGGAGCTAATCTCTCCACAGACGGCAATGAGATCAACGAAATTAAAAGACGCATAATGGTAGCGAACGAGACATACTATTCGATGCTTCCAATAATCAAATTTGAAGACGTGCATAGATAAACGTAGCTGCGAATCTGCGAAACAATGGCAGTGAAAAATGGACCTTGATACTGGCATCAGAAAAATGGTTAATGTATTTGAGAGGAGGGTATTAGGACGAATCCTCAGATCGGTGAGAGAACAAGGCGAATGGAGAATTCGATACAATCAGGAATTGTGTACCATTTTTGAGGACCCAGAAGTCCTCTACTCTCATTAAACTTCGAAAGCTACAGTAGCCTGGTCACGTACGCGAATGGAGGGCAAAGGACTCTGGAGATCGGGAAGTCTGCAAAAACGATTCTATTTCTTAAAACTGATTTATTAATGTTAATTCTTTTTTGAGAAGACCGCCTTCTGTCAGGGCCCAGACCAGAAGGGCTGCACTCTGTCGCTCGTCATGACAGCTCGTTGCCAGTTACAGTTCAGTGAAGCTTCAATTCTATTACAATATACTACATCTCCCCTTTTTAGCTAAGATGTTAATTACAATTCAGTATTACATTCGTTTCAATTTCCATATTTTAATTTTGTCTTCATTTTATTTATTTTTTATTATTCTTTCAAATTTCCTTTTCTTATTTGATTCCAACTTTTACATTGTCTTAACCTTTCAGTTATTATTTATTTTTAATACAATTATTTACAAATTATACAATGTTAATAGTATTTCACATTTTAGAGTTTTTCATTTCAACTATTTTACGTTTAACTTGATGCGATTTAATACATACATTGTTGTCGTTTCATCTATTAAGACCAATATACGATATGCAAAAACCCATATAAGTAAATGTAACGTTTTCTGAGAACATTCGAATTCCGACGCAACACCGATCCATCTTTCAACTCAACCAGTACGATCTTGGACTATTGTGAATCCCTACAATACGTGCTCTAACCCAACCAAGTCTTTTGTTTCATATCATCCCCCTTTTCAAAAACATGTTTTTCTTTAGAATGCTGATCATAATACGTTTTTTGTTTAATATTTTTGTTGGTTATGTTCTTATGAATATTTGGGACTACGTTAGGGATAAATAAATTTTGTTTTGCTTGAACTAATGTTAGTGTTGTACGACTCATCAATAGCTCTACTGGTGAAGCGTTTATTTCTTTCAAAGGACTATTTCTGTACTCTAACAGAGCAATTCATAACTCTCCACCGCTTTGTTTTGATTTCTTTAATAAATTCTTAGCTATATTTACAGCTTTTTCTGAGAACCCATTTGCCTGGGAATAAGTTGGACTGGTCGTTATTAGATCTATGTCACAACTTTTACAAAACTGTTTGAAGTGAAAAGAGTTGAATGGCACATTATCTGCTACCAATTCTCGATTCTGCTCTTCTACTTTGAAAGAGTTAAACACCTCTCGTACTTCTGGTCCAATTGCATTTAAAAAAATTGCCACTTGAACTGCAGGCGGTTTTTTTGGAAATTTCGACCGCGGTCAAAAACACTGTGAAATTTTGCCGAAATTTCGTCCAATTTTCGGGTACGTTTCCCTGGAGATTGAGTTCTTCAATTTTTTTTACGAACTCCATGTTAACTCGTTCTATTATCACACGAGTTTTTGGGGGTCTTCCACGAGGTGCTTTATGTGCGTTCACAGTTTTCTTCACTTTAACTATTGCCAGAAATCACTATGTAGTATTATTATTTCTAAGTACCCTACCAGCTGCGCCATGCATTATTCTTATTGCAAAAACGATTCTATTTCTTAAAACTGATTTACTAATGGTAACTCTTTTTTAAGAAGACCGCACTCTGTCAGGGCCCAGACCACAAGGGCTGCACTCTGTCGCTCGTCATGACAGCTCGCTGCCAGTTACAGTTCATTGGAGCTTCGATTCTATTACAATATACTACAAAGTCAGGGCCCGATTCGAGCTGTAGTGCCATTGAAGAAGAAAAATTTTAGAGTTAAACAGTCAATTTGTAATATCGATAAACCTACAATGCCTACTTTTTTCTCCAAATCTAACAATATTTCCCAACTAAATCTCATTCAACATGATTTTAAATTAAAGTAAAATTTCCAGATGATTTTTTTAAACATCAACTCACAGTAGCTTTAAATTGTCAAGAACAAAAATATAGCAAGTCTCATTTCTTCAAATCATTCTGTTCAAGACTGACCTTGATGGACCCCACAATTCCCACATCATTTCGATGTGAAACAAACCAATTTGCCTGTCATCAGAAGCACCCAAAAGACCTGTCAAACCATGTAAAAAATTAAAAAAAAAAAATGATATAAATGGGTCAGTGACCAGCAAACCACCGCCACCATAAGCTTAACATATATTCATAATAAAATTCAACGTTAACATAAATAAAAGCTGGCCTAGCCCCGGCTGAAGCACCCAAAAGTCGAAAAATTAATTTATCACTAAGCTTTGTGTTCATCTCTTTGCCTCTCTCTCCCTGTCTATTAATTCATTCATTCAGATACTTTTTGGGCCTTATCATAAGCGCTCTACTTCCCTCCCCCCTAATCCAAGACGAGAAGGAGGAGGGGGTGGTGATATGCAAGAATACTGGCACAGACCCACCCATTGATCCCAAATAAGTGCCTTAAATAATGGTCTGTCAAAACTGTCAAACAACCGGCCGGCCTATTAGAAATATTGTCACTCTCCCTGACAACCGGGTTGAAAGTTATGTCCGATGTTTTTTTCTTTTTTTCTTTGTGTCATCATCGTCACACAGTTCAAGGTTATGGCTTGTCGCATCAATAATTTTGTTTGTTTTTGTTTTCATTTCTTCTTCTTTTTAAAGCATTCAATTAAGAAAAAAATATTTCCGTAAAATAAAGAGCTCCAAAATGGGTCCATATGTTGCACTCGGGCTTTAATGGCTGGCGTATTAATAGCTTAGCTAAAGATCAATCATATTCCAATTCGAATTATTATAACAAATGGCCATTTGCATAAGATAATAAACAGGAATACATTTCAAAAAGATGGTCGGCGAGGAGGAAAAAAAGCGGGAACAGTCTTAATTGGCTGTTGACAAACAAATTCGGGAAGTCTGAGAAATCCATCATCGAGTCACCATTAAATCTGACAGATATGTTCAGAATTATTTTCTTTAACCCTCTTATTCTCGGGATCGATGTTTACCGAGCCATTTCGTTCGACGGGATGAATAAGTCAGCTCGAATTTAAGCGAGGAGAAAGAGAAAGCACCATAAAATTGATAATAGACCGGCAGAGAGTGTGGAAAGGGATCGTTGAACCTTTTCTAGATATCGAGCATCATATCATACTGGTCTACACATACACCCTATGACGTCAGACGGCCCATATTATATGTTCACAATTCACGTTCACTTATGAAATCAGCTGATTGTCAACGAGAATGATTGATGGCCCACTGCTGGATGACAGTGTGGTTGCGTCGTAGTCGTCATTCCCTCCGGTTATTTTTCAATTTCTTTTTTCCCCGATGATGAAAAGTATAAAAATAAATTTAGTACATATCCAAGGTTCATCTTTTTCCCTTCAGAATTTTTATCGATTTTACTCATATATGTATATATAGGAGTATGAATGTGAAATGGTTTGGGTGTTAGACACAAGAGGGAATCACCCATGCATGCCGAGCACATATGCATCGCAATCGCAATAGCGAAGAGCAGTAGCAGCAGCATCCAGGACAGGAGTAGGATGAGTAGGTCGATACAGAATATTGGGCTCTGGGTGCTGTTGTGTTAAGTGCAGACCCGGTTCCCTACCCGGTTAATTGATTACTCGAATGCATTCTGGATGGTGCCACACATATCCCATATCTCTCTGTGGTATGATGATACAGCCATCGTTTTTTGTTTTCTTATTATGCTACTCTAAATTTAGAATCATCTCATATGCATATCGCACAGTAGAACTGCATTTATGACGATCATGACGAGGATGACGGAATCATGTCTGCCATATTCTGGATTGGATTCTGGTGGGTGAACGAGATATTCCTTTCGGTTTATTTCCAGGGTGTCTACCGCTTGTTAGTTAGCTCATTGGGAGGCCTACACTCGAACCGTCAGCCTTGTATGTGGCATCACCCCGGCTTTTCCTCTTCGCACCATAATACCCGTGGTTGCGGCGCAAAACTCATATTGCTTGCCCGCTCTAAACGTTCGCAATTGTCTGTGATTTCAATCAGTTCAGAATTGAATGGATGGAATTTTTCTTTTTCGCTTATTTTTCACCGCGGCAATTTCACTATTTCCATACACACATGCCCCCATAACGCGCGACCGGGCCTATTGTTTAAGCGACTGTAATTGCCCACCAAGTGAATTCGAATCGCACATTCGGCAAAATTTTCTCTCGAATTGAATGAAAATGCTTAAATTGGTCGAGTGCGACGATCTAAACTATTCGAACGTGAATCATTCGCGTTTTACTAATGACATTGTGAAAGTTTTCATTCGGCCAGTGCACTCAAAGTTTGTGTCATTTGGGTCGTTATGGGTTAAAAAATAAGTTGGACGGAATTTGTGACGCTGAAAATTTGATTTAGGTGAAAAAATGTTGGTGCTATAGATTTACAAGAAGGTGCTCATTTTGTGGTTCCCCTACCTTTTTTTCGGAGTACCATGAATCGAAGTATGACTTAAGTCCACAATGGCGCTACTACTTCCTTAAAAATTCTCTAATACTTATTGTGGACAGGTTGATAGCCTTTCATACAACCCTCTATCTCCGAATTTTTGATTTTTGTAGATTGAGGTGACCAATGTATAACCAAGCAGGCAATGTGCTGGAATTACACAGTAGCCGACAAAAGTGTACATACGGCCCCTATTTTCGCTGCTTAACGAGCACAATAGCACTATTTAGAAAAGTAATGATGTAGTCTTGTTTATAATCAATTTTTGTTAACATGTAACAAAAATATCTTTTCTCCAATATAAACTTAACAATCTATTCATAAAAAAAACTAAAAAATAGCATTGACAAAAGTCTACGTACGATCATGAGATCCACCAAAAACTTCATTGAGGAATTTACATTTTATTTCAAAACTTAATATTAATATTTTGTTGGCCCATCATGGGCATCTAGAACTGCCTGCAAGCATCTTGGCATTGATGCAACCAAATGTTCTAACTCGTTGGGCGTTATTTGATCCCATTCCTCAATGAGCTTCTCTTTTAGCATTGTAGCACTTCTAATGTCGTGTTTTCTTATTTTTCGATCCAGAAGCTCCCAAACGTGATCGATGACATTCAAGTCCAGACTTTGTGGGGGGTGTACTGAGCTGTCTTGGACCATAATATGAACGGTGTGCTTATTGTGGAATATCCAGCTTTCACATAGGTCTAACTTATCGACCAATTCCCTTCAATTGTGTTGCAAGATGATTTTGTAGAGATGGCGATTTATGACACCAAATGAACACCAAATTTCTTACACCCGACGCTGCAACAGCATCCCAAACTATCACATTGGCACCGCCATGTTTGACTGTAGGAATTAGGTGTTTTGGGTCCATTCCCGTGTTTTCCTATTTCCAAACTTTATTATATATTATATATTATATTATATGTTATACTTCGATTCATCGGTGAATAAAACCTTCTTCCAAAAATCAAGTCCTTTGTCTAGATGCTTTTTGGCAAATTCTAAGCGAAGTTTGCGATTTTTGTCGGTTATAAGGGGTTTTTTCCGTGATGTTCTGCTGTGGTAATCATTATGATTTAATGTTCTTTCTTACCAAAATAAAGGAGAACCAGCGAACCAGCTTCTTCGGTCGACCACTCCCGCGGCTTTTTTTCAACAGAGAACCTGCTTTTGTATGGTTTGAACTGTCGATTTACTTAAATTCAACAATTTGGGGATTTTCTTTCGTTTCGATGTTTTACCACCAATTCCGAGAAGCCATCGTCACAGCTGCGGTTATCGAAACTGCCCAAACTGTAGCCTAACGCGAAGCGCAAATGCCAAAACTTGATAAACGGTACTTCTCGTTATATAACAGAACCGTCGTCGTATGTACATAGACTTTCGTCAATGCATTTTTATACTCTAGATGAAATCTGAGAGTATGTTGTGTTTGCCTTACCGTTTGTAACGCTAAGAAATAGTGCTCGCACAGAGCCGCCAAGGTTACAGAAATATTTGTTGTCGCTCAAAAACCTCGATTCCGAGTTGCTGTCTGTCCGTCTGTCTACAACATAACTCTCGAACGCTTTGAGGTATAGTGCTGAAATTTGTTGTGTGTCATTTTTAACAAAAAAGTAATTTTAATTTCGTGAACGGGCTACATCCCAGCCACCCCTTCACATACAAATTTCACGAAATTCCGAAATTTTCAGAAATTGATTTTTCTTCGAAACTATTTAAGCTGTTGACTTTAAATTTGAGTTGAAGTATAATGATATATATATCATTTCCGTCACAAAATATTGAGCCGATCTCTACACTCCTTCTACCTCCTCCCATACAAATGCATAATTTTGATAAAAGCGGCGTTGCAATAATTATCAATAAACAAATTAAACATTCTCTTTTGCTCATTCCTAATACGGATGAAATCGGCTCATTATCTATCAAGTTAGAAGACATGGATATAATCTTAACAGCCAGTTACTTCCCAGAAATCCATGTTACTTCTGAAAAATTGATAAAATTCCAATCTGATGTTAAAAAGCTCACCAGAACAAAAAATAAAATGCTACTCTGTGGTGATTTTAATGCCAAACACCGACACTGGAACTGTCCTCGAACCAACAAAGCAGGTCGACTACTCTTCGATGAATTAGCCAAGGGAAATGGAATAGTTCATCCACCAACCAAACCCACATACCATTCACCTAAAGGGCTTTCCTCCACCCTCGATCTAGTTATTAGTTTTGGCCTCATTAATGTCTTCCAACCTACAACTATCCAAGAACTTTCGTCCCCTCATCTACCAATTCTATTTTCCCTATTGGATGAAGTACCACTGATAAATATTCAAATCCGAAATTATTCCAGAGCGCGATGGAAAACTTATCACCGCCTCCTGTGTAACTCTCCACCTATCAACAACCTCGACCTATCTGAAACTAGCCCCGCTTTAACCGACGAAATGGTGAATAGTTTCTCATCCAAAGTTATCGACGACGCCGATAAATCTACGTCGAAAATTACTATCAATGAAAACAGTATCACTCTCCCAAATGAAATTAAAAATCTAATCTCAGCTCGAAACAAGAAAAGACGACAATGGCAAAGATGAAGGGATCCCGCTTTAAAAAAAGAAGTTCAATTCCTCCAGAACGAAATAAACTATGAAATATCACAACTGCGAAATAAAAACTGGAATTCTGTGCTAGAAGGTTTAAGCGAAGGCTCCATAAAATTCTGGAAAATCAACAAAGTCTTGAAAAATAGAGGAAGAAGTAAATCTTATCTCAAGCTTAAAAATAAAAATATTTGTGCTGATAGCGAAAAAGCAGAAATACTTACGGACCAATTCCATTCCTCTCATGATATCGTAGGCTCAAACTCCACCCAAAACCAATTCACTAACAATGTCAATGATAAAATTAATAATCTGCTTTCGACTCCCTTACCAAAATTTGAGCCAACCCAACTTTGTAAACCAACTGACATTAAAAACATTCTTCGCAGAACTAAAAACAGGAAATGCCCCGGAAAAGATGGTATACCCAATATTCTGTTAAAGAATCTCCCCAAAAAAGGAGTAGTATTCTTGTGCTTCATCTTTAATAGTTGCCTAAAATTAGGTTACTTTCCTAAATGTTGGAAAGAAGCAACTATTATAGCTATTCATAAACCCGGAAAAGTTTTCTTTTCACCCAGTAGCTACAGACCAATCAGCTTACTCTCCTCAATTACAAAAATCTTTGAGAAAATAATTCTGTACCGTCTCCAACTTCATACCGAAAAAAAATGATATTCTCCCTGATCATCACTTTGGTTTTCGAGTGAAGCACTCCACGTGTCATCAACTTCTAAGAGTCACCAAATTTGTCAAAAAGGCATTCCAGAACAAAACATCCGTTGGCATGATCACGTTAGACATCCAAAAAGCGTTTGACACAGTGTGGCACAATGGACTCCTATTTGAGTTTCCCGAATATTTAATCCGATTGATCGGTTCTTTTCTCTCGCAGAGATCTTTTCAAGTAAAGCTAAAATCCACTAAAACGGAAGGACGCTCTATTCCTGCTGGTGTACCCCAAGGGTCTTGCCTAAGTCCCCTACTTTTCAACTTATACACTTCCGATCTCCCTAAAGACCCTACTTGTGAATTAGCTACGTTTGCAGATGACACTGCAGTTTTTACAACATCAGAAGACCCCACTATAATCATCAACAACCTACAGAATCAGCTTTGTAAAATTACCACACTATACAGCGAAGACTGCAGCAATTTTTTTCACGAAAAAAAGAGCCTCCCAGTACCTACCCTCCACTACAATCCACATTGTCGGAGAAGATATAACATGGTCCAATAGCATAAAATACCTTGGGATGCACTTAGACAAAAAGCTAACATACCATCATCACGTATCAAATGCTGTTTCCAAAACTCTGTTGCTCATTAGGATATTATACCTTTTCATAAAACGAAACTGAAAATTATCGACGGAAAACAAACTACTCCTGTACAAAGTTGTGATGAGACCCTGTCTTTTATATGCAAGTCCTGTTTGGAATGAATGCGCTCAAGTCCATAAAAAAAATTAAAAATAGCGCAAAACAAATGCCTAAAATTAATACTTAATAAACCCTGGTATCTTTCAACAAGACGCCTCCACAAACTGGCTGTTATAGATTTAATTCAATCATATATCAATAATCCGAGTAAAAATTTTGTAAGTAGATGTGAATACACCAACAACCTCTTAATTCTCTCTATCATTGAATAGAAATTACCCCCTTTTTTTTCGTTTTTTTCTTTTTATGTAAGTTAGTTTTTAAGTTAGTTATAAGTTCAAGTATTGAAAGAAAAGATTTCCGGATTCTACACTGTTACGCATTATTATTCGCGACGTTTCGGTCTCTGCTGAGACCTTCATCTCAGCAGAGACCGAAACGTCACGAATAATAAAGCGTAACAGTGTAGAATCCGGAAATCTTTTCTTTCAATTCGAAATGCACTGTGAAAACATTCACCAAACGACAAGTTCAAGTATCTTAAGGTTTTTAGCTTTCCCCTCTTTTCCTTACTACATTCAACTACATTAAAAAAATGTCATATTGCTTATCTATTCATCCATAAGCTGTAAAGATTTCAAACACAATCTGATCACTAACTGTAAGAAAAATTAGCGTAAGCATGTCATGAAGAAATTTTGGGAAATAAATAAAATAAATACTATGAATATGAATATTATGAAAAAAGCATTTTTTCGATTTTCATTGAATCTAGCAAAGTTATAAAAACAAATTTTTGCCAGAATTAATTTTATTATAATTGCAATCAGTATTGAAAAAATTATCAACTTCATCTCATTCCTTCTACCCCCTCCCATACAAATTTCAAAAAATTTTGAAATTTAAATTAAATTACTTTTCTTCGAAACTGTTAAAGCAATATTTTGTATAAAGTATAATAATGGTAATATCAATAACGAGAAAGAAATGTGTTTTGAACCGTACACTCCTTCTACCCCCTCCCATACAAATGCATAATTTTTGTTAAATGCATTATATCGATTTCCATTAAAACTAGAAAAATTATAAACTTAAAATTTTGCCAGAATTTGTTTTTTAGTAATTGCAATAAATGCTAAAAAAAATTATCAATTCCGCTTCACTCCTTCTACCACCTCCCATATAAATATCTGTATTATAAATTCAAGGAAAGCATGTCTTCTTCGAACATATGAGAGCTATCGACTTTGAAATTGAAACAAAGCCTGGCGATAATAATGTTGTTAAGCAGTTTCAAAATCATCTAAGCCCATCCACTTCCTCTGCCACCTCCCATACAAATGACCCAATTTCAGGAAAATTGTGCCCAATTGAAAATACTGAAAGCTACAAACCTTAAATTCAGCACGAAATATTTTGCATACCACATTAGGTTTCATATCCAAAAATTACGAACCGTCCTCCTCTGCTTCTAACACCTCCCATACAAAAGTCACTATTAATTATTCGAAAGAATTAGAGTGGACATATTTTCCGGTACACTGAACTCTTTCTCATATCATCTAGAGTATTATACGATTATTAAAATAATTCTGTTATGTTTTTAGTTATAAAGTTTTTGGTCTGATTTTATTCCCATGTATTTTACGTCTACTGAGATCTCAATTTCGGTCTCATCCGGAGTCATTCCATTCTATTTAAATTTGTTTTTTTTTCGCATTGATCATAGGGTTTTTGCAATAGCACGGTGATTGTGTCGTGCAATGTGTAGCTCTTAAATAAGGTTACGAAGGACTTCCTCAAATTAATTCCGAAAAATCGTTAATTCTAACTCTGGATTGAGTGCGAAAACTGAGACTAGAATGATTTTGCCAATGGCGCGTGAATGAAAAATTGGATTATTAGAAAATTAAAAGTCATCTTTGCACTAAAACTCCATTATACCCCCTCGATTCAAGGACTTAACTTCATCACATCGCATTGATACAGACAAAAACCACAACCTCTCCCATTTACCAGAAAATATTTAAATAAGGCAAAAAAGTTGAAAGTTAGTGTGAGCTGAATTTGCAATTATCGGCAAATTTTAAAATCCAACTACTTGAAAGATGAGAAAGAAGAACAAAAAAAACTTGCCTAGAAACAATGAAATCACTTACAACTCACGTAGCTTTTTCTTGCATAGAATGCGATTTTAAATGAGATTTTAATGCAATTTCCATGACCAAGAGGCACGTAAGCCGCGCCATTAACTACTTCACAAAAATATGAACAACTCGCTTAGCATCAAAACAACACAAAAATTAAACGCCCCGTCCAGATTGCAATAAAACTCGATTCGAAACAGGACTACTGACGTGCTAAATAAATTCCTTCCAACGTTTTTAAATTTCAATTAAAATGAAATAATATCTTTCTCAGGCCCGCTGACGATGATGTTGATTATGATGAGATGCAGCGGGCGCGAAAGGGGCTAGGACCCAGGCACTTCATCTTCTACGTCTTCTTCGATTTCAAAAGACAAGAGATCATCCAGAACCAATTGTGTCCATAAACCGTGTCCGAATGCGCTCTCGCCTAATATCTGATCGGATGGATCGGTCAGTCGGAGTCTTAAAGGTGTATACGACTCCGGCTGGCAAAACCATCAGGCATACCTCGACTCCTATATAGCAATGTTATTTTCGGGCTGACCATAAAGCGAAAGAAGCTCGGTCAAGGAGGAACCAATCTGTTGGCGCAGTGTTGTATTCTCGCTGGCACATAAGCACTCTAAATGCTAATTACTTGGGGTCCAGTAGTTGGATTCTTGTTTTATTGTCTTAAAAGTCATGTCTCATATCAGGCACGGTACCATCTTGGGATGGGCTACTGTATTTTAGCGAGCTACAGAAACACGCTTGTACCGAGAGTTTTTCGAGTCGTTAACGCGATTCGTTACACAGTTTTTCAGTTGCACGGTAGAGAAGATTGTTGTTTTGTACACGCTCGGACCCCATTCGGATTCCAGCTATCCATCCGTCTTGGAGTACTATTGCGTTGAAATTCTCATTTCGAACCGAATAATTGAAGTTTCGTTCTACAAGATGACCAACGATGACCATGCGCATTCTAAGAATACCGAAAATATCGTAATTTTAAGCCTAGTTTGAAGGGGTCTCAAGTTGGAGAGGTCATTGCCAATGTTTGGTTTCTTATAGTTTTGTTTATCTCGAAAAAAAAAATTGCAGTGGGAGAAGTCTTTAGGAGTTGTTTCTCGCTTACTTCAACTCAGCAAGATTGTTTGCTTTTTTCCAAAACTTATCAAAACGATCAAGATTTTGACAATAACAACGCATTTAATTATGAGATACGCGATATGAGTTATCGCTACTTCAATCAGCTCCTAATCTAATTCTACTACTGCACTTTAGCAATCGATTTCGATGATTTTTTATTACAAATTGCTAATTAATCAAATTCATTACAATTTTTAAATGCAATCACCATGACTCGATCACATGTGCTTTACTCCTTTCAGCTCGAATCTCATCTTTAAGAAAAGTGCTGACGATCAAAGCGAAGATCACTAGATGCCGCCCATATTTCCGTAACGCCATTCAAAACGAGTAAGTAAGGCGTTTGCGGTCACGTACTGGTCAGTAGCTAAAAGAGCTACTCAAGAAAAGTCCGAAAATGATGGGTCATCAAACCCAAATCCAACCCATCAATCCCTTATTTAATTTTTTTCGAAGTCAATCACCGCTCGATTCGATCTCGGATCGATATCGCGCGCTCCGCATGCCTGGGATTTCTTCGACAGCTGTCGATATGGGACACACTCTCTTTGTAAAACATCAGTTTTTGGGTGATGATCATGATGATGAAAATTGATGGAAGACAGTGTGCGCACCCGTCGCTTAATTAATTTCGAAAGGGCCCCGTCGACAGGGATGACCAACCGTATAATTTCGATATCGACCTTTTCGCCCCATTCGATCGGACGTGATTATAACACTCGATGCGGATTAGGTCTCCTGATTCGCGAAATTCGCCCACACGATTTCGTATAAGCGTGCATCCGTCAAAATTTATTTCCGATAAGATTTCGTCCTGCGTCAATAAATCAAATCGGAATTTTTGTTTACATTGAAAGCGAATAAGGAAAAAAATTGATAAAAGGTGGTCGAAACCTGGTAGAGGACTTATCGATCATGTCGATCAGGAATCGATCAAAGAACTGAAATATTTTTTTTTTCTTGTGGCGAAATTCTGTTCCGATCGATGGCACAAATTAAAAAAGATTTTTTATGGTATTAAATATTAAATAGTTGATTTTTTTTGTAATAACTTGGGAGGGATTCGATGATCGAAAAAGGGTCCAAAAAAGGAAAAATTCAAATCAGTAATTATTTATGCCTTTTTTACGAGATAGAGAGGTATCTAATTAAAGCCTTCCGAGCGTGTATAGAATGCGGAACCTTTAATTAGTTATATGGTTGAAAGTTGGAAAGAAAAAGGTTTGCTTCAAATTGAAGTAAATTTAAGGGTTAATAAATAAATAATATTTTAGAAAATATGGGTGGTGAAATGTGAATTTTATGTGACGTTAACATGACTTTCATGGCGTTGCTATTAATCAAAAATGATTTAATTATAATGCGTATGAAGAAAATAAGTAAATTTTGAAAGCAGAGCAACGAATCAAGAGAATTTAAAGTTTAAACGGAATTGATCATTTTTTTTTCTTCGATAATTCAACAGATCTATGATTATGTAATAGATATTAAATAAATAAGAAATTGTTGAATAATTTTAGGAATGAATTTCGTCCATTGGTATTGGTGGTAGATAGATTTGCTATCTCAGCAAGCGGAGAGAAAATACAGTAGTCTGGTTATACCGATCCCGTTTATAGCGAACACTTGGATATACCGATCGTGCTAAAAAGTCCTGAAAAACTTGGTTTGGTGAATGTTTTCACAGTGCATTTCGAATTGAAAGAAAGGGTTGCCGGATTCTACACTATTACGCTTTATTATTCGTGACGTTTCTCTCACTACTGAGACCTTTATCAAACTCAGTTTGATAATATTTGACATTTATAAAACTCAGTTTGATAACATTTGACATTTATCAAACTCAGTTTGATAAAGGTCTCAGCAGAGACCGAAACGTCACGAATAATAAAGCGCAACAGTGTAGAATCCGGAAATCTTTTCTTTCAATCCTGAAAAACACTTCATATAGATATATAGAGTTATAGTTCGATTTTAGGGAACTCGGATATAACGAACAATCTGATATAGCGAACGACATCGCGAGAATAGATCGCTCTAAACAATTTATTGTATCCTTAAATTTCTTGAATTGAACTGAGCTGCATTTCAGTGGTCGGAGTTTTCTCGAACTTGATAGTTTTTCTGCAATTGTATCAGAAACTATCGGACTTGACCAGTTTTGATGTGTATTGAGCAATTTCGGATATTAAAAAATCCCAGCGGGAAGAAATTAAGCGCTTCATTAAAAAGCAGTATTTAATCGCTTATTTTTTGCACGCCAAGAAGAACTTTGAAAGTGCTTCCTTCAATGCAGTCTTAAGCAGCCTTTAAGCCCTTTAAATTGCTTTCTTTGATGCACTTTAAAAATGTTTCTTTAAAGCAGCATTTAAGAATATTTTTTCTACAATGGCACTACAGCCAAAAGCGGGCATTGACCTTCAGATTCCTTAACACTTTCATTAGTTATTTTTTGTTTAAGGGTTCTAACAACCCTTCATAGCAAAACCCTCTATTTATGAATTACTTTATTATTCCAATAATAAAGTATTGTGATCGACATAGAAAAAAAAAATTTGCAACCCTGAAATTTTGCTTTTTCGCGTTTCATGACTAAATTAGCCTAAAAATGCAAAAAATAAAAAATCAGTCCCGCCGTACGCCGTCCGCCGTACATATGGACTCAAATCTATGAGACCGTTAAAGGTTGAATTTTCGTTTTTGAGTGGATTGTTGACTGGGTAAGTGAGCTCCATTTTCTAAATTTTGGGGGGTGTTAGGTGGAAGGGGCAGGCGGGGGGAGGAAAAAAGTCACAAACTACACTTGCTTATATCTCCACCACGAATGCAGATAAGAAGTTTAAAATCAGTAGAAATTTAGAGAAGGTTATGAGACAAACATTAACAATAATTTAATTTTTTGATTCATTGGCGTCCGAAAAGGGGGGGTTCAAAAAAAAATTGTCGGCCGAATTTGTTTTACAAATGATTATATCTTCGAAATTACATATTGTAAAAATTCATATCTTGGGGCCATTAAGGTGGCATATAGCTTCACCGGAATTAGCTTAGAGAGTGGCTAATTATTGCAAGGGGGGGTGCCAAGAAAAACAATTAAAAATTAATATATCAACTATCTCTTAAGCTATGTAATTAAAACTTGAAACATATATTAAGCTATACTAGGCAAATACAAAAAAAATATAACATGTTGAAATAATAGTAGTGGGGGGAAATGGGGAGAATTTCAAAAATGGCGCACTTTTCAAAATTAAAAATCCTCCTATCTCAAAAAAGAGTACAGATATCAAATCGAAAATTTGTCAGATTGTAGAGCTATATAGTCGCTAGTTTTGGCAAAAATTTTAAAATAGGAAGTGTAAGGGGAGGGACGTGGTAAGCAAAAATGTCGAAAATTTTGACTGATTTTCTTATGGCTCTGGTGAAAGATACAAAGTTTAAATTTTGCATGTGAATATTTGATATACATAGAAAAATAATAATAACTTGTGGCAGAATTGTTATAAACCGACCCCCCGGTCTAACGTGCATAAGGTGTTTCATGTGCATTGAAAAAAACACCTAAACTGAAGATTTTTGAGTGAAATTTTAAGGTAGAAACTTGAAAATTTGGGAAATGCATTTAAAAAAATCTCAAGAGTTTGAAATATTAACTGGTCGAAAATCTTCAAAACTTCTATCCCCTCCCATACAAAATTATTTTGTCGACCATTTTCAAGAAATCAATTATCATCTAACTATTAAAAGCTATCAATTTGAAATTTTGCTCAAAAACTTTTAAAAATAGTTGAAACAAAATTGCGTCAAAAGGCTTGAAATCGCTCTTGCTCTTCTACCCCCTCCCATACAAAAGTATGATTTCGACCAATTTCATTAAATCAACTAATAACCAACAAACTAAAAGCTACGAACTTGAAATTGGGTACAAGCACAAGCACAAGAGAAATGAAATAAAACTGCATATCAAATTTTACGATTCCCCTACCTTCTCTACCCCCCTCCCATACAAATGTTCGGTTTCGTGAATGTAAAATACACCGAATTTTATGAAAATTCTATGCAACTTCGTCTATGAAACAATTCTATACAGAGAATATTGGACGTGATTCAAGCAATCAATTAAAAAGCTACTAATATCCACCCACCCTTACTATTACCCCTCCTCCTCCCCTCATTAAAACCAAAACTTGCAGAAACGAATGAAATATTGTTAAGCCCTGCCCAAGAAGTCACTTTCACTTAGTCTTCCCTGACCACTCTAACCTGAATATTGACTTTCCACTCATCCGCAACTCGTCCCAAGAATAATAAAGTTTCGCCCGACTTGTTGGCAGTTTATTTTTCATATTCGTAGATTGAGGTAACCAAGATATATCCAAGCAAGCAAAGTGCTGGAATTATGCGTCGGCCGGGATTTGAGCTCACGACCTTCGCATTGTAGACCCCTAGACTACACCCTAGCTAAGAACATACATGCTTTAAAATCATTTCAAAAGATGTTAGGGCAAAGCACATGCTACGGTTTTTCACTTTAATGGAGGATTCCATTAACAGAATCGAGGAAGTTCAATCGGTTTCAACTAACTTATACTTAAGATAAAGATAGTTCAGTGGTTAATGCGGCTGCTTTGCGATATAAGATCACAGGTTCAAATCTGCTTCTCGCTTGAAAAAAAAAAAATCAGTTATGAGCTCTGAATGACGATTTTTGTTCAATATGTACAAAAAATACGCTATAAAATGGCCTTTGAAATGGCTTCTATTAAAGCTGAAACGAAGAGCTTACTTCAGCGGACATGCAATGTTAAAATGTATATGGAAAGTTGGTAAGTTCGAAGCACTTCTTCGCTTCTAATCAAGCGCATTGAAATTAATTCTTTAGCGCTTTTTTCCCGCTGGGATTGTGTGGGTGATTTATTTCATTCGGGAAGATAATACATCTTTAGAAAATGGCCACTGAACGGCTAAGTTTTTCAAGTAAAAAGTAAAAACGCGAAGAATCATGGGTTAGCCCAGGAATATCTTCAACATCGATCGGTAGACCGAATCCCTTTGGAAGGAAGACAATGCTGTGGATTTGGTAAGATCAGAAGGGTGGTGTGTACCAGGAGCTCTAAGACTGGGTAAAACAGTTGATACTGTTCGCAATTTGTACCATGTATTGATCGAAAAACAAGTAAAATGCACTACAAGATGAAAAAGTAAATTTGCAGCATGAGAACGCGATCAAAGACACAATTTCCGCGCTTGGCTGGAAACTCTTGCCCCACCTGCTGTACTCACCAGACTTTGCTCCTTCCGACTGCCACTTGTTTTCATCGATGTCTCACGCACTCTTCATGCAAAACTTCAACAATTACGGAGATATCCAAAAATGTTTTGTTGGATAATTTCAAAAGACATTCGGTTTTTATGGGAGGGCACCAACAAATCGCGATAGAGATGGGGAAAATGTGTAACAAGCGATGGCGCATACTTCGGATAATTAATTTTTTTCCCAATTTTAACGTATTTTTTTTTGAAAATTGAAAGAAAAAGATTTCCGGATTCTACACTGTTACGCTTTATTGGCCTGTGAAGTAGATCCACCTCCTCGTGGTACAGACCGGGTGGCGCTAAGAGATCTACAGATGGGATGGTGGGAATCAGTCGGTGCAGTTGCTCTAGGTTTTACTTATTGCGATATATTGTGCCGGCCCCGCAATCCATCCCATCGGGGGAGGATAAAGAGGTGTCCCTTTATACCGAACCCATGGTAGTGCATGGTCATCCCTATCAACCTAGGAATTAGGCTGGTTGATGGGGGGGATCTAGTCGATGTTTTGCGCGACTTAATGCAGCTTGCTGCATTCATTTCGCTCTAACACTAAATCGGCTCCGAATCTCAAGCGGTAGGGGGAATCAAGTCGACGTCAATTTGACGTGGGCTCCGAATCCTGCCGCGATGAGCGGTGGTGGTGGTGGGGGGGATAAAGTTGAACGCGATTGTGTCGGCTTCGCGACTCGTCTACAATAGGGCATTGTTGGCTGATGGATTTGGTTTGCTTGCCAATGTTGAAACCAGTAACTGTATGGGACTAGTGCATGGGTTCTCTAAGCAGTGAAAATGGATACTGTAGGGGGGAGCAAGTCGATATTGTGTACTTGAGTTGGTGATAATCAATGTACCGTACACTCTAAATCGGCTCCGAAACCTACGAACGCAGGGGAGAAAGTGCTTGTTTAGAAAGCCTTGCGGTGATTCCAGTAACTACTCTTGGGGTCGACCATCCCCACGTACCCGAGGTGTGCTCTGATCATAGTCCAGGGAGCTATGCTTCAGAGTGAAAGCCTCACCAGTGGTACACTGGTACCACGGGAGTCGGGGAGTCCATGGAAGGTTGCTTCCACCCCCGGCGATGGTTGAGGTTGTAGATAACTTTGACATACACGTGGGTGGCTGTGGTGGCCCATATCGCGGGCAGAGCATTCCAAAGCTCGGCGTAAGTTTGCGTGATTTAGATTAACAACCTGTTGCCATGAACGACAGATTGGCAGAGAGTTAGATAGATCTCGCTTCAAGCAATAAGATTACTGACCCTGGAGATGGTATAGACTGCTACCTTCGGGGACGTTAATGATTGTCGCCTAAAACAATCCGTGTTGCTAAAGACAACCGGGAATTTAAACCCTAGCGGTTGGTACTCTCGTTAAAAATCGACGTTTGTAGGACGTTTATCTGTTACGCTTTATTATGCGTGACGTTTCGGTCTCTGCTGAGATCGGAATCCGGAAATCTTTTTCTTTCAATTCGAAATGCACTGTGAAAACATTCACCAAACGTGTTTTTTTTTATAACAAAAAATTTAAAATAATCAACCACCACACCTGGTATATACCTAGTCCTGCCATAAGTTCTGTCACATAATTTCTCACATTGGCAACAACTTTATTTTATGAGTGACATTTCAATATCGGCCAGTTTTATAAACGTCATAATGTTGTTGACAGTTGATGGTCATTTAAAGTGTGTTCGTTAACGTGTGAAGATGGAATGGGGTGTAATAGAAAACCGAACTGCAGTGATTGCACTACATAAGTGTGGGAAATCCGCGAGTGAAATTTTCAAGTTGTTGTGCCCGTTAAAAATAACGCAAAGATTTGTGTATCGTGCGATCCAGAGATATAACGCGATCCAGACTATTGAAGATCGACCTCGTCCTGGACGTCCGCGTGATGTACGTTCTTCTGCTGCCATCAAAGCGGTCGAGAGTCGAATTCGTCGAAATCCGCTTCGTAAACAACGAATCATGGCTCGAGAGATGAACATCTCCACCCGAAGTATGTCTCGCATCATAAAATCTGACCTCGGGATGAGTGCCTTTCGACGATCAACGGGACATTTGCTGACTGAGCAGTTGAAGCAAATTAGGAGCACCAGATCGAAAGAGCTCCTTCGGCGGTACGGCAACAACAAACATCGAGAAATTTTATTTACCGATGAAAAAATTTTTACAGTGGAGGAACATTTCAACCGCCAAAATGATAAGGTGTATGCCCACAGCTCCATAGAAGCCCGAGAAGTTGCCACTAGGGTACAGCGAGGACATCATCCAGCATCAGTCATGGTATGGTGGGGTGTCAGCTACGAAGGGGTCACCGAGCTTCATTTTTGCGAAAAAGACGTAAAAACTGCACCGAAAAATTATCAAACGGACATCCTGGAGGGATGTGTGAAGCCGCTGAACTCTACGCTATTCAACAATCGACATTGGGTTTTCCAGCAAGATTCTGCGCCAGCCCACAAAGCTC
This sequence comes from Chorisops tibialis, assembly GCA_963669355.1. Classification (NCBI taxonomy): domain Eukaryota; kingdom Metazoa; phylum Arthropoda; class Insecta; order Diptera; family Stratiomyidae; genus Chorisops; species Chorisops tibialis. The sequence continues at coordinate 170,427,541 of OY770264.1, read as the reverse complement.
GAACCACACAAGCGTGGTTGGAAACCAATATTCCACAGTCTATAAGGGCGACGGAATGGCCTTCTGGGAGCCCAGATTTGAATCCCCTGGACTACAAACTGTGGGCGGAGTTAGAGTCCATGGTGTGCACGAGACGACACCCAAATATCGAGAGCCTTAAGCGATCTTTGACAGAAGCAGTAGCTAATTTTCCGCTAGAAACAGTGCGTACTGCTATCGATGACTGGCCCAACAGATTAAAGAGCTGTGTTAAGGCTAAAGGCGGCCACTTTGAATAATTTGTTGCTTATTTTACTTCCATTAGTATGCCAAAATAAAATATATTTTCCTTTGTCAAAAACTCTTTTTCATTTATACAAAAATTGCCCATATACGTGTGACAGAACTTATGGCACGACTAGGTATATTGGACAAAGTCTTGAGTTTAATTCTTACCTATGGGCGGAAGCTGCAAAAACTTCCAACTCCTATTTGGATATTATAGTCTCAGTCTCATGCCATTAAAATTATAGGAGATTCTAACATCTATTCATCGCTCGATTCACTTGAGCATAAACAGATTGTAAGCTCCTTAGCTCTTTTCTATTGTTACTGCAATGTAGATTGCTCGGACGAAATCTCTAATATCTTGCCATCATGCATAACTTTACTCCGTAATACACGTGCTTCTTCACGCGCTCATAAAAATATGCTCAAACCTATTCTAAATTCCGCGATTCGTTTTTAAACCGGCTTGTTCTAACATGAAACTCTCAGCCCATCTTAATATTTCCAGACGACTACAACTACAACAATTCAAAAAAGGTAATGTAAAATCTAAAAATTGAAATACTTCCCACCTCACCGCTTCAGTACTAAAGGGTAGCTCCTCTAATTCTGGTGTCATATAAAAAACATAAAAGAATTATGATTGGGCGTAAAACCCAATCATATGATACTCTAGATGAAATGAGAAAGAGTTCAATGTACCAGAAAATATGTCACCTCCAATTCTTTTAAATAATTAATAGTGACTTTTGTATGGGAGGTGGTAGAAGGAGAGGAGGAAGGTTTGTAATTTTTGGATATGATACCTAATGTGGTATGCAAAATATTTCGTGCTGAATTTAAGGTTTGCAGCTTTCATTATTTTCAATTGGACATAGTTTTCCTGAAATTGAGGCATTTGTATGGGAGGTGGCAGGGGAAGTGGAGCGTCTAAGATGATTTTGAAACTGCTTATCATATCATCCTTATCACTACGCTTTGGTTCAATTTCAAATTTGATAGTTCTAATATATTCGAAGGAGAAATGCTTTTCTTGAATTTATAATACAGATATTTGTATGGGAGGGGGTAGAAGGAGTGAAGAGGAGCTGATAATTTTTTTAGCATTTATTGCAATTATTAAAAAACAAACTCTGGCAAAATTTTAAGTTTATACTTTTTCTAGTTTTAATGGAAATCGATATAATGCACTTAACAAAAATTGTACATTTGTATGGGAGGGAGTAGAAGGAGTGTACGGATCAAAACACATTTTTCTTGTCGTTATTGATATTTCTATTTTTATACTTTATGCAAAATATCAAGTTGATAGCTTTAACAGTTTCGAAGAAAAATAATTTAATTTAAATTTCAAAATTTCGTGAAATTTGTATGGGAGGGGGTAGAAGGAGTGAGGTGAAGTTGATAATTTTTTCAATACTGATTGCAATTATATTAAAATTAATTCTGGCAAAAATTCATTTTTATAACTTTGCTAGTTTCAATGAAAATCGAAAAATTGCATTTTTCAAAATTATGCATTTGTATGGGAGGGGGTAGAAGAAGTGACAGGATCAGATCAATATTCTGTCATATTAATGATATTTATATCATAATACTTTGACTTAAATTTCAAATTGGTAGCTTAAATAGTTTCAAAGGAAAATCAATTTCTGGATATTTCGGAATTTCGTGAAATTTGTATGGGAGGGGGTAGAAGGAGTGGGGGGATGTGGCCCGTTCACGAACTTAAAGTTTCTTTTTAGCTAAAAATGACACACAAAAAATTTCAGCACGATAGCTCAAAGCGTTCGAGAGTTATGCTGTAGACAGACGGAGAGACGGACAGACAGACAGACGGACAGACAGCAACTCGGAATCGAAGTTTTTGAGCGACAACAAATATTTCTGTACCCTTGGCGGCTCTGTGCGAGCATTATTTCTTAGCGTTACAAACGGTAAGGCAAACACAATATACTCTCAGATTTCATCTAGAGTATAAACATAACAAGACTACGACTAGGCGAAAGGCACAATCATGCGATACTCTAGATGAAAGAGAATTTTTTGGATTTTAAGAAATTTTGTATGGGGAGTGGTAGAAGGGGTGACGGTATTGAACTAATTTTTCCGCAATTTGAATGGGAATGGGAGAAGTAACGATAAACATCATGAATTTGACATGTTTTAAATGGCAGAACAATAGGATTCATACTTTGCAGAAAAATCGACTTTTTGTAAAGTCGTGAAATTGCGTCAGATTGATTTTTTGTCATACTAATAATTCTGAATAAATATTTAGTCCACAATTTCAGCTCGTTATATTTTATAGATACTGAGAAAATTTGTGTTTCATGAAAAGGGCAGTTTGTATGGGAGGTGGTTGAAGGAAGAATAATGAAAAAAAATTCCAAATTTCAGATCAATAGCTTTTATGCTTTTTGAACAAATCCGTTTATTGTCGAATTGCGAAATTGTGTCATTTTGTATGGGAGGAGGTAGAAGAGGGAGTAGTGATTCGGCGCGTTCAAGAATTTGTCCTTACTTTTTTGTTAAAAACGACGTGTAAAATATTTGAACTACCTAGAGCTAGGGTGTAGCCTAGAAGAAAGCGTGTTGGTCTACAATGCGAAGGTCGTGAGATCAAATCCCGGTCTACGCATAATTCCAGCACACTGCCTGCTTGGGTATACCTTGGTCATTTCAATCTACGAAAATGAAAAAAGTCGTAGAAAGAGGATTGTGCGAAGGGCTAACAACCCTTCCACAATAAGTAATGAAAAATATTAAGGAACCTGAATATAAGGAGGCCAAGGTCCTATTTGGGCTGTAGCATCATTGTAGAAGAGCTAGAGAGGTTGCGGACGAAAGGAAATCCAGTTTTGAGATTTTTGAGTGATAACATGCACTGTATCACTCTTTTTTTTCTGCGAGCCTTTTTTCTTAGCGTTATAAACTTTGTGACAAACTTATAATACTCTCAGATTTCATCTAGAGTATAAAAATATCTTAAGGATTCTTACTTAAAAGATTTCCGATTTTTGAGATCAGAAATGTATTAAAGAGCATTAAAGAAATGTTAACAGCTGTAGTTTGTGCTAATGCTGAAAATAGTGTCAATAAAATAGTCTATAGTCTAAAAAAAGAGAATTGCCCTTCTCCCCCACTTACGATTATGATTGCGTGGTAATGAAAAACACCAGCAAAGAAGCCAAGTGATTGCAAATAACTCAAAGCATTTTCATCCTTCCCGTCATCTATTCCAGTCTCCTATTTACAGTGACTTGTTATTAATCTCATAATATGCCTAATTGTCTAGGATATTCGAATCGTACAGCCCTTACGAATGCTAAAAAAAACCGGCGAAAAATGAGGGTTCGAGGCGAAAAAAAGGCTGTGAACTAAATGATAAACACCTTTTCGAAATTATGAGGGCTTTATCGTGGAAAATTTTTTTTCCGAATATCATCCCCATGCATGTGACCGGTATTTTTCAACAAATCCTCGATCGATTCATTTTGATAGAATGCTCTCTCGTAAAACGAAATCTAAAGAAAAAATAAGGAGATTTAGAAACTAGCCGGTATCGGGCAATCATTAATGTAAGATACCCGCACACACTAAGATGATAAAATAGGAAGCTTTCGAACCGCTTGAGACCGAAGGGAAGGACTCGAGAGGATAGAAAAGTGAGGTGGCCGGGCAGCATTACTTTACTCTCCATTAATTTAATAAATTTATAAATAATTCATGTAACTAAAACACGAAAAAACAATTTGCCTCGGAATTTGTTGTGCCTACCCTCTAGGTTTTTTTTTCAGGAGGGCTGCTTAGACAAGGATTGATACCCGAGAACCAACTTTCTATACAAATAAGAGACTATAGCTTTCGAGAAGGTGGAAGAAGGAAATCACCTCTGTCAGTATGTAGTTCTACTTTTTTTTCTCTTTAAGCAACCTCTTCGTTCAGGGGATGGTTTTATCAATTTACTTCGATTATCGAGTTACGACGAATTACCTTTTCGTGCAACCTTAGACAAATGGGGCGGGTGAGGCCAAACTGTTTTGAGGGGTTGAAACAACATTCGATTTTTTTTTTTATTGCGTTTCGTCCTTTTTTTCGCTCCCAGATTGGAAAGAAAACGTGGTATTCGAAAGGGAATGAGCGAAACCGAATTATGGTATATCGTTTGGGATGACTAGGGGGGGGGCGGGAATGGAGATGTGCCGCAAATATAGATAGGGCTACCCTTTATATTTTTGGTGAAGAGTAAGTATAGTCGATATTCATATCGGTACCGTCATATCTTAACACAACTGAACATCGCTTCATAACAACTTGAAACTTCCGTGAAAATTGTATCCAAAGATAGATACCGACAAAATTTTCGATTAGGTATTTATTTTGCGGGTTAAGTGCGATTTAGAGGAATGAAAGCTCGGAAATAAATGAAATTGCGATTGCATTGTATGACAGGGAATTAATAATAATCGGTTGAACGGCCATAATGCAGGAAAGGCTCTGATTGAGAGACATGATAGCAATAAGGAAACGGAACTGCGAAATTAAGCAGGATAATATGTAAAGGATTTGGCAGAATAAAGAGGACTTAAAAGTGAGGTTTTCTGGAACGTGATGACAGAAATGTGTTGGATCAGATCGAACCGATTTTTGAAGGAATACAACAATTACAACTTCCACTGATGGATGTGCATTCAAAACTTAAAGCTGACGAGAAAATTTTAACTCAATTCGATTCTCCAACTTATGAATCGTGACCATTTTATCATAGCGAATGGTACATTATCCGTTCAAATCCTACTGAATGCCTTCTATTCACCATCATTTTTAATCCCAATAAACGATTATTATTCCCTCCCGACTATGTCGCCTAGCTTCGAATCGCGAAATGATAAACGCCTTATTTATGTCCGATCTTATCGAAAAATCTACTTGATTTCGACTTACCCTGAATCAACTTGTTTCAGAATTGGTAATAAATTTTAATGTTGAAACTTACCATCTGAAAAGACACAAGAGAAAAAAGAAAAATTAATTCAATTATTATATATTTTTAATTCAATAAACTTAATGAAATTATTATCATGTTAAATATAGAAAAAAACAAAACAACAAAATAAATTAAAAACACTATAGAAATAACCATTCTTAGGTCTTATTCTTCACATAAAAGCTAAACTTTCCGCACAAATCACCGGAGAAAACTTGTTTCTTGGCGATCGCGCGGGGTGATCATTTTTGCAATGATCATGACAAAAATTGAATTGAAATCCACAGCTTCAGACAATCTTTTCTTATGTTATTTATATACGTACGTAAGTATACAATATATTTGAAATGAAAACAGGTTTTAAGTTATATTTGTGATTTGTTTTTTTTTTTTTTCACACTCCTTACACGCTCCCTCTACGCCATGCACACAACACACGAAGGCATAATATTAAAAAAGAGGCGACAAGATCGAATATTCCAATAAGTTGTATATTTCGTTTCGACACAAGATCTTTAAGTTCGATCTTCACTCCGGTATAATTCAGTTGACAAATTACCGATCACGTCATTCAGAAATTGTCCATGAAAATGCGACATGGCAAAGATTTTTGCATTAAACAATATCATTTTCATGCATATATGGTTAAAAGGAATTCCTTTAGGCTGTCACTGATCAAGTTTTTGATATTTTTATTTAGTTAGTCACATTAGGTCTCTATGTTCGGGACGATCGTATAGCTATAAGTCATCGGAAATATGTTGAAATGATTGCGATCGTGATGATTGTTCAACAACCGAGGAGAATAACTACCTTAATCATCACTGATCTCATCATCATCATCACAATACAAGAAAATACTCTTTTCTCAGAATCGACTTAGCACAAAAATTGCCAACTGATCAATGATGATTTTTCGCAGTTTGAAGATGTTGCTGTTTTTTTTATTCAATAAAATTTTGTAAAATTTCCAAAACCAGATTCACTCTTTAAAATATATGACTTTTAGTCTTACATAAATCTGATAAAATTCTTTTTTTTTTTTTTTTGTTATTTTTGTTCTTTTAAATTTTCAACGATTTCGATTCGACTTCCTTACGTTTGATATTCTTTAGTAAGAGAGAAGCGGCGAAAAAAAAAATATTGTCGAAATATTCTCAAGAAAATGAAATTTGATATTTTTGGTATGTTTCCGAAAAAAGAAGATATCTTTGAAATGTTCAATGGGCTTAAGGTTTTTTTTTCTGTGGTCATATTCGAAGTTTTTATTTTTGGTCACTTTTCAAGACTTTCGAAGTTGAATTTGTGGGAGTTGGGTATTTTTTTTCTTCTTTCAATCTTATGATAAATATAATTATAATTTTTCGTTTTCAAAAAAGTTGTTTATGGACATTTAACATGCTCAAAAAAATATTTAACTTGTTTTCATTTGAATTTTGAATAACAAAAAAAAAACAAGATTTTTGAAAATTGTACTTTGTTTGTTGATTGTTTCGCAGTAATTAAATGAGGTGATAGTTGTCTGTTGGAATTATAATCCGGATTTATTTCTGAGTTAATTATTATCAATAAATATTAAAAAAGAGATTCGACCAACTGGTTTTTGGTCGTATATCTCGCTGTTTCGAGCACGTGATTATTGAACCAAAATTTTAGCAATTGGAGTCGTTTCGTCTGGTTTGTTGATTGTTAAAGGTGAAATGGTCAAAATCGGGTGTTTTTTTTATCAAATGCATAGATGTCATGAAATAAAATTTAGGTGTGGAAGACGAGATAAATAATTTGTGCAATTTCGTTAGGAGTATGTGTAGGAATATCATAAATTAAATGGGGTGCTTGCTTATTACACTATGAATTGTTGGGACTACAGTAAAAATAATGTAATAAATTCGTCAAAACTGGAAGTTTAACCGAGTTATTGCTTCCAAAATCACTTCCTATGTCTTACAAGTCAGAAGCTTTAAAGAAAACTCACGTGAACATGAAGCTAATGAGTATTTCTAGGATACCTGGAAAGGAGTGAAATAAGGCAAGAAAGTTCGTCACTATATTTACCGTGCGAAAAGCGATAATAAATGCTAATTTCTCTGATATTAGTGTGATATTCTAAGGAGTCTACAGAAGCCGTGATGGTCTCATCTCCATATGAAGAGTTGCGTTTTGGGTGTCGTAGCCTATTTACGCAAATAGTGAGAGAAGTAAATAATTTCGAAGGACTCCTAAGCGTATTATAGTCGTTATTTGTATGTTTATTTTCGCCATAGTATATATTGTTATAGATCTGGCAAACACGCAATTTTAATGTTTCCAGAAAGAGCCAGAAAAGTCCCTCAACATGTAAAAAGCCATAAAGAAAGTTGCAGCAACTTCTAGTAAACTCCAAAATGTAGGCAATCTAGAATAGTCTGTCTGGGAGATTTGGTATAATTATCCGCAACTTTTAGACAGCAGAGTCAGTTCAGCAACATCTGTGAGAGAACGTGAACCGTTACAAGAACGCGATATCAGTGGTGCCGTATAGTACGAATTAAATTAAAAGTGCGAATTAAAGTGAAACGTGCGAATAAATAAATTATCCATTATTTTTTAACGAATTGTGTTTTTCTTGAAATCCGGCGAACCCCTAGCTCACAACAATTGGTGTCAGAAGTGGGATTTCAAGGATAAATTCGGGTTAAAAATCGCGAGTGAAATTAAAATTCTCGAACGGATAATTTTGTGAGAGCGGAACAGTAAAACTAAAATTCTCGAACGGACAGTGAGAATTTTGTGAAATCGAATATTCTCGAGTGCTCTAGTGAACAGTGACTTTAATTAGCGTAGTAAAATCGCGGAACTAAAATTCTCGAACGGACAGTGAGAATTTTGTGAATTCGAATCGCGGAAAAACTTGAAATAATCGGTAGTGAAAATGCCGCGTTATTTAAAGGACTTAAAATGAACAGAGCTGAAGGAAGAGCAAGTCTGAACTTGTCAACCGTATGATCGAGACACTTGAGGTGGAGGGTGAAGATGCAGATAGTTTTGAGTTCCGAATCGAGGAAGCTCGTGATGAGGAGTGTTCTGGTACATCGGATGCTCTAACACAGTTAATGTAGCAAATGATGGAGAAATTAGAACAACAATCAGTGGACATTAAACATGCGTATTATAGTCGTTATTTGTATGTTTATTTTCGCCATAGTATATAATGTTATAGATCTGGCAAACACGCTATTTTAATGTTTCCATAAAGAGCCAGAAAAGTCCCTCAACATGTAAAAAGCCATAAAGAAAGTTGCAGCAACTTCTAGTAAACTCCAAAATGTAGGCAATCTAGAATAGTCTGTCTGGGAGATTTGGTATAATTATCCGCAACTTTCAGACAGCAGAGTCAGTTCAGCAATATCTGTGAGAGAACGTGAACCGTTACAAGAACGCGATATCAGTGGTGCCGTATAGTACGAATTAAATTAAAAGTGCGAATTAAAGTGAAACGTGCGAATAAATAAATTATCCATTATTTTTAAACGAATTGTGTTTTTCTTGAAATCCGGCGAACCCCTAGCTCGCAACAATATTTTACACAAACAATTTTTTTTATAATTTTTAACAATTTTGAGTTACAAATTACTATACAGCTGTTCATGCGGAAGTTGAGGACATAGAAGCTTTTACATAGTATTTTAATTACAATGTCGGCTGAGGAAAATGGCGGTTAAGAACCTCATGAATAACTAATTAATACATATAATTAAAACTAATTTAGTCTAGCATTAATAAAAATAATAAAATATTACAGTGAATAATACATTATCTGTTAATTCTAGATTACTTTGAAACTTATTTGATAGAGCTTCAAGTTTATAATTAATTTTTTGGACTTTGGCTAATTCATGTAATGCTTCAGTGCGATAATATCTAGGCGAATTATTTATAATTTTTAAAATTTTATTTTGTGCTGTTTGCAATTTCATAATGTGTGATTTGGCACAATCTAATAGTAGCGGGGAACCATAGACGATAACTAGTTTGAATCTCATTGTGTATATTAGCAGTTTATTTTCTAGATTCAATTTAGACATTCGGTTGATGAATGGGTACATAATTTTGATTATTAGATTAATTTTATTAATGGTTTGTGATATATGCTCCTTAAAGGTGAGGGATTTATCAAAAATAAAACCAAGGTATTTTAAGTTTGAGTTCCATTGCACTGAGGTTCATTTAATCCTAGGTTTGATTTAGGCACATAAGGTGCCACTCTGCGTTTTGAAAAGAAGATAGCTTGAGTTTTGAAACTGTTAATTTTAATTTTCCATTTGGTAAAATATACGTTGATAATTTTAATTGCATTTTCTAAGGATTTTTATATTGTAGAAAACAGGGTGCTGATAGTATAACTTGGAGTGTCATTTGCGAATAATGCTATCTCACAATTTTCAGGATGAGGAAAGTGAAAATAAGATACATTAGTAGTGCTAGAACTGAGCCTTGAGGGACCCCTTCTCTAATTTCATAGTTTGCCGAAAGATGATTGTTGACGGTTACTTGAAAAGTACGGTGCTCCAAATAACGCTGTATTAATTTAATAATATAAACAGGAAATTTACATTTCAGAGGCTTGTATAATAGTCCCTTGTGCCAAACTTTGTCAAAGGCTTTCTCTATTTCAAGTGACGCTAAGCCCATTGATTGCCTTGAACGAATAGCATTTTTAATGCGCACCAGTGTGAAGTTGAATGGTGTCTTCGAAAACCGAATTGTTCATTCGGAAGTATATTTTTCCCCTCTAGAAACTGCAAAAGACGCTGTTTTAAAAGTCTTTCAAATATGTTACCTACGTTGCTTAGCAAGCTTATAGGTCTATAGCTGCTTGCCATGTTAGGCGGCTTCTTAGGTTTCAATACTGGTATAATTTTGGCTGATTTCCAGATACTGAGATAATGGTTGAGTTTAATACATGCATTAAAAATATACATCAGAAATAGTATACCTTTTCTGGGAAGATTTTTCAAGCAGATGTTGGGAATGCTATCAGTTCCCGTTGATTTCTTCGCTTTGATAGACTTTAAAACATTTTTCAATTCTTTAGGTTTGATAAACATATTTCGTAAGTCGAAAGCACAGGGCTGTTTTTCAAGTTCTGCAATTGCATTCTCAACAAAGTTTTCTGTAACTGCATCACTTAGCTCATCATTTAGACAACAATTTTCGGCAAATGAGTTTGTCAAATACTCAGCCTTTTCTTCTTTGGTAATATACCTTATATTTCGTCCTAATTTTTAAGCAGTGGAATTGGATTAGTTTTATTTTTTAAGACTTTCACGATATTCCAGAAGGGATTTGATGCTTTTTGCATCTGAGATAGTGAATTATTCCACTGGAAATTCTTGAAAGTAATGAACATGTTCTGTATGGTGGAGTTGTTTCCCGCAAGGGGGTAGTATCTACTATCTTTGGAAACTAGCGACTCCACGGACCTGAGCTAACTATCCCCCTGTGGGATGGGGGCTGTAGAATTCACCCACAGCCAGTCCTGTTCGCTCTAAAAATGGCAAATGGACACTCACTGGATCATGGGCTTATCACCCGTGATCTTAAGAACTAACTGATACGAGAAACGGATACAGCGCCTCGGATACGGACTGATTCTACGGTAACGACTTTTAGCATTCGAAAACGGACTATGATTGGCTTCTGGAACGTTCGAACATTGAATGACGGGGGAAGAGCTGGAGTTACTCGGTCCTTGCACCGCCAATCAGTGATAGACCGTGAAATGGAGCACTATAAACAAGTCCTGGCAACAGCTTAAGGCCGATGCTTAGGATCGCGTCTTGTGAAAGAGAGTTGTTTCTGTCCTATGCCCCTATAGGGGGTCTTAATAGGAATTTGATGATTTGATGATGGAGTTTGCATCTTTCCACCTCTGCTTAGATACGGGATCCCTGTTCCTTTGACAACTTCGTCTATAGGAATTTCTGGTGCATATCAGAGATTTTAAATCCTTCGGAAAGAGTATGCTTATATGATTAGGTAAAGAATTTTTTGGCACACTACGCTTGATGGCATAATAAATTATATCTTCGAATTCGTTATTTATTTTAATACCAACAACTGAGAAGTATTATGAATATCAGGGCTGTAGTCGTAAATCCAACAAAGGGTATACGCTTTTGGAAGGCTATAGTATGTATTCGCTGGTGACCGATGTTGCTAAATTTATAAAATCACCAAATTACCAATAACATTGAACTGCAATTTAAATATTCTACGCAACAATTTATTATACTCTTATAAAGATGCGCTCCCAGTGCAGAACAAATTCCGCGTGGTGATCAAAGGGCTTGCAATTATGTGTAAGAAACACTATATTCAATAGATTATAACAATTCACTAGCTGTGTATATATAAAGTAATATGCAATACACAGAATAGATATTGGGCTTTTAATGTTTCATTCAAGGATAATAAAAAAATAATCATTTTTTTTAAGAAAAACTTAAAAAATAGCTAAGATATAGCGTGTTGGTCTACAATATGAAGGTCGTGAGTTCAAATCCCGATCGACGTATAATTCCAATACGCTGCCTGCTTGGGTAAATCTATAGTATTGTTATAGATCTGGCAACTACGCAATATTGATCTTTCCCGAATATGCCAGAACAGTCCCCCAATATGTAAAAAGCCATAATCAAAGATCTAGAACCTTCCAGTATAGCCTAGACATACACCCGACGGAACAGTATACTCCAAAATGTAGGCAATTAAAGATCTACAACTTTCCAGAATAGTCTAGACATACACCCGACGGAACAGTATACTCAAAAATGTAGCCAATTACAGATCTAGAACTTTCCCGAATAGTCTTGACACATACCCAACGGCACCCCGACGGAAGCTTCGAGAATTGGGAAAATGATATAAAAGTACGAAGCTTTCAGACGGCAGGCAGTTATTCAACGACATTTTTGGAAGACACCAACCGGCGAAAGAACAATATCGGCGGTAGTGCCAAATAGTGTGAACTAAGTTAAAGTGCGAATTAAGTAAAAGTGCGAATAAATAAATTATCACTTATTTTCAAGCGAATTGTGTTTTACTTGAAATCCCGGCGAACCCCTAGCTCGCAACAGTATAGATAGAGGGTTGTGCGAAGGTCCAACAACTCTTCCGCAATAAATAATGAAAAAATGTTAAGGAACCTGAAGATCAGGAGGCCAAGGCTCGATTTGGACTGTAGTACCATTGTAGATGGGAGATGAAAAATATTATAAAAATAGAAACGAAAAAAAAAAATCTTGTCGTAAATTAACATTTTCCTTAGCTCAGCTTTTTCATTTTTATTGGATACTCTTGATCTCGTATCATTTGAACGAGCAGATATATTTTTCTGGTTGAAAATAATCCACATGTGGTCCGTTTAAATTTAAAAACATTAAGTTTGACACATTTGATTTGATATCTTGTTATGATAAATAAATAAATAAATAATTGTCTCGATTTCTTCCACGTTAAATCGTCTTCATATTCTCATCGTTTTACTTTGTCCTAAGTGGACATTCTCTGGGTTCATGTTTCTTGGATCTAATCTAAGTGAAATGACCTCCGCTGCAAGGAAGTACATAAAGAAAATGGATATGTATTTGTATAAATATAATATATAATACATATTTCTTTTTCAAATCATCTGTTAATCAAATATAGTGGTATTTATTTGACAGTATTAATTAAAAAAATTAAACAGACACATTTGTGGGACTATTTCCAGAAGTTTTTTCGATCCATTGAACTCATTTATTCTACTCTGCTTTGTATGTCGTAAGAAATATTGCCTGGCTTTCACATAGAAAAACGGATTTGAAATACTTGGCGCCTAAAATTCAGTAGTAAGCAAAATTTTCGGTGTCGACTTCCGATCGGCAAGAGAATACCATTCAAACGCAACCTGAAATTTAAAATCAGGACGGTAATTCATCCATAATTCAATAGTAAGCAAGAATTTCGGTTAACTTGGTTGCTCACCAAGAAAGAAAAAGTACCGCCATCCCCAAAGAAAAATCAGAGCAGAAATCCGGCCGGCAATTCGACAACTTCCTATACAGAATCCGATCTCAAAAACCTTCTTCTACTTCTACAATGGCACTACAGCCGAAATCGGACTTTGGCCTCCTGACATTCAGGTTCCTTAACATTTTTCTATTGCAGAAGGGTTGTTAGCCCTTCGCACAACCCTCTATCTACGAATTTTTCGTAGATTGAGGTAACCGAGGTATACTCAAGCAAGTAGTGTGCTAGAATTATGCGCCGACCGGGATTTGAACTCTACTAGGCTACACCCTAGCTTCTAGATCTCAAATACCAGGCGACCATAATTCAGAACTAGTTTTCTAATGTTTTGCGAAATGTAGACGGATACGAGTAAGGTGCTCTTTCCTTTTATTGTCGTATCGATAGAGCAAATGCCGGTGACGGCGTTCCTTTCTCAAATTTCACAAGATTGTGGTTGAGGGATTCCAAAATTCTCCGATTTCTCATACAAATCCGACCTGAAATGCCAGGCACCCATCAGTTCGTCGACATTCTTGTGCCTATTGCTCAGTTGAGATTAAAGGTGATGAATTTGTTTTGAAGAAATTTCCAGTTACTATCAATTCTTTTTTTCCAATTGTATTGTAACTTAGTAAGAATTTTTTAAAAAAATGTTAGAAATTTAATATCACATTTAAAATTTTTTTTTTGTTACATAATTTTGTAGAAAAACAAAGAATGTTTGTGGTGTTTTTGTAGAAATTCTGTGATATTTGCTGTAGGCATTCAATACAAAAACAAAATTTGCGTCGAATACATACTTAATCGGAAATAAATCAAATGCTGCGTAGCAATATGTGCAAGAATTTTGATGTGTTGGATCTCCTGTAGCGATTAAATGAGATAAACGTGAGTGCAAATCAAAGCATCAAATCCCTATTGTTGTGCAGCTGAAGCAAACGGAGATACAAATTTTGAGGCGCGAGTAGCAATCAATGAGTCACAATGTAGCTTGATGATTCAAAGCAAAATATCATTAAAGTTATTTGGAAGGGCGCGCTATCTATAAAATAGGCGTCAAAATACCATTATGCAGCGGTGGCCTCCAGGACGCGATGAGCGTCAGTAATGGAGTCGAGTTCATAGATGTTATCCAAAATTCTATCATCTGCAAAGCAATGAATGGATTGACGGCAGAAGATCGTTCATAAAAATTAGAAAAAGAGTGGTTGATAGAACAGAGCCTTGAGGGACGCCGGAATTGTTGACACGCCATCCATTACGACTAGAATGTTAAAAAAAATTATTATTAAAGCATACGGCTTTGATCATTACCAGGAGATATATATGCCAAACTCTATCAAAAGCTTCAATAAAGTCAAAAGTACTTGAACTTCGCCGAATCAATGGAGAAAAGAGTTTCAACATTCAGACAGATAAACCAAGATGTAATCTATAGTACTTCCTGAACTGAAGATTTATTCTTTGAAAGTTCCCAGAAGGGTATTTATTTATTTGGGCTCTCGAACAAAAAGATTTCAATTTCAATTAAACAAAAGCGGAAAATAAGGGAATAGCAAAGAGGAAAATTTAAACAACATAATATACGCTTAAAAATAAATGAATAGTAAAGATAAAAATTTAAACATTAAATATGATAGATTTAACTCTATTCTTAAATAATGGAAAAGAAGAAGCTAAAGAACCAAGTTGGAGTCGGTCATGATTCCTTTACATTCTTAGCATCGGAGAGTGATGGTATACATCGAGGGTGGCTCGTGGAGGATTGAAGATGTCTGAATTTCTTGTTGAGACTATTCCTGGTCTAAAGTTCAGGTCGTCACAGAGGTGGGTATTGAGCAGGTAGTTGCACAGCTTGAAGAGGAAGCAAGCATCGAGGAAGGTCCGCCTTAAATGCAGTGGCTGTGGGTGAAGTTCTTCAAGTCTGCCATTGTGGTCGATATGAGGCTTCCTTAATCTGTAGAAAAGGGTTCGAGTGAATCTACGCTGAACAGATTCCATGGTCCAAACATGGCAAGAATGGTGTGGGTTCCAGACGGTGGAACAGTATTACAAAATACTACGGACGAGTGTGGAAAATAGGAGAGCAGCTGTTCCTGGACGTCTAAACTGGACTGTCGAGCGGAGGACGAAGCCAGCAAGTCTGTATGCCTTATTAGTAATCTCGGAGAAATGATTGACGAATTTAAGTTTACGATCAAAGACCACTCCTAGATCCTTTATTGTGGTTACTATTGTAAGGATGAATCCATTTATAGAGTAAGAGAGAACAGAGGAGGTAGTCTTATACGAGTGCTCCATAGTAAAACACTTTTCTATGTTCAAAAAGATATCATTGTTTGAACACCAACGAGAGACAGCAGACAAATCAGCCTGGAGAATCATGCCATCAGAAACGGAGGAAATCTCCCGGAACAGTTTGAGGTCATCAGCGAATAAGAGACAGTTCGAAGATACAAATTGGAGCAATCATTTATGAAGGGAGTAAATAATAGAAGACGAAGGATCGATCCCTGCGGAACACCAGAGTTAGCGAGAAACTCAGTAGAGGAGTATCCGTTGAACGTAATTCGGAGACAACGGTCCGTAAGGTACGAACTGAACCAGAGTATGAGAGATGAAATCAATCGCGAAGAGGTTTAGAAAGGGAGGAAATAATATTTTTAAGGGGTATGTGGAAAAAACAGTCGGAACATACTTATGAACACTGAACTCACGAAAAAAGATACACGATTTATCGAAAACGAAACGAAGCTACTGAAAATCCAAATGGTGTGATACGCGACCTAAAGTTTCGTTCAAAACTTACTGCGAGAAGATTTGCTGGGCTACAATTTGGTTCTTATCCAAAACTGGAGGTGTAAATTTACATGGTTGATGCTGGACTTTTAAATCAATCTCCTGAAAGATCTCGGCATTTCGACGATCTTCCGTCAATATTGCGGATCAAATTAAAAATTTTACACTTTTTTGTACAGATAGATTTTCAAGTATTTCTTGACACGCTGTAAAAGAATCTGTTGGCAGAAGTGGTGTCGCGCTTAAATATTTGGAAAGAATTTTTCTTATTTCGGATGACCGTAAGGCAATCGCTAGTTAACCATGAATCCTTCGACGGTTAGTTTTGTTTATAAATGTAGAGCATAACGAGCTACAAACGCTGGTAGTATAGTCTCGGTTACAAGCTATAGAGTTGTTTCACAATCGCTAGACTTGAAACACAATTTGAAAATAAATGTCCTGAAAAACTGGTTTACTGGCTTCCGAGTCTACTCTTGTGTAATACCAGACGATTCTTCTAGTCACTTTGTTATGATTGGTAACTGGGCTCTAATAAGGAAGTGGTCAGTTTTCCCAATTGAGGATAGAGATACCACGGAAACAGAATATTTCTCAATCAGAAGTAAATTTAAATGATAGTCTGCTCTTTCAGGTAATCGAATCAAAATAATTTTGAAAAAACTCTCAGCTTCTTCCTCTTCCATACAAATTTCTCATATTTTATAAATTTGAAGAATGCATTAGTCTCCTCAAACATACGAAAGCTATCTTCTTAAAAATGGGTAAATAGCATGGTATTCTTCCGCTCCTTCTACCACATCTAATACAAGTTACTTTTCAGTATTCTGAAGAATTTGAGATGAAACATTTTCCAGTGCTCTATCCGATTTCATCGCATCAAAACTATTTTATGGTTTTTCCGGTACCTTTTGAGGTTGCTTATCACAAACCACTTATCAACGATTCAGTAAAATAATTTCAACTCTACGATATTAAATTTAAATATTTTAAATTTAGGGTGTAGCTTTATCTTTTTCGTGAACCTATGTTTCCGACGTATCTTAGATATAATTTGAGCAGACGTCAAGTACAACGACGATTGAGATTTAAGGGCGAAAATGGCATTGGATTGCTAAACAAACTCTATGGGTAGTCGAGAGCTAAAGGCTGATGCTTAGAATCGCTTCTTGTTGAAGAGATTTGTTTCTGTGCAATGCCTTCATTTTTGAATTACTTAGCATTCTATAGAAGTGATAGAAGAAGTTTGATCATTTTGATAGCCAGTTTTCTGGAATAATATATGAAATTTAAATAATGCCTTATACGAGATTTGTTTGAATATAATCGAGAAGTAAAAGCCGAAGTGATCTTGAAAGGCATTGTCGGGACAGGTACTGCGAGAGACTAAGTTAAGGGATTGTAAGTGTAGAGAAAGACCACCGCAAGAAAATAAAATTTTTTTGTTAATTATTTTCTTGATTTATTAAATTTTGAAAACAAATTCTTTTTTTTACTTGAACGACCCTCGTAATTAATTTAGGTTTAATTGCTTAGTAATCTACTTGGCAGTTTTGCAATATTAACTTGTACAGTACTCCATTCAAGTCCAAGAAAGGACTTCAGAAAAGTGTTTGCTGTGAGGTATGAGATTTATTTTCGCATATAGAAGGAACCGTATTTTCGCTTGTAAACGAACGTTTTGATTGATTACGATCTACGGTCATTAATATGCAATTTCTGTCTTTCATAGATATTTATGAGCGTTACATATTTTGGACTTAACATAATTAAATTCCACGTCTTCACAATTCAGAAATATGGCGTTTTGCAAAGTACCGCATTGCACAGCCGGTATTCCCTAGATTTGCATTTTTGGCACCTACTTCCAAAAACCTTAAAAAAAAAATTTAACTATGCAAATTTCCTTATTTCTGTCTGGATAATAATTAATATCTTAACACGCCTAATTTTAAGAGGCAGTTATTTTTTTTTTAAATTATGAAAGTATTGCGTGC
Source organism: Chorisops tibialis (assembly GCA_963669355.1). Taxonomy (NCBI): domain Eukaryota; kingdom Metazoa; phylum Arthropoda; class Insecta; order Diptera; family Stratiomyidae; genus Chorisops; species Chorisops tibialis. The sequence goes on along the minus strand of OY770264.1, from coordinate 170,409,454 downwards.
AGTAAATACCAATTATAACAAGTACATACTTAAAAAAAAAAAACAAAGTGGACTAAAATAAAAACGATGCAACATAAAAATTACAAACACTTTCCGCTAGCACCTTGAGCGCCGTACATATTCTTCTTGTCTCAACTTCCTTCCCGTAATAAACATAACCCAAGAGAAAAACTCTAATTACATAAATAATTAACACTTAACCCCCTGCAAAATACTTCCAAAAATTACTTTTTAACCAACTAATGAGGTCGAATCCGAAAGTGAGGAAGAAGAAGAAGAAGAAGACGACGACGACGAAAAAAATCCCATTTAGAAATATGTGTATATAGAAAGTTTACTATACTTTTAGTCCCTGATGAGTTTCCGTATTGGCCGCAAAAGAAACTTTTCTACTGAGTGCAGAGCCTCCTCTCGAGCAACAGGACGAATCTTTTCGAAAGAATTATCATTTTCCTTCTAAGGGGTGGTGCTGTTTTTTTTTTCTTTCCTTTTTTTTTCATCCTGAACAGAAAAGGGAAGTTTCATATTAAGTAGAGAATCCTCTGACCATTGTAACTTTTCCGGGTATGTGAAATAGCGCGGGAGGTCACAAATGTGTACTATGCTTGAAGAATACTTCTCAAGGGATTATGTGAGAGTTCTTACCCCCATCCCTATAATATTAAATCCTCCGGTATAGATCCTTCTTAGTTGGCGATGTGGCTTGTTTCACTATATACTACTTCCATTTTACCCTGGTACACTTTTCGGGGTAGACAGAGAGATATGGTAGTGATGGTGGTGGTCGTGGTCGTGGTCCTTGATAAAAACAAACGACTGACATTTATTTTTATTATTTCTGAAGTAGTCATCCTGGTGTGTATCGTGGCCCCATGCAACAAGATCTCTACCATAAGGTTATTCCATGTTCCTGCTGGCATAAATGGAATACTCATACGCCTAGTAAATACCCAACTCAGAAAAGTTACTGTCAGCCTCTACCTACCCCGCATAGCATCGCTGAAATTTATTTATGAAAAGCCCAAAACGAGTAAAAATATGGTACCTTTGCCAGAAACGAGAACTTTCAGGCCTATTTTATTGTAAAAAATGTCTTCATTTACTTCTACTTATACTTTTTGAGAACCAGGGTGGAAAGAAAAATGCGTTAAAAGAAACGAAAATGTCCTGGATGTTCGTAGTAGGCCTTAGATTAAGGAAATGGAACTTTTCGCAGCGCTCGGTTAAACCGCAGGAAAATCGCAAAAGTTACTCCTACGCCGCCGCCTGAAAACCTACTGCTGTGCTATAGCGCCGAGGATATTCATCAAATTAAAAGTGACAGCTATTTATTAATTTATTCCCTGTTTCATAAGGATTCGTGTTTATTTCGTCGTCGAAGAGATATCCAATTCTGAGCCGTTGTTTCCAGTATATGATAGACCCTCTACCCCTATCGTTCGTAGCTGAACTAGTAGGCATTCGTTAATGAAATTGTAAACATGTAATCAGCGTTTAAACAACTCTAGAAGTAACTCTATTGTCACATATGGTCAATGTTTTTTTTCTAAGGTTTTTCTAGGAAAAGAATTATTTCGTCGTGGTCTACAATAGTGTTCAATGCAGGTCGCGGCTATAAACACAAGAAACCACAGTTGTTGAAATGTTGACCACTCGAAACGGCCAGTTTTTCAACCCGTAGGAAAATTTAAACAGGCTCGCAGGGTCTATTATTATTAGAATGGCACGAGAATTTTCACAGAAATTAATTCGAGATGACAGTATGTAATTAGAAATTGATTTGCTAATTAGCTCAATTAGAAATAGGGAAAGTTATACTGGTTCTGCTCTATTTGTTGATAGGGTTTTAGGTGGAGCTATTGCCGCCCTGTTGTATGACAAATGTAGTGCAGAAGCCATTCATTAAGGTTTCTCGTTATTCGTAGAATTGCTAGAAAGGAAGGGTATTGGATATGTTTTAATAATTCAAAGTATCGCTGATAAGCTAGGACATTCAATTTGAGTTGATTGGAATTCTTTTTTTTTCCATACAAAGCGATAGTTAAGGTGATTCGCCCTTAAGGTTTCCAAGCATTTGTTTATATTTATATATGGGGTCGTAGTTTTATACTTGTACCACCTGGCGTAAGTCCAAAACTGTTCGCATATTTTAGTCTTGCTACTTTGCATTTGAAACGCAAAGATCGTATGTTTTACGCAAGTAGAACAGAATGCGCAACACAATGAAGATGACTTAAGATATCGAACAGTTATCACTTTTAAAATGACAATGATTGATAATAATTATCAACAAAAACACCATTTTGTGACACCAGTCGCATCAGAAATCAATCAGATAGGATACTTATCTCAGGAATTCGTTTTATTCAGAAAACGTTCCATGTGTAATCCCGCTAATAACTATACAAATGTGCCTTAAAATCACTGCACAGTTTAGACGCTATCCTTCCGCTCAGCGAGGTACATTGCTTCCAAAAAGAACAAGAGGTGAACATCAGTTGTCAATTTCATTTTATAGAGTTGATAGTCCGTCCATTTCTTATTTTATGAAGAGATCAAATGATGAGTAATGAAACAAAACCTCACCGGGGGGTCTGCGTATACCAACGAAGTCAGAGTAAGGCCGTAAAAAGCCAACTTTTCAGGAAAGTAATAAAACAAAGATTCGAAAATTCAGATTATTTTATTGCTATACGACAATTCGCAACAACAAAGAAAACTGACCAAAAAACCGAAATTGTCCGATACGACCTTTCACTCTGACTTCGTCGATATACTTCCCCAGTCGATTCTGTAAATTTTCAGAGCCAACCATGCTTGAAGTACATACTCTCGAGATGATGCAAGATTAAAGCACATATATTTACAAAGATTCGGGAACAGAGCTCAAATCGTATAGATCCATAGTCCACCCTAAAAACCATCGAAATAAGCATTTATAGATACATATGGTATCCATGCCATAATTTCTGATATGATACGATTGCCAAAAAACCTAACATTAAGTGTGCCCTCGACAGCACATCCACAGAGTCGATATCAGCCGCCATCTTTGGATGGCATTGATCCATTCGTTTGCCCATGGATTACAGTCATGCTTAATGTAATGCCACGATAGATTCTTTGTAACACTCTGAAGACTTCGAACCGCCGGACGTTACCCACAAGGTGGAGTAATTTCACCGCTACTGTGATTACTAGTGGTAGTCGAACTAATTAAACAACATGGGAATGGTGGTACTGGGATATTCATATTACCTTGTAATCCAGTTCGTAGTGCTGCCGTTCACTCCTGGAAGATCGCTCGAGCTGATGCAAACACTCATACTTATAGGCACAACCAACCTCTCTTCCAAGAAAGTTCACAGGAACAATAAGCTGCGGATATATAAAACTATTATACGACCTGTGCTCTGTTATGGCAGCGAGACGTGGACATTAACGCGAACTTCCGAAAAAGCAGTTAATGCATTTGAAAGAAAGGTCCTCCGAAGAATTTTGGGACCTGTGAAGGAAGGAACGGAATGTCGAATAAGATACAACCATGAGTTGTATCAACTCTACGACAAGCCAGAAGCTTCAACGTTCATCAAGCTACGTAAACTGCAGTGGGCTGGCCATGTAGAGCGAATGGAAGACAGAAGAATCCCCAAACGTGATCTGAAAGGCAAAGCGAGTGGTAACCGGCCAGTAGGCAAGCCACGCAAGCGATGGGAAGACTCGGTTGATGAAGATAGCAAAACCATCTTAAAAATTAGCAGCTGGAGGACGCGGTCTTTGGATCGAGACGATTGGAGGCGACGACTTCAGGAGGCCAAGCCCCGATTTCGGCTGTCGCGCAATTGATGATGAACCTCTCTTACTCCACTCAAACCAGTAACATGAATTATACGATTCATTGAACTCAGACCCTAGCTTAATACTGGAATGGGTCAGGAAAAATAGAGTAGAATTCAATGCCTCAAAAACTTATGCCTCTCATCTATCTCTTAGAGAAGGATGTTCTGGTGGATTTCCCGAATATAGCTTTCGATAACACACAATTACACTCTTCAGAAGAATTTACATTACTCGGCATAAATCTTAACAAACATCTCAATTGGAGCAAAGATATTTTTTATATTGCACTTGATACCTCCAAACGCCTCGGTGTTCTTCGAAGATACAAAAAGTATTTTACGCCACAAAGCCTACATTCGTCACCGTCTCGAGTACAACTCACACATATGGGATGGAGCGCCCAACTTGCAATACTCAATCGAATCCAAAAGCATGTGTTCCGTCTAGTTGGAGATGAGACTAAAACAACTCCTATAGATTCTTTCTAGCATAGTAGAAACATCGCGGTACTCAGCGCTTACTATGGATATTTCCACGGGTAATGCATTGAAGAACTGTTCAACCTCATCTCTCCTCTGTTCAACTATCCTTTGAATAATCGCAAGCCGCATGCGCCCCAATACTTCATTGTTAAGCCTTTATCATCACGTACAGTGAAGTATAGTCAGTCCTTCGTCATCCGAACATCAAAACTCTGAAATGCATTGCCGACCCACGTATCCCATCAACTTACTACATTCATTGTTTCAAGATTAACATCCACCGACAGGTTAAACTCTCCCCTTCAGACCTTGTAATCCCATCGCTTACCTACCCTATACCAACTTGACTGTACATCCAATGCATTAAAGGGTGACCTCCTAAGTTATGCTCGCACTGCGCACCAGCTATAAATTCACAGAAAAACATGTAAAATGAAACAAAACATCAATCACCTACAGTAAAACTCATTTCCACCTACTTGACGAAAGTAGGAAAAAAACTAGTGTAGCAGCCAGAGTTAATTCGGGTTAACTACAGAAACTGACTACTATGAGTAACCATTGTAGACAGCTTCTAATGTAGCTCTAGAGAAAATATTAAACCTACCTCCGCTTTGTGGTCTTATTATCGGTTATAAATGCGAGCTCACCTTAACTGTCGTTCTATAGGGCTTGCGAAGTAGATCCACCTCCTCGTGGTGCAAGCTGGATAGCGCTAAGAGAGTAAGTCGAATGGTAGGTATATTGAATTGAATCTAAGACAGTTTATTATACTGTTGCGAGCTAGGGGTTCGCCGGATTTCAAGTAAAAACACAAATTCGTTTAAAAATAAGTGATAATTTATTTATTCGCACTTTCACTTTAATTCGCAGTTTTGGCACCACCGATATTGTACTTTCGCTTTCTTATACCGGTTCGCGTTCTTCCACCGATACATGTCGCTGAATGACTGACTGGTTGCCGTCTGACAGCTTCGTGCTTTTATACTGATTTGCCCCAGTTCTCGAAGCTTCCGTCAGGTGTCGTTGGTTGTGTCTCGACTATTCTAGATCTTTAATTGCCTACATTTTGGAGTATACAGTTCCATCGGGTGTTTACTTGAATGTTCTAGATGGCGTTTTACATATTAGGGGATACTGTTCTTGTATATTACGTGGTTGCCAGATCTATAACAATCCTATCGATCGGAGGGAAGTAAGTGCTGGTCTAGAAAGCTATAGCGATTCCAGTAACTTCTTTTGGAGCGTGGCAACTTCATGAACCCGAGCTGTTCGATGGGTATCAAAGTTACGTGTGAACTAAGGCCGAAGTGAAGCATGCTTCACGTAGGTCCTCACCAAGGGCTTTAAACTTGGTACTACGGGAGAAAGTATTGGCAACCCCGTACCAGGTGGAATCGATCATGTCTCAATGAAATGAATGGAGAATAAATCAAGATCTAAAATCAAAATAAAGTCGCAGAGAGTAGTAGCTGACTGAAGGAGGCGAAAAGCAGGTGTCAGGTATAGCCGGCAAGGTTTAGTAACTGACTGAAGGACGTGAAAATTGAAGCAATAATAAAGAATATATGATGTAAAAAGTTGAATGAGAAATGTTGTTGCGGTATGTGGATTCTAGTAGCAACTAGTCTTCTTCTACTTCTACAATGGCGCTACAGCCCAAATCGGACCTTGGCCTCCTGATATTCAGGTTCCTTAACATTTTATATTACTTATTGTGGAAGGGTTGTTAGCCCTTCGCACAACCCTCTTTCTACGATTTTTTCATTTTCGTAGATTGAGGTGACCAAGGTATATCCAAGCAGGCAATGTGCTGGAATTATATATTGCGTCGACCGGGATTTGAACTCACGACCTTCGCATTACAAGACCAACACGCTACCTACTAGGCTACACCCTAGCAACTAGTAAGCCAGGTGAAATGCGGAAGTCTGGACAAGCCAGCTTGGAATGAGTAACCAACCGAAAATTGTGAAAAATGAAACAAGAACAATGTAAGGCAATGGGTGATGTGGATTTTAGTAGCAGTCGGTAAGGTAGGTGAAGACGAGAGTAGTCAACTGGGTACTCATGAAAAATGAAGCAGAAGCATGTCGAACATGGATGAATGTTGGATACGGGTGATAGTAGTAGCGGACTGAGGAAGGCGAGAAGTCAAGGTGACTGCGTAACCGACCGAGAAAAGTGAAAATGGATCCTAGAATGTAGAAGCAGAACTGATATTTGGGACTGATCGATGCGACAAGGTATGGGCAAACCAATACAGCCATGGATGAGGTCCCTTCGGGGTGCACGTAGTGGCTGTGGTTTACCACGTACATCGCGAGTAGAGCATCTCCTGTATTTCTGTACTTGTACAGTATGCGGGTTCTTGGAATGACTAGTGCAAGCCTTGTGCTCGACTTGGAGTTGCATATCAATCGGATTCCATGATCCAAAGATTGGGAAAGGTTTTAGATAGGCCTTGCTCTTACCAGTGTGATTTCAGAACACACGAAGAAGCATAGACTGGTATCATCTGCCGGGATACGTTAGTCAATGACTAGCCTTAAGCTTGGAGGATGGAGGCGTTAATGATTGTCGTTAAAATAACAATCCGTGACTGCTAAAGACAGCCGTGAGCTCGTGGCTTTCTGTCGGTATGTTCACGTTAAGTGTTCAAGGTATGGTCCTATGTCGTTCTATATGGCATAAAACAACTTCCATTTCTCGACATGATAAACGATCAATTGCCAATAACCATTTAAAATACCGCCAAGAACTGAACAATTTACAATGAAAAGAGAGCTTTTACCTGTTACATAGAAGTCTATAAAACCACTAGAATATATGGACAAAATCTCACACAGCCTATGGGACCTTTATCAATCAGCTGAGACCTTTTTCAAACAGCTGTTTGATAAAGGTCTTAGCAGATACCGACACGTCACGAATAATAAAGTCTAACAGCGTTGAATCCGGAAATCATACCTTTCAATACTATCAAATACCATCAGCTGGGGCACAAAGTATCGAGCCATGACGATTGTTACGAACAGTTCTCTATCTGCTTTCTTGGTGAAAATCCTCATTCGAATAGCAGAAGCTATTAGAAACTCCTCCAGGTCCTTCTTCTTCAATGGCACTGCAGCCCAAAGTGGGCCTTGAGCTCCTGACTTTAAAGTTCCTTAGCATTTTATTTGTTATTGTGAAAGGGTTGTTAACCCTTCACTCAATCCTCTATCTACGGATTTTCATTTTTGTGGAGTGAGGCTGCTCAGATATACTCATGCTGGCAGTGAACAAGAGTTTTCCGCCGACCAGGAGTTTAACTCACAATCTTCGCATGGTAGACCAACACGTTACCTACTAGGCTTCACTCAGGCCTGGACAGCACTTTCTACCGGCCAGGCAGGAGCTCGGAATAGTATAGTATTCAATCTGGAGTCACTCTCATCCCAGTTAGTGCTTTAAAATAAAGATGAATGTGTACTCTATCCACTGAAGGTCACATTCACCCAATCTCCTCATGGATGACCACAAAGTTCTGTCGAGACCAGAAACTACCATTAATTTGTACTTGCGGAATGAGCATTTTCGCTAGGAAGGTAGCTCGACTCTCGTAACTCGATGCATCGGGACAAACTTGTTATAATCTAGAGAGCGTTTCATCATCAAATGAGCGATCGCTATTATCCTTAAGGCGGAAAATGTTTAAGAAGATATCGGTATTACCACTGATGTGGATGATCGGTGTATTTAAGAAGCGAACTGGTATTAAAAGTTGTACAAGTATACAAAAAAAAAAATTAGAAACAATAGCGAGTTGATTTTCACTTAATCTAAATCTCAAATCATATGTATAATGCTATGAATACATGCCGAGAGATACAAATAGATCATTATGAACATGTTTCCTGTATAAAATGTGTAATAAAATGTTTCCTTTCGATCCTAAATCAAAAGAAACATTCACCAAATTGAAATTGTAGATGAAAGCACAACGGGATTTTAAAATAATGCTTCCACCACTTCCACCACTTTCCATAATCTCTTAAGTTAAAAACTCTAAAAACTTTCTTTGAAGTAAATTGAATCTGAATTTCGAAAAAAAATACCTAACTATATAATTTCATGAGAGTAGGATGCTCGTGATAGAAAATTAAAAATTTCTTACAGATGTTATTCGAAATAACACTAAAAGAAAAGCTTTGTATTTATTTTTAATCTTATTTTCATTTTCCAATCAGATTATTTGCGTCTGTGTAATTTCTTACTGGCAATTTCCTATATATATTTTCATGATTATATTTCTATTATAAAAAAAAAACAACTCGAACTGAAAATAGTGCGATATCTAAAGACCGAACTAAGTACACAAAGTGTTTTCAGCCTAAGTTAATGGAACGTCTAGACTCTTGAGAATAAGACAAGAACTGTGGCATAGTATAGTCCCCCAACTTTATGCCAATTGAACGAAAAACATCATTTTCTTTTTTTCCATCGTTTTTTTTTTTTTTTTATTTAGGTTCGTTTCTTTAGAGTTGATTTCCCAACATTGAAATAACATTCCACCATACCACGCTTGATTCTTAGAGCTCGACTTCCATCACGCTAGATATGGGCTCGTTGAATTCTCCAAAACCCACATACCAGAAATACGTTGTAATAAGCTTAATAATGCCCATGCTGTGATCATTTTCTGCTCAAATCTGTAACAAATGTTTTTGCATTTTGCTAAGGCATAGGAGGCTGACGAAGGCTACTAAGACCCAGGGAATCTTAAAGGCTTCAAAATGTTTTCGAGAGACGAGACATTCCATTCGGGAGCAATCTATGGCGCAAAATATTCTTCGGGTTGGATTGCTAATGACGAAAACCATTTTCATTGAAAATAAAACAACCAATTTAATTTTTTTTTTTGTTCTAAGTGTAATTTCTGTTTCTTTAATTGAAACCATTGCCAGCATAACACTCTTGAGGAGACTAAGGAACATTATTTTTTCTTCACTTATATAGCTAAGACGCAGAATTTTTTTTTCCAGCATTCTATGCTAGACTTTCAGAGTAAAATAAGCGGGAGGATGAATTGCTAGATGGATGGATTGTTCGTTCTATACAGCTACTATACGAATGTACCCTTGTATATGGAAGAAGACTAAGGCGAAAAAAAAAATCACAAATGCATTACAAAACGTCCGAGGTTCAGATAATTTAAATTGTTTTAAGTGGTATGCAAAGTGAGTTATTTATACAAGACACATTTTGCTCGGAGCTGAAAAACTGTCGAGCCAACGAAGCTACTGGATAGTGCAAATTTTAAGCCTCCAGAATGGCCTTCCTACTTCTTCGGCTGCTCTCCAGCTTAAATGTAACATAATCATTGCACATGGAATAAAACTCAAAGATATACTTGTTACTAATTGAATTGTAAATAACAGAGGAGAAGCAGTTGGATTTTAATTCGAATTTTTAATGTTTCTTATTTTTATCTGGCATCTTACATCTAGCGTAAATGAGAGTGCAAAGTTGATAAGACATGTTTTGTGAAAAAAAAAATTTCAATTGAAAACGTTATTATATCGAAGTTATTACTTTCGATAAGTAATTTGGTTATATAAAGTAGAATGTAGTGTAAAGCAATTAGAAATTAACGCAAATGTTTAAAGAGTTAATCTGTGTGAAACGTGCAATGCATATTTTTAAAGTTGGAGGTGTTGATAGTATGTGATATCTTACAAAAAGAAAGGTAGGAAGAGTAGTTTCTTACCAGTATTTTCATTCTTTAGTGGCACTACAATTTAAACTGGGCATTGTAGACCAGCACAATGCCTACTAGGTCACACCCAGCATGATAGCAAGGATATTTCCATACCAAGCATTTCACATTAATTAATTTTTTTAAATTACTGTGTGTAAAGTCCACGAATACTCTATCTTAATGCATAACATTATAAATGTACAAATTTGAAGATAGTAAAAGCATGGTGTAGCCTAGTATGTGGCGTGTTGGTCTTGTAATGCGAAGGTCGTGAGTTCAAATCCCGGTCGGCGCAATATATAATTCCACCACATTACCTGCTTGGATATATCTTTATCACCTCAATCTACGAAAAATGAAAAAATTCGTAGAAAGAGGGTTGTGCGAAGGGCTAACAGCCCTTCCACAATAAGTAATGAAAAATATTAAGGAACCTGAATATCAGGAGGCCGAGGTCCAATTTGGGCTGTAGCGCCATTGTAGTAGTAGAAAGTACTACTCAATGTGTTCATGTTTCAGTGATGTCGAGCAAATTTGAGATTTACATGTTTAGGAGGTGGTAGAAGGGGCTTGACGGTGTTGACACATTTTCTGGCAACTTACATTCCTATTAAATTTCAGGTTCATTAGTTTCAGTCGTCAAAATGTTAAAAAATTAATTAATTATGCACTTATAAAGCTGTGACTTCTGTATGGGAGGTGATTGAAGGTGTAGGGGCCATCAGTGAGCTTGCAAGCTATGTGGTCCCATAAATTATGGTATTGTAAAAATGTAAGATTGAAATGGATAGTTGTAAACGATTCTTTGTATATTACATATGTTCGTAGCACTGCTTCGGAAATTGAAAATGCATCTATGAAATCTTAGGCTTTACAGAAGGTTGTAAAAGCAAAACATCGTCTTTGAGTTCAAGTACTTCTCACAGTTGAACATCGTTTTGAATTGTACGTAAAATTCATATTTTGCAGAGTAATCTTGATAGATATGTCCAGATTTCAATGAGTTTCGAATTTCTTCGCTCAGAATTAAGGTGAGGTAAAGTATCAAGCAACATTCTAATAAACTTGAAATATTACTCATCAACCATAAAATATATTTTCGACGAGTATTTGCATAGCCTGCTTCTTCTAGCCAGCTTTGATTTAACAAATTCTCAATACTCAAATCTCGCAACCACTCAAAAAACCACACCAAAAATTATCATCATCATTCGAAATAAATAAAAAATATAACCACAAGAAACAAATAAAAGAAAAAAAATAAAAATAATAAGAAGCATTAAAAATCGCTATATAGCATTAATATAAAAAAAAGTCAAAAAGCCAATCGATCAGACGGCACAAAATCAAAACAATGGCCAGCATGTGTTGACGAATTATAAAACCAGAAATTCTACAAGTTTTTCTGTCAACAAGAACAACAACAACAAGTTGTGCGTAGTGTGTTTCTGTCTCGATTCAAGTCATGCCCGCAAGTTTCACATCTCTTTAAGTTTCCCAATCAAAAGAAGACGGCCAGCATAAAATAAAAAATTTTATTTAGTCGAGGTACACACTAAAAACAGACATAGCCAGATAGCGTTTAAAACTCAACGATCCGAACCAACTGTTATATTCGTCTTTTCGAATTTTTATTTCTATACCCACACGCATTGCATCTTTAAAAAAAAAAAAAATAAATAAAAAAATATATAGATACTCACGTTCTACCTTTATATAAAAATCTTCATTTCTTGATCATCGATCAATTCCATCTTTTTTTACCGTGAACCGCGCCGATCCGTACACACGCAGTTCGAGGAAGATCGGGCTTTTATCGATCGCACCGAAAAACTTTTTTCTGTTTTATGTCCTTTTTTTTCACTATCTCTCTTTTCGGTATTGCGGTGTAGTTGCAACAAGTTGGATCGGAGATCGGCAAAATAATCGAAGATCAATTTTGAAGATCATCATGAGGACCCAAACATGGTCAACTCGTCTTCGGAGACAACAACCAAAAAAAGATAATTTTTTGAAAACCAAAGTATTTTGTTTCAAAAGAGTTTCAAGCAAGGCATAGCAGAAACATTGTTGCTTTTATTGGCATAAATACTAAGTGCATTTTGTGTGCAGTAACTTTCCGGTTAGCTGGGTAACGATCGGTTGCGATCAACGATCGGTTGATTGATTTTTTTTTTTTTGGTGCGGTGTGGATCAATTAAAGATCATGGTAAAAGATTGATAAGAGTTAATTATTATGTGAAATTAGTATTAAATAATTTTTTTTGGAAAGTTTAGAATTCTTGGTGGTTGAAGATTTGGAGGTGGCCCAGATTGGGCCACAAATTATGATAATAGAAATGCTTGTATAGATTGCCGCTGTACTTGGTACAACCAGCAAACTAGAACAAGCAACAAAAACCACACGGGCAACAGAGAAAAATTTCTACCTACTAGGAAATACTTGATAGAAGGAATTAACAGCGCTCGGCCGAGAGGACCGATAACAAAAACTCGACTCGAACAGAATGATCAGCAGCAACAATCACGCGGGCGATAGGGATAAGACTCGACCGACGAGATAATCCTTTATAGAAGCAATTAACAGTCGGCGGAGAAGGAAAAGTTGTAGGAAAGCGAGAATGATTCGATCGACAAGAGCAATATAAAAGGCGAACATTTTTGGTGCGCAGGTCAGTCTGGTTTGGAGTTGTCGTCGAGTCAGCCGATGTTTAGAAAGCGAAAGAAGTTAAGATTAGCAAGCGATAAGTTGTGAGCGAAGAAGCATGAAGTGGAAAGATAATTAAATCAAGTTTTGCGGTTAAATTAAAGAGAACTTATTAAACAGGTGGTTTTATTTTTATTTCAGTGACCCCTTTGCACTTCAGTATGGTCGATAGGATGATTTCAAGACTCCGCTCTGAATCACATACTAAAAATGTAGATATAAAATATATTTCTACATTAGAAAAAAAACCATGAAACCAGAAAATGTCCGTTTTCGGGAAACTAAAATGAAGAGAATACTCAGACGATTTAAGGTGGAAGAAATCGAAACAATTCAAAGGTTGAGAGATCTTGCCAACAATAGCGATATTATTCCAGAAAAATTAAAGCCTTACTTAAGGATAATATCACTGTTGCTATGTTCCACAGCTGAATAAAGTAATAACTGATTTGTAATGTTCTTCATCAATACCAAATTTGTCAAACTTAATGTTTTTAAATTTAAACGGATCAACAGTGGATCAATTTCATGCAGAAAAATATGTCTAACCGTGGCTAAGAAAGCATCGATCTTCAAAAGACACAAGTTCGAGTGTATCTAATAAGAATGGAAAAAGCTGCACGAAGGAAAATATTTATTTAAAATAAGTATTAATTTTTTTATTTATAAAGATATTTTAGTTTTTGTGTCAGTAATATTTATACTCTAGATGAAATCTGAGAGTATTATAAGTTTGCTCTAAAGTTTGTAACGCCAAGAAATAAGCCTCGGAGAAAAAAATGATGAATACAGAAATTAATATTATCACTCAAAAATCTCAAAACCGGATGTCCGTCCGTCCGTCCGTCCGTCCGTCCGTCCGTCCGTCCGTCCGTCTGTGCGCGCTCTAGCTTGAGAACGCGTTGAGCTAGATAGTTCAAATTTTGTACACGTCGTTTTTGACAAAAAAGTAAGGTCAAGTTCGTGAACGGGCCAAATCGCTCCACCCCTTCTACCCCCTCCCATACAAAATGACACAATTGCGCAATTTGACAATAAACGGATTTGCACGAAAAGTATAAAAGCTATTGGCCTGAAATTTGGAATATGTTACTTTTATGATAATATCAATCTACCGTACGAAAATTATGCGTATCCTCCCTCTCCTTCTACCACCTCCCATACAAACTGTACTTGTCATGAATTACTCTAAGCCAATTTACTCATTGCGTATACAATTTAGAGAGCTGAAATTGTGCACCAAATATTTATTTGAAATTGTTAGTAAGCTTAAAAAAATTTGGACTATTAGCTTTACCCCTTCTACCCCCTCCCATACAAAATGACACAATTTCGTAATTTGACAATAAACGGATTTACTCGAAAAGTATAAAAGTTATTAGTCTGAATTTTGGGATATATTATTTTCATAGTAATTTTAATCTACAGTAGAAAAATTATTTGCTTCCTCCCTCTCCTTCCACCCCCTCCCATACAAACTACACTTAGTCATGAAATGCTCTAAGACAATTTTCTCAGAACATATAACATTTATTGAGCTCATATTTTGTAATAAATACTTAATTAGTATTAGCACTAACATCAGAAAAAAATATTTGATTAGCTTCACTGCTTCTACCCCCTCCCATACAATATGACACAGTTTCACAATTTCACAAAAAATCGATTTTCTTGAAAAGTATAAATGGCAATAGTTTGAAATTTCAGGGATGTCAATTTTACAATATTCCTAGTTATTTCTGAAAAAACTCTAATCGCCCCACTCTTTCTACCACCTCCCATACAAACTGCACATTTTCACTAGATCACTAATTTTTTCAGTTCCCATTCAATTTTTGGAGTAAGCATTTTGTACAAAACATTTTATAGCTACTTTAGCATGATGGGGAAAAATTAGTTCAATGCTGTCATCCCTTCTAATACTTCCCATGCGAAATTTCTTGGGATCACAAAAAATTCTATTTCATCTAGAGTATCGTAAGATTGCGCTTTACGCGTAATCGTAGCCCTGTTATGTTTTTTTAAGATTTTCTTATTTTTTTATGAAGAATCATTGATTTTTGTTATTTTCCTTAAAAATATTAAAAACCCAATATTTATTCTATATACTGTATTTTACATATACGCAATCAGTAAAATACTTTAACTGCAATTGCAAACCCTTTGAACACCACACGGAATTTGTTTTGCACTGGGAGCACATCTTTATAAGTGTATAAAAAATTCTTGCGTATTGTTGATGATCTTATAAGTTTAGCAACTTTGGTCACCGGTAACCATATTAGCGTTGTAAGAGCGTATACCCTGCTGAACTTATGACTACAGCCCTGGCTTCATGTATCGTTGACCGAAATGAAGGAGTGTTTTATTCACCAGTGGTTCACATTCACAGAGAACATGCTCTGGTGTGTCCTCCACCTAATAGCACATTCTACAGAGATTGTCCTTTGACAGTTTAATTTTGTACAGATGTTTTTTCATGTGACTGTGTTCAGTTAGGACACCTACCACGATTCTAGTCTGATTTCTGTTTAGTTGTTGAATTCAAAGGTTCTTTTGACCAAATGTTTTGACATAAGAAGCTTAGAATGCTTTCTGCCTGGTAACAAGTCCCAGTAAATGGGAGCCACATTTGGATATTCATTTTGGCAATACTGAGTGGTATCCCAAAGAGATCCAACGAAATCAGATTCGAATCCATTCTTGACTTGTTCAATACCCTGAAAGCCACAGTATCCCGGGATCCAAACATGGGGTACTCTGATTTTATGCCTTAGTTCTTTTAGTACCTGAAGGCAATACCACATAAACGTAATGTAAAAATTGATTGGTGTGAAGCGCGTTGGATTTGAATGAACCTTCTCTTATATTGTATTTTGAAGAAAGGATGTTAGGCTGATCGGACGATACGATTTACGTTGATTACTTGGCTTGCGTCCTACTTCTGGAATGTAAATTACTTTGACCATACGCCTTGACTTGGGTGAACTCTAGGCACGGCTCAACCTGAAAATGTTACATATTGTGGGAAGAATTATCTTCTACCGGAGCTGTAAATGGTTTGCAAAATTTCACCGTAGAAAAGATGTTTGCTGCATTTATAGCTTTTAGCTGGCTAGCGCCCAGTATACTGCAACTGTTTTGTCGTACTGGTTAAATGGTCGTGATCCTTGAAAGTGAGTTTGTGCTAAGGACTGTAACGTTTGTTTCCCATGTTCTGTGTTCGAACCGTTTGAGTTCTCTAACAGAAAGTATCTCGTGCCATCTCGAACTACTGGTTAAATCACTAATATCCTCGCACAACGATTTCCAGGGCTTTTGGCCATTTTAATTTCCTGGTTGAACTCTGTTAGAGATTTTTTGAATGGATCTAACCCTCCAGTTTGTTTAGCTTTATTGATGAGTTTCCTTGTTTTTCCTTTGAGCACGGTAAGACTTTATTTTTTATTACTGTGTAGCCCAGTGGGTAGCGTCTTGGTCTACAATGCGAAAGTCTTGAGTATAAATTTCGATTTATTCGATTTTTTTCTTGCTAAGTTGTGTTTGAAATAGGTATGTGTAGTTCACGAACGAACTAGTTCATTTGAACTATTCACATAAGCGAATCATTCACTAAAATTTTCACATTTAGTTCGAAATGAACAGGTAATGAGCTGAATGTAAAGTTCTAAAGTCTGCTTATTCGGTTGGCAATTCATTATTCATATAAAAACATAACCTTATCGTTTAACACATTCGCAAAAGCAGTATTCATTCCATACAGCAATCGATTGTGTTATCGCCAATTCAATATGATCGTATCTCACCTCTTACGCAGAGCACGAACTGTATATTGTATGAATGTTCGTGCGAAGTATTGTGGAGCGAAACTGATCAGACTGATGCACTGATGTATATGTTTAGTTCACGAATGAACTATGAGCTCAATAGATAGATATCTTGAGAACATCTGTTTGAATCGAGTACGGTGCTTTTTATTCATCTTATTTCTTTTTTAAACGGGAGGTCTGCGAAACACCAGAGTTTGCAGATTTTTTCATATATCACGAGAACAGCTAATCGTATTAAGTGAATTTCTTTATTTCTTCTCTTCTTTGACTCGAGATATCTTGCATAAAGCTGAATTTCGCATTTTTTACAGACATTAAGGGAACGACTGCTCGAATCTAATATTTATCAAAACTTTTTTTTCTTTTTGTTGGGTTATTCAATGGCTACAAATCTTAGAACAATTTATTCGAAATGACTTCCATTTGCCTTCTAGCACGACTTGAGACGATCTGGCCACTCATCAATCGCGAGACGCACTTCATGCGTGGGGAAATTGTCCACTGCACGGACAAGGGCTCGCTTCAACGACTCAATATTTGGGTGTCGAGTAGAGCAAGCTATGCCCTCTAATACAGACCAAAACTTGTAATCCAACGGGTTGAGGTCTGGACTACCAGCTGGCCAATCATCCGTTGATATGAAGTCCGGAGCCACAGTTGAGTCGTTTTTGCCTTGTGAGCTAGAGCCGAGTCTTGCTGGAAAGTCCACGGCTTGTTGGCGAATATTGATTGGTTGAGAGGCTTCACAATGGCTTCCAAGACGGTCGATTGATATACTTTGACCGATGTTTGCACTCCTTTCTCGAAAAAATGGAGCTTGGTAATGCCATCGTAGCTCACTTCCCACCATACTATTACAGACGCGAGGTGGTGGCCTCTTTGGACCCCCCGAGATGAGTTGGGATGCTTCTCTGGATGACCGAGCATATTATTGAACGATTCTTCTACGGTGAAGATTTTCCCGTCAGTAAGCACAATTTGTCTGTGAGCGTTCTTCGCGTACCGGCTGCGCAACGCTTTGGATTTTCGCTTGCGTTTTTCCTTCAATGCGGCCGTGAGTAGGTGTCCAGTGTGTCGCTTATACGCGCTGAGTCCCAAATCTTCATTGATAATGCGAGACATGGATTTTTGCGAAATTTGCATTTCCCGCGACAAGATGTTCTGTTTTCGTAGCGGTTTTCGGTCGATTCGTTTCTTCACGGCTTTGATCACTTTCGGAGTTCTCAGAGTGCGCGGACGGCGTTCAGCGAAAGAAACTATTTTGCCCATCTCTAGTATGAATCGTAGACTCTAACGCTAAATTTTTGTTCATTTGATGTTTTTTTTATTGCACATGGTATACTTGGTGCTGGAAGTTTTATAAAGGTCTCAGCAGAGACCGAAACGTCACGAATAATGAAGCGTAACAAAAATTTCATTTTCTTTACAGTTAAGCGTAAAAAAATCACATTAAGCAAAAAAATGGTTACTAGCTGTTCAACAACTTTGTCCTAGAAAATGTTTCGATCAGGAAAGAACTGTTTTTTTTCCAAAATTTTTTGTTTGTTTAAATGCTCATAATTTTGGCTTCCTATTTACAATAAAATCCAAACTGAAAAGCAGTCAGTCTAGCAACGTACTCGATCTATTGCTATCACTCCCAACCATTTACGTTGAGGTTTACTCAGGTTAGGGTCGAGACACACAGACAGATGCTATGACGAGAAAGGAAGAATTTATCACAAACTGACTGTCGACATTTGTCACGATCATAAAAGTTCCCCATTATTTCATAATTTGGCCAATCGAAGAAACATGCGATGTAAAGGAAGATTTTAAGATCGTTCAGAATGCCGCTCGGAAATCAGTTGGGTCCTTTTTGAGATCTACCTATTTTCACTAGAATTGTGGAGAAACGTAAGAGCATACCGACTTAATTTTATCGCCTTTTCTCGCAGAACAAACCAAAACCATGAACTTGACTCAATCAAACTTATGTTCTGATTCAATCATTAATTTCTTCTTCTTCTTCTCCTTCTTCAATGGCGCTACAGCCCAAATCGGGCCTTGGCCTCCTGACCTTCAGGTTCCTTAACATTTTTCATTATTTATTGCGGAAGAGTTGTTAGCTCTTCGCACAACCCTCTATCTACGAATTTTTCATTTTCGTAGATTGAGGTAACCAAGGTATATTCAAGCAGGTAGTGTGATGGAATTATGCGTTGACCGGGATTTGAACTCACGACCTTCGCATTGTAAACCAAACACGCTACCCACTAGACTATACCCTAGGCTAATCATTAATTTATCCACATTTAGTCTCACTACCCTAATGCAATTTGTTTACAATTTTCTGATGCATTGCTCGGTCTGAAAAAATAATAAAAATTTCTGTAGTTTTCGTAAAATGCAGAGTATTGGGTGTAGAATAAAACTGTGTACAAAGCAGCGTCTACTTCTTGGATTAAAAATCCTTTTACGGAAATGTTTAACAGCAAATAATTTTCTCTCTTCCATTTCCGTCGATGTTTCGGAAAAAAAAACCAACCAAAGTGATCGAGTAACGACGTTTCGGCATACCAAAGTGACAACTGAAGTCAATTTCCTTATATCTGTGAGGCAACAAAACAAAAATTACCGTCTCATTAACTTCACAGTTTTGTAATGTCATTTTATACAATTCGTATCGAGATAAACACGTATGTACGTAAGTTTTATATGGCAGCCTTTTATGTTATCGGAAAATCTGCACCACATTTGTAAGGCCTAGAAGTGTGGTATGGATTGTATCGCGCGGGCTCCATTTGACGTAACCAGAAGTCACTTTCCGGCAGAACGGTGGATAGCTTGGGGTTTTTTTTTTCTTTCTTTTCTTGCATAAAGCATTATGTTAACTTAACCCAATCCACATCGTCGAGTACTACGACTAATACTACTCTCAGCTATCATCGATTCCGAGGTACCTAGCTATACATCTTACGAGGCTGCAAAACATAAAGATGCGATGCGGTTAAGTCCACTATAACACCTTTTGTAGCAACAAATCTCCGAGTACTCAGTAACAAATCGATAAAATTTATCACCTTGCCATGTCAACTTAAAGAAGGCTCTGACGACGATGATGATGCTGCCGATGATGGCTACGAAATCCATCACAAGAAAAGAACGATCCAACAGCGATCAGTATTGGATTATCGTCCGTTATTAAACGTTTGTAATCTATTTAAGTGCCCTCGCTAGATGAGATGAAGGCTGTAAGAAGAAGTCAGCCAGCCCAGACAGCATCAAGCTGTTTTCGATATGTCAACCAGATAGCCGTCACTCAGAAGGCTACAAGTGTCTGAACGATGAGCCACCGCATTGTGGCATGATTGCAACAGCAGCTCATCGCAAAAAATCACAAAATGACGAAAAACCGCAGTCGGATATTTTTACTTTTTATCTGGCATTTTATTGGTGTGGCTGTTTAGTCAAAAATGCTGTCGATCGTGTATATCACAATGATAGGGAGGTTTATCTGCTCCTTACATGCGTAGCAGTAGACGACAGTTGCATAAAGTTATTGCGATCTTACAACGCAACAACTCTAGATGTAACATATCCCTCGCACTGAGTTGTAACATCGACGCATAGATGGCGGCAATGATTGCAATGATATAGCGCGAGGATGGCACGGGATACGACGCGTAAATTACCTCGCGACTATTACCACGTAAACACAATTGCTATTTACTCTAAACAAACTTTATTCACGATTAAATAACAAAAGTAAAAATGGATTTCACAATTTACGTGGTTCGCGTTCAGTCGCACGTTCTCAGAA
This sequence comes from Chorisops tibialis, assembly GCA_963669355.1. Taxonomy (NCBI): domain Eukaryota; kingdom Metazoa; phylum Arthropoda; class Insecta; order Diptera; family Stratiomyidae; genus Chorisops; species Chorisops tibialis. Next base: position 170,389,053 of record OY770264.1, on the reverse strand, counting down.
CTCTCAAAATTAATTCCGTCTGCTGCACTTCGATTACAGCGCTCTGCTCCACTTCGATTACAGCGCTGTCTTGTGGTCGATGTTAGCACTATGTGTCTTCGCCACATATACCCCCCTCCGAGTAACGTCAGATGTGACGTTGCGGTATTCACTTGACATGTTGATGATGATTGGATTCACTTGTGATGTTAATTTTCCAGGATATGTTCTCGGAGTGTAGCCTGCTTGACTGTCATCGAGATTAATGTTTGCAGTGTAGGCTGGTTTTAGCCTCTCAGTTGATACAATCTGCTGCTTGCCTTCTACGTCGATTTTGTAGACATAGTCGCTTACGCGTTGAATGATCCTATGCGGACCGGTGTACGGTTGCTCCAGCGGCTTTTTGACGTGATCCTGGCGCAGGAACACATGTGTTGCTGTTGCTAAGTCCTTGAAGACGAACGGACGGTCTCGTCTGTGATGAAGTACAGGCGCAGCTCGCAACTGCTGCATATCTCGGCGAAACTTCTCGGCAAAAACCTGCGGATTGCTTGGCTGGTCGTGATTAATAAAAAACTCACCTGGCAATCTGAGAGTTGACCCGTACACCATTTCCGCTACAGAACATCCTAAGTCTTCCTTAACAGTGGTGCGAAGGCCAAGTAAGACTGTGGCTAGCGTTTCGGTCCAGCGGTTGTTCTCGTGGCACATAAGTGCAGCTTTAAGTGAACGGTGCCAGCGCTCGACCATGCCATTGGACGCTGGGTGGTAAGCGGTGGTTCGAATGCGTTGACACCCGAGGAGTTGTGTCAGTGCGTTAAACAGTGCGGATTCGAACTGCGCTCCCCTGTCGGTGGTGATGATTTTGGGCGCGCCAAAACGTGATACCCACTGCGTAAAGAGTGCAGTCACAACAGTGTCGGCCGTCGTATCAACAATAGGTATGGCCTCCGGCCATCTCGAAAATCTATCGATGATCGTGAGAAGATACTTGAACCCATTCGATGGTTGCAGCGGTCCAACGATGTCCACATGGATGCTTTCGAACCGTTTGTCCGGTGTATCAAATTTCAGAGGTACGTTCCTGACATGTCTGGTTACTTTTGAACGTTGGCACTTATTACAATTCTTGGCCCAGCTGGTTATGTCCTTACACATGTTAGGCCACACATAGCTCTTTCTGATTTGTTTGCTGGTACTCCTGCCGCTCGGGTGTGATAAGTTGTGAACAAGCTCGAACACTCGCTTGCGCAACGGAAGCGGAACGTATGGCCTCATTGCTCCAGTCGAAATGTCACAGTGGACAGTGATGTTGCCGTCTATTTGGAATTTTTTAATATGCAAGCTACTCTCCTTCTGTAAAAGCTGCTGCAGTTCATTGTCGTTCGTTTGCTGATCAGCGATGTCTTTCATACTTAACGTTTCTGGAAAACTGATCGCGTTTATGCTCTCAGATCGAGAAAGAGCATCTGCCACGATGTTTTTCTGGCCTTCCACGTGGATGACGTCTGTTGAGAACTGCGCAATGAATTCAAGTTGCCTGTTTCGTCGAGGTGATACGTTGTCTGTTCGCTGTTTGAAGGCATAGATCAGCGGCTTGTGGTCCGTTTTAATTACAAAATGTCTAGCCTCGAGCATATGGCGAAAGTACTTTATCCCTTCGAATATAGCGAGCAATTCGCGGTCATACGCGCTATACTTCCTCTGTGCATCACTGAGGCGCTTGCTAAAAAATCCGAGCGGTCGCCACACACCGTCTTGCATTTGTTCCAATACTGCGCCCATTGCTGTGTCCGAGGCATCTGTAGACAACGCGATGGGAGCGTTTACGTGTGGGTGTGCGATTAGTGCTGCATTAGCGAGCATCTTTCTGCTTTCCTCGAAGGCTGTGTCTGCTTCAGTGGTCCACTCGATTTTCGTCTTGTCGTTTTTCTTGCTGCTCGTGAGGAATGCGTTTAACGGTGCCAGCAGTGTTGCTGCGTTTTTAAGAAAACGCCGGTAGAAATTTATCATACCCAGATATCTTCTCATTTCTAGGACATTAGAGGGCTTGGTAAATTGCTGGATGCTGTTCACTCTCTCGACAAGCGGTGCAGTGCCCTTCGCTGAGATTTTGTACCCTAAGTACTTAACCGTGGATGCTCCCCAAACGCATTTCGACGTGTTGATTTTCAGGCCGTAATCTCTAAGTCGCTGTAGGACCTGCTTAACGTGGTCAATGTGTTGTTCTAGGTTGTCTGAAGCGATGAGTATATCATCGAGATACACGTAGCAAAACTCGAGTTCGCGCAAAGCAGTATCAACAAAACGTTGAAATGTCTGGGCGGCATTTCGCAAACCGAATGTCATTACCGGGAACTCGAACAAGCCGAACGGTGTTGCTATCGCGGTCTTTTGAATATCCTCTGCACGGACCGGTATTTGATGGAATGCCCGTTCAAGATCAAGGGTTGAGAAGATTTTTTTTCCAAACAATTGGTATGAAAAATCTTGGATATGTGCTACTGGATAGCGGTCAGGAACTGTGGCGGCATTTAGCTGTCGGTAGTCGCCACATGGTCGCCACTCGCCGTTGTTTTTCTTGGCGAGATGCAACGGACTGGCCCACGGGCTTTTAGAAGGCCTGCAGATACCCGCTTTGAGCATCCTCTCGAACTCGAGTTTCGCTGCTTTGAACTTATCAGGCGGAAGACGCCTTGGTCGTTGTACTACCGGAGGGCCGCGTGTGTCAATATGGTGTTCGATGCCGTGAGTTACGATGGCTGATGTGGATGGATTGGTGAGCTCTGGAAAGCTTTTGAGCAATGCATCCAAACTGTTGACATGCACTACGCTGATTAAATCGCTTGAGTCCGCAAGCTTTCCATTAGTCGCCTGCATGGTTCTACCGTTGACGAGTCGTTTGCACCTCAAGTCGACCAGAAGGTTAAATTCTCGCAGGAAATCGGCACCTAATATAGCAACTTTCACGTCAGCAACCACGAATTTCCACCTGTAGCTTGGGAGATGTTTTAAATTGACATTCTTCTCGCATTCGCCGTATGTTACTATGGGCGTGCCGTTCGCTGCGTAAAGTTGACACCTCGCTTGACGTAGGTTCCCAGTTACGTTGCTTCGGGGTACAATGGACACGTCCGCTCCTGTGTCCACAAGGTATAGCGTGCCGTCGTGCTGGTCACTTAACACTAATCGGTACTTCGGTATGCTTAAGGCATTGACTGTGCAAGTGGAGGGTGCTTCAACAAGCGGAGGTGTGAAGCTGCATGGCTTACGGCATTTTCGTGCTCGAGCTCCGAACCTCTCGTGGTAAAAACACATGCCACTGAGCTGATTGCTCGTTGTACTTGCACGAGTCTGTCTACTGCTTGTTGGGAGAGCAGAGTTCATAGCTTTGACCGTTTGAGCTATCTTTGTGAGTTCAGCTTTGAGGTCCACCATGTTAACGTTTGGTGTTGTTGTTGTTTCAACGGCCGCCGCTGATGCTGCAGGTCTCGATTGTTCCATGATTCTGTCTGCCACCTCCACTGTATCGTCCATGCTTTGTTGCGCACTGGCGATTAAAATTTCACGCACTCTCACCGGGAGCCTTTGGAGCCATAAGGATTTCAAAGCAGCGCTACCGATGTCTGCTGTTGCCAGAAACTTCATTTCCCGCCATAATTGTGATGGGGTTTTGTCCCCAAGCTCCGTCTCATACAGTAGTTTCCGAAGTTTTCTATCTTCGCTATCAGTAAATCGTTTAATTAATGCATTTTTAATTGCTTCGTATTTCGACTCGGATGGCGGCGTTTCCAAAATGTCGGTTACGCTTTCTAGTGTATCCGCGTCTAAATGGGCTATTATAGCGTTGTATTTGCTGTGGTTAGATCGCACTTGACAATGTGCGAACTGCGCTTCCGCGTGGGAGAACCAAAGCGTTGGCCTTCGCTGCCAAAATGGCGGTAATTTCACCTTCTGCACGGACTGAACCGAATGTGCGCAGTCCATATGAGACGCGGATTGTGCTGCGGTTGGTTTTTGAGCGTGCACATTTTTGGCTTGGTCGGCCTGTGGGTCTGCCGGCGGTGAATTTTCGATCTCGTCGTCCGACATTTTTCGTATGAGATTGAAGTGCGCGTTGCTGCAGGCGGCGTGTTGCTTGTCGTAAGGGTCACCAATATAGCGCGAGGATGGCACGGGATACGACGCGTGAATTACCTCGCGACTATTACCACGTAAACACAATTGCTATTTACTCTAAACAAACTTTATTCACGATTAAATAACAAAAGTAAAAATGGATTTCACAATTTACGTGGTTCGCGTTCAGTCGCACGTTCTCAGAACTCTCAAAATTAATTCCGTCTGCTGCACTTCGATTACAGCGCTCTGCTCCACTTCGATTACAGCGCTGTCTTGTGGTCGATGTTAGCACTATGTGTCTTCGCCACAATGAGTATCGTGTCGGATATCATTCGATACCAGGGAGAGTAACGAGACTGCTTGAAGATATTTGCGAGTTGTTGTTGCTGTTATGTTTCCATCGTGAAGTATTTATGGTCCATTTGATGCAAGATTATGTCATGGGGTGCGGATTTCTTGTTACCTTTTCGTGCAGTGAGCGGTCGACGCCAATACTCCTCAATCGATAGCGAAGTAAAATATTTTATTCCTATCCGGCATTAAGTTATATCTTATTTGATAGTACGGCACGCGGTAATCACCCTTTAGTAGTCCTCGAGGTATACCTACACTGATTTTTGTGTAAATGTGATCATATCGGATTTTACGACTCCCATACCGCGCCCAACTTCAATCTTTTCTTTCAGATTTTTCGTAATTTTTACGATCCTTCTGCCTTATGTCTATATCGTTTTTCTCCCGAACATTTCCTTACGGCTTGCCCATATCGTTATTGATATTATGGTCTTCTTCTATTTCGGAAAGGACTTTTACCGAAAATTTTACGACTGGCATGAGACGATGCTCTTGACGATGTTTTGACGGAACCAAATGCTATCGTACACTTGAAGCGGCAACCCCCGATTTTTTGGATTGTGGTCGCTCTCTCTAGCGACAATGACGAAAAGAATGTGATTGTTGCGCTTTTCTTTTGGTTTCCGTATTCATGTCGTCCTCGACGAGAAGATTCTACTCAGGCCCCGGTATTCTTTGGGGTTCGATCCCCAGAGATTCACCCCTGGTTGAATTCGACGGGAGCGACGACGACTACGAAGATGTCTTGTCGGGGATGCTGTAAAAGATTTCCTAATGGCCACTTTACAAAAGTATTATGTTCTTTGGTAACTGTGTTTGCCTTTTGTGCGGTCGAAACTACAAGGAGCGATATTTTCTAGGGCAAAGCATAATTGAAACTTGAATGGAATTTTAAGGTGCAATAATCATTTTAAAGTTTATTGTCAGGTCGATCAGGTCAGATATGGAGAGAGATTTGTGTTAATTTGGGAAGGATATTTAGAGAATTTAAGTGAAATATAATTGGAAATAGAATGGAAGTAAAATAAGAGTCAACATACATTTCTCAGAAAGTTGGACCTTGCAATGATCAGTGTTGGTTTTAGGTAGCACCAAAGGGAGGCATGGGTCCCTCCCTCGGAGCATGAAAAGCCTTCCTTTGGAAAATTAACTACGTATTATCTTTCCTGTTTCGCTTTTTTTGGACCAAATTACACTTTTTGTAAGTGTAGTAGATAAGCACAAAAGACCCATGTTGGCGGTGATTGGAGAACTGGACCTCCGCCCCAAAAATTAATTTAAAACATAATAGAATTATAATTGGGCTTAAAGATCAATCATATGATACTCTAGATAAGATGGAAATTACTTTAATATACCGGAAAATATGTCATCTCAAATTCTTTCGAATAGTGATTAGAAACTTTTGCGTGGGAGGTGGTAGAAGTACAGGAGGAGGTTTGTATTTTTCGTATATGACATCGAGCATGACATGCAAAATGTTTTTTGCTGAATTTAAAGTTTTTAGTTTTCATTATTTTTAAAGAAATTAGTCATAGTTTTCCTGAAATTGGGACATTTGTATGGGAGGTGGCAGAGGAAGTGGAGCGTTTAAGATCATTTTGAAACTGCTTATCGTCATCCTTATCACAATGCTTTGATTAAATTTCAAAGTCGATAGCTCTCATATGTATACTTGAAGGAGAAATGTTTTTCTTGAATTTGTAATACCCATACAAATGGGAGGTGGTAGAAGGAGTGAAGCGGAGCTGATATTTTTTCATAACAGTTATTTCAATTATTAAGAAACAAATTCTGGCAAATTTTAAGTTTGTACCTTTTCTAGTTTGAATGAAAATCGATAAAATGCATTTAACAAAAAACTATGCATTTGTATGGGAGGGGGTAGAAGGAGTGTACGGATCAAAATAAGTTTTTCTGCATTAGTAATATTTCTATTTGTATACTTTATACAAAATATCAAGCTTTAACAGTTTCAAAGAAAAATAATATAATTTAAATTTCAAAATTTCGTGAAATTTGTATGGGAGGGGGTAGAAGAAGTGAGGTGAAGTTGATAATTATTTTTAAAATAAATTGCAATTATAGTAGAATTAATTCTTTCGTCTTTTCAGCTTTACTACTTTCAATGAAAATCGAAAATATGTATTTTTGAAAATTGTCCATTTGTATGGGAGGTGGTAGAAGGAGTAAGGGGATCGGGTCAATATTCCGTGATATTAATGACATCTATATCACAATACTTTGACCTAAATTCTAGTTGATAGATTAAATAGCTTCAAAGAAAAATCAATTTCTTAATATTTCGAAAATTCATGAAATTTGTATGGGAGGGGGTAGAAGGAGTGAGGCGATGTAGCCCATTCACGAACTTAAAGTTTATTTTTTGCTAAAAATAACACACAAAAATTTTTAGCACTATAACTCAAAGCTTTCGAGAGTTATGCTGTAGACAGACGCACAGACGGACAGACAGACGGTCAGTCGGAATCGAGGTTTTCGAGCGACAATAAATATTTCTGTACCCTTGGCGGCTCTGTGCGAGCGTTATTTCTTAAAAACAAACGGTAAGGCAAACACAATATACTCTCAGATTTCATCCAGAGTATAAAGATGATAAGACCTGTGCTATGTCATGGCAGGGAAATATGAACACTAATTCAGACGCCCTAAAAATTACGTAACACCTTTGAAAGAAAGGTTTTCAGAAGTATCCTCGGACCTGTGCGGGAAGACTCTATCTAGAGAATGCATAATAATAGAGAATTGTATGCCATATTTGCCAATTCAAAAGCGTTAACCCTAGTGATTCGGTAAAATCTGGTCGTTATTTAAGATATCAATTACAATACCACCGAACCATTGATAGCTAATAAACGAATAAAATATTGCTTCGATGATGCGCATCCCAAAACACTGAGGCCGAAACCTTACCAAAGGACATTTGTGTTTTAGGTCGCTTCGGACGATTTTCACTCAGTTGACTGCCGATATGATTCTCAAGCGTAGTGATGGATCCACGTTTCATCCACTATCACATATCGATGGAAAAACAATCCTTTTTCTTCTTCTTAATCAGCTCCAAACAGCGCTCTGGGTCATCGAAGCGTTGCAGTTTTTGGTCCACTAAAACCGCGGCACCCACTTTGAACACAACTTTTTAATGGACAAATGTAAATGGAGGTGAACACACTGACTTTTGATTTCGTTAGAATGTCGGCTATCTACTGCAACTTCACTGGTATTCCTATACGATTTTGAGCACTTTTCTTAACAGCCTCATTTGGACGTCCAGAGCGTTCAGCATCACCAATGTCTGAACGACCGCATTTAGGCAGTTGCTTTCGATAGAGGAGAGTTGTTATAGCACTTATCATGCTTGAACGATATTTTCTCCCACCAAAAAGCAATGTTTAATGAAAATATGAAGATTTTCTTTTTTTGTCTTGGGAATATCAAAAGAAGCATAACTTAGACCACTGCAACTTGTAAAGTAATGATCGAAATGTCATGAAATTTTGACATGTATCATGTAAAAGTGGGTACTCATTGAAAATCATAATGATTTTCTCTTAACAGTGCCACCTATGTGTCAGGTTCAGGACTTTTTGACTGGTTTGTTAATTGGTTGCTTAGTTTCAATTATTTTAATTTTACTTCGGTTCACAAGAAATCATGCATTATCATTAAACCAGTTTCCTCTCCAAGTTTCCGATTTAAAGATAGAAAAGAAAGTTTTCAGCGGTTTCGGTAAAACTGTTTGTTAATAAAAATAAACTGCCAACAAGTCGGGCGAAACTTTATTATTTTTGGGACGAAAAGCGTATGCGTGGAAAGTCAATATGCAGGTTAGCGTCGTTATGGTAGACTAAGAGAAAGGGGCTTGTTGGGCAGAGCAGTTCCCAATTTAATACTTGGCGGAAACGTTCAAAAGCTCCATATTTCATTCGTTTATTTATGCAAGTTTGCGATTTCATGAATGGAGTGGTGAGGGGTGATAGTAAAGGTGGGTGGATGTTAATAGTTTTTATTTGATTGCTTGAACCAAGTCCAATATTCTCTGTATAGAATGTCATAGACGAAGTTGCATAGAATTTTCATTAGATTCGGTGTATTGGGAGCTCTGAGATGGATAGCCTATTTTCCTACAGCTTCTCGGACTCCGAATTTTTCGTTGATTTGTATGATAGTAATTTGCAGCACGAACAAGGAAGGGTGATCTTCCAAGTACCTCCTCCTACCCCCATTGCTCCTGATCTAGCCGGCAGGAAGTGCTGATCAAACTTGGAAGACCCCTTTAAAAAAAATCTGTAGCGGGAAGAGGTTGTGCAAATTTTCATTTCGTTACAGTTTTAATTCACAAAACCAAACATTTGCTTGGGAGGGGGTAGAGGAGGTAGGGGAATCGTAAAATTTGTGACGCAATTTTATTTTCTTTCTCTTGTACAAAATTTCAAGTTTGTAGCTTTTAATTTGTTAGTTATGAGTTGATTTAATGAAATTGGTCGAAATCACACTTTTGTGTGGGAGGGGGTAGAAGGGCAATTGCGATTTCAAAACTTTTAACGTAATTTTATTTCAACTATTCTCGAAAGTTTTGTGCAAAATTTCAAATTGATAGCGATGTGATAATTGATTTCTTAAAAATGGTCGAAAAAATAAATTTGTATTGGAGCTGGTACTAGTTTTGAAGATATTCGACCAGTTGCTATTTCAAACTTTACATAATTTTTTTTAATGCATTTTGCAACTTTTCAAGTTTCTACCTAAAAATTTCATTCAAAAATTTTCAGTTTATGTGTTTTTTTCATTGCACATGAAACACTTTGTGCGCGTTAGACCCCCACTATAGTGGATAACAATTTTGGAACAAATTCTATTTTTTTTCTATGTTTATTAAATAGATGTATCGACGTGCAAAATTTAAACTTTGTATCTTTTACCAGAGTCCTAAAAAAATTACTCAAAATTTTCAACATTTTCGCTTTCCACTCCCTCCCCTTATACCACCCAACTTAAACTTTTTACCAAAATTAAAAACTATAGAGTTCCACAATCTGAGAAATTTTTGATTTGATATCTGTACTCAATTTTGAGATATACCGATTTGTAATTTTGGAAAGTGCTCCATTTTTGAAATGCTCCCCATTCCCCCATTACTATTATGTCCACATGTTCTATTTTTTTCATATTTCGCTAGTAAAGCTTAGTATACGTTTCAAGTTTCAATTACATAGCTTAAGAGACAGTCGAGATATTCTCTTTTAAGTGTTTTTCTTTGCACCCCCCTTGACTCTTCCCCTTACAATAATTAACTTCTATTTAAATTGATTCAATTAGATCTATATGCCATCTTAATGGTCTCAAAATATCAATTTTTTATGGTAAGTAATTTCGAAGATATAGTTATTTGCAAAAAAAATGTTGCACCCCAATGGATAAAAAAATTAAATTATTTTTAGAAGTTGTCCCACAATTCTTCTATATGTATGTTGATTTTTAGCTTCCTAGCTGTAGCCATGGTTGAGATATTTGAATTCGTATTTTTCGGTTTAAGCGCTCGCCTCGCCCTGAACCCGTATGCCCCCCAAAAATGGGTATCCGCCTGAGATCCGCAACTATCTACAATCCCCCCAAAAATAAACTTTTCACCTTGAAGGGTTTGGGAGTTAATATGCGCTGAGCGTACACGTTGGCGTACGGCAGACGGGGGATGGCTTACAGACAGACAGAATTTTCTTTGCATTTTTAGGCTATTTTAGTCATGAAACGCGAAAAAACAAAATTTCAGGGTAGCACATTTTTTTTTTTCCAAGTCGATTACAATACCTTATTATTAAAATAATAAAAATATGAAAGAAAAGATTTCCGGATTCTACACTGTTACGCTTTATTATTCGTGACGTTTCGGTCTCTGCTGAGACCTTTATCAAACTCTCAGCAGAGACCGAAACGTCACGAATAATAAAGCGTAACAGTGTAGAATCCGGAAATCTTTTCTTTCATTTCGAAATGCTCTGTGAAAACATTCACCAAACCATAATAAAAATACTTTATTATTAAAATAATAAAGTGAAACTACATTTTCACATAAATATGCGATTTCTTGTGGACGCCCCGATAAATATAACCCTGAAATTAGTTTTATAAAACAAATTGTTTACGCGTAATTTTCATTTGAAAAAAACGTTTAACCCGCTGTAGTTTCATTTGCTCCCCCCTCCCCACCATTCCCCTTAGGGAAAATGTCTGGATTCAACACTGACAATGATTTGTGCCACGTTTCTAATTGACTCAGGCGTGGGGCCCAGATAGCACAGGATCTGCGTCTCAGTTAATTTTGCGAAACATTCACGGAATTAAAAATATTTCATTAGTAACAAAATTTATTTTCATCAAATCTAGTTCAAACTCTAATGATTAAGATGATTCGTTTGTAATTCTTTCTATAATTGATCGAATGTTTCATTAAAATCGTAGTATTTTCTTATTCAACTCTATACCACAGCGCTCAAGAAGGCTCTTTTCGAAAAAAAATTCTTCCTGTAATTTGACCAGATTTTTTTTTTCAAAGTTAAAGGAAAACATAACAGGGCTACGATTAGGTGTAAGACCCCGCGATACTTTAGATGAAAGAAAATTTTTTGACTTAAAAAAAGTTTGTATGGGGAGGGGTAGAAGAGAGGACTGCCTTGAACTAATTTTTTTACATCATGATAGAGTACTACTACATAAAATATTGTATACAAAATTAAAGCTTCAAAAATTTAATAAGGTATTAAATTTAGTGAAATTGTGCAGTTTGCATGGGAGGTGGTAGAAGGAGCGGGCGGTTTTCAGTGTGTTTTTTTTTTTTTTTAGAAATAACTATGAAGACCAATAACATTCATACTTTTCAAGAAAAACTGTTCTATGTAAAGTTTTGCAAATGTGTCACTTTGTATGGGAGGGGATAAAAGGAGAGAGTGAAGCTAACCAGTTAATTTTTTTCGATCTTACTAATAATTCTAAATAAATATTTAATACATAATTTCAGCTCGATCATTTTTTTATATACTGAGTAAATTATGGCATTTCAACAAAAGTGCAGTTTGTATCGGAGGTGGTAGAAGTAGCGAGGCGATTCAAATGATTTTTATACTTTCGATTGATGGCATCATAATGATATATTCTAAGATTCAAATCTACAGATTTAAGAAAAACTATTTATTGTGAAATTCCGAAATTGAGCCATTTTGTATGGGACGGGATAGAAGGTGTGGAGCGATTTGGCCTTTCGTCAAAAACAACGTGTACAAAATTTGAACTTTCTAGCTCAACACGTTCTCGCGCTAAAGAGAATACGGACGGACGGACTTCCGGTTTTCAGATTTTTGAGTGATAATTTGAACTTCTATATCATTAGTTTTTTCTCCAAGCCATATTTTTTAGCGTTACAAATTTTGTGGCAAACTTATAATACTCTCAGATTTCATCTATATAAAAATCAAGTGTATACCCCAAGATTTATTCAAAACCTTTGATCCTAAACAATCAACAGTTTATAGATATCAATCTTACATAAATTTTTACAAACTTGAAAAACATTGTTATTCAAATATTTCAAATCTTGCAAGAACCTTGTTCATATTCATCTGCATCGAAGAATTCAGCAGTAAAAAACACATACAATAATTGTATCTATGTAATTGCAATTATCCTATGGTATTTAAAATTATGCATAATTCAGTGCGATCATCTGAGAATTCTCAGGCTGCCAGGTAGAAATTGAAAAAAAAAAAATTCGAATTATTCATTCGGAATGCTTTGTAAGCCAATCAAGATAATTCGCGATTTGAATGACAACTGCGAATTAAAATATTTCAAGACTTCAATAATTTGAAAAACTACTGAGAACTTAACATCAGGAAAAAAATAAAATAAATTAACAGTAAGATTAATAACTTTTATTTCGAAATTTAATTGGAATAAAAATTTTCTTGTAATTTTTATAAATCGTAATCGCAAAGATATGATACGGCAATTAGAAATGCCTAAGAATATAATTAGCCGATCCTATAGTATTCAATTAGTTCCTGTTCCAATGGTTTCTTAATTATATTCTGTTCGGATTTCCATAAAACGAATAAATATACATTTAGAGAAACGGGCAAATTCCTTTATTTTAAAATCATTACAAATGCAGTTTGACCGGTGAAATTGATATTCCAAAGTGGCGGACAGACTAATTGAAAAATCGTGTCTTGTTCATTTTTTTTTTCGTTGAGATTTCAATTTGATTTTGGTCATATCGCAAATTCCATGAATACGTACATGCATGCCGGATGATCTCGATATTTGTTGTAGAAAATCATTCGACTTCATTGCACAATTATTTATCATAAATGCGGTTTAATATTCGAAATACATACGAAATAATTATGCAGATTACGAGTATCTAGAATGATTTTGCTTTTTAACATACCAAAACCGCATTCATAGAAATGGTTCCGCGAGTACTCTTATCGGAGATAAGGTGGAAAAATAATTGTGAGGAGGTCAGTCTCTCCAGATGTATGGAGATTTTTTGTAATTAATCGAAATTATAATAACCGAGACTCCCGACTGGTCACTACCAACTTACGAGTAATATGAAATGAGCCATGTCCATACAACATGTTATACCCAGATAGATACTTACAGTATTCCATGATCGTTATTTAGATTTTAATGTCTTGACGGGACGGCCAGCGATAATGTGCTGGCTTTTTAATTGAACATTAAATTGTATGGAATTGCGGTTTTGCGCTATTAGCAAAGATCGTTTGGATTTTTTTTTTTCGGAGCAAAAAAATAAAAATTACATGTGTAGAAATACTGATTTCGAAAAAAAAAATCAAGCGAGTGGGACGCATTTTACTTTTGTACTCAAAAGTTACAAAGTAATATTGCTGTGGCGGCGATTGAAAGACCAGCTAAATTAGCCAAGATCGGTGGCGGCGCGGTGGCCAAAAACCTATGTACCAGCTGATAGGTGGCAACCGATTCGGGTGCAGAAAAACCAGCTTAACTCGATGCTAATTTAGATGGTGATTTACTCTTGATAAGTAGTCGTGTAATTTTACGCTATATTTATCTTGAGGAGTTGATTTGAAAGTATTTTTTGTTCGTATCGCTGAAATAATGTGGACAACCGCGAAAATTTTGACAGAAAACATTTTTTCAATAATGTTTAACCTTGTCATTAAAGGTGTCGGACCTTGGCCTCCTGATCTTCACGTTCCTTAACATTTTTTTATTATTTATTGTGGAAGGGTTGTTAGACCTTCGCACAACCCTCTATCTACGAATTTTTTCATTTTCGTAGATTGAGGTGACCAAGGCATACCGAAGCAGGCATGTGCTGGTATTATATATTGCGCCGACTGGGATTTGAGCCCACGACCTTCGCATTACAAGACCAACACGCTACCTACTAGGCTAAACCCTAGTGGAACTATTTCACTTGCATATTTATTTCATTTTCAGGATCAGATAAGATCAGATACTTCAAAATATTGAATTTAATGTTTAAAATGGCAAATTGAATTAGATAGTTCAATTGTGATAAACAACCTTCATAAATTTAGGAATATTTTTACTGACGGAGCTATCCTATTCAATGGCAAAGTTTGAACTGATAGATAAACATTTCAGCATTTACCGACAAATTTTAACGAATTTTAGTACAAAAGTTTTTTTTCCCTCCCCATTCAAGCTATAGCCATAACCGGACCTCTAGGATCTGTAACTTTTGTTTCTTTGGAAGGATTATTAGAATGCCCTTCAGGTCCTTTTTGGAGTCGAAAATTTAAAAATTAACAACGACTAATCCAACAATTCTGTAGCTAGAGTAGAAAAAGTTCGTGCCCTTTAATTCTAAGTGCCAGTTAAATTAAAAAAATAAAAATAATAACAAAGTATTTCAAACACTCCTCAATTGCATTCTAAAGAGTTAAAGACAACAATACACAAATTTTTCCGTCTCCTTCCTGTCAAAAAAATAAAAAAATAAAAAAAAAAAATGATTTGGGTTTTAATTACTCACAAATAAACTATATTTGTTTTATCTTAATTAAAACTGACAGCCGAATAGTTACACAATCGCACGAAGCTCTCCATATTTTAATACTATCGATATGCTCGTGGCCAAAAGTCAAACTGCTAACTGTGTCGACTATGTGGATAACAAATGTCATTCATTATTATTATTTTTGTTTTTTGTTATATGCTATTTTTCTATGCCAGGTAGGGATTTTGGGGTTTTTATGGTTTTTGATGGTTGCGGTGTCCAATGGAATTACCTTTTTGACACTATCGCGGATTTATAGGGGATCTCTGTTTATGATTTTATGATCGAATAGTGAATTAAGCTGTCGCATATTCGGTCGCAATACAAATCACTTTCGACATGAATAACTTAATACCGTTGAAATTAATCGGTAATTGTTTAGATCTGGAATTAGTTAAAAAAAATTTAGGATGTCATTGTAATCTGTATAATCCAGGGCTTGCTTTCATCTGGATCATGAAAGCAGTAGGCAATCTATTTTCCTTTTAATTACCTCTAAATTTAAAGTGATTTATTTTAATTTGAAATGATGTTTCAAACACTATACCACAAAAACGAATTGCTTTTATTAAGCATATAAATTCATTCTAAATGCAAAGAAGCAAAAGCGTTAAAGGCTATTAGATTGACTTTATTAAAAATTCAAAAGATCTAATTGGCCGATTAGAATTTGAACGGCATTCTACCAAAAATATCTATAAATCCCAAGCACACAAATCTTCCTTTCGGAACGGATCTCACTCAAGATAAACCGGACTTCTTGGATTCCATCTTCACATAAGACGTCGTTGTCGTCGTCATCATCATCATCATCATCGAATTTCAAATATTGCTCAGCTTAGGTTAAGCATAATTTACTTTGCACACGTTTTTAAAATGGCGATAATGAGGTAAAGTGGTCAAGACTTTTGCATACATGCATAATATTGTATAATTAACTACGGGGGCCGTTGAAAAACAAGCAAACGAAATTCGCGAAGAGATTTCAGACAACCGAGCAAAATCTTGGATAAATTTAGCATTTTATGAAGTCAGAGTACTCGACAAGAATCTTTTGGTTCGATGCGAGAAGCTATGCTAATTGAATGAAAATGAACTAAGCCGAATGGATCCATAATCCATTCCGGCAAAGGACCACTCAACCCCATCCAGTTATACTATCTTTTAGCGATTTGTTGTCGGCAAATCCGTCCTACATGGATTTGTTCTTAAGCCAAGCTTTCAATTCGACGGATTTCTTACTTTTTAAGTCGACTCTACCCTATAGACCTTAAGATACCTTTCATATCAGTCGATATATTTATTTATTAACAAGTAAATTAGCCGCGAACCTGATTCCGAGTCAAACGTTTTGGTCAGTTTGGTGGTGGTTGGTGTTGTTGTCGTCGCGGTTTCGTCACTTTTTCTCTGTGCTCAGCCAAAGAAAATCTTTTTGGCATTAACATACTTTTCGATGAACTTGTTTCTCTTTAGTTGCTGATACAGTTTTCGTTGTAAGGGCTTCTTATTAAGATTGAAATAAAAAAATGGAGAAAAAAACAAGCTGAAATATTGTTTTATAGATTGTCTTTCATTTGAGAACATGCAAATTTACTTTAGATTCGATTGAAAGTTAGCGACGATATTAATTGGCTTGGTGAAATCATTCATGTCTCTAAAACTAGGAATTCAAGGGATGAGTGAGAGGAGAGTGTGGTAAGTACGATTTATAACTTTTTAAGAAATGATAAAAACGGTTATACACCAATGCACATAAGCTACTAGCGGGTTTATTAGCTAGGGTGTAGCTTACAATGCGAAGATCGTGAATTCAAATCCCGGTTGACATACAGTACCGAGCAAAACTGAGTGGATGATTGTTTCTGCTGCGTGTTTGGGTCTATAAAAAGCTTAATACTTAAGTAAATTAATTTTTTATTTACTTATGAAATGTAAAACGTAATATTTCAAAAAAGAAAACAAATTTTTTTTCTAGTATTTTGTCCAAAGTCCTTTATTTTTAATAACGCTATTTATGCGTTTGGGCATACTTTCGACAAGGTTTCCAATAATTTCACTTGGAATTTTTATACTCTAGATGAAATCTGAGAGTATATTGTGTTTGCCTTACCGTTTGTAACGCTAAGAAATAACGCTCGCACAGAGCCGCCAAGGGTACAGAAATATTTGTTGTCACTCAAAAACATCGATTCCGAGTGACCGTCTGTCTGTCTGTCTGTGCGTCTGTCTACAGCATAACTCCCGAAAGCTTTGAGCTATAGTGCTAAAAAATTTTGTGTGTCATTTTTAGCAAAAAAGTAACTTTAAGTTCGTGAACGGGCCAAATCGCTCCACCCGTTCTACCCCCTCCCATACAAAATGATACAAATGCGCAATTTGACATTAAGCGGATTTGCTCGAAAAGTATAGAACCTATTGGCCTGAAATTTGGAATATATTACTTTTATGATAATATCAATCTACGGTATAAAAATTATGCGTGTCCTCCCTCTCCTTCTACCACCTCCCATACAAACTGTACTTGTCATGAATTACTCTAAGCCAATTTACTCAGTACCTATAAAATTTAGCGAGCTGAAATTGTGCACTAAATATTTATTTCAAATTGTTAGTAAGGCTAAAAAAAAATTAGACGATTAGCTTCACCCCTTCTATCCCCCTCCCCATACAAAATGGCACAATTTCGCAATTCGACTATAAACGGATTTGCTCGAAAAGTATAATAGCTATTAGTCTGAATTTCGGGATATGTTGCTTTCATAATAATTTCATTATACAATATAAAAATTATTTGCGTTCTCCCTCTCTTTCCAACTCCTCCCATACAAACTACACTTTTTCATGAAATGCTCTAAGCCGATTTTCTCAGAATATATATCATTTATCGAGCTCACATTCTGTGATAAATACTTATATAGCATTATCGCTAAGATCAAAAAAAAAATATCTGATTAGCTTTACTACTTCTACCCCCTCCCATACAATATGACAAAAGTTTCACAACACACAACACACAAAAAATCTATTTTCTTGAAAAGTATGAATGTTACTGGCCTAAAATTTAAGAGATGTCAATTTTATGATATTCTTAGTTATTTCTGAAAAAATCACTAAAACCCCCTCACTCTTTCTACCACCTCCCATACAAACTGCACATTTTCACTAAATCTAACACACTAATTTTCTCAGCTCCTATTCAATTTTTGGAGTAAGCATTTTGTATAAAACATTTTTATAGCTACTTTAGCATGATGGGGAAAAAATTAGTTCAATGCTGTGACCCCTTCTAACACTCCCCATACAAAATTTCTCGGGATCACAAAAAAATCTAATTCATCTAGAGTATCGTAAGATTGCGCTTTACGCGCAATCGTAGCCCTGTTATGTTTTTCCATTCATCTTGAGTGCGTTGCCACAGCTCGTTCAAGTTTGTGGGTGACTTTTCTAAGCTCCCAATCGTCTTTTCATTATTGCCCATAAGTTTTCGATTTGGTTGAGATCAGGGCTTTGAGCAGGCCACTCCATTCTCAAAAATTTTTGATTGGCCAACCATT
The DNA here is from genome assembly GCA_963669355.1 of Chorisops tibialis. Classification (NCBI taxonomy): domain Eukaryota; kingdom Metazoa; phylum Arthropoda; class Insecta; order Diptera; family Stratiomyidae; genus Chorisops; species Chorisops tibialis. Next base: position 170,370,954 of record OY770264.1, on the reverse strand, counting down.
CTTTCACTATTTTTGTAGTGTGTTTTGGGTCACCATCCTGCTGAAACACTACTTCCTCTTCAGGGTAAGCGCTTTTATCTACGAAATCGGGCAAGTTTGTCTGCAGTATGTGTAGATAGTGCTCTTTCTTCATAATGCCGTCGATTTTGTTTTTGGCGGACAAAGCCGGTTTTTTCTTTTTTATTGCAGTCCATTCACTGGCAATCTTGTTCAGTCCTTTCAAAGCCTTCTTTGGTGTTTTTCTAGGGTCCTTTTGCATTTCCCGTATGATTAGGCGTGCATCTGTGTCCGTAAGTAACTTTGGACGGCCACCTGAGTTCGGTGCTCTGATAGCATTTCGCCTCTTTCGCACATCAAGCACAGTGGTTTGACTTATATTTAATTTTTGTGCAATTTTCCTTGATGACTCACCATTTTCTGTCATTAGCACGATGGTGTTTTTGACTTCAAACGGTATTTTCTTCATATTTATTTAATCATTCGCTTTCACTGATATTATCACTTCGACCACTTCTTAAAAAGTAAGAATACAAACTGAAAACAATGGATATGCATAAAGAAGCATTTATATTGAAAACCCCAACGACTAGAGGTAAATACCCGTTAGCTTCAGCATCGCTAGTGTCGTTCTCTTAAGATTGTACAAAACGTGCAAAACTGAGTGGATGCGGCTGTATCTGATTTTACTTTATTATTTTAATAATAAAGTATTGTGATCGACTTGGAAAAAAAAAAAAATTTGTTACCTTGAAATTTTAGTTTTTTCGCGTTTCATGACTAAATTAGCCTAAAAATGCAAAAAAAAAATCCGTCTGTCTGTACGCCGTCCGCCGTACGCCGTCCGCAGTCCGCCGTACGCCGGTGTGTACGCTCATCGCACATTAACTCCCAAACCCTTCAAGATAGAAAGTTCATTTTTGAGAGGATTGTAGAAAGTTGCGGATCTCAGGCAGATACCCATTTTGGAGGGTGTACGAGTTCAGGGGGAGGCGGGGGGAGCGCTAAAACCGAAAAATACGAATTCAAATATCTCAACCATGGTAACAGCTAGGAAGCTAAAACTCAACATACATATAGAGGGGTTTGTGGGACAAATTTTAAAAATAGTTTAATTTTTTTATCCATTGGCGTCTGAAAAGGGGGGGCTAAAAACAAATTGTCGGCCGAATTATTTTTTCTAATGATTATATCTTCGAAATTACTTATTGTAAAAAATTCAAATTTTTGTATCGTTAAGATGGCATATAGTTCCATTGGAATCAGCTTAGAGAGTGGTTAATTATTGTAAGGGGAAGGGTCAGGGGGGATGCAAAGAAAAACACTTAAAAATGAATATCTCAACTATCTCTTAAGCTATGTAATTGAAACTTGAAACTTATATTAAGCTGTACTAAAAAAATACAAAAAAAATATAATATCTTGAAATAATAGTAGTAGGGGGAAATGGGGAGCATTTCAAAAATGGCGCACTTTTCAAAATTACGAATCCTTATATCTCAAAAACGAGTACAGATATCAAATCGAAAATTTGTCAGATTGTAGAACTACATAATAGTTAGTTTTGAAAAAAATTTTAAGTTGGAAGGTGTAAGGGGAGGGAGGTGATAAGCAAATATGTCAAAAATTTTGAGTGATTTTTTTGGGGCTCTGGTGAAAGATACAAAGTTTAAATTTTGCATGTGGATACGTCTATTTAATATACATAGAAAAATAATAACAACTTGATCCATAATTGTTATAAACCGACCCCCCCGGTCTAACGTGCACAAGGTGTTTCATGAGCATTGAAAAAAACACATAAACTGAAAATTTTTGAGTGAAATTTTAAGGTAGAAACTTGAAAATTTGCAAAATGCATTTAAAAAAAATTCCTAAACATACAAAATATTAACTGGTCAAAAACCTTTAAAACTTCTACCCCCTCCCATACAAAATTATTTTTTCGACCATTTTTAAGGAATCAATTATCACCTAATTATTAAAAGCTATCAATTTGAAATTTTGCGTAAAAACTTACAAAAATAATTGAAATAAAATTACGTTAAAAGTTTTGAAATTCCGCTTGCCCTTCTACCCCCTCCCATACAAAAGTATGTTTTCGACCAATTTCATTAAATCAACTAATAATCAACAAATTAAAAGCTACGAACTTGAAATTTTGTACGAGTATCTTACAACAAAAAAGAAAGAAAATTTCATCACTAGTCTTACGATTCCCCTCCCTCCTCTACCCCCTCCCATACAAAATTATTTTTTCGAGCATTTTTAAGAAATAAGTTGTCAGCTAACTCTTAAAAGCTATCAACTTCAAATTTTGCAGAAAAACTTATAAAAATAATTTAAATGAAGTTGTTTTAAAAGTTTTGAAATTGCGCTTGCCCTTCTACCCCCTCCCATACAAAACTATGATTTCGACCAATTTCATTAAATCAACTAATAACCAACAAACTGAAAGTTACGAACTTGAAATTTTATACAAGCACCTCACAAGAGAAGCAAAATAAAACTACATAACAAATTTTACGATTCCCCTACCTTCCCCTGCCCAAGAACTCCCTTTCACTTAGCCTTCCCTAACTACCCTAACCTGCATATTGACTTTCCACTCATCCGCAACTTGTCCCAAGAATAATAAAGTTTCGCCCGACTTGTTGGCAGTTTTTTGCTATTAATTTCCTTCTTCTAATTTTTTTTTTAAATGTTATGAATGAGTTTTTTTTCAAGATAAATAAATAAATAGTTTTTGAAAGTTTTATTCGTTTTGGTTCAGTATTGAGGTTTTTACTGAACAAAACATACAACAGCAGTAATCATCCACTCAGTTTTGCACGGTACTGTACATATAATTCCAGCACACGACCTGCTTGAGTATACCTCAATCTACGAAAATGAAAATTCGAAGATAGAGGTTTGTACGAAGCTCTAACAATCTTTCCACAATAAGTATGAAAAATGTTAAGGAATCTTAAGGTCAGGAGGTCAAGCCCCGATTCAGGCTAAAGTGTCATTGCAGGGAGAGGGCTTATTGTACGTTTTCGTACTAGCCAGCCTGTTCTAATGGTAAAAGTAATAAGCTTCATCGGTTCGAGGGACCAGAGATCATTCAGCTCGCTGAAGAAATATTTTCCGAAATTTTGCCTTTAGTTGCGGGGAAATTGGTATTTCGTCTTGAAAGAAAAGATTTCCGGATTCTACACTATTACGCTTTATTATTCGTGACGTTTCGGTCTCTGCTGAGACCTTTATCAAACTGGCACAAACTGGTGTCTGACACCCGTTCGCATAGGGAAGCTCTTCTATGCTAGACGCTATATCTTGCATCTTCGTAGGATTCTTTAATCATAGCTATGATCTTATCTGGAATACCTCTCCTACGCAAAGCATTCCATATGTAATCTCACTTAACGCTGTCTAAATCCTTCTCGAAGTCCACAGCATGAGATGTAGTGGCGAACCCATTTTGGCTGGCTACTCTAATATTATCCGTAGGGTATTTGTGTGGTCGGACGACCATTTACGGAATCCAGCCTGATAAACTTCGAGAGTGCTCTCGACGACATCACTAATCCTATTGAGAATTACCTTAGCCATAATTTTTGATACGGCAGTAAGTAAACATATACCACGCTAATTGCCACAATCCCGTAGGTTGCCCTTCTTCCGAATTTTCACAATAACGCCCTCCTTCCATTCAGTCGGATATCTTCCTTCATTCCACACCTCAGGAAAGAGTGGGAGGAGTATATCGGCTGTTATTTCCGGGTCCGCTTTGAGGAGTTCGGTTGGTAGTCCGTCTATACCTGCAGCTTTCCTTTCCGCCATTGACCGAATGGCGGAAACTATCTCTTCGTTATCTGGGGGATCGTCACTAATAGAAGATTGTTGCGGTTGGATGTTTGGTAGTTGTTCTGGTTCTGCAATATCTTCCTCTGGTAAGATGTTTAAATTATCAGAGAAGTATTCCTTCCGTCGCCATAACTGGTGTTCATTCATATTAAGGAGAGTTCCGTTGACATCTCTCACCAGGTGGTTGGCGGTGAAATTTCTGTTCGTCAACTGTTTCATGATCTTGAATAGTGAACCCATATTCCCAAGGTAAGCCGCAGATTCTGTCTTGTTTGCCAGATCTTCAATGGCCTTTCTCTTGTCGTGTCTAACAGCCTTTTTAAGCTGTATATAAGCATCGCGGTAGTTCTGCCTCAGGTCGTGCGTTCGTTGGTTGCCATCGGGTTGCGAGATGATTGCTAATTTGGCTTTTTTCCGATCCTCAAACTTGTCCTATGTGTCTTGCGACATCCAGAGTTTCTCACCGCTTTGCACATATCCCATATATTCTTCAGCACTAGTTAGAAAAGTGTTTTTGGTTGCCTCCCAATTGGCGTCCAGTGTGCGCATTTCATATTCACCCAATGCGGATGACTTTTCGCGTAGCATAGTGGTGTATTCGCGTTTTTTGTTGGGATCTCTGAGATTATCGACATTAAGCTTGCGCTTCATTTGAAGAATGGACGATAACGTTGTATGAAAATAGAACGAAACTTTTGGTAACGAAATAAAGCTTGTCAAATCCTATTTTAATTTTACTAAAAATGGGTGCATGTCTGTTAATATCTCGAACTGAAGAAGAACGTGTTTATGGTATTTATTCATGGAATAAGATTAACAATTAATTTCTGAAAGCTTTCGAAAATCAATACAAGTTAAGGTACAACGAAACATTTTGACGCGAGATTAGCTCGCAACACCGAGATTTTCGGTACTCATTAAAACTACAATTTAACTACTAACTTTCAAAAATATATAAAATCATTGTCAAAACTTATGAAAATCACTTTTCTGCCGAGCTGACCAGAACATCTGAGCAAGGTACAGAAAAGGGAGGTTTTCAAAGTTTCGAAATAAGTCTCAAACATCTTACTGCATAAAAGATTCCTTTTTAAACTACTGCACTAAAACTATCTCCATTTAAATCTAATTTAATTAAAAAAAAAAAAACAAACCCGAACTTCTTCAATGCTCCAATTACGTTTTGTTTTATTTTTCATTCACATAACCAAAAATAAAATTAATTCATTGCACCTCATCTAATTTTAATGAACTGCCAATTCCTGATTAATTAATGGTCGCGTCGCAAAGGAATTCAACAGCCGCACTCAAAAATGCAGTTCACTTCAGCATTTGTAATGAAACAATTAAAAAGTTTATCCGAAACGTTGATGACGGTGTGGCGTGGTTTTTTTACGTTGTCTTCGTTATTGCTTTTACTTTTGCAAAACTAATTAATATTGGCGAAGTGGCCCGAAAAAGGGAAGACGGAGAGGGTTTTGTCAATCAAAAAAGTTTGCGATAGCCAAAAATTGCATTTTTTCTGCATTTGTGTGCAATAAAAATTTCATTGCAAACCGAAAAGGTAACGTATGTATGTTTCGATTTTGTGACGAAAGACAGCACACATCAAGATAGTGAGTGCCCATTAACACATCGAGATATTTCGAAAACCTTAATTTCATTTGTATCTTTTTTTTTTATTTATTTCAAATTTTTGTTTCCCGTCTTGAGCACTCTTGATTTTTGGATCGAAATTTATTGCTAATTATGTACGAATTTCGTTACCGGTTTGCTGTTGATGTTATTTTGCAATTTCTATAATTACGTTTTCAGATCGAATTCAATCGTATTGAAATGCTAATTGGCAAATGATGGGCAACTACGATAAAGTTCACCTGAACTAATCGAATCGGAACGGATTCATTTGATCCGTAGATAAGTCACAGCGGCTGACTAATCGGCGAGTAATTTCCTTAAAAATGAACACATTCAAGCCATACCTGATCGTATCGAAATCGCTTGAATTTTTTTACGGAAATAGCAACGACGCCTAACCCAGCTTAAAGCTCCTATTCTATTAGTGGCGAACTTATTGAGATACCTTCTCATATATACAGACATGCCCGACCCGAATACAATTGCAATAATTATCATCATCGTTTCGTGTACGAGCAACATTACTCTACCGCTGTATACGACTATTGTTGGAAAATTTAACGATTCAACACTCGAGAGTTGTGTGAGTTTTTACCCCGCGTTTTCTACCCATTTCTTTTTTCTCATCCTGATTTCCGTTTTCAGTTGAAGTTCTAAAATAAATTAAAAATAAGAAAATATATTATAGCAAGGTTTCGACGACGACGATGAAGACTCGGCAAAACCGTCGTGAATGGAAAAAAATAAGAAAGACCACAACTAGCAAGGCTCGAGAAAATTGCAATTACCTTTAACTGCTGCACGCCACTATGATTAACATGTAAATTGGGTATGCGTTCGGTACGGTGATGAATTCGTATGAAAATTTCAAGAAAATCGAATTAGAAGAAGTGAATGAAGTGCATGTAAGTGTGGAAAATAAAGAAAGCTTTGGTGCGGAAATGAATGAAAGTGCGAAAGCATCAGTATTGACTGCAGCAAATACTTTATTGGTACTGGATAGATTAACTGAATCTATCCAGACAATTAATACTGCAAACCCTGACGCTGAAATCGTTATCGCGGGCGATTTCAATGTTCATAACGTTGCCTGGCTTAAACACTCCTCTACTACGGACCAGGAGGGGCGTGATACTGAGCTTTTTGCATCTTTAAACGGTTTAACACAGCTGGTAGAAGAGCCCACTCGGTTACCAGATATTGCAGGACATTATTCCAACCTTCTTGACCTTTTTCTCACCAACCAGCCAGAGAAATATACTATCTCTATCATATCACCATCGCCAATTGGAAATACGGATCATTTTTTGATTCGTGAAGAATTCCCAATTGCAGCAAATACACCGCTGTCAATAAAAGCACCTCGAAGAAATATTTGGCATTTCAAAAGAGCAAATTGGGGGGCGCTAAATGACTTCTTTAATGCCTTTAATTGGAAATTGTGCTTTGATTCCAATGACTGCGATGAAGCTTGTAGACTTGTCACCGAGATCATTCTGAAAGGTATGGAGCTTTACATACCTTTCAGCCATAAGATAGTCAGGCCGTCGAAAGACTCTTGGTTCAATAAAGAATGTCTTGATGCAATTCAGACCAAGAAACAAGCATTTGAAACCTTTAAAGGCAATAAAACACCTGTCAACAGAGAACTTTTTAATGCGTCAAGAAATGCCTGCAAATCAATACTCAATTGTGTTAAATTTGAGCATGACCAAAAACTTCGACGAAAGATCCTTCAGTGCCCTAAAGGCTCAAGATCTTACTGGTCATTTGTCAAAACGGTCAACAATAATTTCATATCATCCTCAATACCACCTCTTGTTGATGGTGACCGTACCGTTATTGATCCTATTGAAAAAGCTAACTTACTAGCAGCAAGTTTTGCTAGAAACTCACGTCTTCCACCTTCAAATCTATCACCCCCCGCTCAAATTGATTCTGGTTTCTCATTGCTTAAACTACATTTTCGCACGAGACTTATTTCTAGGATCCTTCAAGAGCTCAATATCCACAAATCTGCTGGTCCTGACGGTATTCCCCCCATTACCCTTAAAATGTGCGTCTCTTCTTTAGCTAAACCCCTTCGCAATCTTTTCTATCTTTCCTACTCTTCCGGGTGCTTTCCATGTATGTGGAAAGTTGCGAATGTTCAGCCAATTCCCAAAAAAGGAAGCAAAGCGAACCCCGCTAACTACCGCTCGATAGCCATTACTTCAGTGCTCTCGAAAGTAATGGAAACTGCTGTCAATTGCAAAATCGTTGAATATCTCGAGGATAACCAGCTAATCCACGATCGTCAGTACGGATTCCGTTCTGGAAGGTCGACCGGAGATCTCTTGGTCTACTTGACAGAACGTTGGAACTCATGTATACATAAACACGGCGAAGGTCAAGTTCTCGCACTTGACATTGCAAAAGCATTTGACAGAGTTTGGCATGATTGTCTCATAGTTGAGCTTAGGGCTATTGGCCTTAATGCTACCCTTCTTCGATGGATTGAGAGTTTTCTCTCTAAACGCACTATACGAGTAGTACTAGATGGCGTTACTTCTTCTTCTTTCCCAAAAGATTCCGGCGTCCCTCAAGGCTCTGTTTTATCTCCAACTCTATTCCTAGTTTTTATCTACGACCTTCTGTCGTCCACTCTCAATCCAATCCATAGTTTTGCGGATGACAGTACTTTAGATAACACCTATGAATTTGACTCTGCTGCGGAATCTCATAAGCATTCTATTGCTTCCAATCGCGTGGAGTTATTCCGTTCGCTGAACTCGGATCTCAACTTAATCCTGGAATGGGGCAGGAAAAATAGAGTAGAGTTCAACGCCTCCAAAGCACAGGTCTGTCATCTATCCCTCAAACGTGATGCTCCAGTATCATCTCAAAATGTGACCTTTGGTGGCGCACTACTATGCACCTCGGATAACTTCACACTTCTTGGCGTTAAAATTAATGACCACCTGAATTGGGCACAGCACATCTTTGATGTTGCCCTCGACGCCTCGTGAAGTATTTCACGCCGAACGACCTAGCAACCATCTATAAGGCATACATTAGACCACGTTTAGAGTACAATTCGCATGTTTGGGCTGAGGCACCCAAATCACACCTCGCGTTGCTCGACCGTATTCAAAAACATGCGTTCCGACTGATTGGAGACGAAACCATCACGTCTTCTATCGATTCTCTCGAGCATCGCAGAAATGTCGGAGTACTCAGCATTTACTATCGCTATTTCCATGGTAAATGCAGTGCGGAATTAAGCGCACTCATTCCTCCAATCTATAATTTCCCCGTGATACTCGTCAAGCTGAACGCGCCCACAAGTACACCGTTAAACTCATGCCCTCTCGTACAGTGAAATTTAGGCAGACATTCATTTCCCGAACATCAAGACTGTGGAACGCATTGCCAGCCAAAGTGTTTCCCAATGATTACAACCTCCAGTGCTTCAAATTCAATATGCACCGTCACTTTCGTCTTTCCCCACCCGAATTTAATTGACTCAACTTCAGTTTTTTGGTTTTTTTTCCTTTTTCTCTAACTCTTATACTGACACAGCTGTGCATTGCATTATAAGGTAGCCCCCTAAGCTGTGTTCGGTTCCTTAAAAAAAAAAAAAAAAAAAGTTAAAATTAACAACTAAATAGAACACTTCATATCATTTTGATCATTCTTTAATTTGCTTTACTTCAAACGGCTCAAACTAATTCAAATTATCACAGCAACCAATGGACATTTCCGAAGGTAAGGCATCGAGTTCAAAATTCACATATTTCTTCATTTTTATCTAAAATATTTCCCTATATACCCACATAAATTCAGGATTAAAATAATCATCCACCTATATCTTTCATATTACTACCAATAAAACTAATAAAAAAAAAATCTCTTTAAATTCCACACCATAAAACCTATTGCCCTAAAATTTTCGATAATATTCACAATAAAATCCATAAAAAAGTTATGAATACCTCATCTAAAAAGTCACTTTACATCAACCTACCTAAATTTAGAAAATTTTTTTTTAAACATTAAACTTAAAAGAAGTCATAAAACTCATTCGAACGAGACAAATCGAAAAAATCAAGTCATCCAGCCCCACACTAAGCTTGAAATTTTCATTTTTTTTCCCTAAAATTTAACCATTCAACAAACACAAAATCCATCGTATAACTTGCAAATCAATAGCCAATAAATAAGCTAAAATATTTTTTATCGTCTCGATCATATCGGCAATCAAACTAACACTTAAGAAACTCATAAACATTATATTAAAAAAAAAATTGTCTACATCTTCTAGGCGATCAGAAACACTCTAAAAACAGACATTCAAATCGGGAAAATCACCCCATTACAATCGTTTGGATCGTGAAAACAAAAAATAATAATAATAAAAAAATATACTAGGTGTAAAATGTTATTATTAACAAAAATCTACCTGATAAAATATGTCATTAGATCGGCTCAGACATTTTTTTTTTTTTTTTTATTATTATTCATTACGATCGTCTTTATGATCAAATATCTGTCATTTCTTATTGCGTGCCGGCATTCATCTTTCTATGGTTTTAAAATGTCTGTATAAAATCATATAAAATAATAGAAAAAAAAACCAAATCAAATTATATGATCATATTTGATTTTTTTTTTATTATTATTATTATGATCGCATCGCGTCTAGAATTACAATTATCCTGTCGATTTGAATGTGTATAAAAAATAATGAAAAAAAAAAAATAAATGTTAGCCACATGATTAGAATGAAAAGGTCTCTAGCCCCCATATAAGCGCATATACTTCAGCACGATCACCTTTTTCTGGCGATAATTTATCAATAATGATCGTTATTAAAAAATGATCGTGTCCGTCTCTTGTGTTATTATGTGGACCACCATTCAATATGTGTGATAAGTAATAACGAAATCAATAAAAATTAATGTTTTTGATATTTTTTTTTGTTTTGTTTTGTTGTGTTGTTGCTTTATTATTAAAGTCTAGTCACACAGAAATTCAAATATATTTTAAAATATAAATATGAAGCAGAATTCGATCGTGGACATAACACGATCAGCGCAAATTATCTCTCAATTAAAGTCTAATAACAATTAATCTTTTATAATTTATATGCGAAAAATATTCGCTTGACCGCATAGTGATGATCTTGTTTTTATTTTCGTTTTTTTTTCTTCTTATTATTATTATCAATTCTTTTTTTTTTATTTTTTTATTTTTTGAATGGAAGACAAACTTAATCAGCTGTGGAGATAGTCGGACGTTTTGACCTCATATACGATCTTTGGGGAATATATAACTTCTGATTATTTTGGTTTTTTTTTTCCGCAAAACGATTTTATTACTCTCTATTCAATCTTAATTATAAATAAGTTGTAAATTTATAGTGAAATATATGGTACATAGTTGTGTTGATCTTTGATGTCGTTTCAATATGCGTTCGATATGTGTGGTTTTTATGATCGGTTTTACGCCGATAGATATTTCTCTATAGAGTGTGAATAAATTCCAATCATAAATCAAAAAGTTTCGAATTCATTTGTCGGCGAATTAATAATTGCTGGCCGGTTAATGGTCATTAAGAAGATGCTCGATAGAATTAAGAGCAAATAAGACGGAATGGAAGAAAAAACAATGAGCAGTTGTGGTGTGTAAATAAGAAATATAGAAGTATATTAGTTGAAGTGGATGGGAGTTTCTTTTTTCTCTAGTTCAGTTTTTTTTTGTTATGAAAAAAGAGAAAGATTACAAAGCGTGCGCCCGATTTAAAACAAATCGTCATTAAATAATTATTGTTCGAGTGAATTGCTTTTATAGCGCGTTTAGATCACCGTCAGAGGTCACTGGCTGACTTGTATTAATAACTATAATATGTTATTTTCGGTTTTTGTTTATACAAAATCGTTTGAGTCATTTCCATAAGATTAGCGTCGAGTGTTTCGCGGAAGATGGTTTTATGTTCTAGTTTTTTAGGTATCAGAGACTTTGTGTCGAGTTGAACTATGGAATTGAAAAATTGCATTGCATTTCCGTTTTAAGGGATAAGAGTTGGAATCGGTTTATATTGTTGGTATTTCTGTTCGCGGAAATTATTATTATTTAATTGAATTTAACAGATAAGATGGGTTTTTGTTATATACAATGTTGTGTAGGTTAGGAAATAATGCGAATCTCAAGATGGTTAAAAGAGATCTTGAGTTAATACTGGCTGTACGTGTGATAATAATCTCGTGAAATTCTAGTAGGAACGCGAAGTTTACCATCAAAAGCTCATGTTAGGAGAAAATAAATTATTGAAAATCGATACCGCGGCATGTTTCCAGCACTATGTTTTTAAATGCATGTTATCACCATAATTTCCAGTATCGTACTGCCACAACGAATGGTGCATTCCTAACATATGTCGCAATTGTATCTTATGTAGTTGTATAGACTCCTCGAGGGTATTCATAATTCTTATCTTACTTTTAAAACCTTTCAGAACTGGTTGAAGGATGTCCTCCGGATTTACTGTAAGATGTCACGACTTTTGGCAGCGCTCTCAAACGGTGCACAGGTTAAACTATAGATATACGAGTAGTTGTTAAAATTTATCGACTTGACCGCGAAAGCAGAAGTATTTATTAATTTTATACAATATCTCACTGGATCATGGGCTTATCACCCGTGATCTTAAGATCTAACTGATACGAGAAACGGATACAGCGCCTCGGATACGGACTGATTCTACGGTAACGATTTTTGGCATTCGGAAAGAGACTATGATTGGCTTCTGGAACGGGGGAAGAGCTGGGGTTACACGGTCCTTGCACCGCCAATCAGTGATCGACCGTGAAATGGAGCACTATAATATCCAAATATTGGGCTTGAGCAAGGTCAGGTGGACAGGATCAGGAGAAGAACGAACCCCTAGTGGAAACACTATTCTGTACATTGGCCCTGAAAGTGAAGCCAAAAATGGCGTGGCGTTCGTCCTTACACCGAGAGCGAGAAACAGTCTCATTAGCTTGAACCAATCACGGATAGGATAATCGTCGTCAGACTCAGGACCAGTATCAGAAACGTCACAATTCTGCAGTACTACGCACCAACTAATACCGCAACATCGGGTGAAAAAGAGGAGTTTTAATAATAATAATAATAATAAAGTTTATTGTTTCTTGATTTTTGTTACATTGTACATAAATACAAAATTAAAGAAAAGAGTTTAAGGTTCAGACACACATTGTCTTTTCAACTACAATATTCATACTTTGCTTGAAGCTTGAGGTACATTGATTAAGTATAAAATTATAGTTAAGGGAAAAAGTGAAACAAATCAAAAGCCCTGCCCTAACTATCTTAAAATTAAGTTTATTAATTTAGTTTTTTAAAAATTCAGCGATTAGTGGATCATTGCAATATTCGCTGCGAGTTAAAAAATTGTTTGTTAATTCGTTTGCTCTAATTTTTATTAGTTTTACTTCAGCCATATCATGTAACTTTATTGTGGAGTAATGCCAAGGTTTGTCGAGTAGAATCTTTAGCCATTTGTTTTGTACGATTTGTACCTTGGTATTATAAATGTTGGCACAAGAATTCCAAATGGGTGCACCATACGTGATTGCTGGTTGGACTAAAGTTTTAAATAAAAGCAGCTTATTTTCCAGGGACAGTTTCGATCGCCTATTGATCAGAAGATACAATATTTTTATAGTTTTTGTCGCTTTAGATACTACTGATTCCATGTGTAGATGAAACGTGAGCTTGGGATCAAAGGTAATGCCCAAGTATTTGATCGATTTAGCCCACTTGACAGGTTGTTCTAGTACATTCAAGGTAGGAGCTGGGAGGTATCGCGTAGCTCGTCGTTTTGTAAAATATATGCATTGTGTTTTGTCTGCATTAATTTGAATTTTCCATTTGCTGAAGAATTTATGGATGTCATCAAGTTGGGCCAGGAGATTTTTTATGATGGTATTCGGGTCGGATGAAGAAGAGTAAATAGCAGTGTCGTCTGCAAAAGAACTTGGCATTCTGTTCTTTGGGGGATGTCAGCCGTATAAATGTTGTATAGCGCTGGGCTGAGACAAGAGCCCTGAGGAACACCAGCAGGAATCTTGTGCTGGGATGAGTATTTGCTCTGGACTTTTACAGTAAATGATCTGTGCGTGATAAATGATCGAATCAGTTGCACCATATACGTGGAGACAGCGAAATTGTGGAGTTTTTAGAAGAGACCTTCGTGCCATACTGAATCGACCGCTTTTTAGATATCGAGAGTAATCATTCCTGTAGAGTTTTTGGCTTCGAAACTCTTGATGATATCAGTTTTAACTCTATTAAGTTGGTGATTTATAGTGTGCTTTGATCTAAAACCGAACTGAGAGTTAGGTATGATTTTTGGATTTTTAATAATTATGTTCAGGCGAACCAGAATTATTTTTTCAAACAGTTTACTCATGACTGACAGTAGACTTATAGGACGATAACTTGTGGGCTGGGCAGGGTCTTTTCCCGGTTTGAGAATGGTTATAATTACTGCATGCTTCCATATTTCAGGGAAGTAGCCGATTTTGAGACAGCTGTTGAAGATGAAATTCATGAAAATTATGGCAACGTTAGGTAGATTTTTGACCATTACCGTTGAGACATTGTCTAGACCAGGCGCTTTTCTGGGTTTCATTTTCCGTGGAATCTGCCGGATTTCTTTAGGTTTACTCAGTACTTCAGGATTTAGTTCCTGGGCTGTGCCGATTTCCATATCAGTAAATGCCTTTACTTTGGCTTCTGTAGTCGCATGAGTCAAATTTTGAGAGGTCAGATTGAATTTATGGAAATTGACTGCTAGCGCATTAGCTTTCTATTGTTCAGTGAATGCAAATGTCTGGCCATGACTTAAAGGTGGCATGAACTTTTGGCCCTTTTTAAAGAATGAATTCAGCTGCCAGAGTTTTCTGGAACCCTTAACCTGATCAGAAAGCATTTGATTCCATTTATCATTTCTGATCTTGCTTATGAGAGTTTGCACAGTTTTGATTGTATGTTGCGTTTTGTCTATCGCTATGTTTATTAAGATAGTGAAAATAACTGGTAAATGAGTTGAGGGCAGTTTATGAAATGTTATAGGCTGGGAGATAGGTATAGATCCATTACCAAAAATGAGGTCTATAGTAGAACATCTTCAATTTGGAGGATAGTTTGTTGGCTCCGTAGATGTGTGCACAACAAATGGTGTTTTAGCTAGTTCTTCAAATAGAATTTTACCGGCTTGGTTTGCATTGAAGCAATTCCAAAGTCTACGCATTGCGTTAAGGTCGCCACAGATCAATTTTTTAGCGCTGTTTCGGAAAAGAAGTTTAATATCATCTCTTAAGAGATTTAATTTACCTGGATTTAGCTTTGTCCCAGGAAAATAGACTGATATTATTTAATGTTTCGAATCAGTAAGTTCAATGGCTAAGGATTCTATTATTTTGGGATTCTAGCGAGGAAGTAATGTATGATTGATACCAAAGAGGAGTTTTATAGCCAACTGATTGCCACCTTCGAACGTGTTCCAAGAGGTGATATTATTATCATCTCAGGAGATATGAACGCTCAGGTTGGATCAGACAACACTGGACTAGAACACGTCATGGGGAGGCATGGTGACGCTTGGGTCGACGCGTCACGACCTTGGATCAAGAGACCCGAAAACGGTGAATTATTTGTGGAATTTTGTAGTACTCGGCAAATGTTCATTGGGGCGCATAAGAGTCAACATAAAACATCTTAGGTTTCCTTCTGATGGTGTTACTCAAGACCAGATCGACAATTTGGCTATAAGTTGCGGATAGAGAAGATGCGAGCGAAGTGTCAAGCTGAAGTGCGGAGCAATCACCACTTGATGGTTGCCTGCTTGAGATTGTGTACAGCAGCTATTCAATGGCCACAAATTAAAATTGAACGCAAGCTTAATGTGAATAACCTTAAAGACCCGAACAAAAAGCGCGAGTATGCCACCCGTCTACGCGAAAAGTCATTCGCATTGGGCGGATATCAAATGCACACACTGGACGCCAATTGGGATGCAACCAGAAACACGTTTCTAACTAGTGCTGAAGAATTTGTGGGATATGTGCAAAGAAGCGAGAAACTCTGGATATCGCAAGATACATGGAACAAGGTTGGCTATAGGAAAAAAACCCAATTGGCAATCATATCTCAAGCCGACGTCAACTAAAGAATTCACAGACCTACTGCCATGCTCATATACAGCTGGAAAAGGCTGTTAGACGCGACAAGAGAAAGGCCATTGAAAATCTGGCCAACAATGCAGAATCTGCGGCTTACCTTGGGGATATGGCTTCACTATTTAAAATTATGAAACAGTTACCGGACAGGAGTTTCACCGCCAACAACGTGGTGAGAGATGTCAACGGAACTCTCTTTATATGACCAGTTGCTGCGATGGAAAGAATACTTCTCTAATATTTTAAATCTTATTAGAGGAATATATTCCAGAAGCAGAACAACTATAAAACATCCAACCGCAACAATCCGCTATTAGGGACGATCCCGCAGATAACGCAGAGATAGATTCCCTCATTCAGTCAATGGCGGGAAGAAGAACTCTAGGTATAGACGGACCGAACTCCTCAAAGCGGATGCGGAAAAAACAGCCGATATACTCCTCCCATTCTACACTGAGATTTGGAATGAACGAAGATATCCGATTGAATGGAAGGAGGGCGTCATTGTCAAAATTCCGAAGAGCGATCTTAGGGATTTTAGCAATTAGGGTGTATACCAGCCTAGATTCCGTAAAAGGTCGTCTTGCACCGACCACACAAATACTCTACGGATAATATTGAAGCAGTCCGCCGAAATGGGTTCGTCACTGCATCTCATATTTGTGAACTTCGAGAAGGCGTACAACAATAATAGGCGAGATTACATATGGAATGCTTTGAGTAGGAGAGGTATTCCAAATACGATAGCTATGATTAAAGAATCCTACGAAGATGCAAGGTTTCGCGTCTTGCATAGAGGAGAGCTGTCCGAGAGCTTCCCTGTGCGAACGGGTGTCAGACAAGGCTGCATATTATCACCAGCCCGCCTTCTGGTGGTAATAAATGACATTTTGAAAGCTGCACTGGAAGGTGGGGAAGGTAAAGGTCTTCAATGGAGACTATTTACCATCTTAAGTCACCTTGATTATGCTGATGACGAGTGTTTGCTTGCAAGAGAGTGTTCAGAATTATTTAGATGCTCGTTGCATCCAAAATGCAAAGAGGCGGGAGTGAAAATAAATGTGAGAAAAACCATGTACATGGGTTCGAACACAAGCACGCCGATTGTTCTCAACGAACAAGATGTGGAAGAGGTGGAAGGTTTTTGTTATCTCGGAAGTATTGTCAGCATAGACAGCGGAGCCGAAAAGGATATTGAGGCTCGGCTAAATATAGCTCGTCAGGCCTTCGGTATCCTTTCCCCTTTGTGGAGGTTAAGAGATATCTCCCTTTGCACGAAGCTGCGATTATTTGACGCATGCATCAACTCCGTTTTGTTATATGGTGGTACTACGTGGAAAGTGGCAAGAAACCACAAACTTTCGTGAACCAATGCCTTCGATGCATTTTGCCAATATTCTGGCCAGAAGTGATCTCCAACGACGAATTTTAGAGTAAAACTGGACAGACTAAAACATGCATTGAGATTCAAAGACGAAAGTGGCAGTGGATCGGTCACACTTTGAGGAAACCAGAGCGAAACATCGCGAAACAGGCTGTGGATTATAATCCTCAAGGAAGACGTCAGGTTGGTCGACCATGTAGCACATGGAAGCGACCAGTTGAGTAGGAGGCCAGAGGAATAAATAAATCCTGGCAATAGCTCAGGATCGCGCCTTGTGGAAGAGAGATGTTTTTTTCCTACGTCCCTATAGAAATTTTGATGTTTTGATTGTACTCTTCCAAATATCAATCCTGTATTCAATAGTTTTTTGCTTACAGGCGTAAGCAATTTGTAGGCTCAAAGCTACAGCTTTATATACATATAAAATTCAACAAAAGCAGTTGACAAATCAAGCTGAAGCATTAAATAGAATGACGTTTTAGAATTTTTCAACTTTTAACTTTACTTAATGATATCGTAAGGGAGTGAGTTTCAGTTGTCTAATTATAGAGTAGTACAGAACTGAGTTAAGGATGTTTTTTGGAACACTTTCAAACACGTTCATTTCAGAGCAACATAAATTATAATATTGAGGCGACGAATTCTAAAACATTTACTAGAAATAATATGTTAGATAGACAAATATACGAGTGTAATCGTTATCAATAAATCATGCAACGAATGACTTTTATTTGAATTCGTTAACCAATATCGTTCGTTAGCGATTCATAAACGATATTATTTATAAAACATTAACGATTAATTTATTAAAGAACTCGACTTTTACGGCTAAATAAGAGAAGATTACAGTTGCCTCTTTTTCTGTTGTTTATGATTACGAACTTTTTAGTTGCGCGAAAACAGACAAGGACATGCACACTCTTCAGTGAGGTTAACCTCGAGGTTATGATGTTTTAGTGTGCATCTTTTTGGAATGGTGGGACCCAGTCATTGCCAATTGTGCCCCATTAAAATTTATATTTCGTGTGATGTACTACTGCAAAATATCAGGGATTTGACACGTAATTTTTACTACGAGTGATCACTCTAAATCTTCAGAAAAGGAGAATAATACAGAAGAGTTTGCGTTTCAAAATAACAGAAATGTTACTTATATTACTACATAGCAATCAGTATACTTTAATACGGCACAGTTTGTCATAATTTTTGTGTTGGTCGCTAATAAATGTTGTGCCGCAGAAAAACTAAGGTTGTCAATTTGTCATAGGAATGACCTAGTACGCTCTTCAAGTGACTTTCGTATAAAAAATCACAGTTGGGTTAAGTTAGGGTGTATTCTTGCCTTCATACAAACTGACTAATTTTAAAAAATATACAACAATCAAATTTAATTGGGAACTATAAGAGTTAATAATTTTAAATTTAGAATATATATTATTTTTATCATAAATATGATCTATGGTATAAAAATTATTTGAGTTCCTCCACTCTCACCACCTCCCATACAAATTACACTTTTTCATGAAGTACTAGAAACCTATTTTCTCTGTACCTAGTTTGCATTGAATCCTTAATAAGCATTATTATTAACATCGGAAAAAAAATTAACCCAGTAGTGAAACTATCCTTCTACCACCTCTCAAACTTACAATTTCACAATTTTTCGATTTTCTCGAAAAGAATGAATATTACTGATCTGTAATTTAAAATATTTCAAAGCGCGGATTTTCAACATGCATTAATGTATTAAGATTCTTGATCGGTTTCGCATCAAGGACCTTCATACAGAAATTGAGTCCCGCAGTCTTAATTCTTACTTACACATTTAGAAAAATATTGACGACTTACCTGAAAAGAGAAAAAAAGAAGTATTATAGAAAATTTTGTTAAGAGTTTTATTTATTTTTAGTAATCAAAAAAATAAAACATAAAATTTTGGAAATAGTTATCCAGATATGTTTATAAAGAAGAGCTTAGATAACTTTCCATTATCCTCGTATAATATAAATACTCCCCCAACTCCGATTAACTTCTCACGAGTATGGGAAGTCGAAGTAGTGATCGGAAGGAAAGAAAACTCAAATTAAACGAGAAGTCTAAATATACACCTGGAAGTATATGGTTAAATGGGAAGGAAACTAGCGACCAAGGTAAGCAAAATACATCAGACAGCTGTGGACTATAAAGTAGTAAGCTGAAGGGTACGAAATCCGATGCTAAGAAAGTAGTAGATATGCAGAAGAAAGTGAGGACTGAAGAGATGGAAATACCCTGCATATACCAGCAGGCTGGTATAGTAGTAACCCGAACGGATCGAAATCAGATGCTGAAAGTGGAGAGGAAGGACCAAACATCTAGTGGTAATATAGAGCTGAAAATAAATGTCAGACCGATCTGATATGATATGGGTAAATCAGCTCAGCCGTGGTTGAGGTCTTTCGAGGAACACGTAGTGGCAGATGTCCATATCGCGGGCAGAAACTTTTTGTCATGCCTTGATTCCCAACATGAAGTTGCGTTTTACAACCATGCGCTATAACCCAAACTGGCAGTGATTTAGATAGATCACTTACCAGTGTGAATGCTGAACTTGAAATTCACTATAGACCGAAATTTTAGAGGGCGTTGTTGATTGACGTCACTATTGTTCGTGTACGTAGAAATAAGCTCTCGCGGCAGGTTTTCCTTTGAATTCACCGGCAGAGTCTGTGAATAACTCATGTGAATTTCGGTAAAGCCATGGAAAAGTGTCATCTCCAAGTACTTAAAGTATACTATCAGTCTTGAGTTGCTTGAAACTTAACAAGAACTATCTCTTTGAGTTTTGAAATCTGACCAGAGGTTTTTCGATACCACGTGTGTCGAGGAGCTCATAGAACGTGCTTTTACCCCCAATAATGCCGAATTACCGGAGATTAGTAGTTGCGCTTTAATAGTTTCCAGGACCCAAAACCGGACCGTCAAAAAGACAGAGCTATAAATAGGTCTTGCACTCACTAGTGTGAATGTTGAACTTGCATTCTTGCAGAGAAGAGGTGCCGACAGGCGACACGAAATCAAATCGTGTTCCAGCTAATTCAACAGGATTGTGTCCTATGTTCCATGAGAACATAATTTGATTCGAGCCAAAATTGAAAAACAAAATGTATTACAAAAGAATTATGCAAAGTTTGCCTTTAAATTGTTAAAGAAATCATATTTTTAAAAATCTGCATTCATTAGTTAATATTTTTGGTAGACGAGACCCAACTCGAACTGGTCTCCCCTACAGCAACCGATTATTATTCTCAAAAAATTTGAATAAAATTTATACATATATTTTACACATGCAATTAGAGTGAAACCTCCCTAAAATGAGTTCCAGTTGATGGTCACATTTGGAGGTGGATTCTATCGTATTTGGAAAAAATTAACCAATTAATGAGGATAGCAGGAGGTCACTGTTTAGAGGTTATCACTTTTATAGGTTCCACATCAAACAATCAATCAGTTTCCTGTAAAAACCCTTTAAGGGGCATAGGACAGAAACAGTTATATTCCAGAATGCGCGATACGGAGCATTGACCTTTAGTTCTCGCCAGGCCTTCTTTATTCCGTCGGCCTCGTGCTTCAGAGCTTGTTGGACAATGTTTCGCTCGGCTTTCCTCAAAGTGTGATCCATCCACTACCACGTCCGCCTTTCTATCTCAATACCTATATTAGTCTGTCCAGTTGTATTTCGCAGTTCGTCGTTGAAGATGATATCTGGCCAGAATATCCCTAAGATGCATAGGAGACACTGGTTTTCGAAAGTTTGAATATTCAAGGTAAGCCTATAGTTACTTTCCATGTAGTATAACTATAACAACACGGATTTAACGCATGTGTAAAATACTCACAGCTTCGTGCGAAGGGAGATCTCTCTTAACCTGCAGAAAGCGGAAAGAATACCGAAAGCCTGACGAGCTTTATTCATATGAGCCGCAACATCCTTCATGCTGAAAATACTTCCGAGCTAACAAAAATCTTGCACCTCTTTTACATCTTAACCGTTCAGAACAATCGGTTCGCTTGTGTCCGAGCCCTGCGCATGGGTACTAGGTTTTACGCACATTTATTTCTAGTCCTACCTCTATGCATTTAGAATCGGTCATTCAAATTTTAGGGCATTTTCCACCAGGATCCACTTAAGATTTTACCACCGTTGAACAGGCAGAATAAACTAGTTTATATTTGAATAAGTTTGTGGAGGAGGTGCACATCAATGCACATAGGTCACCAGCGGGTGACATTAATACCATGGGGTATAAACACCTTGTAGACTTACATGGCATTAAACCAGTCTGTTCTATCAGTGAAACTAATGAGCGTCATCGGCTCCAGAGATCATTCAGCTCGGCGAAGAAATATTTAAAAGTTTGTCCTCGAATTCTTTGGAGGTATGGACAATGGCATCCTCCACACCATAGTTTCTGAATAAAATAATTTTCAAACAGCTTTGATGAAGTGAATTTTCAATAATCTATTCTCGAGTATTGTTCTGACCTATAAAAAAGTTCTTAAATTTTTTTTTTGTTTGAACTATAAAAGAGAGAAAATTAATAATTATCATATTAATAATAAAATTAATCAATGAAAACAAAATTTGTTAACAAATTGATTTTATTTATTGGTTTCTTATTCTCATTCATTTGTTTTCGTTGTTGCCATCACAAAAATAATTTTTTTTTTGTATCATATTTTTAGGTATATTGTTTTATCTATTAAATGTCCTACATTTTCTATTGAATAATAATAATAAAAATGCAAAATGGTGATGATAATAAAGTATAGCTAAATATTAAATGAATGAAAAACCTCAAAATTTAAAATTTTAATGACAACGCTGCATTAGTAAAATTTAAATAAAACGATAATTTTTGTTCTATAAAAGTATTTCGCTATTAAAAAGATTAAATTTCAAATGCTACTGAAAACGTACGCATTGATTGAATCCAGTAAAATAAAAAAATATGGCTTGATTTTTTTTTTTTTACTTATTATTATTTCATCATCAAAATGCCATGAGTGTTCTAGAAGTCGTTACGGGGAAATCCAATATTACCTACAGATTTTTATTAGAACATTGACAGCAATTTGCATCGAATTTCGATTTTTGCAAGCGATAAGAAATTTTATGTATAGATAGAAATGTGTTTCTAGCTCAAATAGTATTAATATATTTTTCAAAGTTAACTGTATATGTTTCATCTCAAATTCCGATAAGATAATAGTTTGGGTCCTAGTAAAGTTTATGAGTTCAACGTTTTCCAGATGTGTTGCTACCGACTGAAATTGCCAAACTCCTTCTACCACCGAAAAAAAAAATTTAAACTAACCACATCTGCTTTCAAAAGTATCTGAATTCATCGAATAACCCCTCGTAATTCATTTAGTTTACACTAAATTATACGTAAAGTAGTTACTTTCGTCGAAATTAGTGTGACTTTCGTTCTATAGGTTATTTCGACTTGTTGTCCGTACATTTGAAACAAAACTATTGCGAAATTCTTTAATCTGAGCAGGCCTTAAATTATCGATGAATTTATCAGACCTTTCGGCGAAAACTCAATCTGGCACTTCCACTTCATCTCATACAAAATGCTGGAAAGTCATCAAAAATGCAAATTGCTAAATTTTGAAATCATTAGCTGGTTAAGAGTTATTGACTTTATTTCACCCATAATTGGTAATGTTGTTAATCTTAATTAATTATCAATAATGCTTTAAGGCTCTTCAATACCTGTTTTCTTTTTCTTTTTTACACTTTTAAGGCTTAAATTTGCAATTTCAGTTAGTCATTGCAGACATTAGTTACATTTGCAATTTAATTCGCGGCGAAAGCTGAATTACCGGCGCCGTAATTTAAAATTTTGAAAGCAATTGGATTCAATTCTTAGATTTCAAATTAAAACGAAGACACTTTTGCTTTTCCAATAATTCCAATTGCACAAAACTCGGTAATATAAGATCGCTTAAGACTAACCGAAAGTACAAATTTAATAATTTCAAGAGCAATATTTCGCAAAAAACACTAACCAAGAAGAAGATCCTTAATTTAATAATTTTAAAGCTTTCAATCACGAACTGTGATTTATTCATTCAAAAGCAAAAAACAACCCAAATCACTTTAGATTAAAACTCAATTCCATCATGTGTCCTTTCAAATTAGCCTATTACAACCTATAAAAACTATCTTACTCCTTAATACCCCATGATTATCCAATAATGGACATTTATTTCACTATCACATGTCGTAAAACAAGCAACATCCTCGGGCAAAATAAACTTTGCCTAAAAAAAGGGTCTTTAAAAAAGAACGACTCGCCGATGATGACTCTACCCAAAAAATATACCAATTCAGGACCAAGAAAAACCGACTTTAATCGCATCAAAGTATCTGTCATTTACGACTAAAGGTACCTTTATTTCCATATGTATGATAAAACGGAGCTTGAAAAGGAGAAATAATGCGTATGTCTTTCTGGTAGACCGATCGTAACTGTCGTCGGACGCCTAAAACCAAAATAAACAGAAATGCCACTAAACAAGCAATTGAAGTTTTATAATCGCATCAAATCCATGCAATCTGTCCTGAATTTAAAGTCCTCGAACCCTTCGTCCTTTTGCGACTCGCTCGACTTACTCATTGGCTTTCTGTCTTACATGCCCAGTTGCACACACAAATAATACCATTTTCGATTGCCAGAGGAGGACCTACCCTCAGTTGTTTGCACATATCCCGTCGGGAGTATTTAGGGAAATCCTTTTCGTCCTGCCAAACGCATGAACTCTAAATCCCTCTTTGTGACTGGATATTTGCATCCCGGGCGAAATCAAAACAAAAACAGCTTGAGGCTGTCTCATCGCGGAATAATTGAACTCCGAGCGCTTCTGTTCGTCTCCCCATGAAAGGACGAAGGACTCGTCCTTAACACCCATCTGATATCTTCCGCTTATTGTTTTTTTCAATCTATGAGATAATTATAGTCGGACATAGATCAAATCATTACCGAACTGTTTACACATTCAGTTCAGCCACGAACCACAAAATTACAGTGTTCGAGTGTTTCAAAACGATCTCCATAATTACGGACTTGAACCAAAATCGCGCGATTGATTAGAGTGTACTATGATTTCGGGTTTTCATGGACATTCGAAATGATAGGTTGGATCCTAGAGATGATAGGCGATGTCAATTAACTGCCAGTTCCTTTATTGATGCCTTAAATTATGAGGATCGAGTAGGACTAGGCTGTGGTTTTTTTTTCTTCTCCTGCGCGGTGATTTAAATCATTTTGATCAGAAAGTAGGAAGATGTGCGGTATAGAACCTTGGATGCTAAAAATGTTGACCCAAGTACTGGATGAATCAAATTTTTATTTTTATTTTTTTTTTTATTTTAAGACCTTCTATCCTCGTGGTCTTTGAATGTCTTTTTCTAAGAGCAGTTTTTCTTTTCATACGTCGTCGTGACTTGAACTTGTTCGGAGTGCTTAAAAGTGGATAGAAGAAGAAAAAAAAAATAAAAAATAAAAACGACAAGTTGGCGGCAAACGCTTTTATATTCTAGAAAAACTTTTTAACTGGGTGGAATTCCGTTCCTTATAACCCTGGTCTTGACTGCCTTTAAAACTTCACTTGTATGTTATACGATTGACTGAATTCACTTGCGCGCGTTCGGCCTTACGAGGCGCTCAAAAGGCGCTTTGTCGTTCGCTAACATTAGATACACTCTTCTTACTATAGATAGATCTTCGGTACTAGCCATACATTATTTTATATCTTAGTAGTTTGATGATAGTTGATTCTTGAGACGTTTTTCTTTCAAATATAAAAATCGTAGTTGTTGTTGCTGTAATCGTCTTGGGCATCAACCACGAACACTTATGATGATGGCTTTTCATAAGCAATTATTTCGAGTGATAAGCAAAAATATCGACGACACGTTCCATAGCACGATTTTAAATGCTTTTTGAAGTTGTATTTTTTTTTTTAGAGATCTTGGATTATCTTTCTTTTTTTTAGAGAGAGAAAGATATTTTTTTTGAAAAGGTTTAAAAGTTGGATTGATCTTTTTTTTATGAAAGAGATTATCAATTTACCGAAAATTTTTAATGATAGGTTTAAGAAATTAGGCCGAAAACGGGCGGCAAAGAACTAGATGAGGGTCTTAATGGAAGTTTTGTGATTAGTTTGGGTGCAAAAATTCAGAAGGAATTAGTTGAAAAATTGAACTTTTATAGAGGAATGTTACTTTAACGAGAATTTGTATTTATCTATATTGGATAATAAAATTAGAATAAAGTAATTTGAAATAGTTAAATGGAACATTTTAATAGTAAATTAATTTAATCGTCACTTTAAAATTAAAATTAATTAATTTCCGAATCGAATTCAACTTATTCCGAAAAAAATTAAAGCATTTCGTTATTCCGAATTAAGTAAATAAATCATTTTTCGGAACAAATTAATCTTTTTGTTTTAAACTGATTCCACAATGCAAAGTATTCTAGTGGATAGTTAGCGAGATTAAAGAATTCTTTGGTGAAGGATTTGGCGCATGGTTAATAGACAAATCGCAATCAACGCATATTTTAGAGAAGCCATTTAGAATCTCTTCAAATTATCAAGTCACTTACACAAAATTAACACATGCGAGTAAATTAAAAAAAATCAACCAGTAGATATCGATTAACTAGAAAATACTCGAATAAATGTCTTCGCAGCCACATTTAATAAGGTGACAACCCTAGCCATCAGAGCGGTACGCAGCCATTTCAGGCAACAACTTCAAACTCGTTTTTCTTTAAAATACAATTTTCGAATATGGCGTAGAGTAGAATATACCAACCCGAATCATTTAAATTATTTGGATGATGTTTGGAACATTGAAACTGAGAAAGTATCTGAGCTTCTGGCGATCGATTCTCTTAATTCTATTGACATTTTGTGATTAGGATTATTGGATATAATTTATCTTTTTTTAAAAGGAGTGCGATTCCTTCAAAAATGCATATTCCTCTAAGCCGTAAGGAACCTTCAAAATTCAACTAGAGTCAAGCAATCAATTTCCGGTTAAGATCCCCAAAGCGACATAGGACAGAAACAGTTTCCTTCCGCAAGGCGCGATTCTGAGCAACGGGCTATAGTTGACGCCAGG
Source organism: Chorisops tibialis (assembly GCA_963669355.1). Lineage (NCBI taxonomy): Eukaryota > Metazoa > Arthropoda > Insecta > Diptera > Stratiomyidae > Chorisops > Chorisops tibialis. Next base: position 170,344,676 of record OY770264.1, on the reverse strand, counting down.
GTTTGCCCATTCCTATGACCCCCTGTTCAATTGCTCGCTTCCATGTGCTACATGGCCGACCGTACCGACGTCTTCCTTGAGAATTATAATCCAAGCCTGTTTGGCGATGTTTCGCTCTGGTTTCCTCAAAGTGAGACCGATTCACTGCTACTTCCATCTTCGAATCGTAATGCCCATTTCCGTCTGCCACTCCAAAGTTCGTCGTTGGCGATCACTTTTGGCCAGAATATTCACGAAAGTTTGTAGTTTCTTGGTAAGTCGAACGGCCACTTTTCCCGTAGTTCTACATTATAACAACTCAGATTTAATGCATGCGTCGAATATTCGCAGCTTCGTGCGCTGGGAGATCTCCCTCAACCTCCGGAAAGGGTTAAAATACCGAAGGCCTGACTAGCATTACTTATACGATCCTCAATAAGTTAGATAATTCAATAAGCAATTCAACTAGTGTATATTAATAAAATAACAAGTTTTCTCAATTTTTCGTTTGAGGGATTTAATGGTCCTCTACAGTCAACTGGCTCGTATTAAACCTCTTGAATCGAATCACAAGTGTTTAAGATTTAGCATCCATCCATCAGAAGTAGAGCCAGAAGTCAATAGGATCCTAAAATTGATAAAATGGGCAAAATACAAGTCCCAGCCCAAAATGAGTTGACTTAAAGCTTCCCAGTAGAGTCAGGTCTCAAACAAGGACATCGTCTTGCCCCAATGCTCTTCAACTTGGTGCTCGAGTATTTCGTCAAATCGTATATCGTGATCAAACTCTGCAAGCTTCAATGGGGTGGCCACGTGGAGCAAATGCACGAGGAACGAATTCAAAAACGAGTGCTCAAGGGCAAAGTTCAAGGCATCCGACCATAAGGGAAGCCACGAAAGCGATGGGAGGACTCAGTCGACGCAGATGGTAGATCGCTTCTCAATTTTTGAAACTGAAGGGAGCCAACTGGAGAAGGTGCATCCGGGAGGTCAAGGCTCGATATGGGCTGTAGCGCCATTGCATCGTCATCATTATCAGCCCATTGAACTGCTTAGAAAATAAATGAAAGGTAAGAGGCCTCCGTGGCGTAGTGGGCAACGTGCTTGCTTCACAGTCATTAGGTTGTGGGTTCGATTCTAACTCCAGGCAGTAGGATTTCTTCAAGCGTGAATTTTTTAGTTGCTACTGGCAATGAAATATTATTCGAAATAAAATGGGCAAACGATGTAAAAGCTAGGGTGTAGCCTAGTGGGTAGCATGTTGGTATTGTAATGCGGAGGTCGTGAGTTCAAATCCCGGTCAACGCAATATATAATTGCAACACATTGCCTGCTTGGATATACCTTGGTCACCTCAATCTACGAAAATGAAAAATTCGTAGAAAGAGGGTTGTGCGAAGGGCTAACAACCCTTCCACAATAATCAATGAAAAAAAAAATGTTAAGGAACCTGAATGTCAGGAGGACAAGGTCCGATTTGGGCTGTAGCGCCATTGTTGAAATGATGTAAAAATGAAACAGTTCCATTTCAAAAAGGTCTGTATACTCAGTGGATAACATAACATCTGCAAATATTAGTCAGTAGCTGCTAGTACAACAGAAAAACATGTCACCTTCACCGAACTCGTTACGATCGTTCTCACTCTTCTTTCCCTACCTAACCCTATTCCTTCCCTCCATGACTGTGCATTACACATGAAGGCCAAAATTGCCTATAATACAAGTCATTCTTAAAAAAAAAGAAAATCGTTAATCCTTTTAGACTAGATGTTAGAAAACTCTTAAGACATAGATCCCTCACAGAGTACAACAAAGACTCCAATGAGAAATTCATGAATGCTTGATAATAGCCATGCGTGATCAGATCGATGAACATTTTGAAAATCGTAATTGACTGCCACCTCTGAGTAAAGTAAAGTGCAAAAAGTGCCTAGGAGAAATGAACCTCGCACTAGTTTTTACAGCAATGTGTATGTGATCTTATTCAATGGCAATACAGTCCAAATCGGGACTTAGCCTCGTGATCTTCAGGCTTCTTATCATTTAGTTGTTACTGTGAAAGTGTTAATAGTACAATCTTCCATTTACGAAGCAAGTAGTGTGCTGAAATCTTACTTCGACCGGAATATGAAATACCGACGTTCATATTGTAGATCAACGCGCTATTCACTAAATGCTTGGTAACGCAGAAAGCTCTCAGTATACATTGTCCTTTATGTTTTCCTAGGAACTTAGCCAGAGGTTAAGTAATGATTACTGAATCGATGTGGTAATCACTACCATTTCTACTGGGACATAAAAGCTTCTAAAGCACTAAGAAGGAGTTCTCTGAAGGGAACGAAAAAATCTGTAGGCAGTTTATATAAAACTCTTTCGAGGGTCAAAAATAATGAGCTGGATACACTGAGAAACTCCTGCGGAGAGTTCACAGAGGTAACAAGCAAATAGTAACAGTGCTACTTAATACGAACTTTTCGGAGTGCCATAGACTGAACGGTAACACTCCAAGAAGACGCAGAGAGGCACTGTGCTTAAGAAATTTCCACGAATAGCTTGATTACCTGAGTAATTAACTTCTTTCAGCTCTACAATTCAACAGGAATAGAAGGAACATTTTCTGTCGTTCTACAGAGTGGGCGGGGAAACTATTTCCATATTTGCAAAGAATCTTTGGAACGAGCTACGCTTTAGGTTATATGGAGAATGGAAAAGGAGGAATTTGTACAAAAAATCGGAAAGTGATCGACTCCGAAATCTAAAACTCTCATATGCTTCACCAATTTCCTTCTAAAAACAAACGATCACGTACTAGATAGACAGTACAAAGCTCTGTGCCTCAAGAACCAATTTACCTACCATGCCATCTTTGAGAAAGAAACACCTTACTGAACTTTAAGATCGCGTTTAATAGCACCTCGTATACGTGCATAAACAATGCGATTTTCAAAAAGAAAATCGAAAAAACTTCATTAAGAAATTGAGACAACTACAGGCACTGAAACTATCACGCTTAAAGCAAAGAAGGAATGTTTGCAGGGAGGAGCATTATCCTCACTTTTTCGGTACCTGGTAGAAGATCCACTGAATCTTCTCAGTAGCAGTGAAGCTACCATGGAAGAATACGTGGACAACATGAGCATGATAATTCAGGACAAATTAGGGGATGTCCTGAGTTATGGCGCCAAGAGAATGAACTAACTATAAGTCTGGGCAAAGAGGAACTCTAACAGGATGAAATCGCTCAGTATTGAATTTTCCGAAGAAGCAGGAGTAATATTAGATGAAAGACTTCAGTACAACAACTGTATTAGCATTCGTTAACATTACTGGAGCTATGAGACCATATTGCACAATAGCAATGGAGGTAATCCTGGACCATACACCGCTACACATTTTCTTCAAATCAAAGCAAAAACTGCCCATAATAAGAGAAGTACTAAATAGGAACAAAACGGCATAGCCATGAGAAATATCACTCAAATAAATTCCAAGGCAAAATTAAAACTAAACTATCCTCTGCGATAAGAAGGAAGGGGTGGCAAACGATTGATCGATTCACGAATATGCGGTTTCGATGTTAAACTGCAAATGACTAGACGGTAAATCCTTTCAAAATAAGTTGATGACCAGGTCCTTCTAGTCCTTTCTATTTAAACTTGTCCATCCCCATATCCAATTATTTTTAAATATAAAAATATAATAAGAAAGTCAGAATTCTCAATGAAAATTTGCGCACTATTGAAGAAAAATAACATTAAAACATTTATTGCTAGTTTCTTCTATACATATAAACCGTCCAGAAATGCTTGGCACAATAGAAAACTCAACGCCATTAATTTCCCCCCGAAAAATCACATCTTCTAATTTCATTTAAAATTTTATGAGATGTACTCTCCCTCCACTTCTTGAAATCCATTTCCAAATATCGGAATCTATCCCTAGTCTTTTCAAAAACTTTATCGAAAAACTTACTAAAATTTATCTTATCGTTTTTCTCTCTTCCGAAATTTTCCCAAAAATTATCTACAATAATATTTGGAAAATCGTCCTTCAAAAAACTTTCCATTATTTTACGCTTTACGGAAAATTATCTTGGGTTCAAAATCGTCCCAATAATTAAGTAAAACTTTCCATTACAGACGATGATAAATCCTTTTTTGATTTCACCCTTCCGATTTTCGGCTTGCGAAACTAAGAGAAATTTTCTCGAGGATTTTTCCAGGCGACTAATAATGCCGGAACGTAAAACTTTTCGGCCCGATAGTCTTCTTGAAGAATTTTCACGAAGAACAGTACGACGACGACAATGTAAGAAAATACGATGAAAACTTCTTCGTTCGGTTAAGGAGTGGAAAATGTGCGATAAAGTCAGCCACCGAAAAGTGTTAAACCATGACGTACTTCATCTCCTTACATCACACAAAAACGGCAAACAATCTTCTAATCATTCGAGCCCCAGGATGGGGAATATATACCTTAGAAATGCCTAAGAGTTATGCCACTCCCTGCGAATCGTGAAAAGTGTAAGAAAGTTTTTGGAAGCATAATATAACTTTTCGCTGTCTTAAAAGGAAAGAGTCAGCAGAGAGGAAACGCTTCATAGTAAACAGTTTTAATGGGGCAATCTCGTATTTTGTGATTTAACCCGCACGAGACTATCGTAGATTTTTCGGAAACCATTCGCCGAGCCATCATTCCCAAGACGTATAGCATCGCAAATGAAAATTCTTTGGATAAAGTTTTCCTTCCGTTCGAAGAATCTAGTCTGGATGAAGTGCCAAAGATATGAAATCTTTTAAGGTTGAAGTATCACGGCTTCCGAATAGTACTAGAGTACCATAACGTTCGGATTAGACAGTCTCAAACCTCTATCAATGGTTCTTCGTAGAAATTTATTCATTATCCTTCTCAATCTGGATAGGAAAAGGAAAAGTTTTCAAATTGGGTGGAATTTAAGCGGAAAGTTAACCCCGTTCCGGAGTAAGAACAGCAGTTGGGGTGTGTTTTTCTGGAGGTAACGTTGCACTTTAAATGTCGTCGTATTTTCATATTTGTCGCGCGGACTGGTTAATTTCGGCCCATGGATCAAATTAAGCCATATTCCGCTCGAAAGGATACAGTTTTGAACAACGACAAACCAGGACAGCTACAAATGGACAGGTATCACCACCGGACTAAGAGGAGGTAAGCAAACATCAGCACTAAAAGTTTGATGTATAGAAAGAAGGCTTGTCGAAATTAAATTTGTTAGTTGAAAGCGTATAGAATTTTCCATCTACGGTACCGACCAACCTACACACATACGGTCGGTTTTATCTCTAATCTTTGACACTAATGTGGACAAATTGTGGTTCACTCTACGTCAGAAATTAATAGCTCAGCTAGTCCTAATGATTTCACATTCTCATTTTGTTATGGGCCTTCATAAATGTGGGGATGGTCAAGGGATAGAAAGGAGCGCGGTGCAACCCCGGGAAGTTCCACACGAGTTAGTTTTCAAAGTAGTTTAGCTGTTAATTTAGTAAGTGCGCTACCGACTTTCAATATCAGATCTTTTATCAATAGCTAATGGATTGAAGAGGAAGCCCAAGGATGAAAATGTATTTTTTTTTTCATTGTTGGTATAATGAAATGCAAGTTTTTCTTTTGATGGTTCCTGACTGACGAATATAATGACTTGTTATATTGGTAACATTTTTTGAAGGTTTCCTCCTATGTATAGTGGAACAGATTTAAACTGATTTGTGATAGTTGTGATGACTGAAATTAATGTAAACTCCAATTGAAATTGAGTAACAGCTAATTGTTCCGTTTCCTAAAAATCGTTTCATTTCCTAGAAGAACGATTCGAATTTAGAAAGAGATGCGGGACTGCCTTCAAAACTTAATCAAGAGCGATATTAGTACTCTAATCGGCCTAATGACGGGGCACAGTGGAGTAAACCATCACCTCAAAAATATGGGTTTAGGTGAAAACGACATCTGCCGCCTTTGTCTCGAAGACTTAGAAACGACAGAGCACATGCAATGTCACTGTGAAGCAGTAGCAAGGAAAAGTCACAATCTTCTCGGAAAAGGTTTTCTTTCTACCGAGGCACTAGCCAACATGGCTCCCTTAAAGATACTTAGGTTAGCCAAAGCTATAGAGTTATGGTAGCGTGAAGGGACAATAAACGCACAATAGGCCAGGAAGGTCGCAATACTCTCACGTGGTGCCCAAATTTTATATATATGTACACAGGGTGTAACAGAATAGATGCGACAAAAAAAAACACGTGGTGATAAGGGACCCCGTGGTGCACAAAAAAAATATTCTACGGAAGACTTCTAGCTCCAACCCCTAGCGACTTACGGCCGATTTTCTAGTTTTTGGTTTGTGGAGGAGACTGTCAAACTAAAAGGCTAATATCTCCGAAACTACTTGAGATAGCTCGATGTGTAATAGCTTGTTGGAGAGCTTATCAATGTATCTTTCCAACGAGCAAAAAAAGATAAATATCTCGGGTAGTTTTTAAGATCACAAACTCAAAAAAAACCCTGTGAAAATTTAGAGCAAAAGCCCTTCAAAGTTGAAGGACATTTTTGGAAAAAAAAATTTTTTTTTTCAAACAACTCTAGCAACTCAGTGGCTGATTATTGTTGGAAAGGTACATTAATAAGCTCTCCAGCAAGCCATTACACATCGAGCTTTCTCAAGTAGTTTCGGAGATATTGGCCTTTTAGTTCCACAACCTCCTCCGCGAACCAAAAACTAGAAAATCGCCCCTAAGTCGCTAAGGGTTGGAGCTACAAGTCTTCCATAGAATATTTTTTGTGCACCACGAGGTCCCCTATCAAAATGTTTTTTTTTTCCCATCTATTCTGTTACTCCCTGTATAAAAAAAAAATAGATATTTAGAGAATCCGATTGATGTCGAATTGGTTGGAAAGAAAGGAGAATTGGAAGCATTGGATGTGAGCCTAGATAATTGTTACTCTACATTCCAAGCTGAAGAGTATGCTATTACACTGAAGACTTTCTTTTAGAGTCAAGCCGCACTCCTGGCACTATCATAGAACAAAATTAAGTCGAAATTGGTGTGGGAATGTATTCATGCTCTTGAAAAGCTATGAAGGCTAGGTCAATCAGGAGTGTAAGATAATGGGGATACTGGCGAACCGGCTAAAAAGGATGCTAACATGCAAATGTCATGCTACGATATTTTCTTCAGCAATCTGGTCGTTAGCACCTGATTTAAGTAATAAATGGACCTCTGAACAAAGCCACGCCAACAGATTTCCGGAGAACGAATCCTAGAAATTGACATCCAGGCTTCTCAATCTAGACAAGAACAAACTGAGAATAATAGTTGATCTCTTCACAGAACATTGTCACCTAAGCAAGCTGATAAAAATACTTAACTAAGATCTAAGATATACAGGCATCACTTCACACTACCACAATACTGCACTTCCTCGAGCTGTGAATAGATGAGGTACACAATGCAACCAGCAGCGGTAGTAGTATGAAATGGAGGTTGATGATTACCTTAAGCCTTTGTATATCGTATTCGTTTGGGAAAACGTAGATAGAAAGGTAATGAGTTCAAAATTCGATTCGAGTGAATCAAGGAATATCATAGATCTACTAGTAAAGGGTATGAGAAGGTTAGAAACTGAAGAGCATGACCAAATCTAGAGCTCAAAAGTAATACTTGAACGAAGTAATACCATTTTTAAGAAATCGATTTCAGTTCACTGATTTCGAACAGATCCATTTTCCCATCCCACCATCTTTTAAGCTCACAACTATTAATTGACACCTATGCTATACACTTCCTCGGAGAAAAAAAAAGACAACCACCCTAGAGCTATACAGCTTCGGTCGATATTTTTAGGGATAATACCTTCGATGTAATTGTTCTATCACGTGACCAAAAAATTTAGAGACATGACACAAGAAATAACTACTCTGTATTTCCTTAAAGCCCATGAAGCCTAATTTCCCTGTGTCCATTAGTTAGTGCAGCCAAAAACCTAACCCCAAAAATTGTAGGTAATTTCTATCCGTATGATGACACGTTTGTAAAACTTTCAGGTGTTGATGTAACATAATTTGGCCGTCTGTCGTCATTCCGGAAAAAGATATTGAGGTGTTTTCACTTTTTTTTTCTTCTTTGTTGCCACTACTACGGGGGTTAGTGTGGAATAGTTGTCTTGTGGTTACGAAACATTGATGTTGTGTTATGGTTTTTTTTTTATACCATTATTTTTTGTTGGGTTGTTATTGCAGTAAGGATATTTATAAGGGTGTGACTGGTCATCAAAACTTCTCAAACAATAATCAAGGAATTGAGTTCCAGAAAAAAAATACAGGCTCAATTTTAGGTGTTTACTCTCGAAACAAAACCAAAATCTTTAGGGTGGTCATGGGGTTTTTTTATAGTGTAATTAGTCGTAAAGATACTCCTTAAAAAAAAGTTGTGTTGTTTCAACTTCAGAGGCCGCACATTTCACGACATAGAACAATTAAGTTTTTTTTTCCCCCGAACCTAAATAGAGATCAATGAGTTGTTGTAAATGATGTTTACCGATAGTGTAGATAGAATTTTATAGCATAGCTAACGACTTGAGATTTTTTAACGGCAATACCACGGTACAAACATCAAGCAAAAGTGTGTACGATTCTTGTATTTAATGTGTGGTCTCCCCCGAAAAAAACCCCATATGGGTAATAGAAAGCACTATCGAATGACACTATCAAAATGAGTAAAAGTACAATAAAAACGAACATAGATGGAGTGCTACTGCTATAAAATGCTACCGCAATAGTCGTACTGATCATCATCTGACTCCGATTTTATTGCACTTTAATAGGTTTACAATTTCTCGGTCATTTTTTTTTTTTGTTTTTGTTTTTTATTATGAAGAACGCCCGCCAGAACAGCCAACGGCGGGCGGTATAAATACAGATCTTGGGCGATGATCTTTTTTGTGTTTATCGTAAAAATTATTGTAGATTGGCATCTGAGTTTTTATTAGAAGCTACTCCATGTATCTCTGATATGTAGTACTTCGAACGTTTAGAAACGCAGATACACTGATGAAAACCACAAACTCAGGCTTTTCTATGGTTGTTTTAACGATCATTCCGGAATCATTTTAATTTAATTATGGAACTGGAGTTATGACTGTTGTTTTTTGTATCGAGATGTTTCACACGATTTAACACAATGTTGAAATGAAATCACATCTGGTAGCATTTTGCGATAAGTAATTTTTTTGATAGGAAATTTTAAGATTACTGAAGTTTTGTGCTAAGCCGGTACTACCACAGCGAAATATAACCGGAAAAATATAGTGATTACTCTTAAATATGAACATACAGCTTGACATGAAGATAAGTGAAGTTTTTCCACAGGATTCAAACAGAAACGTTCTTCAGCTAATTGGTGGAATAACTTTTTGTATCGATATTACGCTATTTCAATGTAACACCATTGTAAACAAAGTTTTGGTTCTTCTCTCATTAAAATAATTACTTTTAGCCACGTTATACAGATTCAGGGACTAATCTTTGTATTTAAATAAATAATATCACTAGCTTTCTGTTTAATTGAAAGTTTCTCACCCATTTCCAATATGAAAAAATAAAGTTTTTCTTATTATTACTCGAATAAATTAATGGACGTCTAACTTCCTTTTGAACTAGCGTTCTATGTCAACAGTATTGTACCATTAGATATTCTTTTAAACTAGTGTGGCGGCTCGTGAGATGAGGCAGATGAGGCATTGCCTATCCAATCAAATCAAAACTATATTATTCAATAACTTATATCAAAAAATTACTATATTATGAAACAGCATATTCCACTCCACTTCATCTTTTTTCCCCTTAAATCTGCTCTTCCACCGACCACAAAGATTCCTCAACAATTAAACCAATCCTAAGAGCACTTGTCCTATTTATGAGATCTCGTTTAGTAATTCCTCTTTTGGTTATTTTGATTGCTTATCTTTAAAAATAAAAAAACGGGAAATTATTTTGCGCATCGTCCTTTCACCAAAAGCAACACATAGAGGGGATTCTTCACTACGTCGTACATCAATTTGTCCACTCGAATGGAAAATATCGCATTAAAAATTACTGATGAATGCACCCGATGAGCATCGCACCATTGTTATGATTTTGTTTGTGTGAACTAAGGCATAAAGAATCAGATTTTGATTTTATAGTGAAATAAAATAATGTTTAAAAAAAAAATTGAATGTGTTGCTTGTTGTTTCGGCTGGCACCAGTGCAACTTAACAAGGGGAAAACTATGTATTCATTCATTCGTTTATTTTTGGTATTTCACATCAGTCAACTGGTTGAGTCGTAAAAAAACGGAAGATTTTTTGATCAGAAAATTTGATAGTTCTAACAAGGATTTCAAGTGGTTGTTCCGATCTTTTTCGGTTGCGGAACTAAAGGACGAGATTTCGTAACCGACGAGAATCTCAAATCGCCAGACCCTTCCGTCAATTTAATGTGACGGAGTTATTCAAAAGAAGACCGACCGCATTCGAGCACCCTTCAAGATCATCAAGGGTTGGTTCGTCGGTTTGGTTACCTTTTGATACAATTCCGCACATTTCACACTCTCATTGTGACAATATGCGAATTACGTTTAAAGGTTTCTCTACATGGCAAAAGAAGGAACGCATTCGAACACCCCAATTTCATCGGAGTAAGGTTAACTCTCACGGCATCATCGTTCTTCGGATCTACTACACGTTACTTTATATCCCCGGTTACTTGTACAGGGGTATATAAAAATAGGTTTATTTTCATCCTGGATAAGGGAGCTTGTGCCGAACTCGAAGTATTGAGTTACAAAAATGATAGGCAGCTGAGAGCTCAGGGATTTTCTAGTGTTACACCCCGAGAAAAGATGAACGTGAAAAAAAACCACGTTAGTGTTAAAATTCTTTCAGGAATTTTCACATATGCATATGAGACAAATATCCAACCCTCTAGTAAGAGTGGCAAAAAAATGATATGAAATTATTTTTACCTAATATTTCAGAGAGTGTATATCGGAAAATTTTGGGGATCAGTTTTCCTTACCATTCCGTCCTTGCTGCCATGCAGGAGCTGACTAATATGTCGAAAGAATTTTATTACGAAGATATGAAACTGTTTTGCGGAGATGGTTATTGGCAATTTTGCAATTTTCTGCAACAAGGGCAGTTCAAGATGTTCCGGAATGATATGATAATTTGAAGGTATTTTTAAAGGGATGGGTGGGTCCTTTATGAGTCTATAAAGAGAATGTTATAAGTGTATTGAGAAGCTTTGGTTGGATTTCTGGATTTTAAACGGTGGTGTGATGTATTATTTATATTCAAAATGTCTCAAAAGATACGAAATTAATTGTTTTTAATGTATTGTGCTAAAAAAGTTTTGTAAATCGTGTGTACTATACGAAAATGACATGCATCAAAAGCTAAACTAGGTGGCGGTTAGAAAATGTATATTAATTCTCCATATGCAGAGCTCAATTTAGTGGCGGATTTGAAACGTTAGAGGCCCAAGTGCGAGGTCCCTTCCCCCAAATATTATTTGAAATTTTGTTTTGTACCAATTATTTAACTTGATGAATTTATTAAGTACTGAGAATATTGTTGTTTGGGAAATTACGACATATTGGTATGGAGAGTTGTAAAAGAAGTTGAGGCTTTCAACGCCAGTGAAGAAATTCCAGATATGATAAAATTTTTGAGTTTTGCATGAGAAGCTTTCTTGAATGAAAGACAATATAACCTTCTGTGTAATCCTTCTCGGTATTAATACTCATTCTCCCGAAGAGTCTTTTTAGCCTTCAATACTGCATTAATATTCCTTTTACGATTTGGGCCTTATTCCTGTCCAAGTGCAGTAGATCATAGACTCCTTTGGTCAAAAGGCTTGGTACTACTTTTTTTTCAGAATTAAATGTGCTATATCGTCCCTACCATGTCAAACTATCGAATGTGAAAAAGTCGTTTTCTCATATTCAATACCCTGCTCTTGCATTGGTCTTGCACTGGGAACGATTCGCCTTGCGCCAAAACCTCAAATCTGTAGCCCCTAAAGAAACGCTGAAAATTACATTTCCAGCGTGCTTTTAGGGGCTACAGATTCGAGGTTTTGCCACAAGGTGAATCGACAACTTTTTCACATTCGATAGTTTGACATGGTAGGGATGATATGTAGATAGTTTCAGCCTTTTTCACAGTCTAGAAAGAAAGGACTCATGAGACTGGGAAGGTAGGGGAAGAAAAGTTAAATCGACTGTAGTGAGTGGTGAATCTAGCATATGTTTCAGTTGTATTGACTGTTGGTGGACAAGTATTTACAGATTTCATTGAGGACTGAATGACAGAGACCATATACTGACAGACTTTCTGGAACTAGAACTGTTTCACTTTTACATCGTTTGTTCATTTTATTTCAACTATTTTTTCATCGCCAGTAGCTACTGAACAATTCGTAATTGAGCAATCCTGCCTTCCTGGAGTGAAACCGACGGCCTATTAGCTGTGAAGCACGCTGCCACTATCTTAGTTTTGGAATCATGTTGAAATTATGACTTCTCCGTAGTTTTCTTTATTGCCTTTGTAGCAGGTTGAAATCTCACTTGTTTCGCATATGCCAGCATTATTCGCCTTACTAACTTACGATGGCGCTACAGCCCAAATTGGACCTAGGCCTCTTGTATGTTTTGCCTCAATCCATCTAACTTCAGTGACCGCGTCCTCCAGTTTGAGAATCTTAGCAGTGATTTGCTATAGTTACCTTCCACGTCTTAAATCCATCGGTGTATAAAGTTATCTTCTTTAGATATCGGTGTATAATTTTCCAAATTTTCTGTGACTTAGAGCATTATTTGATTTCTCCCAACTTAGCGAATTTTGCTTCTAGATGAAAGCGTTCACTAGTGTTAAGTTCAAAAGATCCTGCATTGCTGTTTCCGAACACGCTTTTATATCTTCTGTAATGCTACAAACGTCATCCTATTTAAATTGTGTGCATCCTGTTATGAACAGGGTCCCGAGTTCAACAAATTTATTTTCAGAAGCTCTACAACTTTTTTTTAGAATATTTTTTGAATTGATTGAAAATACGGCGAATTGAAGTTCGATATAACGAAAATGCGTCAAAACGAAAAATGCACAGTAAAAAAATTGTTTTAAGTCGTTCTGCAACGTTGTCATACATAATTTTTCTATCAGATAAAAAAATATTTTTTGTTAAATTCTCGTACTTTACGCTTTCAATTAACCATCATTTCCAAAAACTATACAATCCTATCTGACGCATTGTCTAATCTGTTGCGACCAATTTCACATTTTTGTTTTAAGATTTACTTGAGTTATTGTCTAGACAAATAGATAGACGGTATAACGAAACCAATTTTTATGGATTCCCGGGTCTTCCATAGAGTTTAGTTCTGGCAATAGTGCTACGTTATTTCATAATATTTTAATACACAGTGGCACTATAGCTCAAATCGGGCCTTGGCATCCTGACCTTCGAGTTCCACAACATTTTCATTACTTTTTGAGAAGGGGCCCTTCGTACACCTCTCCTTCTATGAATTTTTCATTTTCGTAGATTGGGGTGATCACGGTATTCTTAAGCAGGCAGTGCGCTGCGATTATACTCGCACCCTTTGCATAGTAGACCTACACGCTACCAGCTAAGCTACACCCTACAATAATATGGGAAACACAAAATCTTCAAATTCACAGAGGCTCTTCTAAGTTGCTAAATATCCTGAAGTCGAATCATTTGTGACAACTTTTTCAATAAGATAAAAATGAAAAAAAAAGAAACTGTCCAAAAGACGAACAAGTGAAGCTCTTGCATCCCGATTCTTGAACTCAGTGAATTTAAAACGAGAGTTTTCCGATTTATAGTTTTACACTTCTAACCGACTAAGTCGTCCAATTTTCTGATCTCTGTCCAATGAGAGAGAGAGAGAGAAATAAAGAGAGAGAGAGAGAAATGAGAGCACAATTTTTAAAGAGAGGTAACATTTAAGTGGAATAAGAAGATTTATCTGTGAAGAAAATACTTCATTTTTTCCGTTTTTATATCCGATATCAAAAACTTTTATCATAGTGCCAGGGACACTAAGAATTCGAGGACCAAGTATTATTTGGACTAACAATTATCGGCTAACAGTCTAAGTCTACCCTTGTCTGTACCCTCGAACGGCGTCGTACGACTCTCGACTTCGATACACAATTATTTTTTCTAGCTTTTTCATGCAGACAGTACAAATGAGGCGAAGACGCGGCACAGCCAACGACCATTTGCAGTATTTTTTTAGGAAACATTTTGAGGTTGCGGCAAGCCGGACCAGTATTTTTTTACCAGCTTTTTCTAAAGTGATTGACTCCCAGCGAATATACATTGGATACATTGAAGCTCGATTACTGACAGTGGTAAAGGCGGTGTCCGTATTTGCAATGTGCTTGCCTTATTTAATTCTTGCAAAGAAATGACGCTAACAAACAATATTTTAAAGTTTTTAAGGCTCTTCCTATAAAAAAATGCATATGTTTATCCTCTCGCTTAGTCGCCTCTTTGCTTAGCAAAGCTTCGCGATTCCCCCTCCCTCCCCTCAAGGTATCAGTCTAGAAAACTATGGAAACTATGGCATGCAGATGAAACAAAATGTCAAATTTTCAATGTTATTAATTCAAAAAAAAATAATAACAATAACAATAAGCGTCACTAAAACCTGCATTTCTCAAAAAAAAAGTTTTTATTTATTTTTTTTTTTTTTTTAAAAACGGTATATACATATAATTCCAGGGAAGAACAAAAACAAACTAAATCGCAACAAAAGAAAATTCCCTGTTCTTATTTTCTCAAAAATTTTCCATACATATTTTTTTCTTGTTCCAAAGAAAAAAAAAAAAAACTCTACGGAAGAAAAACTTAAGTGAACATTCCTGTTGTGTTTGATAACCCGTAGAAAAATCTGTCTGACATTCCCTTATTGCAATTTTCATTTTCCTTCTATTCCGCTTGAAGTGGTTTCCATCTTCGTGTTCGATTGAGCTCTACAATGCCGTATATTTCTTGATAGAAAATCACTTTTATACAAGTATAAGATTTGCACTCTTAACTCCACACTTTGCTACCAACAAGAAGTAAGATACTCATTCCTATTGCAATTTTCTATGGGCATCTTATTTTTTCATCTTTTCTTTTCTATAAATATGTAAGACGAAATTCTTATAAAATCGAGAAAATATTTACAAGATTGTACGTATGGTGAAGATTGAGGGGTAGCGTAGACACAAAAAAAAAATAAGAAGGAAAATTTTGTGACTATATCGAATCTATTTGAGAGCCTACATCTTTTGTTTATACGCTAGATAGGAAATGTCGGAAATCTCTTCAATTGGAAAAATGATTTAATGCAATTCGACGCTGATGAACTTTCCGTTTCCATTTCATTTAACACCGCAAAATAAGTAGAGGAAGGAAAATGTGTGCGGTGAATTGAGATTGGTGTGAAATTAGAATTTTAGTTCTTTTAAAGAACAGTGAAGACGAAATTAATTATTGCATAAAATTAGTATTCATTAAAATTCTGAAATGAAAAGCCATTTTGTTATCCTACGCTTCAACTATTACGGGAACCAATTATAGAATTTAAAAGCCTTGGATTTAAAGGTGGTTCAATGTAAGTCACATGATACTGAAACAAAATTTACTTCAGATGGTGCACGTTTATATCAGCATATGAAATTTGCTTATAATTTATGATAGAGTTGATTCAACCCTTCAGCTATTTATTTATTTATTTGAGGTCTTGAACAAAAAGATTCTACAATGGCACTATAGCCCAAATCGGGCCTTGACCTTCTGATCTTCAGGTTCCTTAACATTTTTCCTTACTTATTGTGGAAGAGTTGTTAGCCCTTCGCACAACCCTCTATCTACAAATTTTAATTTTCGTAGATTGAAGTAACTAAGGTATACCCAAGCAGGTAGTGTGCTAGAATTATGCTTCGACCGGGATTTCAACACACGGCCTTCACATTGTAGACCAACACGCTACCCACTAGGATACACCCTAGCTTACAAAAAGATTACAATGTCAATTAAACAAAATCGGATAATAAATGAATAGCAAAGAAAAAAAATAACAGTAATGATGATAGTTTTAACTCTAGTATTAATAAAGGAAAAGAAGTGGCTAAAGATCGAGGTTCGAGTCGATCATGGTTCCTTTGCATTACTAGCATTGGAGAGTAATGGAATATATCAAGAGACGTTCAAGGAGGATAGAAGATGTCTGAATTCCTAATTGACACTCTTCCTGGTCCAAAGTTCAGGTCGCCACAGAGGTGAGTATTAAGAAGGTGGCTGCGAAGCTTGAAGAGGAAGGTCCGCCTTAAGTGCAGAGGCTATAGGTGAAGTACTGCAAGGCTGCCATTGTAGTCCATATGAGGCTTTCTTAATCTGCAGATAAGGGTTCGAGTGAATCTACGCTGAACAGATTCAATGGACCCAACATGAGAAGAATGCTGAGGGTTGCAGACGACGGACCAGTATTCTGAAATACTAAAATAGTATAGCAAATGTTCCTGTTCGGTTAAACTGGACTGTCGTACGGAGGACGAAATCAGCAAGTCTGTATGCCTTTTTAGGTATCCTTGGAGAAATGATTGACGAATTTAAGTTTACGATCAAAAACCACTCCTAGATCCTTTATTGTGGTTATTGCCGTATGGATGGATCTATTAATAGAGTAAGAGAGAACTGAGGAGGTACTCCATAGCAAAACAGTTCTCTCTGTTCAAAAGGATATCATTGTTTGAACACCAACAAGAGACAGCAAAAAAATCAGCCTGGTTGATCATACCATCAGAGACGGAGGAAATTTCCCGGAATAATTTGAGGTCATCAGCGAATAACCTGAAATAGCTAGGGTGTAGCTTAGTGGGCAGCGTGTTGGTCTTGTAATACGAAGGTCGTGAGTTCAAATCCCGGTCGACGCAATACATAATTCTCACACATTGCCTGCTTGGATATACCTTGGTCACCTCAATCTACGAAAATGAAAAATTCGTAGAAAGAGAGTTGTGCGAAGGGCTAACAACCCTTCCACAATAAGTAACAAAAAAATGATAAGGCACCTGAATGTCAGGAGGCCAAGGTCCGATTTGAGCTGTAGCGCCATTGTAGAAGAAGAAGAAGCGAATAAGAGACAGTTAGAAGTACAAATGAGCCGATCATTTCTGAAGAGAGAAATAATAGAGGACCAAGAATCGATCCCTGCGGGACACCAGAGTTAGCAAGAAACTCAGTAGAGGAGTATCCGTTGAACGTAATTCGGAGACGAAAATCCATAAGGTACGAATTGAACCAGTTCAGGAGAGAGCCAAGGACACCATACCTTTCAAGTTTTGAAATAAGAATTTTACAATTAACAGTGTCGAAAGCTTTCGAAAGATCGATATATATGACTTGGACAGTATCATGACGATCTACTGATTGAGCAACAAAATTAGTGAATTCACATAAATTGGTGGAAGTAGATCTACCTTCACGAATCCGGGCTGGTAAAATCAAATAATAAAGTTTTTTCGCAGACTACATTAGAAACTAATCTTTCAAAGAGCTTACCAAAGCAGTTTAGGGTGAAAATCAAGGAACAGTTCGAGACATTTTTGGTATCTCCTTTCCTTAAAATGGGTATTATGTTAGCTAACTTCCAGCAAGCAAGGAATTAGCCTCCTTCAAGTGACTTATTGCAAAAGAAAGATAGTAGCACCGAGTATTCCGAGAAGAGAGAGTTTTCACAAAATGATTTGGAATCCATCCGGTCGGCCGCCGATTTTTCTCACTTATGGATATCTCAGTAATAAATTTCTGGGGTGGGATGAAAAAGTCATAAAACTGACCATTATTCGATTGGCTTAAAACAGAAGAAAAGTATTTGGCAAAAAGTTCACACATTTCTTGTGGGGAGGTAATGGCATTATCATCAAACTTAAGTTGCGAAGGAAAAAATTGTTTATTTCTACGCTTTCTAACATGCGACCAAAATGGGTTGGTCTCATTGCGCGATAGTGCCGCCTCTATCTGAGAAATTTATACAGAGAAGGCCTTCTTGGTCTCTGATCTGACCCACTTACGCTGAAGTAATAGTTATGGTAATCAGATAAAAGGGAAGAACGCTTTTTTGCCAGCGCGTTTTCTTACAAAGAGCGCGAATGATTGAATGGCTAAACAATTCAGGGTAGTCATTATTAGAAATGACACGATGGGGAATATTCCGATGAATAATGTCATTAGAGTTTTTGTTGTTAAAGAGTTCAAGCCAGTTAACATTACCAAGATGATAACTCATTCGTAGTTTTCCTTGTAGAGATTGTATTTCTTATCCTTGCCAATAAGAGATGGATTACGTAATTCTATTTGCAGGTTGATCTGGAAGGGGGACGATAAGGGTCGAGTGGAACTAATCCAATAAAGGTGTGGTTCAAGGAGCACTTATATTGGAAAAAATCAAGTCGAGGATCTTTCTCCGATGATTTGTGGTAATATTATGTTGAGTAAGTGAACGCAAGTTCATAAATTGATCAAACTACAAGTGTATGCATTACATTGTATGTTGGGGAGTTTGAATTCACCACAGATAAGAAATGTGGAGGTAGCGCCAGCTGAGTTACCGATTCCCGAAAGGCTGTCAAAGAAATGTTCAAAAGTTTCGAATGCGCAGCAACAAGGAATATAGACACAGCATATACATATACTATAGGTATCGATCATAAAAAACTTTAAACGCAACACGACGCGGACAGGGTATTTTTAACCGCAGTAAGGACACCGCCACCATCCTTTTTAATAGAACGATTTAGATCACAATCATGCCAGTGAACTGTGTAGCAATTTCGGGAAAATTCAGAGTTAAGAATTGAAGGATTCAACCAGGATACAGAGATACAAAGAATATCGGGCATACTCTCCAGAAGGGATATCAGGAAGTCATCCAAATTGGTTTGGAGTTTCGACAATTTGTACTACCCTACTGATTTTCTACTATTGAGCTGACTCAGTTATATCCATTCAGGCGGTGTGGTGGAATTATGCGTCTACGCAGATTTAAATTGAAGACCAGCAAACCAAAATTGTATAGATCCTCAGAAAATCTACAGCCTCTATATCATAGTACTTAGTTTGGGTAGCAGAAGGACAAAAGAACTTTCATTCTAACGACAACTGCTCCATATCCAAAAGAAAATTAAAAAACAAATCCCATATGGAAAAAAAATTGTACCTGGATCTGATGTGTCTAAAACAGGTGCCTGTTGTGATAAAGGTCCAGGTGTACTACCAGCGCCCGGCGATCGTGCATCATCATTCATAGCTCCACCGTACGATAATGATGAACTAGGAGGCCGCTGAAATTAAAAAAAAAAAAACATTGCAAATTAGTATAACTATATTTCTCTTCATTCCACTTAATAGCTTAGCGCAAACTTAATATCAACATTTCTCTCACACAAGATTCAAACATTCGAACTAACTATACAATTTATCTTACACCAATTAAAAACCAATTTACTTAGCCTAAAAATAAAACCAAATTTTAATTACAAATCTGTAATTCTTGTACACGACCACATCATATCGAAACTACGTGAAGTTCATTTTAAGGGTAATATTTAGCTGGCATGCATCAAATTCTGCGAAATCTTTGGCGGATTAAAACACGTCATGAATTAAATTCAAAAAAAAATTAATAACTTAAATACGTTTCTAATGAGAGAGAGAACTTAAATAAAAAAATAAATAAAAAAACAAGAACAAGAAAACATCACTTAAAAAAAAATACAACAAATTAAATTTGTATTTTTTTTAAAAAAAAGAAAGAATCACTGCAATTTATGATTATGCAGACAACGTTCGATTGCGATTATAACTCAGCATTTTCATATTCTTAGGTATAAAAATATATTATATCGAAATTACAATAATTTGTCCCTTCATTTGCTTCGGGGCAATTTATATTTAGAATATAAGTATTTCTTCGTTGTTGTTTTTCTTTTCTTTTTTTTGTTTATTATTATATTTTGCCTCTTTATGCACGCAACAAACAGACATATTTTGAATATCAATGCGATTCCGTCGAAACTAAATGTCCCATCTATAATTGTTGTTGATTTTAATAAAATGCGCGACGCATCACATTTGAAATTGATGGGAAAATTCGAGAAAATATTGTCTGATGCATTTTAAAGCGTATAATGGAGTCTATTGTGTCTGGTAATGCCGGCTTTTTGACAGATTGAAGTTAGTCCGATAGTGATATTATTTGTTGGAATATGGGGGCCTGTTCATAACAGGCCCCCATTTACTGATAATGGAAAAAATTTCCAATTGCCAATTGCATTTGAAGCGTTTGAAAAAAATGAGGAAAGTCAAATAGTTCCACTTCTGAAGATGGTCTGTAGATGGTTTCTATATATTCAGTTCACATCTGCCAAATGTTTGGCAGTAGCAGTCAAAATAACTGAAAAACTATAACACCTTTGTCGCTTCGACTTTTCTATCTGTTTGTAGGTCGCACAAATTCGAATTGCATACAACACTCATATAACTCAAAATGGCGATTTTGAGTTCACACATTTGGATCATGCTGCAAAATAGGACACACTGAATTGCTTTTGATGTGAAAATTAATAAAGTTTAAGATGATTTTCGTATGTAAATAAAATGTGTATTATTTTTGAAAAGCAATAAGAACACGATGATATTTTGACGAATTTCAAATTTCCGTGTTTTGAAGCGAACTTAGTGTAATAAATTTAGTCAATATTTTCTAATCAAAAATCGAAATAAACACAATTTTCAGAACTTTAAAAAATTTGTCTTGAAGTTCTCATCTTGGTTTGAATCAAGGAGGATGTATTAAATGGAATGTCTGATAGGCTGTCTCATGTGGAAATATTTTTTGATTCGGAAATTTTTGAAAATTGTGTCCAAGCTTAACATGGCTTCAAAATTTTACAAAAAAATACCATAATTTGTATCCACTCTTGGTTGCTATTTCAGTTGGCAATAAAATAATTTTCAGAACAATGGATTTTGCTGTTTTATTTCAAAAAATCTTTATTTTTTCAATTTTGTTTAGTCTTAGGTTCGTGTCTAAGCTAAGAACTTTGGCAACGGGCAATTTAACGCAGGACAGAGATAGTTGCTTTGGGCTTAAGTATGCCAGAGAAGGATAGCGAAACAATTATTTTGAAAATTTGATAATTGTTTCGGACAATTTAACGTGAGAAAGAGTTAGTTGCAATATTTTTAAGTGTGCCAGACAAAGATAGCGAAACGATTTTTTTTTAAAAAATTTCGAGCATTTCGGAAATACTTTCATTCCCATTTTCTTACTCGGCAAAGCATGCTCATGGTCACTCCCTATTATACATCCTCCTTTGATTGAATCATGCTATCTCTGCCCTGTCAAAATTTTAAAATTTGACAATTTTGGAAAAATCAATCAAAAGTTCTGAGACCACGATTCATTGACTTATCAATATCAAATTAATTCAACAATTTTTTCTTCTTATTTTCAAAATTACAAAATGGTAATGCAATTCTTCATTTTGACATGTCTGCAAAAATCTGAATGAGTCAATTTCTTTTCTTTTTTTTTAATCTTTATTCACACTTTCCTAGATCACGCAAATCAAATTCAATTGCAGTCTTCGATCAAGACAGAGCCAAGCAAAGGAGACGATTGACTTTTTTTCTTGTCTTTTGCGTGTCATGAATTTTATTATTTTTTAATGAATTTGTAGCGACATTTTGTTATTTTATTGCAGACATATCTTTTATTTTTCAGATTGATTTTTTTTTCGTGCACATTTCGCATTAGCTATGCACATTTTCTGCATGATTATTAATTTTGTGTGTATATGGTTCGATAGAGTGTTGCTAGAGAGAGAATAATATAAACGATACGAGATACAGTACAATTTAAAAATTGTCACTTAATGTCGGCATGATACATTACCAAATGGTTTTTGAAGTGTGTAGACATAAAGTCTACAATGCAATATTTATGCATTGTGAATTTTATTTATATAGGTATATTGTATGTAATTGTTGTCTCGAGGATGTTAATAGATTGTCAATTCTGTTTTGAGCAATACTATGTTTGGTAATGGCATGAATTTAAAGGCGTAAATGATTCCATTTAAGGTATTACAAGTCGTTGTTGCGGAGGTTTTGATGGATATGAGAAATGGCGAAAGGAAAGAGCGAAAAAAATTTTACGTAATAAAATCGCTTAAGGGATTTTTTATCGATATCGCGCAATTAGAAGTAATGGTGATCAAGTGATTTATGGGCAAAGTATTGATTTTAGATGAGATGGTCTTCACTTTTTTTTTCGTTCAGAATTGATCTGGTAATTTAGTGGTTATTGAATGGAATTGAATGGAATTGAATGCAGTTTTTAGATGAGTCAGTAACCAGTATTGATGGTGCATGAGTGTGGTATTAAGGATCACTGATCGACAAATCAAAATAGTGGATATAAAAAATTGAAAGAAATACGACAACAGAACTAGGAAGTAGCCTAGTACGTAGCATGTTGGTCGGGACTTTAAGTCCCAGTCGATGTATTATATAATTTCAGCACAATCCCTGCTTGGATATATCTTGGCTACCTCAATCTGCGAAAATGAAAATTCGTAGAAAAGGAGATGCATGAAGGGTTAACAACCCTTTGAAAGGAATCCAAAACCCCATTTGGACTGTAGTTCCACTGAATAAGATGAATACGACAACGAAATTGATAAAATATTGGGAGTATAAATTAAAAACCGCCGTTTTTTCCAAAATTCGAGCCTTTATTGCGCAAAAATGGTTAAATATTTATTCTTCAAAGAATTGTCCATCGCTAACCAAAACTGTTTTCCCATCTTTCTGGCTACATACGAATTTCGCGTCAAAGAAACTGGTCTTCCTTTGAGTCGATCCACGAATCAACTCAATTTTTGGTTCTCTGTAAAAATCGAAGTGCTGCTTAGCTAGACCATGCCTCCTCAATCGGAATAGATGTTAGTCAGAAAGGGCGATGTTTGGAGAACACAAGGGAGGGTAGGATCATTTCAGTATTTCCAGGTAGGTTATCCAACCTAAGAACCATGTGGCTGAGCGTTGCCGTACAGCAAAATCACTTTATCGTATCTATTTTGGTACCGAGGTCATTTTTCCTTCAACGCTCAGGTCAAACGCATGAATTGTAGTCAATTGTGATCTCCTCGTGATGGTTTCACTCGGTTTCAGCAGCTCATGAGATACCACAACCATTTTCTCTCTTCCACCACCATGCCAGTCCTCAACATAAAAATCACCGCTCTTCAAGCTTTAAAACCACTCAGGACATACATATTCTTTTACTAAGAGCAGCCTCCACATAAGTACTTGAGAGTATTCGACGCGCCTCAGCTGCAGATTTTTTTCAATTGGAAACGAAAACCAAAACTTTCCACAAATGAAGCTTATTCGGCTCAAACTTTGCCATATTCGAGCACAAACAAATATATAATGCCGTTAAAAGTTGACAAACCTAATGATGAGGAGTTATTGACATCTGTCTAATCTTACCATATGATGTTTCCGATCCGCCATTTACTGTTGGTGCCATCTATTGGGAAACGGCGGGTTTAAATTTATACTCCCAACATAACTTGGTAGTGTCACTTTGCTTATTTCAATTATTTTAGGTGCGCTGAAAATTTTTTCCAAGTTTTAATGGTTTCAGCTAATTATTTGAATACTGTTACATGCAGATCTGGGAGCTCCGCAACTCGATCTCTCTCGAATAAACAAGAATTATGTAGAACAGTATACTTCACTATGTAGAAAGCCATAATTAAAGATGTAGAGCTTTCCCGTATAACATATACACACCGAAGGAAGCTTCGAGAACTGTTCACACATAGTTCACACATACACACTGAAGGAAGCTTCGAGAACTGTCATAAAATGTATAAAAGCACGAAAGCTTTCAGTGAGCAGTCAGTTATTCAGCGACTTTATTAAGGAAGACGCGAAACAGGAAAGCGATAGAAAAGTACGCGGCGGTAGTGCCATATAATGTGAAATAAGTTAGAGTGCGAATAAACAAATTATCACTTATTTTTAAATGAATTATGTTTTTACTTGAAATCCCGGCGAACCTCTAGCTCGCCACAATACTATCGTATTTCTTTGGGACATTGACGACTTATACGAACTAAAACGTGGTATAAACGAGGACAGCTAAGTTAATCTAATAGTATTAATAATAATCAAGTTAAGGGAAAGATTTCCAGATTTTACTCTCTTTGCTTTATCATTGTGACTTTTCGGCCGCTGCTGAGATCCTTATCAAACTAAGCAGTTTAATAAAATTTCAGATCGAGTATAATGACATATCAAAAAAATATTCTTTAAACAATTTGGGATGATATATTTTCTGATCATTGAACTCTTTACTTTTAATAGTGTCTTATTATTGGTCTGGACGTGCAATCATAATTCTATTATTCTACTTTACAGTTATAAAAAAAAAATCTGCCAACAAGTCTGGCGCAAATAACATACTTAAGGTCCTAAGCAGTTCAGGGGTAAACGTGGTGGCCTACGCTGACGACGTAGTGATATTGGTATCAGGCAAGTACACAAACACGTTATCCGAGCTCACGGAAGGAGCACTCAGAAAACTATACGACTGGGCGAAAAGCGCCGGACTAAACGTAAACCCGCTAAAAACGGAACTAGTTCTGTTCACGAGGAAAATTAAAACTCCGGAGCTTAGGCTACCTAAAATAGGAAGCACCGAACTAACTCTGACCAGCCACGCAAAGTATCTGGGACTGATCCTAGATAGTAAGCTAACGTGGAAACTAAACATTGAAGAGCGTTCAAAAAAGGCTAGCATCGCTTTTTACTCGTGCAAAAGGATGTTCGGAAGAAGCTGGGGACTAGACCCAAATATAACGCACTGGATATATACGGCTATCGTAAGGCCAATTCTCCTGTATGGCATAATGATATGGTGGCCCGCTCTAAATAAGATGACCTACAGGCAAAGATTGGAAAAAGTACAAAGGCAGGCATGTCTGGGAATCACTGGCGCTCTTAGGACCACGCCCTTCGATTCACTGAACGTGTTACTGTCTTTACCACCAATAGACTTGGTCGCTTTAAACGTGGCATCCAAGAGTGCTCTACGACTCAAGGAGCACAAGCAACTTAGTACACGACCGTACGGTCACAGTAACATAAGTCTACCCGCGGGAAACACGGACTCTATGATTACGAAGTCAGTTTTCGACAGGAAGTTCTCGATACGTATACCGGATAAGGAATACTGGTCAACAAGAACCGGAGACCCTAGGGGAGCGATAAATATGGATGGATCCAAAATGAAGGGAGGAGTGGGCGCAGCAGTGCACACACCTGACCTCACAACGGATTTAGTTCTCAGGCTACCAAACGACTGTAGTATCTTTCAGGCGGAAATCCTGGCAATCCAGAGAGCAGCCGAGATTGCCAGCAGATCGTCGCGAAATGGTAACGAAAGAATAATTATATACACAGACAGTCAGGCTGCTCTAGAAGCACTAGAAGCCTGTACTATAAAGTCTAGGGTAGTCTTTAACTGTCATCGCGCGTTACAGAATCTATGTGTCAACAGAAGGGTAGAACTCTGCTAGGTTCCAGGCCACAGCAGCATAACAGGTAATGAGGCCGCGGACGACCTGGCGAAAAGAGGGGCAAATCTTGATCACGAACTCGCAGAAAACGTACCACCGCCTATAATGATCATCAAAGGATATTTGGACACACAGTTCACGAATCTAGCCGAAGCTAGATGGCATACGACCACAACTTGTAGAACCACAAAATCAATGTGGAACAGGTATGATGCAAAGAAAACAAAACTCTTGTTATCACTACCCAGGAAGCAATGTGCGACAATGGTTGGCATCATCACTGGCCATTGTCTTATAGGAGCACAGGCCTATAGAATGGGTTTGGTAACCCATGATCGCTGCAGGAATTGCAACCAGCCGGGAGTAAGAGAGACAATGGAGCACGTGTTATGTAAGCGTCCGGCGCTTGCTATAAGAAGGCTTATAACCCTCGGCTCTCCGTTCTTCTCCGATCTCAAACAGGTGTCGAGCTGTGGTATGCGAAACGTTCTGAGCTTTGCGGCAGCAGCGAAATCCTTTGAGCTCAACAAGGAACTCGCAATACCAGCGAACCATTAGGTTTTCCCTATTTTCCGATGTGGTATCACTATGGATCCCAAAGGGTTTATATGGGCTAAGGCCGCCACTCTAACCTAACCTAACCTAACCTAACCTGGCGCAAATTTATTATTCTTGGGACAAGTTGAGGATGCGTGGTAAGTCAATATATAGGCTAGCGAAAATTATATGGTTGGAGGTTCTATGGCGAGGCTGTTGTCAATTATATAACACTTAAATTTGTTTGCGATCAATACCTATAGTACATAGAATCAATATTTCTTTCATTTATTTATGCAAGTTTGGGTTTGGTTGGATGGGGGGGGGGGGGGTGTAGAAAGGGTGGGTGAAGTTTTAAAAAAAAAATTCGAACTTTGTATCTTTTACCACAGCCCAAAAAAAAAAAAAAACAAATACTGAAAGTTTTAGACTTTTTGGCTCACCACATCTGTCCCTTTACACCCCTCAACTTAAAATTTTTACCAAAATTATAGGTCATATAATCTGACAAAATTTCAATGTAATTGAATTTTAAAATTTTGAAAAGGGCTGCATTTTTTAAATGCTCCCCATTCCCACACTACTACTATTGCCAAGTGTTATATTTTTTCTCATATTTCGCTAGTATAGCTTAATATATATGTCCCAAGCTAGAAATTAAATACCTTGAGAGATAATCGAGATATTAATATTTAAACGTTTTTATTTGCAGCCCATTTGATCCCCTTAAAAGTATTGGCCTCCCTCTAAGTCGATTCTGGTTGACGTATAAGCCACCTATTTGGTCGTAAAATAAGAACTCATTCTGTTAAGTGATTGCGAAGATATAGTCATTTGAAAAAAAAAATCGGTGGACAATTGGTGTTTAGCACCCTCCCCCACCCCCTGTGTACCACAGGGAACAAAAATATTAATTTATTTTCGCCTTTTACTTAAAAAAAATTTCAGGGTAGCAATTTTTTTTTTGTCGATCACAATACTTTATTATTAGAATTAAGGTATTATAATTATCTTTTCCAAAAGCCACTATGGATAACAATCAGTGCCAAATAAAAATCCAAAACGAATTAACTCAAAGCTTCCCAATGAAGTCAGGTCTCAAACCAGTAGATGGTCTCGCCCCCATGTTCTTTAACTTGGAGCTCGAGTATGTCGTCAGGGAGGCAACTTTATTAACCTCAGTGGACACCAGAAGGACGCTACTCGTAAGATCCGCACAGTTGGTGACATACGCAGACAACGTGGGTATTCGGGCTCGATCAATACTGTGTGTTAAGGAGGTATTCGAGGAGTTGGAGTTGACAGCGGGTGAAGTATGGCTCAGGGCCAGTGAAGCAAAAACTAAATACATGACCCAGACTCGAAGGACTGTCCCGGAGAGGCAGAACATTACTATAAGCGAATAGAATTTCGAGCAGGTGGATGAATTTGTATACCTAATAGCCCTTCTCACACAGGACGGCAACGAGCGACTTGAAATTCAAAGAGGAATCACGGCAGCTTACAATGAATTCTATGCGGTCCTCCCCATAATGAAATCAAGGAAAGTCCATCGAAACAATAAACTACGCATCTACGAGGTATTAATTCGACCTGTGCTGCTATATGGATGCGAAACATGGACCTTGACGCGGGTGTCGGAGAAGTCAACCGGCACGTTTGAGCGAAAAATTCTTCGGAAGGTGTAGGGAGCAGCTAAGGAAGGAGATGATTGGAGAATTCGATACAACCATGATCTGACCCACCAGCATCTATCGTGATCAAACTCCGCAAACTACAATGGGCTGGCCACCTGGAACGAATGCACGAGGAACGAATCCCAAAACGAGTGCTCAAAGGCAAAGCTCAAGGCAACCGGGGAAGCCACGAAACCGATGGGAGGACTCAGTCGACCCAGATTGTAGATCACTTCTCGATTTTTTACTCTGGAGAACGCGATCGTTGGATCGAGACAACTGGAGGAGGTGCATCCGAGAGGCCAAGGCTCGATATGGGCTGTAACGCCATTGCATCATTAATTATCTTTTCTATCCTAGCTGTAGAAGAGAATTACCTTTTCTAAAATACGCGACTTCATTTTGGTAAGATAAAGAAATAAAATAAAATGCTAAAACAAAAAAATGCTAAGGACAAACAAATAGAGGGAAGCGCAAAACTACTCATTATTGTATCACGCAGAATTAGATTCCAGATGTTTAAGTCTTTTACACCTTCTCTCAGAACTACCTGCAGTAAATTACTATTTATAAATTATTCAAAACGACCACATTTCCATATCCGGCTCACTACAAATAAATTTCGCATTTTCACTACCATTAAATCATTCTCGGAAATTTTCGCAAAGAAAAGCGTTGATATTGAACTAAACACACTTCCACCTACCCTTTTTGAAAAACAAAACATCAATTTTTCATCAAAAGCTAGACCGAAAATACTTTATCCAACCTAATCTTATCGAATAACATCCTTTTTGGTAATTAAATTTGTCCTGGTGATTTATGATATTCGGCAAGAGCACTACCACCCGCAAAAACAACAACGGCATATTTTTATCAAGCGATTTTCAACCACCCCCCTTGTCGATAAGGGCATGCGCACCATTCATAAAGCCAATTTTTCACTACAAAAATTTTAGCTTGTAGCATTTTCGAAAGTTCGTTCTTAAGAGAGGTGAAATTGTCGACATACAAGTTAAAATGCCAAGGGGTTGTTTCGACTATAAATTTCGAAATTGAAATTCCGGAAAACTTTTGAAAATAATTCTCCGAAAGAATCCTTATGCCATCCGAATAGAAGAAGCTCTGTGCAATAACAACAAAAAATGTCCTTTTCTATCTAATTAGTACGTCGGAATTTGCCGTTTTCGGGAAAGTACGAGTGTATACATACAATATAATAATAAGGATATTATAAATAATTCCCAGCCCCTAATCTCTCCCGGGTCCGAAGTTTCACAATGAAAATGTTCTTCTCGACCTGTCGGAAAATATTCCCCGATGGGTATATAGCCTTGGAGTGATCAAGAAACAATTTCTTTTCTCAATTATTTATGCGATAAACGGAAAACGACCCGACAACCCCTCTTCCATCACACGCCACTTTTACACTCCATGAGTTGGAAGATTGCCCGCCCCATCTAAACACGTATTCGAATCCCTTAAGGATGGCTTGAAAAATTCTGTTTGGGAATTTCTCTAATATTTATCCCTACCTGCAGATGGGATACTACTAAACTTAGGATTCCCACAACAACAAGGATGAGGAAGTGTCTAAAAGAGAATCTAGAAAATTCTGCACGCCAATGGTTCGGGGGGTTGGTAGATGATTGTTTTGTGCGTTTAACAACATTAAATATTTACAACGTTTTCTCGCACACACACACACATATCGTTTTGTGGTGCCATTTCAATTTAACCTTTTAGATCGACACGGTCATGTATGGACGTAGGCACGCAAACAATTTACTTAAGCTAAAATCTAGTATTTGTTTTGATGCGGGGGTCGGACAGAAATGTGTAATCTATAAATTATGATTACATGCTCCCAGGACATCTGAGAAATTCTTATTTTGGCAGATGGAGCGAGCCCGTTGTAGTCTTCTTATTCTCATCCTTATGGATGAGTTTCTATACCATCGATTTCGATTCGCAATGATATAAGTAACATAACGTAGAAATACGTGAAAAACATATCATGCACGTGTCGCAAAAAAAGAAACGTTTCGCCCATGAATAATTTAATAGGCAAGAGAAGAAACAAAATTCTGTTTCAATTTTGAATTTTGTGTATTTTTGAGAATGAAAAAAACCGACATTTTTTTTTTAGAGTTGTTAGAATTCTATGTTTATTATTTATTGCAATTTTGTTTCTTTTAGGTTGGGATCATAAGAAACATGAAATTCGAGCGACATGAATTATTCGCTGTAAATCATTGAAAATGTGTTGTCAGTTTTTTAAAAGTGAAGACACGCGTATTTGAATTATTTGTGCGAATAGAAGGAAGTTGATGTTTTTTGTTGCTTTTTAACGCGAATTCGAGTTTCAAGAAACTTTTTAGAAAATTCTTGTTAATAAATTTTATCATTGCTTTATATAGTTCTATGGAAGGTAGTGTATTGCGTAGTAGGTAGTGTGTTGGTTTACAATGCGAAGGTCGTGTGTTCAAATCCCGATGGACGCACAATTCCAACACGTTACCTTGGTCTCTGCATTCTGCGAAAATCAAAAATTCGTAGATAGAGGATTGTTCGAAGTGGTAAGAACCCTTTTACAATAAATAATGAAAAATTTTCAGGAACCTGAACCTGAAGATCATAAGGCCAAGGTCCGATTTTGGGCTGTAGTTCCAACTGTTTTGGTTTTTCATTGAACTTGTTGATTCTTTACACTTAAATTTTTTGCTAATTTGAAAAGATTGGTACTGATCACACCAATCGCCTAGCTTCTCCATTACTGAACAATTACTAAAACAAAACGAAACTAAAACCCAATCATGATATACTCTAGATGCACCGAAAAAGGGTGAGAAAAAGAGTCACTAGAAAATTGGTCATCTCAAAATCTACTGAATAAGCTAGGGTGTAGCCTAGTGGGTAGCGTGTTGCAATGCGATGGTCGTGAGTTCAAATATCCCAGTCGGCACAATATATAATTCCAGCACATTGCCTGCTTGGATATACCTTCGTCACCTCATTCTACGAAAATGAAAAATTCGTAGAAAGAGGGTTGTGCGAAGGGCTAACAACCTTTAAGTAATCAAAAATATTAAGGAACCTGCATGTCTGGAGGTCAAGGTCCGATTTGGGGTGTAGCGCCATTGTAGAAGAAGAAAATGTACTGAATACTGAAATTTATATGGGAGATGGTGGAAGGAGTTGAGTGCTGTTTATAATATTTGAACATGTCATTGTAGTTGTGTGAAAAGTTATTACGCTGAATTTCATAATTGTAGTTTTATCATTTTCAAGGAAGTTGATTGACTTTTCTGAACTTGGAGCCCAAAGTTCTGCGTTCGATTCGATATGGAGAAAGTTTTTTTTCGGTCGGCTGCGAACGCACGCGCTGCAAGTGGACAGAATATTTTTCGATAGGAAGAAAGAGAGGGAGGGTAAAGATTCGAGCTTCGGTTGTTTAATGCTGAGTTATGGTCACTAGGTTGCTCAGGCTCGATGCGGTATGAAAATAGTAAAATTTCTGGCTGGATATTTTTCGAACGGACATTTTGGGTTCGTCGACATTTTCTTGCCTACTGCTCAATTAACGAATTTCGTAGCGCACAAAATTTTCGGTTGAGTCCAGCAATTTGTAATATCCTTGTCAACAGGGTTGATTTATTATAAAATATTTTTGTAAAATACCTCCTCTATCAATCGCGTGCAACAATCTATAGAAAGGCTGAGATTTTAGATAGGTCTTACACCTATTGGTTGAATGTCGAACTTGTAATTGGTATAGACTGTTACTTTCTAGCATAAAACGATTGTCGTCACAAAATCAATCCGTGTAGAGCAGTTAGTGTTATTTAGTTTTTCGACATTTTTTGAGTTCTCTTCCATTTGCTTCGCTAAGTAGGGCGGATATCCTATTTAGCTTAATTTGTTACAGAATTTTCGGTTTTCTTTGATTTTGGCGCGATGATTCCAGGAAATTTAAGTTCACCGCCGACTAGGGGGAATTTCGTGAGTAAATTTTTGTTTTGATTATTCTGACTGCCAAAATTCGGAAGTTTGTGCCACGTACCGCTAGATAGCTAGGGTATAGTCTAGTGCATAGTATGTTGGTCTTGTAATGTAAAGGTCGTGAGTTCAAATCCCAGTCGATGCAATATATAATTCTAGCACATTGCCTACTTGGATATATCTTAGTCATCTTAATCTACAAACATGAAAAATTCGTATAAAGAGGGTTGTGCGAAGGGCTAACAAAGGACAACAAGTAAAAGAAAAATGAAGCTGAATGTCAGAAGGCCATGGTCCGATTTGGGCGACCGTCGAGTCAGACGGATTTTGATAAAATTTGGATATTTTTTTAAAAGTATTTTTAAATACATATATGTATATAAATAATTTTATTAAATATTGATTGCCGAAGTTCGTTGAAATTCTTCGATTGTCAAATTTTAATTTTGAAAATTTTTACCATCGTGCCAGCCGAATGAAAAGTCAGTTTTTTGAGTCCAGTATTTAGTCATTTCGTTTAGTCATGTCCGCAATGTCTCTCGCGGAAACATCATCCGTTTGAGCTACCTTGTAACGAGGCCTATTAGAGTCCTATCGCAGTAAATAAAGAGTTAACGATGTCGTCATTTAACGCAATATTTCCCCTCGCAAGTCAGGTTACCTTCGCAGGCCTGGTCCCTTTCTAGATCGCCGATAAGGAGTTACTCTTATCTGGAGCAATTTCCTAGGACCTGCAGATGGAACATAAACTTATTAGGTGTCTCTTTCCTGGCGACAACTAAAAGTTGATTATAGGGATCACGCCTTGTAGAAGAGAACTGTTTCTGTCTTATGCCCCTTAATAGGAAATTGGTTGATTCATTGAGGTGTTTCGAGGCCTCTTGCTACTCCGCCCAAATTGTAGAAATTTGGCTGTCAAATTGATGTTCGACCATCACCCAATTTCCCTTGATTCTTTCTTCCTTAATTTAACTTCAATTTTGATATTTCCTCGCTGACTACCGCATGAGAACCTCGCAACCATTATGGTCAAACCCCTTTTCGTACCTTTTTGTTTGATGTCTGCGAAGTAGATTACACGATTTACTTCCCCCGTCCAGGGCTAATGCATAAGCTAAGTAGAATACACCGTACTCAGGATTTGGATAATACAGTGCAATTTTCGGCTGGTGATTTAGCTTAAATTCGGCTGGCTGAGTCCAATACAGAAGTCAATTTTATAGTGAAAAAATAAGCACATTGAATGAGTTTTTTGTTTGTAATGATTTTCCATAGCTGTAAGTGACATTAACAGTAGGTGTCCGTTCTTATTTGTACGCATTTAAGAAAATTGCAAAAATATTCTTAACTTTCGCTACCTAAAAAAGGTAAGTAAGGACAAAACCTGATTATGGTGTGTTCTGCTTATGTAGGAACCACACCCCCAACGAGTTTATTACGAGCGAAAAGCTAGATTGACCACCAGTTTTCATGCTAGGCACCTTACTGCCTAGCGACGAACTAGCCCGTTTACTACTGAAAATTCAGGAAAACGATGAAATATTTCCACTTTATTAAGCCTTCTACCACCTCCCATACGAAAATATTTCAATGTTCTTAATTAACTTTCAATCGGACATCTCTTCAAAATAAAGGACCTGACAAATCCGCTAACCTTTTCAACACTTCCTCCATAAGAAAAATTAATTGATTAGGTAGCATAGAAACTAAAATTGTGAATTATGAAAATTATCAAAATGCTCTTTCACTGTCAACCACATCCTAACCAAATGTCGTAAGCACCGATCATACTTAACCAGAAAGATTTTTGTTAGCTCGGAAGCATTTGTTAGCAGGGACAACGGAGCCGAAAGGGATATTGAAACTAAAAACATTTTTTTACTGATGCACAAAAAAGACATCTTACATTATTTTCTGGTTATCACTGTTGGGACCAGGCGCGTATACTTCCTAGACCTTACAAGAATACATCGTTTGCTCTTTAAATGGTATTCTACAATTTTAAGATCAACGTAGTTTTTATTAAATCAGGTGGAAAATTTAAAAGTCGTAATTCTTGAATTGAGTTTATACACTAAGGAGCGATTTATACACCTTTTATTAGACAATTCCTTCAACTCAATCATCCCCCGCCAATTGCACGTATGTTTGAATCAAAATGCTTATTTTCTTTACGACGCCTCCACTTTTGCACGCTACTGGAATCAAATTTTCACAAAGTAAACTTAAATAAAAATAGAAGACATCTTAGTTTTCATAGGTAATTCAACTGGTGATTTGTGTTTGTACGATAGACCAATAAAAGTCGTAAAATATTAATTTCACAAAAAAATTTAAAAACAATTGTTTGATAAATATATTTCTTCTTCAATGGTACTGCAGCCAATATCGGACCTTGGTCTCCTGATCTGCCGTTTCCTTAACATTTCATTTGCCATTGAGAAATGGTTGTTATTCCTTCGCACATTCCTCTATCTACGAATTTTCAGTTTCGCAGATTAGGATGACCAATGTATGCACAAACAAGTATCTCTTCAATGGAGCTTCAACCCACACAAGCCAACATTTTTCTTCACTAATTGTGGAAGGTCTGTTAGCCCTTCGCACAACCCTCTATCTACGAATTTTTCATTTACGTAGATTAACAATCAATCAAATTCCTGTTAAGACCTCCTATAGGGGCATATGACAGAAACAACTCTCTTCCACAAGGCGCGATCCCGAGCATCGGCCTTAAGTTGTTGCCAGGACTTATTTATTCCTCTGGCCTCCTGCTCAACTGCTCGCTTCCATGTGTTACATGGTCGACCAACCCGACGTCTTCCTTGAGGATTATAATCCAGAGCCTGTTTTGCGATATTTTGCTCTGGTTTCCTCAAAGTATGACCGATCTACTGCAACTTCCGCCGTTGAATCTCAATACCTATTTTAGTCTGGCCAGTTGTACTCCAAAGTTCGTCGTTGGAGATCACTTCTGGATATTCAGAATATTCCTAAAATGCTCCGGAGGCATTGGTTTACGAAAGTCTGTAGTTTCTTGGTAAGTCGAACGGTCACTTTCCACGTAGTACAACCATACAACAACACAGATTTGACGCATGCGTCAAAAACTCGCAGGTTCGTGCGAAGGAAGATCTCTCTTAACCTTCAGAAAGGGGAAAGGATACCGAAGGCCTGACGAGCTCCCCGCAAGGGGGTAGTTGTAGGATGAGATTTTACCAATTCCTGTAACTATCTTTGGAGACTAGCGACTCCACGGACTTGAGCTAACTATCCCCCTCTGGGATGGGGGCTGTAGAATTCACCCACGTAGATTAAGGTAACCAAGAAATATCCATGCAAGCAGTGTGCTTGAATTATGCGTCGACCGGGATTTGAACTCACGACCTTTGCATTATAGACAATTACGCTACTCACTAAGCAACACCCTAGCTGTCCATGCAAGTAGTGTACCGAAATTATACATTGACTGGGATTTGAACTTCCGACCTTCGCATAGTAGACCAACGCGCTACCCACGAGGCTACACCTGAGCTAGACATATCTTGCTTATAAAATTACTAAGATTTTGAGTTTTTGAGAAAATCATCAAAGTTACTTCCTTACGACGGCGCTACAGCCCAAAGCGGGTATTGTCCTTCTGTATGCTTCGCATCCATCCATCTCGGTTCAGTGACCACCAGTTTGAGAATCTTAGCAGTGATTTGCAGTATGCGTCAATAAAATCCTCTCAGCGCTTCCATGATTTTCCGATCGGTCTCTGTCCATTGACTTTTCCTTTTAGTGTACGTTTGGGAGTTCTTCCACATGACAAGCCCATTGTAACTTCTTAAATTTTATGACGGTTGAAAATCCTCTATTGTATAGTATTCTCCAAAAAGAGTCTTCCCTTATCGGTCTGAGGATTCTTCACAGGACCTCTCTTTCAAATGCGTTAAGTTATTTTTCGAATGGATTAACGTTCACGTTTCGCTGCTATAGCATAATACTGGTCTTATTATTGTTTTATATATTTTAAATTTAGTCTTCCTGTGCACGTCCTTGCTCTTAATTTTTGGAAGTACTGAATAGTACGACTTATTTGTCAACATTATCCTTCTTTTAATTTCGTTGGGTTCGCTTCTATCCTTTGATAAATTTGCCTCTAGGTATACGTTTTCTAGGTTGTTGTCGCCTACTGTAATATTTTGTTTGTAATATTGGATTGTGTCGTAATTTTTGTTTTCTTTTCATTAATACGTAGTCCAACTCCCCTTGCTACTGAGTCAAGGCTTACAAATACCTCGTTAGCAATCTTCAGAGATCTTCCAAGGATATCTATGTACGTCGTCGAGATATGCTACGAGTTGTGTGGATTTGAAGCCTAGTGATCCCATGGAGTCAACGGGAAGTTTCCAAGCAACATTCTCAAGTGTCAAATTGAAAAGCATTGGTGCTAGGCTGTCACCTAGTTTAAGGCTGTTGTCAGTTCTAAAGCTGGAAGCCAGATCATTTTCATACTTTTCCCCGGAATTCTCGCCAAGCTGAACACGCACACGTATACACGGTCAAACAATTGCCTTCTCATACAGTGAAATATAGGCAAGACTTTCGAACGATTTGCCAGCTAGTTTGTTTCCCAAAAAGTACAACCTGCAGTAGTTCAAGAACAATATCCACCGTCGTTTTCGTCTCTATCCACCTTAATGCCTTCACTTCCTATACCTGCATAACTATGCATTGCAGTAAAGGGTGACCTCCTAAATTATACTCGGTGCCGTAAAAAAAAATATTTACTATGACTTGTGACAAAGAAAATCATTAAAGTTGTCTGAAGCATAAATTTTAGATTGGTTCTAAAAAGTGGACGATTATTATTGAAGCTGTACAAAAGGTTCTGTTTTTCTGAAAGGTAGTAAAAAGAGCGGCGGTATCATATTAATTTTTTCATATCTTTCTGAAGATGATACCAAGGTGATAGAAGAAGATGGGGACTCTCTTGATTTTAACAGAAATAACTTTGATTATGGTCAAAATTTGACGTTGATCAGTAGCTTTATAATTTCCAAGAAAGACGACATATTTTACAGTTGGGAAATAGTGTCTTTTGATATGGGAAATAATTGAAGTGGTGTAGCGACTAGGTCCTCTAACGAATTTAATTTGAATTTTTTCGCAAAAAACAACGTGCACATAATTTTAAAATTTCTAGATCATCGCATTCTCCAACTAGAAAGCGCAGAAACGTACATTGGGGCTTTGAGATTTTTATTAATTTTGAGCAGGTGGTCGCAATATAAAAAGGGTCAGATTTGGAGGTTCAGCTGTTAGTGAAACTTTTCAAAAAAGATGCTAAAATATTTTTTAGTTAAGTAAACTTAAGTGATCGTGTGATGCTATATAGTATAAGATCAGCATCTCGATCTAACTACATAGTTTTATACGGTCACTTAACTTTACTCAAACCAAAAATTTTTGTAGCGTGTTTTTGAAATGTTTCACTTGCATTACAACCTATAAATATGATCCTTGAAATGGCCACAGTTAAAATCAGCTTTGGAATGTTTAGGACCTCCTTGTCAAAAATCTTAGCCCCGCGCCTGATAAAAACAACAGTTTTTGAAAAAAATCAATCATATTTTTGTTTTCTTAATTTAATAATAAAGTATTGTGATCGACTACCCTGAAATTTTTTTTTCGCTTTTCATGACTAAAAGCTAAAAAATGTAAAAAACAAAATCCTTCCCGCCGTACGCCGTCCGCCGTTCGCCGTACATATGGACTCCTATCTCCGAGACCGTTAAAGGTAGAATGTTCATTTTTGGATGGATTGTTGATTGGGTAAGTGAGCTCTATTTTATAAATTTTGGAAGGTGATAGGTGGAAGGGGTGGCGAGGGGAGGCGAAGGAGACGGGGGGAGGAAAAAAGTCAAAAACTACACTTGCTAATATCTCCACCACGAATGCAGACAGGAAGTTGAAAATCAGTAGGGATATACAGAGGGTTGATATTTTGGGATTATTATTATATCTCAAAAAAGAGTACAGATATCAAATCGAAAATTTGTCAGATTGTGGAATTATATAATGGTTAATTTTAGTAAAAATTTTAAGTTGGGAGGTGTAAAGGGAGGGAGGTGGTAAGCAAAAATGATGGAAATTTTAAGTTATTTTTTTAGGGCTATGGTGAAAGATAAAAAGTTTAAATTTTGCATGTAGATACATCTACTTAATGTAAATAGAAAAATAATAATAACTTGTTCCATAATTGTTATAAACCGACCCCCCCTCTCAAGTCTAACGTTCACAAAGTGTTTCATGTGCATTGAAAAAAACACATAAACTGAAATTTTTTGAGTGAAATTTTAAGGTAGAAACTTGAAAATTTGCAAAATGCATTTAAAAAAAATCCCTAAATATACGAAATATTAACTGATCGAAAACCTTTAAAACTTCTACCCCCTACCATACAAAATTATTTTTTCGACAATTTTTAAGAAATCAATTATCACCTAACTGTTAAAAGCTACCAATTTGAAATTTTGCACAAACACTTTTAAAAATATTTGAAATAAAATTATTTTAAAAGTTTTGAAATCGCGCTTGCTCTTCTACCCCCTCCCATACAAAACTATTATTTCGACCAATTTCATTAAATCGATTAATAACCAACAAACTGAAAGCTACGAATTTGAAATTTTGTACAAGCACCTTACAAGAGAAAAAAAAAATAAAACTGCATATCAAATTTTCCGATTCCCCTACCTTCTCTACCTCCTCCCATATAAATGCTCGGTTTCGTGAATGTAAATTACGCCGAATTTTATGAAAATTCTATGCAACTTCGTCTATGCAACATATTCTATACAGAGAATATTGGACGTGATTCAAGCAATCAATTAAAAAGGTAGTAACTTTCACCCACCCTTACTATTACCCCTCCTCCACCCCTCATCAAAATCCAAACTTGCAGAAATGAATGAAATATTGTTAAATTGACAACAGCCCTGCCCAAGAGCTTCCTTTCACTTAGTCTTCCCAAACCTGCATATTGACTTTCCACTCATCCTGAACTTGTCCCAAGAATAATAAAGTTTCGCCCGACTTGTTGGCAGTTTATTTGTAATAAGCACGGCTTCCATATTTTTTTTTCTCCTGTAGGGAATTGGTGTTTTATTTATTAGTACTCAGGTTGGGACTACTTCTAGTACTTCTGCCGACGAGGTATTTGGATGTAAATTGAAATGCACTTATGAAATTATCGTCCACCAGGTTTCGAAAGCTCTTCTTCTCATTTTGATTAATGTTACGTATATTGAAGAATTTTTTGGCAATAAATCATATGGCGAAGGGATATGGCACACTATGATTCTATCTCTTACACCACCTCGTAAACACTTCTCATATTTGTAAGGCTTTAACTAGGTAACAAAATTTGCATTTTTATTTTCTAATCTCTCTACCATCACAAGAAGACGTAAGAACGTACCGGAAGTACAATTATCAAAACAACTCCAAATTGATTGCCACATCATTGAATCCACTTCCGATATATCTTATCTCAATTAGCTCCCAAACTATAAGAAAACCATCACATCCACCTTATTTGTCCACTTGATCGGAATTCCTTTCACAGCCACCTATCTTGAAATTTCCACACGTCCATCTTATTCCATCGGGGCAAAACATCTAGAGTTCCGATAGAAAACTTCACATTCTCGCATATCTCTAACTTTATGTGTATCTATGAAAATTGTGAGCTCGTAAATTTAATTATCTTTTATTTTATGGGCATTTAACACTTGATTCTTGTCTAGTGCTAATAAAACTGCTGCCTGCGCTCTATTACTTGAAAAAATCGCTGTGGTTGGAGGAGGTTGCTCTGTCTTTTCATGTCTATGATCGTCACCGTATCTGGAGAAGTCTTGAGTGGTCTCCTTGTGCTTCTGTTGCATTTCAATTTTTTTTAGTACTACCGGCTATGATGCTTGACTCCTTCGCATTGTAATCGTGTAATACGACACTTCCATTGTATTAAATTCGATATTCGCGCTAAACGTTGAGACGTTAATTTAAAAACAAACATCCTCAGAAATGCCAAACCACCAATTCCACGTATTTCTCTCTGTCCAAGAAACAACACCCCAGAATAACCATAAAAGTAGTCCACCGCGATATCAAAAGTACGCGCCTTTCTCGCACCACCTGAGTTACGGTGTTTTAACGCGCGCGCTACCTTCCATCCTTCCAACGCCAATAATGACCAGAACTTAGTAAAACGCAAACTACATAAATGAGTGAATGGCTATAAAATGATTAAGAGCACACTTAAGTGTAATAAAAACAAAGAACAAAAACTTGGAGCCATAAAACGAAACAGAAAAAAACACAACAAATTTAAGAACCGAACTGTGTTTTAGAAATGGGAGCGTTCTCTCAGCTAGGTACGTCTTTGGTCTTCATCCATCTTTTATAGACTACTCTATAGTTTCGAACTCGGTGTATCTTTCGAAACTATAGTCGGGCAAAGTGTAGCACGTACTTCACATAATTCTTCTTCAATTCCAAATGGGCGGGATGGTGGAGCAAAAAAATCTAAGTGTCATCTAAGTAAGTAGAGTGCCATGTATATCTTAGAGAAGTTGGACCTTCTTGTTTTTATAGATTTCTTAAAAAAAAAAACAAACCAACCGATACCTGTATTTAGGACTTATCCGATACTGGTGAACAGATGAAAAAAAAAAAGTTGTATTAAAACCCAACAACTCTGAATAATTGTTTTTTCTTCTATGAAAAATTTTCACGCGACTCAAGCTAATTAGATGACAGTTTTATACACCTCTTCTAGATAACAATTTTTTTTTTTTCTTCAAATTTTTTCATCTTCAATCTCGACATTTTGACATTTAAGTCATTAATCACGAATGAAATAAAAAGAAAACGAACTCTAAGAATTCGATGTCATTTTAAATCAACACCGAATGGGTGGTTGGGTGTTCATCAGTCAGTTTGACAGATAGTTTCTGATTTAATTTGAATAATTGGCGATTTGAATAGGAAATTTTATTTGATGTTTATTGGGAAAATGTGTCTAAAAGGACTTGTTGAAAATGTACTTGTTGCATGTCTGACTCGATTGATATTTACTTTTTTCATATTTAAGCGTTTTGGAAATTATCTTGTTCACAATACTTCTATTCTATTCTATTCTACAATGGCGCTACAGCCCAAATTGGACCCTGGCCTCCTGACATTCAGGTTCTTTAACATTTTTCATTACTTATTGTGGAAGGGTTGTTAGCCCTTCGCACAACCCTCTTTCAACGAATTTTTCTTTTTCGTAGATTGAGGTGACCAAGGTATATCCAAGCAGGCAATGTGTTGGAATTATATATTGCGCCGACCGGAATCTGAACTCACGACCTTCGCATTACAAGACCAACACGCTACATACTAAGTTGCACCCTAGCTGTTCACAATACTTCTTAGCATATTATCTTCCTACTTCTACAATGACACTACAGCCCAAATCGGGCCTTGGCCTCCTGATCTTCAGGCTCCTTAACATTTTGCAGTATTTATTGTGGAAGTGTTGTTAGACCTTCGAATTTTTGAATTTCATAGATTGAGGTGACCAAGGCATACCCAAGCAGGCAGTGTGCTGGAATTATGCGTCGTCCGGGATTTGAACTCACGGCCTTCGCATTGTAAACCAACACGCTACCCACTAGGCTACACCCTAGCACATCTTATCTTTAATCAGTTCGATTTTCTCCCTCAAATTCAAATTCAAAAAAATCTCTCCCGCTCTCCAATTAAGCATGCACGTGCTGTCCATCATTGCCAGATAGCAATTATCATAATTCTGCAATTCAGTACTTTTAATTGCTGATTTTTAATTATGGGTTCTTTTCACAATAAATTGAATTCGATCCCAATCGTTTGCCAGCCGAATGCTTATGTATGTGCGCCAATCAAATGTACTAAGCGGTTAGAACGTTCTTTCCAAATCAGCTTTTATTTATTTATTTTTTTTCTCCCTTGATATATCATTAAACTATAGTAGAGAGTATTATCTAACATCGAACTGTGAATTTATTCGTCTGCGTCAAGAGAGAGTTTAGCTTAGAGAAAAAAAAAAAAAACGATCAACAAAAATGAAAACTCATGGTCTTGAAAAGACCATTCTTACCCAGCTCCTAGACTTAAAGTGTAAAAAAAAAACTTGGGAGAAAAAAAACCTTCAAAAACCTTGGACATAACATCGTGGCTCAATTTTTTTTTGTTAATGTTGTTGTTGGCCGCGCACTAACCACTCTGAAGTTTGGCCCCGAAGTGAATTTTGTTATCGTTCGAATGCATCAAGACCGAAGAAGACGCAGAAGACGAGGACGTCGACGAAATTCCCAACTTTGTAAAGATGGTGACTTGCTATTTCTGCAATTTTTCGTTATTATTACAATTACAACAACTATGAATATATATCTCTCCTCTATATCTGAATAGATGAATCTACAATCTGCTTCTATGACCACGTATAAATTTTTAGTTCCAGGTTCGGTATTTTTTTTTCTCTCTTTCTCTATTATTCCTTACAACATAGTTTATGTTTCTCGATATTTCTAAAGGAAAGTGTTATTCACCCCCGTTAAGTGGTGTTTTGGGCCGCCTGTCCCTCTTGACGTATTCGTTTTTTTTTTTCAATTTGAAACTTTGGTAGCCAGAAAGAGATAGCATAGAGCAAAAATAAGCAGGCAAGTTGATATTTAGGGCAGTCAGTTAAAAAAACCCTTAGCGCATATGAATAACAAAAAAAAAATATTCAAACGAAAAAGAGACGAAAAAGTTGCAAGTCATTTTTAGTTCAAATCGGGTTTCTAGGGTGGAAAAAAAATTGTGAATACGGTGACTTCAAAATTGAAAATCATCGTGTGTACAGGAGTCATTCAGGGGTCACGAATGAAAAGTTGTATGCAGTGAATTTATCGAGAATTTAAAAATTTGTTTTTTTTTTTTTTTGGTAATTTTTATGGAATTTAATTTTGAGGAGAACAAAATTGGAGGAAGTTTAGTCATCGAAACGTACTCCAAGGA
Organism: Chorisops tibialis; assembly: GCA_963669355.1. Lineage (NCBI taxonomy): Eukaryota > Metazoa > Arthropoda > Insecta > Diptera > Stratiomyidae > Chorisops > Chorisops tibialis. The sequence goes on along the minus strand of OY770264.1, from coordinate 170,301,660 downwards.
ATTCGATACTTGATACTATATTAGAATAATGAAGTAATGGATTATTTCACAGTAATCTGCAAAGTTTGTTTTCGAAAATTGCTCGTTCATTTTCAAAGTTCGCTATTAATCAAAAGAATGGAATGCGAGTTCTCAGTCAATTCCTGTGAAAACCCACGATAGAACAGAAACTTTTCTCAGCCATAAGTCGCGATCCTGGCTATCGGACTCGCCAGGACTTATTCATTCCTCTGTCCTACAACTCTACTGCTCGGTAAATGGTTAACCAACTCGACGTCTTGATTGAGGGTTGTAATCCAAAGTTTGTCTGGTGATGTTATGCTCTGGTTTCCTCAAAAAGTGACCATCCCCTGCCGTTTCCACCTTTGAATATCAGCCTATATCAGTCTGTCCATTTATTGTTCAAAGTTCGTCGTAGGAGATCACATCTGGCCAGAGTATCCCTAAAATGCGTTGGACGCATACGTTCACGGAAATTTCTAGATAAGCTTAACGGTCATTTTCTTTTTCGTGCCAGCCCAAATCGGACCTTGACCTGATTTTCAGGTTCCTTAACATTTTTCATTACTTATTGTGGAAGGGTTGTTAGCCCTTCGCAATACCCTCTATCTGCGAATTTTTCATTTTCGTAGATTGAGCTAACCAAGGTTTATCCAAGCAGACAGTGTGCCGGAACTATGCGTTGACCAGGATTCGAACTCACGATCATTTTTTTTGCTGTACTGGGGCCCAAACTTCAAACTTTTCTTTGGATCCTTGCACGAAGCTATTGGGGACTCTGGAACTTGAGGACGTATAACATTGATGTACGCCAGATATTTGTCGTACTTCGTAGTATCGCCAGGCCCATCTAAAATTTTGTTGGAGCTTGGAGTATGACTAATAACGGATGACTTGTGAACTCGTGTCCAGTATTTGAAGGATGCTTCAAATCAAATTGCGTACCCCAAGTATGGTGGAAAAATTGAGAGGTTTTCATACCGAAAGTTGACCAAAGTACCCAGCAAGCCGAAAAATTCATAAAAATAGCAGTCAACAAGTCGGGCGCAACTTCATTGTCCTTGGGACAATTTAGGAATGTGTGGGAAATCAATATGCAGTTCATTGAGTTGGTAGTAAATTATAGAAAGGGGCGATGGAGGCGAGAGAAGGGAGGGGTGGATGTTAATCATTTTTTAATTGATTGCTTCAATCACGTTCAAAATTCGCTGTATAGAATGTTAGTTCTCAGACAAACTAATTTCAATGAAATTCGGTTTATTTTATATTCTTGAAACCATTTGTATGGAGGGCAGTAGCGGCTCGTCAGGTGAAGCGCATGAGGCAGCGCCTCACCTGTCACAGCATTTGCGATCTATTTAATCTAATACTCCTAATATGATTAAATTTTGCATATTTAATTATCGTTTTAGATCATTCTCATAGCTGCGATACGCTTCTGCCTTTTTACCTTTCATATAACAGTAGGCGAATGGGCTTGAAAAAAAGCACTTGGACAAAAATGTGCAAGTCTGCAAACGATTGATGTCCCCAACTTTAAAAATGAGGCGCCTGAAAAGCTTGTTAACACATTGCTGCCGAACCGGCTTGTATTGCTTCGACGTCATAAAAAGATCTGTGGTGCAAATCTAATCGCTTCCCGGCCAACTTCTATAGCTTTCATTCGCGTTTGAACAGTGTGATCTGAGCGCCTACCGGAGCTTCCACAGCTTTCTTTGCTGATTAACCATTGTATTGTTGTTTCTACAATGGCGGTTGGCCTTGGCCTCCTGACATTCAGGTTCCTTAAAATTTTTTTTATTATTATTATTTACTAGCGATCCCCCGCGACTTTGTCCTCGTAAAAATCGCAATAATGAGCATTTTTTGAGAATGTAGTTAGTAACACATTACGTGGGATATACACTCGTGGTCAAAATAATAAATACACCCCTAAGTTTCTTGTAAAACATTTATTTTTTTCAGCTGGCAATGCTTTTCAAGTGACGTAATCAACTGCAATGAACCATTAGATTGGGAGCCATTGTTTTAAGTAGCAAGCCTGTTCATATGTTTTATGCGGACATGTCAATTTGAATTTGATAGTCAAAGGATCACTTTCACATTGGATAAAATAATAAATACAGTGTTTTTAAATACGTACTTACGGGCTACTTTTTAATTTTTTTTTTCCAAATTTATTTTCTTTGGAGCAAGTTAAGTGAAAACTTTTCTAACAAGTTCAAATTATCTGATTTTGTAATAATTCTTTAGTTCAAACATGGGCCGAAATAAGCATTGTTCCGCAGAAAAGAGGATCGAAATGCAACGCCTAAGGGACGACGGCTACTCTCTTCGACAGATTGCACAAATATATCACAGCTCTTTGGGAATGGTCCAGAATGCCAAGAGGGAGAAGAATGATAAAGAAATCGAGGCCGACCACGGAAAACCACTCCATCATTGGATCGAAAAATTGTGCGCGTCTCTAAAAGAGCCCTTTCGCGTCTTCGGTCGTGATTTTGCAGGAAAAAAATGCTAAAGTCAGTGCTAGAACAATTCGTAGAAGATTATTAGACGCAGACTTACCAGCCCGATCACCAAGAAAAGTGCCTCTCCTAAGTAAAAAAAACATACGGAACCGGCTAAATTTTGCAAGGGCCCATTTAGATTGGAGCGGAGAAGAAGCCACGAGAAAATGGCGAAATATTCTCTGAAGTGACCAGTGCAAGTTCAACATATTCGGATCGGACGGAAATGAGTATGTTAGACGTCCTTCCAACAAACCATTTGATCCACAATAAACCAAAAAGACCGTTAAGCATGGGGGAGGTACATAGCATAATGGTGTGGGCAGCATTTTCTTGGTATGGTGTAGGCCCAATTCAGTTATTGACAGGATTATGACGAAAGAAAGTTAATTGGACTAAAGGACATAATGCTGCTGCCATTTGCAGAGGAAGACATGCCACTTCGATGAAAAAATGATGAAAACATTGGTTTTAGTGAAATTGTACAGTTTGTATGGGAGGTGGTAGAAGGAGTAAGGGGTTCTTAGTGATTTTTTGAGAAACAACTATATTCATCATGCAATTTATATACTTTAAATTTCAGATCAGTAACTTTCATACTTTTTTAGAAAATCGAATTTTTGGAAAGATGTGATATTATGTCACATTGTATGAGAGGGTGGTAGAAGGGAAGAAGCTAAATGGTTTACTAATCCCTGATATTGATTATAATACTAATTAGGGATTTAGTACAAAATTTGAGCTCGATAAATTTTATACGTGCTGAGCAAATTGGTTTACAGTATTTCATGAAAAAGTGCAGTTTGTATGGGAGATGGTGGAAGGAGTGGGGGAATTCAAATAATTTGTACACCATAGATAACATTTGTGATGAAAATCCTACATTCTAAATTTCAAATTATTGTTCCTATGGTTTTCAAGAAATTGATTATTACATATTTTTGAAAATGAGTCATTTTGTATGGAAGGAGGTAGAAGGCGTAGGGTTATTGATAAAGACTAAACGAAAATTACATCTCGGGGAACACCTAATAATCTGTGAAATTTCATTGCAATCGGTTCAGTAGTTTTTCCGTGAAAGCCGGAAAATTTTTAAAAACGTATTTCTGCTCAGTCATTGTCCAAATAAAGCAAAATAAGACAGACACTACAATTATATTTATATGTATAGATTGTGGAAAGGTTGCTAGACCTTCGCACAACCCTCTATTATTTTTTTCATTTTCGTAGATTGAGGTGACCAAGGTATACCCAAGCAGGCAGTGTGCTGGAATTATACAACGACCGGGATTTGAACTCACGACCTTTGTAAACCAACACGCTACTCACTCGGCTACATCTTAGCGGTCATTTTACATGACTTCTTTATCTTCGAGTGCACCTTTCAAGATGTAATTTATTAACAACAGAAGCAGGGCTGGTGATAATATACAGCCTTATCTGATACAAGTTCGCACAGGAAAGCTCTCCTCTATGTAAGTCGCATCTTATCATGATTCTTAGTATGATTCTTCCATCATCTGGAATACGCAAAGCATTCCTTACGTAGTCTCGCTTCACGCCTTCTCGCAGTCCACAAACATGAGATGAAGTGGCGAATCTACCTTGACTGAATTCGAATAGATACCAACTCACCAATTTTAGCGAAAATTTTGTAAAATATTGTTTTTGCTTTTTACTACAACCACTTCCACTAAGCTTGATTTCCATTAAAATAAAACCTTCGGTACAGTGGCGAGTTTTGCTTTTGTGCTTTTTGAAAGTAAAAGTTGATACCTATTGAGCCTAAACAATTTTCTATCAATTAAATTTATTTGTTTATTAAGATTTCAGGAAGTTGCAAAACCACATAAAACTCCGACATTAATTTAATTCCCGCTTTTCATAAACTATTTCTTAGGGACAGTTTTTAATTTCTAACCTTATTTATCTCCATTGCACTGCTTTGCATACCCAAATTACTTCAGTTTTAACCAAAGCAGTTATTTGCTAGTCACGGTCCTTTAAAAGTTCAATGAAAGACAAATCTCCCGACGCCTCCAACACCTCCCGTAGATCAGAGCCGAAGTCATTTTTCTTGAAAACCCCTTTATTTAATCTATTGATCCAATAGATATAGATATACATTGTGACAATAAAGTATCGAGACTTTGTAATTAAAATTACTCTGAGAATTGATATTTCCAAAAAAAAAAATTTTTTTTTTGATAAGCAGGTAGGACTTTCTTATTTATTATCCCAAAAATTAGCACGGTCTGTTAATCAGTTTGCTTACAGCAGCTAGTTGAATGGGTACACCTCAGTAGTCCACGGCGATTTTTGTTTTATGTCCTCGACCGACGGAAAATGGGTTCCACTGAGCGGTAATTTCAGTTTCCAGGATAGGAAAAATTCGCACAGGGCCAAATCTGGTGAATACGGTGGTTGATTGATGGAATTCATTGCTTTTTGGTTTCAAATTCGGTCAGAATTGAGGCTCAATGCGATGGCGCATTTTCATCGTGGAAAATCCATACACATTTCCGGCCGTTTATTAAAGATTTGCTTATGCAAACACTTCAATATGGTTAACTTCTACTCCTTGTTAACCATTTGTTCCTCCAGAATGAATTCATGATGGATCAAGTCTCGAATATCGAAAGAAAACAGTGAGCACCATCTTGATTTTTGAGCAGCTTTGGCGTGGTTTTTACGTTTTCGGTTAATTTTTTCTCTATTCCGACGGTTTGCATTTCAAACTCATAGACTCATGTTTCATCACTCTGAACTACTCGAAAGCTCGTGTTTTCAATATTACTGAATCACAGTAAATCTTTTCCAACATTTGCAAAGATTCCACATACGAAATTTGGTTGGAAACACAAAATTTGAGAGAAGTTTTTTGTTTCATATTTTTATCCATTGCAAAAATCGCCGTGGAAGACAAGGAGCGTCCCGGAGCGGTTAAAAAGTTTGAAGACGCAGAATTGGAGGCATTACTGGACGAATATTCATTCCAAATGCAATTGAAACTTCCAGAACCATTGGGCGTGATTGAAAATAATGCAAAGTAAGGAAATTGGGTGCCATTCGCGTTGAAGCCAAGAAACGTCGAACAGAGTTTTTTCATATTCGAACAGCTGCTCCAATGGAAAAAAAGGAAGGAGTGTCTGCATTGCATCTTCACTAGCGATGAGAAGTGGATCCAACCATGCATTAACATCGACGGCTAAGTCCAACATCCATAGCTCGAAAATCGTGTTGTATGAGGGACCAGCTCGGCGTGATGTATTATGAGCTCCTGAGCTGAGCTGAGCATTAAGGGAGAAACGACTGCAATACGTGGAGAGACACGACAAAGTGAACTTGCTGCACGACAACGCTCGGTCACATATTGCTTACGTTGTAACAACGTACTTGGAAACACTGAAATGGGACGTCATACACCACCCTCCGTATTCTCCAGACATCGCCCATCTCCTACTACCACCTATTCCCGTCGATAACGCATGGCCTGGCTGAGCAGTACTTTCATTCTTACGTAGAAGCCAAAAATTTGTTTGATTTGTGAATCGGATCAAAAGGAGACCAGTTTCTTCGACGCGAAATCCATATGCTACTAAAAAGATGGGAAAAAGCTGTGGCTAGCGATAGGTATTTCGCTGACTAATAAATATTTAACGATTTTTGCTCAATAAAGGCTTGAATTTAAAAAAAAAGGCGTTCCTTAATTTTTACTCCCTATACAGTGCCAAGGTTGGAAGTTCAAATCAAGGTCGATGTATAATTTTAGCACACTACTTGCGTGGGTGTAGCCTAGTGGGTAGCGTGTTGGTCTTGTAATACGAAGGACGTGAGTTCAAATCCCGGTCGGAGCAATACACAATTCCAGCACATTGCCTGCTTAGATATACCTTGTTCACCTCAATCTATGAAAATGAAAAAATTCGTACAAAGAGGGCTGTGCGAAGGGCAAACAACCCTTCCACAATGTGTAATGAAAAATGTTAAGGAACGTGAATGCCAGGAGGCCAAGGTCCGATTTGGGCTGTAGCTCCATTGTAGTGGATTTGCGTGGGTACCTTTTGGACGCCTCAGTCTGTGAAAATGGAAATTCGTGGATAAAGGATTGTACGGCTAACAGCTTTCATGAGGGGAGGGTCATAATAAGGGTGGGTGGATGTTAATAGTTTTTTAATTGATTGCTTGAACCAAATCCAATATTCTTGCATAGAATGTCAGTTTCATAGACGAAGTTGCATAAAATTTTCATAAAATTCGGTGTATTTTACATTCACGAAACCGAACATTTGTATGGAAAGGGGTAAAGAAGGTAGGGGAATCATAAAATTTGTGATGCAGTTTTATTTCTTTCCTCTTGTAAGGTGCTTGTACAAAATTTCAAGTTTATAGCTTTTAATTTGTTAGTTATTAGTTGATTTAATGAAATTGGTCGAAATCATACTTTTGTGTGGGAGGGGATAGAAGGGCAAATGCGATCTCAAAACTCTTAATGTAATTTTATTTCAACTATTTTTGTAAGTTCTTGTGCAAAATTTCAAATTGATAGAATTTAATAGTTAGGTGATAATTGATTTCTTAAAAATGGTCGAAGAAATAATTTTGTATGGGAGGGGGTAGAAGTTTTGAAGATATTCGACCAGTTAATATTTCAAACTCTTAGAGATTTTTTTTAAATGCATTTCGCAAATTTTCTACCTAAAAATTTCATTCAAAAATTTTCAGTTTATGTGTTTTTTTCATTGCACATGAAACACCTTGTGCACGTTAGACCCCCACTTCGGTGCATAACAATTTTGGAACAAATTATTATTTTTTTTCTATGTACATTAAATAGATGTGTCGACGTGCAAAATTTAAACTTTGTATCTTTTACCAGAGCCATAAGAAAATCACTAAAAATTTTCAACATTTTCGCTTTCCACCTTCCTCACCTTACACCACCCAACTTAAATTTTTTACGAAAATTAAAAACTTTATAGCTCTACAATCTGACAAATTTTTGATTTGATATCTGTACTGAATTTTGAGATTTGGTGATTTATAGTTTTGGAAAGTGCGCCATTTTTGAAATGCTCCCCATTTCCCCCCACTACTATTATGTCCATAGTAGCAGTAGTATACGTTTCAAGTTTCAATTACATAGCTTAAGAGATAGTCGAGATATTAATTTTTTAGTGTGTTCTTTGCACTCCCCTGACCCTTCCCCTTATAATAATTAGCTTCTATCTAAACTGATTCTAGTAGATCCATATGCCATCCTAATGGTCAATATTTTATGGGAAGTAATTTCGAAGATATGATCATTTGAAAAAAAAATTCGGCCGACAATTGGTTCTTAGCCCCCCCTTTTCGCACCCCAATGGATAAAAAAATTAAACTACTTTCAAAAGTTGTCCTACAAACTCCTCTATATGTATGTTGATTTTAAGCTTCCTAGCTGTAACCATGGTTGAGATATTTGAATTCGTATTTTTTGGTTTTAGCGCTCCCCCTGCCTTCCCCTGAACCCATACACCCCCAAAATGGGTATCCGCCTGAGATCCGCAACTACCTACAATCCCCCCTAAAATGAACTTTCTATCTTGAAGGGTTTGGGAGTTAATGTGCGCTGAGCGTACAAAACGGCGTACTGCGGACGGCGTACAGACAGACGGATTTTTTGTTTTACATTTTTAGGCTGTTTTAGTCATGAAACGCGAAAAAAATTTTTAGGGTAGCAAATTTTTTTTTTCCCAAGTCGATTACAATACTTTATTATTAAAATAATAAAGTAATTGGAGTTGCCAGAGGTGCGCGTGTGATTTTGGGTCTGTGTCCGTGAAATGTTCGAAAGTGATAAACAACAGAAACATAACAAGAAGCATTTGCGATCTTGTCTTGTTTACTTTAAAATCCAAGTTCTTTAATAAATCGTTAATGTTTCATAAATAATATCGCTTATGAATCCTTAACGATATTCATTAATTAATTAAAATGAAAATCATTTATGACACAATAATGATTCATTGATAACGATTGAATACTTGCTTAAATAATTGTTTCTTGTAAGCGTTTCACAATTTAATCTAGATCTTCTATAATGGCGCTACAGACCAGATCGGACCTTGGCCTCCTGATATTCAGGTTTCTTAACATTTTTCATTACTTATTGTGGAAGGATTGTTAGCCCTTTGCAAAACCCTCTTTCTACGAATTTTTCATTTTCTTAGATTGAGGTGACCAAGGTATATCCAAGCAGGCAATGTGCCAGAATTATACATTGCGCCGACCGGGATTTGAACTCACGACTTTCGCATTACAAGACCAACACACTATCTACTAGGCTACTCCCTAGCTTTCAGAATTTATTAATGAATCGTTAAAAGTAATTCATTAACGAATGTCCATTTAGACCGATTGATGAATCGTTAATGACTTGTTAACGGAGCTCGTTAACGATCAAATCGCTCGTTAATATAATTCATTAACGATATAATTCTTTAACGAATTATTTTGTTTGCTGAGAAGTTCGATAGCAGCTTTGGCTTCATACAAATTAAAAGTCGCTGCCAACTACAATGCGTACTCACACAAAACTTAAAGTGTAAATGTGCACTTTCGGCTAGTGTTACGCGTTCTTATATTAGTTGCCAAATTTTCGTAATTTAATTTATAATGAAAGCTGCAATTACTGTAATTTGAAATTTAGGATTTGAATGAGTTCAAATATTAAATTTGAAATCTAGGTAGTGATTAAACTTAAATCTTAAATTTCAAATAAAAATGTCGATACTTTTGCTTTCGCGATAAGTTGAACTACAAAACTTCGGTAACTAATTTGAGAAAGTATACATTTAAATTTTAAAAGTGTAAAATCTTATAAATCTCATAAAAAAACAAAAATTATGAAGATGTTATAAAAAGGCCTTAATGAATTTAACAAAACTGTGAATTTATAGGGTAAGGATCCTTCTACTCCTTACCCTACAAACCGTGCCGTACCTCAAAAAATTGTCCAAAAAATAATGTTCGAGTATTCAAATTACAATATGGCACTGTAAGATGAGAAGTGACGTATTTTTCGAAAACGGCAATTATCAGGCTTTGATTGAATCTTATGTCTTTTTATACCTTGTAATAGACCATTGTCGTTATTACCAACAATTACCGTTCAGGAAGTTTCACATTTGACAACTCACAGTTCGAATAATAATTTTCGCCTCCACAATGATTTAAGAAACAATATGACTCAAAATTTGTAACTACAAATTTCAGATAAGACCATAAAAGAGGAACACAGCCTTAAAACCTGAACAATTATCTCGGATAAAAGCTGAAATTCGTTCAAAATTTTACTAATTTCCACCAAGCCATCTTACATAAATTCCTTAAAAATATTCCATTTTAACCAAAAACACTTCCATCTAATCCAACCCATCTACTTAAACTCTCACCATTTATACTTCAATTTCAACCCTCCTAAAAAAAAAACAGGATGAAAAAAATCTGCCAAAATCAGACACTTTACCTAAATAATCCCTTTAAAAAGAGACTAAGAACACTGGCAAAGAAAAAAAAAACCCTCTATAATAATACCTACCATACTGCTAACGTTCCATACTCTTAGCAGTATGTAATTATCAAATTAACTCCCCCTACTTCTCCCAAGCTGCTCCATTTTAATAGCATGTCGTCTGTTACGAGGGAAATCCATCACAATTTCATACCCTTCGCCAGCAAAATATTGAAGTTTTGGATTTTTAATGAAATTCAAAATGAACGAGGGTTGTTGAAAATTCAACCCTTTTTCGGTATTCAGAATCATAGCGTAAAGGGCGGAGTGGAGGCTTTTAGTCTTAAACGGAGCTTCGTGTGACTCCCCGAATAACCCCATCCACCCCCGCCCAATACAGACACACACACACACACATGCTACACAACCATGTAATTTAATGTCGAGAAAGTTAATTGTCGAAAAGTAATTTAAAGTCGTTTTTGAACCAATTGCAAGCTGGCTGGCTGACTGGCATAGGATATGTCTCTAAACTGTCAGCGTATGCATACGAAATGAAGACTACTCTTTTTGAATTTTCAATTTGTAAATCATCCCTTCCGGGTGAAGGGCTGCTGTTGATGAGTTTACAACAGGCATAAGGCTATAAAAGACTTTTCCCGGGCCTATTATAGACAATAAACACGACGCCCCAACTCTCATCGCTATCCGACAATGAATATTTGAACAGCCCCGCGTTGTTTTAGTAAAAACCACGAGGATTCGATTTGTACTACTGCGAACGAACTATATACTATCGATTCGATAGATTAAGCCCCTTGGCAAATATTGAAACGTACAGAGGTCCTTATTTCTTCTATTTTCAATCGTACATTGGATTTTTGTTGTTGATGTTTGTACTTAACACGGCCGATTATTGTCCGTTTATTTTATTTGCCGTGATACTGTCAGGATATCAAACCGCACCACACACGCGCTCGATTTTCTAAAATGTGCTTTGTTACGTGGATATAGACGCGAAAAATCCTTCGATTCAGGATAGGAATTTCGATCCAGGACAAGACTACTAGGTTCAGTATATACAAAATAAAGCTATGTCCTTTGATTTTGTTTGATATAGGTCGATTATTCTCGGCTATATTATATTTGATTTTCTGAGCGCTTGGTTTTCGGGACGAAACGATGGGAATCGGAATGAGAGTTTGCCGGAGGAGGGTGCAAAACTATATGAGCACAAACAAACAAATAAATGTCGGGTTGGTAAAATGTTTTCATTTTGATTGAGGTTTTCCAATTCCGTATACTCTAGTGTATGGGTGCTTATACGAATCGGAACAGTAGTGTAAGAGGGCGAATAAATTGTGTGCGGTGGAAATTTTTGCGGTTTTCATTAAGCTTTGTGAGAAAAATTATGGCTTTTTGTTGAATAACGCAGCAGTAGTTATGCCTCAATCATGACTGTGGGGCGTCAAAACCGCATCAATTCAATATTGCTGTCAGGAATAATTTTTGCATACGGCATACCAAGTTTTGACCGCAATTTTATTGGACGGATTATTGTTGCTAGGTTTTTGTTTTTTTTTATTTCTTCTGCGTTAATATTTCATACGCAGTTATTGCATAGATAAACTGGAAACATCGGAAATTATAGTATTCCTCTTGGTGATTATAAAATAATATGTATTACTACAAGCGTTATGATTTTCCGGTTAAGTTATGAGAAGGAAGAAATATTGGGAATTAGATCATGTTGTGATGCCTTTTCAAAATACTTTCAAAAACCCTCTTCCCTAAAAATTTCATCAAAATAATTCAAAATTCCAATCTTAAACACCCCCTACAATTTAATTAAATATTTAATCTTTATCCGTATAAAACTTTTGACCCCGAAAAATACTCAAAGCTTATTTTTGTGCACTTTGATATTAAAACAAACATCGTAACTGCTTATCTTTACAACATTATACAACAACGAAAAAAAAAATTCTATTTTATATCGTTTTCGATTCCAACAGAAGTTCAAAAATATAAATAAAAAAAAAACACGAAGAAGATAATTTTGCTACCGATATCGTTTTGACATCGATTTTAAAAACTTCAAATTTGTACCCGTCTATACTTTATGGTGGGCCCAATATTAAGCGATTGGTAGGTTTATAAAAGAGGTAATAAAATGCGATAAAGCAAATCTCATCATCAGCTAATTATCTGATATGGTCAAGGAGCCTAGCAGAAGTAAGTTTTTATTTTTTTTTTTACTGTGCATGCTTGTGGTTTTTATGACGCAAACATTTATAATCGTTTTTTTTTTTTTAGACATTTAATCGCAATTTCGGTAGTTCCATAATAATAAAAATTAACAAAGATACAAGTTTCTGTGATAATCCAGTTTTAATTTTTATTAGCAGATTTTTTCCAGCCAGGTTGCAGACGATTAGGAAAAGTCCAATTGATTTTGGCAGGTACTTGTTAACTACTATGAATCATGTTGCATTGACGTGTGCGACAATTTTCTGTGACAAAGTTTGAAATAGACGAATAGCATTGCAGTTCGCAGATTTTTTCTAGCCAGGTTGCAGACGATTATGAAAAGTTCAATTGATTTTGGCAGGTTAATTACTATGAATCATGTTGCATTGACGTGTGCGACAATTTTCCGTGACAAAGTTTGAAATAGACGAATAGCACTGCAGTTCGCAGATTTTTTCCAGCCAGGTTGCAGACGATTAGGAAAAGTTCAATTGATTTTGGCAGGTTAACTACTATGAATCATGTTGCATTGACGTGTGCGACAATTTTCCGTGACAAAGTTTGAAATAGACGAATAGCACTGCAGTTCGCTGACGCGAAATTTTGGAAGTGAAGTAAACTTTTTCTTTTGTGAAACTTTGTTAATCTATTAGAAAAATATTTTTGCATAGTTCGTTGGTCTTACATAAAATTGTCTGGGTAATGGAAGGAGATGTTATGGTGGATTTGGTGTTGCGGAAAATCGTCGCGCCAGTGAAACCAGTACGAATTTATGGCAAAATGTTTTAAAACGAATATTTAGGGGTTTGAGAGTATATTGTGTTTGGCTTACCGCTTGTAATGATCACACAGGGTCGCCAAGGGTACAGAAATATCTGTTGTCGTTAAAAACCTCGACACCGAGTGACCGCATGTCTGTCTGTCCGTCTGTCTGTCTGTCTCCCTACAACATAACTCTCGAAAGCTTTAACCTATTTTGCAGAAATTTCTTACATCTCGTTTTTAAAAAAAAAGTAACTTCAAGTTCGTGAATGGGCCAAATCCCCCACTCCTTCTACCACCTCCCATACAAATTTCTTGAAATTTCGAAATTTAAGGAAACTGATTTGTCTCTAGGGTGTAGCCTAGTGGGTAGCGTATTGGTCTACAATGCGAGGGTCGTGAGTTCAAATCCCGGTAGACGCATAATTCCAGCACACTGCCTGCTTTGGGATTGGTCACCTCAATCTACGAAAATGACAAATTCATGGATAGAGGGTTGTGCGAAGGTCTAACAACCCTTTCACAATAAATAATGAAAAATGTTAAGGAGCCTGAAGGTCAGGAGGCAAAGGTCCGATTTGGGCTGTAGTGCCATTGTAGAAGTAGGAGATTTTTCTCCGGAACCATTTTAGCTCTTGACTTGAAAATTAGGTCATAGTATAATGATGTGAATATTATTGACATCAAAATATATTGCTCTGATCCTTTTACTCCTTCTACCACCTCCCATACAAATGCACAATTTTCAAAAATGCATTTATTTGGTTTTAATTGACACTAATAAAGCTAAAGAAACCAATTTTTGTCATAATTAATGCTATTACAATCGCAACCGATTTTGTGAAAGCTATCAACTTCACCTCACTCTTTCCACCCTCCTCCCATACAAACTTCACGAAATTTCGGAATTTTAACTAAATTATTTTTCTCCAAAACCGTCAATGAAAAATCAACTTTAAATTTTGAGAAAAGTATACTATTATAAAGTGATGTCGAAAAAAATGGTTTTGATTCAAACACTCCATCAACCTCCTCCTATACGAATGCACATTTTTTGGCAAATGCATTTAATCGATTTTCATTGAAACTAGGAAAATCACAAACTTCAAACTGTGCCAGAATTTGTCCCTTAATAATTGCAATAAATGCAAAAAAAATGTGAACTTCGCTTTACTAACTCTACCACCTCCCATACAATTTTTGAATTGAAAATTCAAGAAATGCATTTATCTTTCGAACACAAGGCAATGCGATTAGAATGTTGATAAGCAGATTCAAAATCATCCAAAATCTCCCACTTTCTCTTCCACCTCCCATACAAATGTCATAAATTCAGCCAAATTTGTACAATTTCCTAGAAAATTATGAAAGCTACAAACTTTAAATTCAACATGATACATTTTGTGTACTACGTTCAGTGTTATACAAAAATTACAAATCTTTTCTCTCTGCTTTTACCACCTTCCATACAAGAGCCGTTTTTCACTATTCGAAAGAATTTAAATAAACTGCCAACAAGTCGGGCGAAACTTTATTATTCTTGGGACAAGTTGCGGATTAGTGGAAAGTCAATATGCAGGTTAGATTGGTTAGGGAAGCCGTAGTCAAAGGGAGTTCTTGGGCAGGACTGTTGTCAATTTAACAATATTTCATTCGTTTCTGCAAGTTGGGGTTTTTATGACGGGAGGAAGAGGGGTAATAGATGGGTAGATGTTAATAGCTTTTTAATTAATTGCTTGAATCACGTCCAATATTTTCTGTATAGAATGTGTTTCATAGACGAAGTTGCATAGAATTTTCATAAAATTCGAAGTATTCTACATTCACGAAACCGAACATTTGTATGGGAGGGGGTAGAGAAGGTAGGGGAATCGTAAAATTTGATATTTAGTTTTATTTTGCTTCTCTTGTAAGGTGCTTGTATAAAATTTCAAGTTCGTAGCTTTTAGTTTGTTGGTTATTAGTTGATTTAATGAATTTGGTCGAAATCATAGTTTTGCATGAGAGGGGGTAGAAGGGCAAGCGCGATTTCAAAACTTTTAAAGCAACTTCATTTGAATTATTTTTGTAAACTTTTCTGCAAAATTTGAAATTGATAGCTTTTAAGAGTTAGC
This sequence comes from Chorisops tibialis, assembly GCA_963669355.1. Taxonomy (NCBI): domain Eukaryota; kingdom Metazoa; phylum Arthropoda; class Insecta; order Diptera; family Stratiomyidae; genus Chorisops; species Chorisops tibialis. The sequence goes on along the minus strand of OY770264.1, from coordinate 170,286,529 downwards.
TGACAACCTATTTCTTAAAAATGCTCGAAAAAATAATTTTGTATGGGAGGGGGTGGAGGAGGTAAAGGAATCGTAAGACTTGTGATGCAATTTTATTTCTTTTCTGTTGCAAGATGCTCGTACAAAATTTCAAGTTCGTAGCTTTTAATTTGTTGATTATTAGTTGATTTAGTGGAATTGGTCGATATCATACTTTTGTATGGGAGGGGGTAGAAGGGCAAGCGCGATTTGAAAACTTTTAACGTAATTTCATTTCAATTATTTTTATAAGTTTTTATGCAAAATTGCAAATTGATAACTTTTGATAGTTAGGTGATAATTGATTTCTTAAAAATGGTCGAAAAAATAATTTTGTATGGGAGGGGGTAGAAGTCTTAAAGGTTTTCGACCAGTTAATATTTCGTATATTTAAAGATTTTTTTTAAATGCATTTTGCAAATTTTCAAGTTTCTACCTTAAAATTTCACTCAAAAATTTTCAGTTTATGTGTTTTTTTCAATGTACATGAAACACCTTGTGCACGTTAGACCGGGGGGGTCGGTTTATAACAATTATGGATTAAGTTATTATTATATTATTATTATTATATTTATTATACATTAAATAGACGTATCCACATGCAAAATTTAAACTTTGTATCTTTCATCAGAACCCTAAAAAAATTACTCAAAATTTTCGACGTTTTTGCTTATCACCTCCCTCCCCTTACACCTCCCAAATTAAAATTTTTACCGAAATTAACAATTATGTAGTTCTACAACCTGATAAACTTTTGATTTGATATCTGTACTCCTTTTTGAAATATAAGGATTTGTAATTTTGAAAAGTGCGCCATTTTTGAAATGCTCCCCATTTCCCTCCACTATTATTATTTCAAGATGTTATATTTTTTTTGTATTTGCCTAGTATAGCTTAATATATGTTTCAAGTTTTAATTACATAGCTTAAGAGATAATTGATATATTAATTTTTAATTGTTTTTCTTGGCACCCCCTGACCCTCCCCCTTACAATAAATAACCAGTCTGAAAGCTGATCCCGATGGAACTATATACCACCTTGACGGATCCAAAATAAAAATTTTTTACAATAAGTAATTTCGAAGAGATAATCATTTGAAAAAACAATTCGGCCGACAATTTGTTTTTAGCCCCCCCTGTTCGGACGCCAATGGATAAAAAAATTAAATTATTTTTAAAAGTTGTCCCATAAACCCCTCTATATGTAAGTTGATTTTTAGCTTCCTAGCTGTAACCATGGTTGAGATATTTGAATTCGTTGTTTTCAGTTTAAGTGCTCCCCCCGCCTCCCCCTGAACCCGTACACCCCCGAAAATGGGTATCCGCCTGAGATTCGCAACTATCTACAATCCCCCCAAAAATGAGCTTTTTATGAAGAGTTTGGGAGTAAATGTGCGCTGAGCGTACACACCGGCGTACGGCGGACGGCGTACAGACAGACGGATTTTTTTTTTTGCATTTTTAGGCTAATTTAGTCATGAAACGCGAAAAAACATAATTTCAGGGTAGCAAATTTTTTTTTTTTTCCAAGTCGATCACAACACTTTATTATTAAAATAATAAAGTAAATGACATATTTCCCAGCACAATAAACTCTTTCTTATTTCATCCAGAGTATCATATGATTGGGCTTAACACCCTATCATAATTCTATTATATTTATTATTATTATTATTTGGGGAAGACGTGAGACCACTGCGACGTTCTCGGCCTATTGTGCGTTTATTGCCCCTTTACTCTACCATAATTTCATAGCTCTGGATAGCCTAAATATTTTTAAGGCAGCCTTGTTGGCTAGTTCCTCCGTAGAAATGAAACCTTTTCCGAGAAGATTGTGTCTTTTTCTTGCTACTGCTTCACAGTGACGTAGGATGTGTTCTACCGTTTCTGAGTCTTCGAGGCAGAGGCTGATGTCGGTATCAGCTAAACCATTTTTCCCAAGATGATTAAGTTTTGAAGGTAGTCCCAAACTATCCTCGATCCAATCAATCGACCGATAGGATATAAAAAGATATTTGAAGGGGGCTTCAAAGTTTAATTTTGTCGGTATGGTGTCCGATAGTGTGGAGGTTCGAACCTCTATTTTTGGGTGTTTTAGGATTTGGAGGCTCCAAAATTCCCTGGTTTGTATTTGTTTTCCCTCTGTATGCGTAACACCCCTTTGATATCCTCCTTTTTTATCTGGAGATGTATTGGAGGGATGTTTAAAACCATTTCCAATGCCGTAGTTGGACAGGTTTTCATTGCTTCTGTGATAACAAGACAAGCTAATCTTAAGATTTCTTGTAGCGTAAGCTGTGCTTTTTGTTGCAATATTTTAGTCCACCATATTGTTGATCCGTATGTGACTATTGGGATGATGAGTGTTCTGTAGCACCAGTAGATCATCTTGGGCTATTATCCCCATTTTCTACCAAATAAGCTTTTGCAGGCCCAAAATACATTCAGTGCTTTGGCATGAGTCCATTTTATATGCTTGTTCCAGTTTAGTTTGCTATCCAGTATAACACCTAGAAATTTTACCTCATCCGGTAAGGGTAATGGTGTTCCATTTATTGAAGGAGGTATGATGTGGATGAATGATGTGGACGAATGATGTGGACGAATGATGTGGATGTTCCTTCTATTTGTAAATAGCACTACCTTAGTCTTAATTTATGTTCAAGTTCTTAAACTGACACCAGTTCATTATCACCTCTAAGGCAGATTGTATCCTTTCCGATATTATTAAATCATATTTGCCTCTAATGATAATTACGAGGTCATCGGCATATCCTATTGCCTTATATCCTTGTTCTTTTAGACGGTCCAGGCGCACATCTACTACAATTGACCAAATAAGTGGAGATAGTACCCCTCCTTGAAAGAAAAGTGACCAAAATTCCAAATTTGGAGAATTTGGCGGAAGGCGGTAGTACTGGAGGGAGAATTACTTACACGTGGTGCCAAATTTCATATTTGTTGCCTTTATGGTTTTCTTATAATTAATAAGATTTGTTTTTTTTTTAATTGTCAGACTCGTATGGGAGGTGGAACGTATTTTGGAAAATTTGAAAACAACTAATCAGCATTCTTGTTTCTATGTTCTTTTCAAGCTCTCCAGCCCAAAACTTCCATACGTTCAACGTAAAAATGATTTCTTTAGATTTCTAAGATAGGACGAGAAATTTATGTGCGAGGAGGTTAAACAAGCGGAGTGAAGTTTTTGATTTTAGCCCGCTTTTGAAGTTTCTAAGAAAATTCATGTAATTTGCTTTCCACGACTGTCTATTGGTATGGGAGGTGGTAGAAGGAGTGAGCGAATCTCTAAAACCCTTTTTTACGTTGATGGCAATAATATTAGTATACTTTGACCATAGCTTCAAAGAAAGATAGAATTTTTCAGCAACTTAGATGGGAGGTAGGAGTGGATAAAGGTGGCCAATTTTCGAACTAGAATTTGCTCTTTTGCTATAAATTATGATGGAGAAAGTTTTAGCTTGATAGCCCAAAAGAGTTAAGGAATTATCACGTTTTCCGACAGATGGTCACTCGGATTCGAGATTATTCGACAGCGAATGTTTCTCTTCGCTTGGCTACTCTTTACGAAAAATTTTCATTATGGTACTATCTTTAAAACAAACACAATATATTCGGAAATTTAAATTAGTGTATAAAACTACCATAATAGTTGTTTAGTATGGAAAAGTAGTAGTGAAGAGTTAGTGTTTGAGTTATGCATTGTATAAGCCCATAAAAATACAATTTCAATCCAATTTTCTATCTCATAATAACGATCTTAATTTTGTGCGTCTAGCTTCGACTGTATTGCCACCAAGATTCTCTGTTTTGCCAGTTAGAAGTACTTTTACATATAACTACATCATAAAATGTAAATCAATAAAGTCTAAGCAACATTTTAAACAATGAAAGAAATACATACAACTTTTTCCCTGTAAGCTCGCTATTATATTACTCTAAACCAAACAATATCCCTTAGAGCCTGCCCAGCTATTCATATTTCCGGGATCAATTCAAAAACAACCCCCCAAAATCATCCATAGAAAATCCAACCGACCTCCACCAAACAATTCATTTCCCATTACTTTCAGAAAATTTTCCACGGGCAAGGTTTTCCTTAGATGATTGTACCACATCATCATGATGGTCGTAATCGTCATAGAAAATTGTCGTCTCCCTTTTCGAAATATACGACGACTATACGAAAGTTCTATTCTCAAAATAATTCTAATTGGCATCCACCGCTGAGTGAACGACAACAATGCAACTTTTGTCCCCATCATTCGGTACATCTTTCGTTCTGGATATTTTGCAGGAAATTTCAGCGTTTCATATTTCCTTGTAGCCGGAAATGTAGCTCGAAGTTAGAGAGAATGTTTTTCTGGGGAGGAGGTGAAAGTGTGTTCTACCCCCTGGATAATGTACCAAACATGATGGAAAATTGCTCGAAATAGTCGCGTTCTCATGGGATAATGCATAAGCTCTACAATTAGATTGTTATTTTCAGGCAGGTTTTGAAATCGAAGACAGTGCACAAAGTGGTAGGCGTCAGAAACACTGTTCGCCTGCACGCTCCTCAAAAACTGCAAAACGACAAAGAAAAGGCATAGGTGATAGACGCGTGCCTGTCACGATCCCATGCGACATGGCCATCCCTAAGGTACTGCACTCCCCATACTTATGTATGTGATGGTATACAACGTTTCGATAGTCGATTGTTATCCTCTGATTATAGTGATTAGAGGTCACTCCCTTGAGAGAGAATTTGACGCGACCTAATCATCTTGACTGAGCCTGAATGACACAAATCGTTCTTTAAGAGGGTGCCAAAAAATATTAATGATTGAAAGAGAGAGAGAGAGAGAAAATTATATGTCCAAATCCACCCGAAACACGGGTTAATATTTCCATGTTAATTGCAGCGTAGTATCTACATACTCGTATATATTTATCGAAGGGATGTAAAGTGAAATTACCGGGCAATGACCATAATCCGGCTTTGTGTGCTCACGTGAAGAAAAGTAAAAATAATCGAGCGAAAGAGTTTAAATGATATTGGTGCTGGTAATGTGGTGGTTGTGAGAGCGGCTGCCGATGGTTCTTGTATACGATGATGATAAATTTTAATTCCTTTATGGTTTAAACACCTTTTAACTGGCACCTTAAAATTGAATGGAAGTTCTGTTTTGTGCTCGAATGTGCATTAAACGAAAATCAAATTAACAGAACGCTAAGAAAAAAAAAAAAAAAAAAAAAATACGATTATTATGAGAGTTAGCTGGCAGGTAAATTTGCAACCGAAAACCAAATCATTCATCTTCGAAGAGAATTTGACGTCTCTAAGCATTCAAGGAAATTACATAAAATGAGAAAAGAAGAAAAAAAATATACAAACATGAATATATGTGCGGTCTTTAAGACAAGTCGTTTTACTAAGACGATCTATCTTCCGAACGAAACTAATGAAATTTTTCCCGTGTTCGCAGATTGCCAGCCAGGATTATGCAGATCGACTCGTACCAGCCTTCACTTATCATACCACCCTGATGCGGTATCAACGGTATACAGATAAAATTAAATGCATTGCATCTTCAGGCTTAGTTTTTCGACGGTTCAATTCGTTTTGCGAAATAAATCTTAAATTAGACATTTTTACAACTGAAACTTGACAGGACTTTGCTACCACTTCACTTGCAACCTGTTCATATATAATAGGAACCATACTAAAAACCAAATTCACTTGTTGATAACTAAATAACTAAGATATAGCTATCTAATATTTCAATATAAATTTTTTGATTCATAACTTAACTAGTACTTCTATGGCGAAAAAAATCAATCAAAAATGTTTTGGAAACCTCGTAAACTAGATAAGAAAATTTTAACGATGATCATTAAAAAAAAAAAACTACACAGGCAAGTTAATTTTTCGAATAAGAATTTTTCACTGCATACACTTTTGAAACTAGTAGCCACAAAGATATGATAGATTGGAATTAAGTCCGTGTACTTGGGTTGGAATTATTTATTTTCATTATTTTTTTTTTTTTCTGTATTTTTTCGGTTGCAGTGTCTTATCGCCCGCACCTCGATAACATTCTTTCTAAGTAAATACATATTTTGGTTTTTTCTTATTTGTTTTTTATTAGGCTGGGAATAGGGGGGAACTTCACAACAACATTAAAAAAAAAAAAATATACCAAAATTAGATAGGTATCTAAAATATGGATGATTTTTTTTTGGTCGATTGATTGGATTATGGAACATAAATTGTATTTTCCGAGAGAGGAAATAACATTCAAAATTAGTAATTGTTATGGGAATATATTTTTACCCCGGTAGCGCATATCAAATGTTATATTTGAATAAGTAGAAGAGCGAAGTGGAGTAGCAGCGGCTGAATGTTGTTATCTATGCGCCACCACCTTTCGAATGATTAAACCACAGGTACGATGGGCTTAAATTTTCCGAGATGTTTATTTAATGCGATAAATGCATTGGAAAAATATGGAAAATGGAAAAATGGTAGTGAGAATTAGGTTTTCGGTTATTGACATCGAATTCGAACTGATGGTGTAGTTTTACGACAATATTGACAATTGGTAAGGGTTTGGATTTAGAATGTAAGGGTTTTGTTTTATTTGAAATAGTTTTTCGTGAAAATTATTTTTCGGATCTAAGCGGTTCATGAATTTCGAAAGAATAGCGATGAGTTTCTATAAGGAATTCAATACGATAATCATCGAAAAATCCATGAAGAAATTCACTGATAAATTCAGTGAAATGCTTCTCAGAAGGAGAACGATTGTGTCGGATTTGAAGATTCCAACTACTTGAGATCATCGGGTTTTAAAAAAGTCGGTTTCATAGTATCGCTTGTCTATGTATCTCGAAGATAACCCGAGTAAACCTTAACAGGAAACAATCGAAGCTGTCGTAAAAAATTGGCCAAATTATCCGACAGAGCCACATTGCTTTTCGGAGTGATCGGCAATCGGAAGTGAAAGTTATTGTTAGCATTTACCGAATATCAAAATATAGTTTTGCATGAAAAAGTTGTAGAGAACCTACAAATAATTTCTTGTTATTTAATATGTTTTTTCATTTTGATGGATAGCTATTGAGATAAATGAGTTTCTGCTAACATCGAAATCAAATATTTGCCAGAAAAATAAATTGGTGCAGACTGAAGAAAGGGGGTTTCAATGCACTGAAATCCCGATACAGTTGTCATACACCATACGAACTGATGCGAGCAATTGTGCGATTAGTACGGTTCTGCTGCAGATGAAGGGAAGCGAAGACTGTTGGAGTATACGAGCCACCTTTTACTGCCCTCAGCGAAACCATATCACTACAGAGCACGAAACATTGACTGTGAATTGGGCTGTACAAAAGTCTCGAAGCTACATTCTGTTTGAAAAATTGCCATGCCCTAACACCCAGCTGATTCTAGTTCCATTTTCTTCATCACTCGAAGAATATTGCGTAACAGTGGCGCCCAACGTGTGACCCACGACCCTCAGATTAAGAGTATCATGCTCTTCCCACTGCTGGGGATCGACTTCATTTGCGCCATCAGCATTATGATCGATGCCAACAATAATCAGTGGCTTTTTGAAGGCGATGACGCAACCCGACTCCAACTCTACTATAACGTGAAAAGAACTAGAGGGGTTGCCCTTTTGTACTGAAGGACAGCTCCGGTGAGTGAGTAAGATATTGGTTTTTGGAAATTAAGGGAATTAAGGGGATAGAGACCGAAGGGGCTATGAATATTTCCCTTGAATTGCTCAATGTTGTAATCATGCGGGAACACCGAGATGGGCAGCGAGTTCCATATTCGAACAGTCCGGTTTAAAAACAAATCACGAGATTTGACAGTGCGACCGAAGGTGGGGTTGAGAGAATACTTATGAGCGCGCGAAGCAGCTCTAGTATTACGGGGTAAGGGCATACATGGAGGCAAGAGATTAAAGATTCCGTCCGAACAATCATCATTGTAGTAGCGATACAAAAGGGTTAGGGAGCTTACAGTTCGTTTATGCTCGAGTGAATCGAGCGAAGAAGTGATGTCAGAATCTTCTATAATTTTAATAGTCCGAGACTGAATACTATCCAGATAGGAGAGAGAAGTTTTGCAGCTCCCGCCCATAGGTGGGAATTAAATTCAAGACGAGGTCTAATATTGGCCTTAACAATTTTTAATAGCCCAGAGGCGGTGAAGAAGTTTTTACATCGTTTTAGGTACCCCAAGCATTTAGATACTTCCTTGGCGATGTTAAAAATATGATCATTCCAAGATAAGCTATCTGTGATTTGGATACCTAACATCTTAACACTTGAAGAAGTGGTTAGCGGCTGACCACCGAAGGTGATTGGGTCAAGGTTAGAGTCACGTTTGTGGGACACAAGATAGCACTGGGTTTTCGAAGCATTAAACAAAACTTGATTCTTATTGCTCCAACTAAGAATTTTAGCCAAGTCGACATTCAATGACTGAACCGTGTATCTACGTTGTTCTACTAAGCGAGTACATCGGGCTAAGGATGCACTGTTGAAGTGATAGGAGAAGTTTTAGGTGCTGTCATCGGCAAAGCTATGTATAGGATTGAATGTTGAAGATAGCAAATCATTAATAAATATCAGAAAAAGGGTGGGAGAAAGAACCGAGCCCTGAGGGCACCTGCGTTGATTTTATAAGAAGAGGAAACCACACCATCTAATACCACACGTATTGAACGATTGGCTAAAAAACTTTCAATCCAGGAAATAAGAGAGTCGCCCAAACCAAGAGCTTTAAGGTTGATTATAAGAGCAGTGTGCCATACTCTGTCAAAAGCCTTGGAAATATCAAGAGCGATAATACAAGATTCACCAAACTGGTGAATGCTCTTGTTCCAACGTTCAATGAGGGTGGTTAAAAGGTCTCCAATGGAACGTTTTTTACGGAATCCATACTGTTTGTCGTCAATAATATCATTGATGTTGAGATATTCTATTACTCTATTGTTGATGATTGTTTCCATGACCTTGGCGAATAGTGCGTCCTCCGGTATCGGAAGAAAATTTATTATAGTCACAGGAGAAGCAAAGGCTTTTCGACTATTAGAGGCAAGAAGAACATAGATTGTTGGGATCGCTCATCGAAGTGCTTAACAAAGATGCAGCATCAAAGTTATATACCGAGCATTCCATCGACACAGGCGGCTGACCACCCATTTTGCACTATCTAACCGCCTGTAACAATTGCCCACCAGGTTTCGGATAACCATTTGTGCTATCTAATTTTATCTTCTTCTTCTGGGCGCTGTCGTCGCCCAGTCGTGAAGTAGGTACACAGCTTTCTGTGCTACTTAATTTACAAGGCCTCCCATAGAATTATTCAAACTTTAACGGCTGGACTGGGTTTCTAGTTTTTTCTTCTTCTTCTTTTTCTTTTTTATACAATCAGAAATGGTCTTACTTTAATACTAATTCCATGAGCTCATCGGCAAAGTAACGAGATGTGTATGCACGTTATGGACATTAAAGAACTTCTTCTCTAATTCTATCATCCCGAGGCTAATCCTATTGCGCACAAATGTAGGGAGATCAATTGAGCCAGCAGCGCAGCTTTGGCGCAGAAGCGAGCCTTTTTGACTTTTTGGAGAGAATTTAGAGCGTTAAGTGACGTCACTCAGAATCTTCGTCCGGTATTACAAAAAGAAAATTTTATCTCGCAGTCATTTCCAATCTGGATCAGCTTCAAAAAAATTTTACGAGACACCAGAGATGAACTTGGAAAACACTCATTACTTGGCGAGTAAGAGTAAGGAGTACAAAGCGATGAACTGTGATTCTATTCACGGACATTGGCACCAGCAAAGGGCAGTGGCGTAGCGTCCATTGATGCAAGGGAAGCAATGCTTCCCTTACGTTTCGCCCTTTATTCAGTTTAGGAAATCTAAACTGAAATCAGCACGAATATGAAAATTTATTAAAAAGTTTCTTCAAAAGAAAGCGGGCATTATTTTTGTCTACCACTGTTTACAGCATTTACGTGCTCAGGACAGATTTTTTTCTCACGCCTTTTCTGACCAACGAAAGTTGAAAGCCTTCCACAAGGAAAAAGATGCAATTTTAAAAACGCATATACAAGACCGCCGGCCAATACGAGCAAAATTTTCTCGAGCGACTAGCGCAAGTTGGACTTCAATATGAAGGAGAGATTCGTCGCATTAAAATGCTTCCATCCTTCCTCTCATTCCCTCGCATGTACAAGAGAAGGAGACCGCTGGCCAATACCAGTAAAATTTTCGCTCGCAGCGAGCGCAAGTTTCACTTCTATACGATGGAGAGATGCGTTAATGCAATTTCTTCCAGACAATGCTTTCAGTCGCATGCTCTGGCTCTCGATCAAAGTATTACCAGTATTGAAATTTCTGTGTTAGCCGAAAAATGATCAGGAAGAAAAATGTGAAGAGGTAGATATGGCAATATTTCCCATATTTGTCATGCTTTGAGTGAAAAGAATCGGTTTAAGGGGAGCACTACCTAAAAAATTGGAAAAAATCAATTTTTTTTATTTCTAATTAATGTAGACTGGATTCTAAATCGATTGCTGAAAACCGCACCCCCGTCAGATGAGTAGAAGTGTTTCAAATAATAATGTAAGCTTGTGGAGTCATACAAATTGACGCAGCGCTTGTAGCCTGGCGTAAAATAATTGCTTTCCCTAGCTATAAAATCACGCCACGACACTGGCAAAGGGGTTATTGCCAAATTTGTTCCAAAGTAACACTCGGTCAAAAAGTCCCGAGGCTCACTAAGAAAAACATATTTTTTGATAAAATTCCAATTTATTGATCAACATAGTCTCATTCTAGACTGATAAAATTATTCCAGCGCCGCTGTAATATTTTAATGCCTGGTTTATAGAACGATTTGGCCTTATTCTTGATTCGACATCAACGTTTGATGCAAATCTCTTTTTCTGGAGCATCCTTTTGAGGTCTGTGAAGAGGTAGTAGTCGATGGGGAGAGGAGGACAGAGCTGGAGAATACAGTGGATGTGGAAGCTATTCGAGCTTCAATTCGTGTAATTTGGTCATCGACTTGTGACACAGTGTGTTGGTGAAACAGCACTTTTTTTCTTCATATGAGGACGATTTTTTGCTATTTCGTCCTTCAATCGCTGCAAAAATGCCATGTAATTCGTGCTGTTGATATTTTTTCTCTTCTGAACAATATTCCATGCGCTTCCCAAAACACAGAGACTAAAACCTTATCGGTGGACATTTGCGTTTTTGGTTGCTTCGAACGACTTATACCAGCTCCTCTCCACTCAGGTGACTGCAGATGTGATCCCGGAGTCTAGTGATGGATCCATCTTTTATCCATTGTCGCATATCTATGCATAAATCCTGTTTATTCCGCTTAAACAGCTTCAAGCATAAAGCTTATTATTTTATTGGAATCAAAACCATAAATTATCAAGAATGAAATTATGATACTCGCATTTGTATGGGACCGGCTCGTGATCAAATCACCCCTGTGATTCGAGATCATATATGTATTGAAGAGCGTTAGGGAAATGTGAATAGTTGTAGCTTGTGTCAATTAAAAAAAAAACAAATAAAATAACGTTAAGCTTAAAAACATAACACGACTGCGATTATGCGTAAAGCCCAATCATACGATACTATGTATAAATGAAATCGAAATTTTTGTGATGTTAAGAAATTTTGTATGAGGAGTGGCGGAAGGGGTAATAGCACTGAACTAATTTGTTTCACATCATGTTAGAGTAGCTATAAAAATGTTTTGTACCAAATTGAAACTTCAAAAATTGAGTAGGTAATGAGAAACTAAGTGCATTGAATTTAATGAAATTGTGCAATTTGTATGGGAGGTGGTAGGGGAGGGGGGGCTTTTTGGTGATTTTTCGAGAAATCATGCAATTGATATACTTCAAATTTCTGATCTGTATCATTCACACTTATCAAGAAAATCGAATTGTTATATAGTCGTGGAGTTGTGTCTTATTGTATGGGAGGGTGCAGAAGGAGTGAAGCTGCTCGGTTAATTTTTTTCCCCGATATTAATAATAATGCTAATTAAGGACTAAGTACAAAATTTTAGCTCGATGAAATTTAAATGTACTGAGAAAATTGGAGTATTTCATGAAAAAGTGCGGTTTGTATGGGAGGTGGTGGAAGGAGAAGGGGGTTTTTAGTGAATTTTTGAGAAACATCTATAATCATCATGCAATTGATATATTTTAATTTTCAGATCAGTAACATTCACACTTTTCAAGAAAATCGAATTCTAGTAAAGTCGTGGAACTGTGTCACATTGTATGGGAAGGGGTAGAAGGAGTGAAGCTAATGGGCTAATTTTTTCCCGATAATAATAATAATGCTAATTAAGGATTTAATACAACATTTTAACTCGATGGAAGTTACACGTACTGAGAAATTTGGTGTAAAGTGATTGATGAAAATGTGTACTTTGTATGGGAGGTGGTTAAAGGAGTGAGGAAACTCAAACAATGTGTATACCAAGAGACTGCATTTATAATAGAAATAACTATTCCAAATTTCAAATCAATAGCTCTTATAGTTTCCAAGAAAATAGGATTAATATATATTTTTGAAAATGAATCACTTTGTATGGGAGCAGGTGGAAGGCGTGAGGGGAGTGAAATAAAACCAAAAGCAGATTATATCTCGGAGGACACCTAACAAACAGTGCAAAATTCAATACAATCGGTTCAGCCGTTTGTGCGTGAAAAGCAGCCGGACAGACAGACAGAAAAAAATTTCAAAAACGTGTTTTTATGCTTAGTTATTGTTAAAATGAAGCAAAAAACTAACTTATAGCCACTTATAAGCAAATAACAGACAGACACTACAATTATATTAATATGTATAGATTACATTTGGAAGAATTGGTGTTTGCCTTGTTAGTATTCTACTTGGGAGTTCTTTCACCTTGTGGATCTTTGATATAAATCGGACTGCCCCTACCTGAGAACCTGATATATCCCTACTTCCGGATACCCAGTTCATAAGTCATCGGTCACAATTTCGATGTCATTCTTCCGTGCTAATTAAAAATTTAAATTCGATAGAAATCCATAATAGCACCATATCCAATCTATCAATTTTCTTCCAATTAACTCCCATAACGATAATCTCAGAACCGCTAAAATCCTTAAAACAAAACAAAAAAAAAATTATAAAACAATTCTCACACCATTACACATTACCAGAAAATTCCTAAATCATTCCGAAAATGCAAAAATCCTATCTACCCTTTGCCGATTGCACATCCCCCATTATTGCTCACTTAACTCATTAGAATTCTGCTTTGATTCGATTTCCGTAAGTACTGAAAACTGGTCTTTTACTGGTTTATATATGCCAGAACGAAGGTAACCCCTGGGTACTTTATCGGTAATACACCAATACAACATAACGCAAGGTCTGACGCCCAACGTTCAAGATCTAATTGCAAAATAATCAAATAAAACCAGAAAGTGCCATCCCTTGAGCCAAAACTCCGCCACGACCATATCCCATCCTTCAAATTTCCCGGGTATAGGGTATCCTATCAGAAATAGAGAAACAGGGATGGTTTTTATCATCAAAAATCCAGAAGTCGACATTGAGGGTGTTCCTCAACGACTTTGAGGCTGACGGCTGGCCACCCCCGACCAACGGAATGGGGAGAGCTGGGACTGGATGTTAATCAAATCTTCTGATGTACATGGCATAAAGCTAAAAGCCCGGAAACACAAAAGATCCCTCAGGATGGTTGAGCGCTGGAAGTCGGGGGGTGGTTCATTTTTTTTTTTTTTTGGTTGAGATACGAGCCGGGTGTTTTCGGGACACAATGGCATTGAAGCAGCTAACATAGCTCTAGAGAGCAGCACCACTCTCCACGCTTGTTGGCTTTGGCTTAAAACCAGCGAGCGCGATTGCTATCAGCGCCGCCAAGTGAGTTCTGTGTGTGTTGTGCGTGGCATAGCAATGCTCTGTTTCGCGATAAAATCGCATGACAGGCCAAAGTCATCAGTCAAATGACTATCTCATGCCTCATTCGTGTTATTCAACATTCGGTTGTTGTTGTTGTTGTTGGACTATTTTGTAATAGGTGTGCTAGAAGGTTTATATCTCTACTACATCGTCAAGCTCTCCAAGTTGTTGTCGCTGTATAATGCTGTTTCGTGTCTACGTAGCCATCGTGAATCTCCAACTCGAAATCGAAAGAAGGCATTTCTTTTCTCGTCTTAATCTTGATGCCATAGAATTTGCACAAAACATCGCACCAGAAAGAGCCATCGCAGAGAAGAAGGCCTACACCATAAAAGCCAGAACGGCGTGAAGAAATCACTTAAAACGGCCGGCTATCTGGAGAAGCAAAAATACGATTAAACCAAAAAAAAAAAAGCAAATCTCCAAGTCAACATTAATCGTATAATTAATTTGATGCATGTATGCAAAGTATTTCGTGTTACATGTCATAGCGAAGCTATCGCAGAATCGCATCGCGTTCGTCGCCACAACAAAACCCGTCGCCTTACGCGACGAACGTATAAGACCCGTAACAGATCTTGACTTCTAGATCTGTCTGAGGCGTTCGAAATCACATGTCCTGATGTTTGGCGATATCGCTTGCCCTTTATTCTCTGCCCGTGTCGAGGAGCTTCACATGGATGTTGTCACTTTTGGTGACTTTTTTTTTTTTTGATGTTGTTGAAGTCTTAACATCGGAGCCTATAATGGCCGTGCACATGTTTTCATTTCACTTGATTGATCGTTCCAACTATACGCTATAAAAATAGCCCAGAATTAAGCCAAGGTAATCGCTTGAATGTGATTCAAAGAAAGCTTAGCTTTGCTGTCTACCCCCGACTAGATCGTTGCGACGGCTGTTTAGTTGCAATCGAAACCAATGTTGACCAGTTGTTCCTGTCAATCAACACGAACACAACCACCCCCGAGACAATTCCGATCTATTAATTTCCATGTCACTCATGAAGACGACTCGACTGGATAATATGGGTGCTTCCTCTTCGAAATCGATGCAACACATTTTCCATAGAACAGCAACAACAACAACAAAATCGAGTCGATCGGAAAACAAGGGAAATGCACTCGCCTTCGATATTGCGTCTGGAGTGTGTGCTTCCCCTTGAAATTCTTCAAGATTTCGAGGTGATTTTCTTTTATTTTTCCCGGCTCTTTCCTGTTTTTCTCGTTAAATTTCGACCATTTCGAGATTTTTGATTTCTATATTTAGGTTCCCGCGTGAAAAATGGAAAAGTCGAACATTTTTAAGATGATGTTTCGGTGTTGGATAGCATGTGTACACGGAGGGGGTATTTTCTTTTTTTTTTGATGAATGTTAACTATGCAGCCGGAAATACAATTATTATGATCGTCATGATGTGTCACGGCTTTTTTTGTATCGAAACATGCAAATAGCCAAAACACATGGCAAATGATGCTGTCTGTGTATTGGAACTAAATAAGGTGCCTTGATTAGGTTCCTTTATCAACATTGTTATGCATCACTTATCAAATATCAATCGCGTTTACACATAATCGGCACATTATGGTGTACATCGACGAAAAGTGTGCCAATTCCAGTGGCAACCAAATGTTGCCCTCCTATTACGAATTGAGTGCAATATTAAAATAGTTTCCACCGAGCAGTCAAATCGAGCGTAGCTCGCATGGCAAATCCACAGTAAAAATACAGAAGCGCCTAAAATTAAACAATACGTCGTCGTTGTCGTTAACGTTATCTAAGATTTTTCAGATATCAAAAGTTCCAAGTATTTTTGGGTAACAGGAAAAAAAAAGAAAAAAAGCAGATATGCCAACAAACATAATCACCATCGATAACACATATCGTAGCCAGGTGATCAATAAAAAAAAAATTCAGTCGAGGTTGAGCTCATGATGAGACTAAGTTTTTTTTTAGTTGAAATTCGTGATAGCAAAATTGAAAATTCGGCATTAAATTCATCAATCATTTAGCTATGATTCAATTTCCTTTACGATTCGATATGTAAACTAATTACGAGTAACAGCAGATATTGCCTGGAAATTGCGTAATGGATAAGTATAGTTTGGAACCGAACCTTAACCTAAATCAGGCTCCGAAGCAATCTGCGAACTCGAACCCGAACTTGAACCTAGAGAAATTATCGACTTTTGAGTTCACATTGCCCCAATGTCTGTAAGGATTGCAGTATTCAGCGGAAGAAACATGAAAACGGCTTCCAATACTGCTGGAGGCGTTATTGGTTGCTCCATTATTTCTATGCAGACAATTAATTCTCTGAATGTGACTCAATTCTGCTTACCATACTAGCGCACCATATGTAACAATTGGTAGTATGATTCTGAAATACATCTTTCTCATCAAATTTGGCTTCAGTTCCCATTTTTTGCTAAAAGTTTTTTTTTTACATAAAAAGAAGGCATTACTTGCTTTCTTAATAATTTCCTCGACATTCAGTCGCCACTTGAATTTGCTGTTCAAGACGATTCCCAGATAAGTTCATCATCATCATCAATGGCGCGGCAGCCCAAATCGGGCCTTGGCCTCCTGAAGTCGTCGCCTCCAATCGTCTCGATCCAAAGACCGCGTCCTCCAGCTGCTAATTTTTAATATGGCTTTGCCAGATAAGTTACATTATCTGAAAGGCTTAGAGCAACTTCCCTCCCATCGTCACCTAGTGAAGAGAACAATATGACCGTCGTCTTGAACAAAGTTTAAGAGGCCGTACCTACCATCGGTCGATGTCGATTTCAGATCATTTTGCCTACGATTTAAAATCGAGAGAGTAAATGATTTTTTTCTCTCTGAACACTTTTTCGTGCCGTAATTTGCTCGAATTCTAGCCTGTCGTACATGCTGTGATGATTAGTTTTTCCACGTCGATGCGGGAAGATGCGACTAAAAGAATGTGCAAGAATAAAGAGGAAGTTGAAATGAAAGCGGGGAAATAGGTCGCGAAGGAATAAGGGAAGAAAATGATGCATTGGCAAAGCCATTCATTTATCTACACGACACGATTTCCCAACAACTCCATTCAATATTCTTCCCGTTTCACACTTGCATAGGTCAATGGATTTCTCATCATTCACCACCTAAGAACTTTGATCTGCGACAACACATACAAAGAATGCAAGCGATCATCGAAAATGCGAAGGGGAAAAGATAAATCTCTTAAGAGCGTACGAACATCTCGCAAAAGAGACCAACCGATTGAATAATCGGCGTTTACCGACCTTTGCTCTGGTCGCCGTCTCAAGGCATACTGAGCTTCAATTTTCCCTGCGAAATTTACTGATTGATTTTCAAACAATTATGATGTATTTTTTATGAAAACTAATACCGAACTCATTGAATAAGCTTAACAACATTCTATTCTTCGATATCAGAGTTAAAAAAATTCATAGTCATCAGTTTTAATACATAAATTTGAACAAAAAAATCAATAAGAAACGCTCTTTTTTAACTCCAATTATTATTAACAAAACTTATAAAAATCGAAAATGTTCTTCCGTCAAGCACTTGTCGTAACCTTTTTCTATTGTTATTGCAAAACATAATATATAGTCGTCGCCTGACTTATAGGTGATAAGTCGTATTGAAAAGTACAGTTTTTATCATTTTTTAAAAAACCGGACCCGGAGTTATGCTGTAAACTTTTTCCTAAACATAATTTTAAAAATTTTTTTCCAACATGCTCTTGTAAAACTAACAAGGATTAAAATTATGAAAACAAATTTTCATTATATTGAGTGCTTTGTCAGGAATGTCTGTGCGAAAATAGCCATTTTTAAACGAAATCGTCGTTTCGGTATGGATGGCCCCTTAATGCAATTCGCATCAGCTCGCCTGAAATTGTCGGATATTTCCCACTAATTTAGATGACTAGTTATTGTTCTGTCTCCTATGAGGAAGACTTACATTGGCATAGGGAACAGTGCAATAACTAGCAGCTTTTAGCTAAGAGAGGATACCATTCGCAGTTAAGATGACAAAACCCTTCCTTATGGTGCTCCTCTATTTAATTCTTTTGTCCACAGTCATTCCCCGCCGTAATAGTGATAGCAAATAACAAGTGGAGCTCAAGGAGGATAGAAAATATAAGGATTCCCCGTTAAAACTGCTTTCGATCTAAAATTCAAGTCGTCATAGAGCTAAGAATTGAGCATGAAGTCGTAATGTTTGCGCATGAAGCAAGCATGCGACGGATCTTCCTCGGTCATTGTAGTTGACCTCAGGTCCAAAAAAAAAATCTCACCAATCATCAAGTCACACTGGAGGTCCCTGCACTTAAGGAGTGAGGAAATTTCATGAATAATTTCAAGCCATCGGCAAATAAGAGAAAATTTGTTGATAAGATATGCGAAAGATTATTAGTGAACAGTGCAAATATTAGAGAACCAAGGATCGATACTTGTGGGACACTGAAGCTAGCTAGAAACTCATCCGAAATTTATTCGTAGATGACGCTCCAAGAGGCAATAATTAAATCAATGTAGGAGACAGTCTGCGACACTGCACCTCCCTAATTTTGACATAAATATTATAGTTACGGTATCAAGAACATTCGCATATTCAGTGAATATGGCCATGAAAAATGCTCTAAAGATGTTGCCACATGATTTAGTAAATGATATCACAGTGAATTTCGAATTGAAATGAAACATTTCCGGACATCACACTTCTTCTTCTACAATTACGCTACAGCCCAAATCGGGCCTTGGCCTCCTGACATTCAGGTTCCTTAACACTTTTCATTACTTATTGTGGAAGGGTTGTTAGCCCTTCGCACAACCCTCTTTCTATGAGTTTTTAGTTTTCGTAGAATGAGGTGTCCAAGGTATACCCAAGCAGGTAATGTACTGGAATTATATATTGCGCCGACCGGGATTTGAACTCACGGCCTTCTCATTACAAGACCAACACGCCACCTACTAGGCTACCCCCTAGCCCACTTCACACTGTTATGCCTTATTAAACGTGATCTTTCGATCACTGTTGAGTTTGATAAATATCTCAGCAGAGAACGAAACGTCACATTTAATAAAAGACAAGAGTATGAAATTCGGATATCTTTTCTTTCAATGTTGCCAATAAGTTTTCCCATAAATTAGAGGAGGAGGATCTTTCTTTATCGAAGTCATATTAGGCGGATAATATTAAATGATTAAGTTTTTCCCAGACGGCATTATGCGCTAATCCTTCGATAGGTAAAAGTTTTCCGATAGTTAGAGATCTTTCAAGATTTCTTGGTTTAATATGGTTACAACGTTAGCTACCTTCCAGCGAACAGAAAAAGAGCCTTCCCCAAGTGATTTTTATAATAAAGGAGAGTGGTTCCGAAGAGAGAAATGTCATACGGAGGCTTTGGTATTTAATGAACTGGTGAAAGAGATGTTATCAATCTCATTATTGGTAATGTCACTAAGGGTATTTCGCGATGGGATGAAGAAGTCATACAGTATGTCTTCGTTAAAGAGGTTGGGGCTTGAGAAAATTATTTGGAAAAAATTTCACACATATCCGTTCCCTTTGATGCCTAAGGCGTGCTACACAGTTCAGATAAATCCTTCAGAAAGGTATGCAGAGGCATTTCGTACATTTTGTTTGCAGCATGTGAAAGATCACTATTTGGTAAAGGCCAAGTTCCGATGTCGAATCGCAAACCGACAACACTCAAAAACACAACCGGCTCCTAAATTCGACATAGAGAAACTTAAGGATGAGAAAGTAGTCGCGAAGTACGTATCAGCCTTAGAGAGGCACTTCGCTCCAATACTGAACAACAACGCCAGCATGCCAATAGAAGAAATGTGGCAAAATATCAATGATGGTATTACATTTGTCGCAGAGGAGGTAATAGGACAACAATCCCGGCGCAAAAGTAATGACTGGTTCGACAATGAATGCCAAGATGCCTTAGACCGAAAAAACCAGGCTTACAAAACATCAACAGAACGGCTGACATGAGCCAAACGGGACAAATATAAAACAAAATACGCAGACAAAAAAAACGGAAGTGCAATAATGACGAAATTAAAAACATGGACGAACACTTTAAATCATACAACACAGCCGCGTATTCCCTTGTCAAAAGAATGAAAGGGGGATACCAACCGAAGATGTCCCTCTGCAAGGATGCAGAAGGGAATATTCTAAGTAATGCGAAAGATATAAAATTAAGATGGGCGCAATACTTTGAACACCTTCTGTAGCCTATCACCCGCACGAACAGCAGCAGCAGACACAATTGCAGGTATAACTGATGTAACAGCTGATAAAGGATCCGCTTTGACTCCTACCACACTCGAAGAAGTAAAAACAGCCCTGAGGAACCACCCAAGCAACAAAGCGCCGGGCACTGATCAAATTCCAGCTGAGCTTCTGAAAACCGGCGACACCTGCATAGCGCATCTCCTACATAAATTAGTCACGGCCATATGGACGCAGGAAACACTTCCCAAAGATTGGCACAAGAGCATCATATGTCCAATTTATAAAAAAGGTGACAAATTCGGCTGCGGAAACTACCGAGGAATATCTCTGTTGTGTACGTCCTATTAAATCTTGACGAAAATTCTGAAAAAGAGAATTAAGCCCTATGCTGACAAAGTAATTGGTGAATACCAAGGCGGATTTAGAGCTGGACGATCGACCACGGATCAGATGTTCTCAGTTAAACAGGTGCTGGAAAAGTGCTGGAAATATAATATTGACGTGAACCAGATATTTGTTGACTTCAAACAAGCATACGACAGTATCGACAGGCGTGTACTGTATAAAATCATCTTGGAGTTTGGGGTCCCACCGAAACTGGTTCGGCTTACAAGAATGACAATGACCGAGTCTCTGTCACGAATCATAATATCTGACTTCCAGTTTTAAAACAGACAACGACCTTAAACAAGGTGACGGCCTCGCACCAATGTTGTTCAATTTGACACTCGAATATGTTTTTCGCAAACTCCCCGTTGACACCAAGGGAACACTATGCTTTAAATCCACACAACTCGTAGCATATGCCGACGATATAGATATCCTTGCAAGATCTCTGGAGAGTGCCAAGGAGGTATTTGTTAACCTTGACTCGGTAGCAAGGGAAGTTGGACTACGTATTAATGAAAACAAAACAAAAAATATGACACAAACTAGGAAAAGGACGCCAATCAGACAAAATATTACGGTAGGAAATTATAACCCAGAAAACGTAGACAACCTCATATACCTAGGGGCGAACCTATCGAAGGATGGAAGCGAACCCATCGAAATCAAAAGAAGGATAATGATGGCAAACAAGACTTATTATTCGGTACTTCCAATAATCAAAAACAAGAACGTGCACTGGAAAACAAAACTTAACCATCATGAGACCTGTGCTATGCTATGGCAGCGAAATGTGGACTTTAACTCAGGCGTCCGAAAAACTACTTAACGCCTTTGAAAGAAAGGTCCTCAGAAGAACCCTCGGACCTGTGAGAGAAGACTCGATCTGGATAATACGATACAATAGGGAATTGTATGCCATCTTCGACAATCCAGAAGTGTCAACCCTCATAAAATTTAAGAAGTTACAATGGGCTGGTCATGTGGAGCGTATGGATGACGGGAGAATTCCCAAACGCACACTAAAAGGGAAAGTCAACGGACAAAGACCGGTCAGAAAACGACTGAAGCGCTGAGAGGATTCGATTGACGCAGACAGCAAATCACTGCTAAGATTTTCTAACTGGAGGACGCGGTCGCTGAATCGAGATGGATGGAGGCAAAGTATTCAGGAGGCCAAAGTCCGATTTGGACTGTAGCACCATCGTAAGTAAGTAAGTAAGTATGTGAAAGATGTATGAATGTGTACGGACGATTGGACGAAATACGAAACATCAATCAATA
This sequence comes from Chorisops tibialis, assembly GCA_963669355.1. Lineage (NCBI taxonomy): Eukaryota > Metazoa > Arthropoda > Insecta > Diptera > Stratiomyidae > Chorisops > Chorisops tibialis. The sequence continues at coordinate 170,264,568 of OY770264.1, read as the reverse complement.
AATCTATGACGAAGAAATCTGTGTATACAAATGTATTGAACCTGATTTCCAAATCGTCCGTTCTCTGGCTCAAACAAGGATTTGCGTAAATATGAAATAACTATAGCTAAGTGCCTGTCGTTATTGTATTACTATAGAATATGCGTAACTTCTTGCAGTTACGAAAAATCTTCGTGTTGCAGCTTTAAATAAGCATTAAATTAGTGTCGTCTATGCACAAATAATTAGGAGAATATTTTGGGTAACATATTAATATTGAAGCAGAGTGGAGCCTAGTAGGTAGCGTGTTGGTCTACAATGAGAAGGTGGGGAGTTCAAATCCCGGTCGACGCATAATTCCAGCACACTGCCTGCTTGGTTAACTCAATCTTTGAAAATAAAAAATTCGAAGATAGGGAGTTGTGCGAAGGTCTAACAACCCTTCCACAATAAATAATGAAAAATGTTAAGGAGCCCAATTTGGGCTATAGTGCCACTGTGGAAGAGGAATATTGAAGCAAGCATTTCTATTGGCACCATATATATTATACGATTTGCTGTACGTTTATTCTGATTTGTGGCCAGTGACGTGGCAACCGGGGGCGGAAGGGGTACCCACCCTCCCCCCAGATTCGCGGCTGCTCCCCGAGAATTTACAGAATTTAAAGTTATTCTTATAAAATGTATTTCCATGTCATGAAGGAGTTGGTTTGGTCACAGCGCCATCCGCCGATATTATGGTCGATCAAAAAATTGCTCACCTGCAAGTTTAGATACTGCACTATGGGTGTCGTACAGATTTGCGCAGATATGCCTGTGCAGAACATCTGACGGATTAAGAAAACCTCACGTTTTCATTTAATACAACAAATTCAAGTTCTAAATTAAACTGTAGCTCCGTACAAGTTTATATTCCAGAGCAACATTATTTTATTTTTTAAAAAGAAAATTATTATAGTAAACTAGCACCGTCCGGAACACGAGAACACAGCTTGAAACTACTTTAATTTCGTCTAATTCGAAATCATCATACCAAGATTTTTTCCAATAAAAAAAACACCTCATTTTACGTGTCGGTTTCACTATACATTCCTCCAACATGAACACACTTTAACTCAGTCACAATTGAATTCCAGAAAGTAAAAACAGGTGCCCTGTGGCGGTCAACTATCGTCGAATTCGAAGCAATTTTCAAGCATAACAACATCATCAGCAAATCCCTCGAATTGAAGAAAACAATTAACCACAGGTTTTCGGCCTTAAACTTGTAAGACTTGGATTATTATTATTATTCTTGAGATAATCGTTCACGAAAAAACTACAACTCCCCATATTTGTAGAAATTGTATGTGTATAATTTTTTTTAGCGTGCTATAATTTCGGTATTGTTAGCATTTGTCGAAGTACGCAATTTGCATTGCGTCCGATTCTCCCGATCAAGAGAGCTATACCACCGGCTGACCTAACCCTATTTACCACCCACCGGTCAACAAAATAATTATCCCAAGTATTCAACAGAAAATATTTCATAAATTACTCACCGGCATTATTCGACTGCGAATTTACGGTTTGGACTTTTTCTCTACGAATCCGGAATAAGACCGAAAAAAACGTCCCCACTTACATGGCCCTCTAATGAAATGGCGATTAAAGGTGCTACCACGCCTCGAATGGTCACGCAAATTTAATGTTAGCTTCATTATTTCTACCGTGGCGTTACTCTTTCATTGTACTTATAGTTTTGTTAGTTTTAGCCAGAAAAAAATTTAGTCCTTCAAGGATCTCATCCCCACTAACTTTTTCTCGTAATTGTATCGAAGTTTTTTTTTTTTTTGGTTTGATATCCTCGCAAAAGAAAAAGTAACCCGTAACGCGTGCCAATTGATACCACTAAAATTACATATACTCCCCTTTCGGTAATTTAGAGTTAGGGTTTTTTCCAAAAAAAAAATAAAAATAAAAATCGCATTGCCATAGGATCAGGATCGAATTACCGAAAAGAAGTGCAGCTTATTCGATATCGGGTACGATGCCGATAGCAAATTTAATGCACATCGATATTATCAAGCCTCCTCCAATTGCCTTCTCATCACCATCATCAAATACACAATCAATTGATCTGTAAGAAGGACGTAACCTGAGAATTTCCAACGTACTTTAGTCCGGTACGAGGCTACGGATTATCCCCTGGTATGAAACAGGATGACCATATCGCCATATCCATTCAGGCTAAGGTAGAAGGTAATTCGAAACATCGGAAAATGAATGTTTGTTATAAATTATTATCCTTGAAATTCTATACTGGTTTATGACCCAGAGAATGATAATGGTTGATGGTGGTGCAAATTAGTCTAAGTTTTAGTTATTTTATGGAAGGAAAGGAGCAGAACAATTGAATTTCAAGATGAAGTTGTGCAAAAGGACATGTATGAAAGATAAGTGCTTAGCTTTATAACATTGGTGCGAAATATTTTATTTTATCTTATTTTAACACAAAAAAAAATAATAATAATAAATGCGATAACTGCTGATTTCGGTAGCAATTGCATAAAGTCAGATTTTGTATAACTAGCTTCCTTTGCACTACTCCATACAGCCTGACCTATTTTCTAAATTTGAGCACCATCTTTCTATGCGCTTATCCTTAACGACATTTTTCACTTTTATTTTCAAACAACATTGCACCTGCTTTCTTCCTTTCCTTTCACTAAATAGCCTACAAACGAGGTACGTCTCAAATTCTTAACAAGAAATTCATGTTCCAAGAAATGGGATTACTCTCTACCCAAAATAGAACAAAAAAATAAACCTTTAGAAACCTACGGCTTAAGCCACACATATCATTTTATTTTCATCGTCCCATTCCCATTTCCACCAAGAACTTAATCCAAACCTAAAGAGTTGAATGCCAGCCTTATACACTGCTAGAGTCCCAAGGCGATTTAAAGGGTTTAAACAACAACTAAACAAAAGCCTTCAAAACTCACTAAAAAAAATGTGGTTTTTTCTTTTCTTTTTTCTTTCCGACTTGTCTACTTTCAATTACTCTGTGGCTTCATTTTGGAAGGAACCCACAAAAAAAAAAAAAAAATAGGAACGCCTTAGGGCTCTTTTACAACGTCTAAATCCCGAATCCTACTTACAATTAGTCCTGGGACATATTCACTATTTTAAATTACAAAAAAAAAAGTCCACAAATATATAACCAGCAAGACATCACACAACAGCCTTATTGTAGAAAAGTATCAAGGATTGCTCATATCTCAGTCCGAAATGCAGCAGGATGCAGGGGTTTTTCTTCATTTCCTAGCTCTCCTCCGGTGAAATTAAATGCCACATATAAATGCGGACTTCATGCAGTGCGTTCGCTTGATCCGATTAACTTAAGCCAAGTTGGATCACACAGCTGGAAACGTTTTTTAGGATTTGCGCATTTTGCACAACTCAATTAAATTGAATTGCGCGCGCGATATTTCTGATATAGTGCGGGCAAAACCATATTAGTTGAACCCTTCTCTCGTTGTATCAACCCCTTTTTTTTATCAGCCCAGCCACAAAGGTGAATGCTCAGAATTCGTATGGTTTCTAAGTAATTTATGGAAATATTATGAAAAATGCTATATTAACTCGATTTGGGATTACAGGCAAATCGAATACCTTTATAGGAAGTTAAGAATGAATTTATTTAAATTTATGCAATCTAATTACGAGTACACGAAATGGAAAGATACTTCAAATGATATTTATGCGCTAGTCGAGTTATTAGGGCATTGAAAGATTTCTAAGTGAGAATTCTATGAATATTTATAATCATTACATTAATGCGAAATATTTACAATAAAAATGGAACGGGTCGTCACATTTGAGAAAGTAGTGGTAATCACATTATTTCATTCTCCTCCACCCACAAAACTCTCAGCCCGCACCTTTACTCATCTCAGCATCACAAAATTCATCCATTTCAATTTTGCTGGTCGACATTTTCGTTGTTCGGACTGGATATGAAGAAAATGTGTCTATCTCAGCGGGAAATAAATTTTCGAAAGAAAGAAAATTTCTTTCATAACAAAAAAAAAAAACTGAAAAAAAAACAAAACCGAAAATATTAAGAAAATAAACCTTAGTACAAAGAACGATGGCTGACTTTCTTGAAAGCACACCAGCAGCATACCGAACAAATTAAGAAAGGAATTGGCTGTCCTCGCCATATTCAAGTAAATAAGAAACGTAAAGGAAAACCACCCACCAGGAATATGTGCGATGGTCACCAATGACGAATACCCCAAGGATTTAAGGGAAACGACTTTTCGTTTAATATTGACGTCGTCATTTCGTCAAAAGGGGCAAGAAAAATGGGTGGTGAGGGTACCAATGAGGGGAACGAGAGGTGGACACAGCAAATATGCACAGTGATAGTGAATTAGTCCCCAGAGCATCATAAACTCAAATACCAGGTCATCAACTATGCATTTCGAGTCATTTCACTGTCCTCCTTTCCGGGGGACATACATACCTACACTATGTTTAGTCCTATCTGATCATATTCAACCCATTTCCGAAGCATAAGACGGCGGGTGGGACGTTATCGGGAATGAAAACCGATGAAAAAAAAAAAAAAAACAAAGTGTTATTATCTACTTAGTAATTCTGTTCGTAACAACTCTAATGAGACTCATTTAAGCATATTTCGTTGATTTCTTTATTGATTATGCCCACCCTGTGTCCACGGAATGGTCACTTTGGGGCCTCTAATTAAATCGTTTCAGCAATAATCGCGATACAATCGATAAAACATTGGGCACATACTGTGAAAGCATGACGGCCAGCAGCAGCGGTCAGTCATCATTCCGGCGACATGTCTTGATGATTTTTCGAAATATGCCTCTACAAGTGGATGAATGTGTTTGGTATGAGGGATTCGGGAAAAAAACCCCGTAACTTGCATATTTGTATAAATTTATTTACGCTTTTGTAATGAACTTACCTATATATCGATTATGCTCTAACTCGGTATGGGCTTTATAGTTACGTTAATATGTTCAATTGTCTCCCATTTATTAAAACTAAAAAAAACTAAAATAAACCAGAAGGCCAAGAAACAGTATGCTACCTTGGAAGGAGTGGTAGCTCAGCCAAACAACAGAAAACTTGATCGACAATGGAGCACACAACAACGCAACCAACTCTCTTATGGTCTTTTATAAAGAAGCATTAATAAAAATTGCATCTTAAGATAGAGGGTACAAGCGACCGATATGACGGACATTATGAACAGGAAAATCACATCGTAATGTTTTAATTATCCGTGTGGAGTGGAGAGCATTTGTCTCGGCATGTGATCTGTCATAAGTTTTTCTTCTGCACGGCCGGAATACGGCTCGATTGGAATGTCGGACAAACATGAATGTGAACGCGACGTTTTTCTCTCCTTCGAGAACGTCGATGCGTTGCTGGTGAACGGTGCTGGCGGTGAGGTCCATATTAAGGTGTGGGATTTTAAAGAAAGACAAACGGGAAATGATAGTGAAGATGCAAGTTATAAGTATATTAGAGCGTACATAGTTGTGGTATATGGATGCTAGTTTGAAATTACCAATTCTGGGATTAAGGACTTCACAACAATCTTTGTGTATTCGATTCATTTTAGATAGTGAATGGGATTCGTTAAAATGCTTTCATCACCCCCCGGAAAGAACATCGAACAAAGTCGTAAGAAGTCTTTACAATTGATATTGTGTCAAAGGGGATATGCATTTTCAAAAAAATTTTAAAATTCTTACAATTTTTTTAAATTTTATGGGGATTTAAATGGCACACTAATAGCCAGATATACAGAACAGTCTCGGAAATTGTAGCATTTTCGTGGACATTAGGGCTGCAGTTCTCTTATTCCAATCCTATAGAACCACGGCCAAACTAGTGTCCATCTGCAGACATAATTTGGATCGCTTAGCAGCAATAATCGAAGTATTTTTAATTTGGATACCGAAAAGGATATTTGATATTGAGGAGGATAGAAGGTGTCTGAATTCCTAGTTGAGACTCTTCCTGATCTAAAGTTCTGGTCACCGCAGGGGTGGGTATTGAGAAGGTGGTTGCAAAGCTTGAAGAGGAAGCAAGCATCGAGAAAGGTCCGCCTTAAATGCAGTGGCTGTAGGTGAAGTACTTCAAGTCTGCCATTGTAGTCGATATGAGGCTTTCTTAATCTGCAGAAAAGGGTTTGAGTGAATCTACGCTGAACGGATTCGATGGCTCCAAAATGGCAAGAATGGTGAGGGCCCCAGAGGATAGAACAGTATTCTAAAATACTACGGACGAGAGTGGAAAATAGTCGAGCAGCTGTTCCTGGATGGTTAAACTGAATTGTCGTACGGAGGACTAAACCAGAAAGTCTGTATGCCTTTTTAGTAATCTCGGAGAAATGATTCACGAATTTAAGTTTACGATCAAAAACCACTCCTAGATCCTTTATTGTGGTTACTGCCGTAAGGATAAATCCATTAATATAGTAAGAGAGAACAGAGGACGTAGCCTTATGTGAGTAATCCCAAGCAGAACACTTCTCTATGTTCAAAAATATATCATTGCTTGAACTCCAACGAGAGACAGTAAACAAATCAGCCTAGAGGATCGTTCCATTAGAGACAGAGAAAATTTCCCGGAATAATTTTAGGTCATCAGCGAATAAGAGACAGTTAGAAGATACATATTGGAGCAGATCATTTATTAATGGTAAATCATAGAGGACCAAAGATCGATCCCTGCGGGACCCCAGAGTTAGCAAAAAACTCACTAGAAGAGTATCCATTAAACGTAATTCGGAGACGACGATCCGTAAGGTATGAGTCGAACCAGTTATGTGATGAGTCGAACCAGTGTTGAAATAAGAATTTTTCAATTAACAGTGTCGAAAGCTTTCGAAAAATCGGTATATTTGAGTTGGACAGTGTTATAACGAGCTAAGGATTAAGCAACAAAATTTGTCAATTCACATAAGTTGGTGGAAGTAGATCTACCTTTTACGAATCCATGTTGGGCTAGTGATATCAAATGATCTCTCAGACTACATTATGAACTAATCTTTCAAAAAGCTTACCAAAGCAGTTAAGGGTGGAAATTAGGCGATAGTTCGAGACATTTTCGGTATCTCCTTTCTTTAAAATGAAATTAATTTCAACGTGTCACAACCAGTGTATGAATTCATCAGCCAGATTGGATCATATGTTGACAAGATGGGCAAAGAAACTTCTTTAAGTGTTCCACCACTGCCGAGCATCATTGTAGCGAATAAAGTAGGCTACCATGCATCAGCGATCACACAGGGAAATTTCTCTCTGTTTGAGGAGGAACCGAGCTTAGGGATTGCAGGAGATGTTCTCATGGCTATGGCGTCACCAGATGAGGTGCCAGTCATACCATTAGACTTACCAGCAGGGTCGATCCTTACGGATCACCTAATTGGAAGAATCTCGAACATTGGAGTAAGGCGAGCGGAGATACGCGCCAAGCTTAGTAGTAACTTCAACCGCGTTCACAGAATACGCGAACGGAACTAGGTTCAACCTAAAATACTTGTAATCATTATCAGATGTAATAGGAAGATTCACATCATTCAGAGTGGACAAGGTTAGAGATGAGAACTTCTGTTTGTCCTTTACGGACAGTAACTTCAGCCACTGCATTGCGGTTGCGTAATAGACCAATTCCTCTTTAACGAGGATTCTGTCTAGCTGACGCTCATCGATCATATATTGGCTATTGGCGGGACAATTTTGGCGTAGTTCGCTTCGAATGTCTGCGTTGCGTCGATATCGGTCACGTACACGTCCGGCCCGAAGATTGCCTCTGATAGCATGCTGTTGTTGCGTTGCCGTGTAAGTGTGCCTTTACCAACTGAAGTTGGTGGAGTTAAACCTGGACCAGATGGCCCATGAGATCTCCGTGGCATTGCTGCCTTTTTCTTCAATAACTTGGAGATATCGAAGTTTTTTGGTTTACCCCGGTAGTGCGGAGCTATCTTTGAGATTTCGTCCTTAGAATAAGTCTTTTTTTCGGATTGCTCTGCCATTTTTGTAATTTTGATGTTGTTTTCAATAAACGTTTTCCAAATTCTTTGTCTTACTGACTGATCGTTTTTCGAGTGCTTTCTATCATTCAGTCCCCCATAACATCTACAAATATTTGTCAGTAAGCAGCCAGTACAACTGAGCAATATACCAACTTCTCCACTCGCTACGGTCGGTCTCACTCCCCTTCCCCAACCTTCCCAATCCCATTCCTTCCCTCCATGACTGTGTTTGTGCATTGCACATAAAGGCCGAAATTGCCTATAACACAGGTCATTCTGTAAAAAAAAAAAAACAAAAAAAAAAAACTACCTTAGCTAACTTGCAGCAAGCAGGAAACGAGCCTTTTTCAAGTAACTTATTGAACGCAAGAGCTCCGAGGAGAGAGTTTTCACAAAAAAATTCAGGATTCCGTCCGGTCTGGTCCGATTATTGAATCTAGAGAATTGATGATTGATATAATGTCCCTTTCAATAATGGACATCTCAGTGATGAGCTCCTCGGGTGGGATAAAAAGGTCATAAGACAGATCATATTAGTAAGATCGAGGAGATTTGAAGTAGTGGAGTTGCCTTTGAAGAGCCCATGTTGCTTTGGAGAAATAAGATAAAAAATATGTTCGGAGATGGAGTTATGAGCCAATTGCTCAATATTTTTCCAAAGTAGTTCAGTTTTGAGATTGTGCGACAATTTTTAACGTTATTCTTGTCTCTTTTTTTAAAAATTGAGATAACGGTAGCGAGCTTCCATGCTCTGGGATAGCTATCCCTAAGAGATTTGTTGAAAATCATCGCAAGCCGAGAAGATATTTCATCACAAGCTGATCTGGTTAACCATCCAAACCACCATTGATGTTTGGATCCAGCAGACTAATGCAATCGACCGAAGAAATAGAGATGAAGTTCAAAGGTTCACGGCTCTCAACAAAGAAAACTTAGTTTAGATCCTTGTCGGTGGAAGAGAAAACAGAGCTGAAGTATGATGTGAAAAGATCGCATACACCATGAGGTTCTAAAGCAGTGATGTTATTATAACGTGCAATAGAGGTAAACGGACACGTCGAAGAAGGGCTTAGTCATATCGTCCCTACCATGTCAAACTATCGAATGTGAAAAAGTCGTTTTTTCATATTCAATACCCTGGTCTTGCATTGCTCTTGCAATGGGGACGATTCGCCTTGTGGCAAAACCTCAAACCTGTAGCCCCTAAAGGAACGCTGGAAATGTCATTTCCTTATATGAAGAAAGAGTGCTGAAGCACTTTCAAATGAAAGACCAACCAAAATTGCGTTCCAATCAACCAAGCCAAGTTCCACTTTAATAGCGCTATAGTTAGCTTTTCCAAAATTTCATTTAGAAGTCGTCGTGATAGACGAAAGAAGTTTGATCGGAAAAGTTATAGTAATATTTAAAGGTGGATGATAGATGTCAATGGAAACAAACTCATCGAAAGATGAAATTCACACATAATAAGCATCAATCAGTCAATCGAATGCCTGTCAAGACCCTTCATAGGGGCATAGGACAGAAATAGCTCTCTTCCACAAGGCGCGATCCTGAACATCGGCCTTTAGCTGTTGCCAGGACTTGTTTATTCCTCTGGCCTTCTGCTCAACTGCTCGCTTCCATGTGTTACATGTTCAATAAACCCGACGTCATCCTTGAGGATTATAATCCAGAGCCTATTTGGAGAGCTAGGGTGTAGTCTAGTGGGTAGTGTGTAGTTCAAATCCCAGCCGGCGCAATATATAATCCCAGCACATTGCCTGCTTGAATATACCTTGATCACCTCAACCTACGAAAATGAAAAATCCGTAGAAAGAGGGTTGTGCGAAGGGCTAACAACCCTTTCATAATAAGTAATGAAAAATGTTAAGGGACCTGAATTTCAGGAGGCCAAGGTCCGATTTGGACTGTAGCGCCATTGTAGTAGTAGTAGTAGATTTGGCGACGTTTCGCTCTGGCTTCCTCAAAGTGTGACCGATCCACTGCCACTTCCGTCTTTGAATCTCAATGCCGATTTCGGTCACAGTTGTACTCTAAAGTTCGTCGTTGGAAAGTTTGCTTCTTCTTGGTAAGGCGAACAGTCACTTTCCACGTAGTACAACCATATAACAACACGTGCAGCTACGTGCGAAGGGAAATCTCTCTTAACCACTAGAAAGAATAAAGGATACCGAAGGCCTGACGAACTTTATTTAAACGAGCATCAATGCATCCGAGATATCAATAATCTTGCACCTCTTCCACATCTTGTCTAATTGGTTTGCTTGTGTTCGAGCCCATGTGCATGTACTTGGTTTTACGCACATTTATTTTCAGTCTCGCCTCTTTGCACTTAGAATGCAATGAACGGTTATGTACAAGCAAACACACGTCATCGGCATAATCAATGTGACTTAAGATGTTAAATAGTCTCCATTGAAGACCTTTATCTTCCCCACCTTCCAGTGCTGCTTTCAAGATGTCATTTGTTTCACCCAGAAACCAGAGTGGTCATAATATGCAGCCTTGTGTGATACCCGTTCGCATAGGAAAGCTCTCGGACAGCTCTCCTCTATGTAAGACGAGACACCTTGCATCTTCGTAGAATTCTTTAATCGTGTACCTATGATCTTATCTGGAACGCCTCTCCAACGCAATGCATTCTATATGTAATCTCGCCTAAAGCTGTCGAAATCCTTCTCAAAGTCCACAAACATGAAATGTAGTGGAGAACTCATTTCGGCGGACTGCTCCAATATTATCCGTAAGGTATTTTTGTGGTTGGTACAAGACAACCCTTCATGGAATCCAGCCTGATAAACTTCGAGAGTGCTCTCCACGACATCACATCACATTAGAAATACCCCTATTCAAAAATACAAGGTCAAGTAGCTTATTATCAGAATTGGGCATACTATTGTTGTTGGAGAGAACAATGCTCGATAAAAGACGAAGTACTGTATAATTGTCGGACCACGAGGTGGAGGTCATGTTGAAGTCACCACAGATAAAAAACGAAGAGTTTACACTAAGATTAATGATGAAATTTGAAAATGTAAGTCAAACAAATTTCCAGAAGCAGAGAGCGGGCTTTGATAAGGGATGTAAACACAGCACAGGGAGAGTGATTTCGACGGAGACAAATAGTATCTTACCGCGATGTTTTCGATTGGGAAGGTGTCGAGGCCAGGGCAAAAATAATAAGGAAATCGGGTGTTGACATTAACCATAACTTTACCACCTCTTAGCTCCTCCTTATTAAATCTTGCCAAATCGCGATCACATCTAAGGAGAGTATAGTTATCAGGAACCAATTCTGAGTCACTAATGGAAGCATTTGACCATGTTTCCGAATCAGAAAATAGGTCACATTTTGACTGGAATTTAAAAATTAAAAATTAATTTTGCAATCCGATGCCAGAGGAGCCGGTGGAAAAATTGAATTCCTTGAATTCTTCGGAGTGAAGTCTCTGGCGATGATTTCGTCAGGCCAAAAATTCTTAGAAGTTATTTGCTTGTGAAGACAGCCCGTGACTTTAATTTGGAACGAAACGAAGTTAAGGCGTAAGATGATCATTTTGAGTTCTTATCTAGAATTACTCCTAAAACTTTCACATCACTAGAATTTTCCAGCGTTTCACCAAAAAGTTTGTGATTTTCTTATTTGCTTTTAATTCTCTATTTTTTTTTTGTTAAATTCCCAATCCTTGTGTGCATCCTGCTTAGTGCAACTTGTACCATATCTGTAATAGTTTCTGCGAACTGGCCTCCAATTAGAGTGGCAAAATCAACTACCTTGAACTGAAAATGATGACTATTGCGCGAATCTGCAGAATTGCAAATACCGTCTTTGCCCATCTTATTTTGCTTGCAGAAAAGATTTTTGCTGCGATTTTCTTATCTGTAATGAACATTGAATCAATTTTGAATGTCGCTACTTTTCGAATTAATTAACTCTAAACGATCAAAAATTCCTACCAAAATTCCGATGTAATTTCTAATCATCAAACAATTCAATCTGGCAACATCTCAAGATTTCATATCATCAAAATCTAAAGAAAGGCACCACTCTCTACCAAAAAAAAGGCCACAATTCTCAAAATTCTTTTTCTTTTATCGCCTCAAGTGTTTTTCACTACTAGCTACTTTCCCCCCGTACTCATACGCATCTATCTATCCTGCCTAAATCATCTTCAATCTTCCTTAAAGATTTCGATCTTTGACGAAAATATGTGCATCTTTGCGGGACGCGCACGATCACACACTCCACACTCACGAGGACCGAGAGTATCGTCATATCTTGTCTAAAAATATGCCCCGTATGCAACGCTATCAATCTATTTTTGATAAGTGTAGTCAGAGAGAGAGCGCGCGCACTTCGAAAGTAGCACATGTACACATCGATTTGACATATAAATAAATTTATAAATATATAAACGCTATACAGCCAACTACAAAAAAAATGCATTTTGCTCATATCAATGAATGTCACCGAAGAAAATCTGTCTGCATCATTCCGCTCGCGATTCCTAAACTGCACCGAACTTATGTACGTAGGCCGAGGCACTATACTGCATTTCTTTCCGAGGCAATTATCCTGAATAATTTGGCTGCAATTAGCAATTTGACGTTGGGTTATATTTTTCGCTATAGTGCATCGCGGAAAACGTCGCCATCATTTCGCTTCAAGTGAAAAGCGTTACTCGCGGTTTTTTGTTGCTTTGTTGCTGCGCGCTTGATTACGTGCACTGCCATAACGTAATAACCGCATCTTTTTCACAATGCAAGTTGCACACACGACGCGGACGACGACGACGCTACGATCTGCACTATGCAATAATTTTGTCATTTTGCCAAGAAAAGTTTCGTGCAGTTTTCACGATAGTGTAGCGATGATGACTTTCAAAATTACGCGCCATCTCGCCCATCGACCAACTAATACAGTGGTGGCCTACGTAAATCAATTGAACGCCGCACAGATCCTTTTGCTTCGAACTGAAATGAACGAGGATGTAGCGTACCGATTAACGTAGTCTCACCGTCGAGTATATCGCATTGGAGCGGTCCATGCATGTAAGTGTGAATGCATGTTGCAATTTAACCTTATGACACTGCACGAACATTAGCGTCTTCGAAGGCAATATTTATCACCACCTTAGGAGCTAATGGGTTTCATCGAGGCATCTGAGCAAACCCAATGAGGAAGGCACTTAGCAGTGCAATACTTTCGGTTATTTTAAATGGATGTGTCCTGGATTGTTGAAGTTTTTTCGTTCTGCTCTGTTTTTTCTACGTTTTCAATCTGATAAGCAGACCAGCCAAAATGTTGAGCTCTTAGCGCAACACTTCGTTAATGACGATAGACCATCAACTAAGTGCCTAATAGTGCGATAGTTTTTGGCATTATTTGCGCCGAAACTGCATCAAATATATTTCGCACATCATAGTTCTCTCTCTCTCTGATAAAGAAAATTAGCGCAAAAGTTTCGAATCTTAAAGACGATCGGAGAGATTTGTCGACCGAAAATAGCAATACACATATACGCGAAAGATTGGAAGACTAGCCGTCGAGATTTTGTGAAAATGGTGAAAGAAAATTTTCTTGTCGTAAAATACTCGAATGGTTTCAATTTTATTTTTTTTATTTTTTTGTAGTTTTTGAAACCAAAACGCGATGTATATTTTCGAAATACACACACACGCGATTCGTAGTTTCTTAGTCTATTTAAAAGATATGTCGGATTTTCGAAATTTATTTTTTATTTTCTTTAATTTTATTTTCTCAGATTTTTGTCAGCATCTTAAATTTTTGAGGTTTATCTTAAGTTGGCACCCAGAAAATCATCATCATTCACATCATCAGAGAGCAACAACCAAAATGCTGAAACGTTTCGAGAATGATTTCTTGGCGTCATCGCGTATAGTTTTGGTATTCGAGGTGAATTGAAAATGTTAAAAGGCGAATTTATGTCTCGTTTAGATTTGTGTATATTTGAAATAGTTGCGTGTTTTTTTTTCAGTTCTGGTGCAGGTACAGAAAGTGTGCAGTCGGCAAATTATATGCGATTATGAATTAATCGAAAATTTTTGAAAGCTGTCGTAATTGGTTGAAGGAAGAGTTGACAGGCTACATTTTTGTTTCGATTTGATGGTAATTTGTGAGATCATTTTAAATTGCCAATAAGTTGGGCGCAACTTTATTATTCTTGAGGCAAGTTGAAGATGCGTGGAAAGTCAATATGCTCGTTAGAGTGGTGAGGGAATACTAAGTGGAAGGGGTTCTAGGGCAGGACTGCTGTAAATTTAACACTTCGTTGTGAATACGATTAATAGCTTCAGTATATATAATCAATATTTCATTCGTTTTTTTATGCGAGTTTGGTTTTTATGAGAGAAAGAGGCAGGGGTGATAGTAAGGGAAGTGGATGTTAATAATTATTAATTGAATTCTTGAGTCACGTCCAATATTCTCTGTATAGAATGTTAGTTTTATAGACGAAGTTGCATAGAATTTTCATAAAATTCGGTGTATTTTACATTCAAGAAACCAAACATTTGTATGGAATGAGGTAGAGGAAGTAAGGGAATCGTAAAATTTGTGAAGCAGCTTTATTTCATTTCCCATGTAATTTTGTAAGGTGCTCGCAGAGAATTTCAAGTTCGTAGCTTTTAATTTATTGGTTATTAGTTCATTTATTGGCATAGGTCGGAATCATACTTTTGTATGGGAGTGGGTAGATGGGCAGGTGCGATCTCAAAGCTATTGACGCAGTTTCGTTTCAACTATTTTTTCTGAAAAATTTCAAGTTGATAGGTTTTAATAGTTAAGCAATAATTGATTTCTTAGAAATGGTCAAAAAAATAATTTTATATGGGAGGGGTAGGAGTTTTGAACGTATTCAACCAGTTAATATTTTATGCTTTTGAGATGTTTCTTCAATTCATATCGCAGATTTTCAAGTTTGTACCTCAAAAATTTTCAGTTTGTGCACGTTAGACCACCCTTCCGTTTTTGTGGAACTAATTATTATTTTCTCTGTATGTATATCAAATATATGTATCCACATGAAATATTTAAACTATGTATCTTTCATCAGAGCCCTAAAAAAACCACTCAACATTTTTGACATTTTTGCTTATTTAGAATTTTTACCAAAATTAAAGACTACATAGTTCTACAATCTGACAAAATTTCATTTTGATATCTGTACTCAGTTTTGATATATAACGGTTTGAAATTTCGGAAAGTGCACCATTTTTCAAATGCTCCCCATTTTCCACCACTACAGCTATGTCCAAAAGTCATATTTATCTCGTATTTCGCTAGAATAGCTTAATACATATATGTTCAAGTTTCAACTACATATCTAAGAATATAGTCGAGATATTCATTTTTAAGTTTAAATTTGGGCCACTCCTGACCCTCTCCGTTACAATAATTAGCTTCGCACTAAGCTAATCCTGGTGCCACCTGTGTGCCAGTAAGAGTTGTAATTTCGAAGATATAATCATTTAAAAAAAATCGGCCGACAATTTGTTTTTAGCCCCCCTTTTCGGACACCAATGGATAAAAAAAATTAAATTATTTTTAAAGTTTGTCCCATAAATCCCACCAAATATATGAAAATTTTCAACTTTCTACCTAGAATCATGGTTGAGATATTCGAATTCTTAATTTTCGGTCTTAGTGCTTCCCTGATTCCCTCTTAACCCTTACACCCCCTCTTAAGATTCACTTACCATTTGTAACGCTAAGAAACTATGCTTGCACAGAGTCGCCAAGGGTACAAAAATATTTATTGTCGCTTAAAAACCTCGGTTCCGAGTGACCGTCTGTCCATCTGTCTACAGCATAACTCTCGAAAGCCTTGACCTATCGTGCTGAAATTTTTTATATGTCAGCTTTCCTGTGCGAACGGATTTCAGATAAGGCTACATACTTTCATCAGCCCTGTTTCTGGTGGTAATAAATGACATCCTCGACAGCTGCAAAGACAGCTGAAAGATAAAGGTCTTCAATGGAGACAATTTAACATCTTAAGTCACCTTGATTATGCTGACGACGTGTGTTTGCGTGTTCATAACCATTCGGACTTAGAGTCAAATGTTCGCTCGTAGCATTCAAAATGCAAAGAGGAGGGACTGAAAATAAATGTAAAACCAAGAACATGCACATAGGTTCGAACACAAGCATATCGGTTGTTTTTAACGGACAAGCTATAGAAGAGGTGCAAAATTTTTGTAACCTTGGAAGCATTGCCAGCATGGACGGCGGAGCCGAAAAGTATATCGAGGCTCGTCTACATAAAGCTTGTCAGGCTTTCGGTATCCTTTCACCTTTCTGGAAGTTAAGAGGGATTTTCCTTCGCACGAAGCTACGATTTTTTGATACATTCGTCAAATCTGTGTTACTATATGGTGAACTGCTACAGCGATCATCAGGCAATTATACTTGATATAAAAGAAAGAAAATCCGTACAACGTTCGAAATTAACAGGCCCAAAATGAAAAGATAAACTCTTCGACAGGGACATGTTCGCAGAAATGATGAGCACCGACGTCACAAATTGAAGCGAAACAGCAAAGATCCTTGCGGAACAACTCACCCACACTATCATCACAGCGTGCGATGCAGCGATGTCCAGAAGGACAATTAGTGGAAGAGGTGCACCATGGTACTGGTGAAACGAGGAAATAACAACGTTCAGGGCAAAGTGTTTACAAGCCCGACGCAGTATCCAGCGATCAAGGGGAAGAGTAGATTTTCAGGACCGATTAAACACTTTCAAAGTGGCAAGACGAGATCTAAACAAGGCAGTAAAACAGAATAAGGCAATTTGTTTCAAAAATCTCTGTAACGAAGCGGATATAAATCCTTGGGGTATAGCATATAGGATGGTGATGACAAAACTGAAGGGTCACAGGTCCCGATAAATAACTTGCCCGATAATGCTAAGATCAATAGTAGAGCACCTGTTCCCCCAAAGGCCATCTACTATGTGTAGCATATCCAGAGAGATCAGCATAGAGTCTATCTCTGCAATTACGTCGGCAGTACTGTTTGAGGCATGCGGAAGGATGGGAAACAACAAGGCACCTGGACCCGATGGCATCCCAAATATGGCAATAAAAGTTGCTATCCAAAAGAGGCCCGACATCTTTATAGCAACTATGCAAAAGTGTTTCGAGGAAGGAATCTTTCCTGAGCCATGGAAGCTCCAACATTTGGTACTTCTACCATCGTCATGTCGCCCAATATGTTTACTTGATACGTTGGGAAAGATCCTTGAGCGAATTATTAACAACAGACTGCTTGTACTAGCAGAGGAGTACTCTCAGACCACCAGTTCGGATTTAGGAAATCGCGTTCAACGGTTGACGGCATAAAAGTGGTAGTCGATACTGCAGCGGAGGCAATACAAGGAGAAAGATGGCGATGCGGGACAAAAAAATATTGTGCAGTAGTGACACTGGACATTAAAAATGCCTTTAACTCGGCAGATTAGTCACTCATAAACAGATCATTAGTCAGGATGGATACACCACACTATATGTTGAGAATAATTGCAAATTACTTCACCAACAGGAAGTTGAGATACCAAACTGATGAGGGATTAAAGTACTACAGCGTCACCGCGGGAGTCCCACAAGGATTCGTACTAGGCCCTCTCCTGTGGAATATTATGTACGATGGAGTTCTTCGACTATCGTTGCGACAAGGAGTAAAATTAATCGGGTTCGCTGACGACATCGCTGTTGTTACTGGGGCTAAGCACATCCACGAAATAGAGTCAGCAACAAATGGAGCCGTATCACAAATTAGAGACTGGCTAGAGTCCGCTGGCTTAGAATTAGCTGATCACAAAACGGAGGCTGTTCTAATAACAAGCCAAAAGAAAATTGAATACGTGAACATTCAGGTCGGCAGTCAAATTATCAGATCCAAGGAGGCAATTAAATATCTAGGAGTTATTCTCGATAACAGATTAAAATTTAAAGTTCACGTGGACTTCGCGAGCAAAAAGGCGTCACAAGTGCAGGCAGCCCTTTCCCGAATACTGCCAAACATCGTTGGTCCAGGATATGCCAGAAGGATACTACGTTCAAGAGTAGTCAGCTCGGTTCTCCTATATGCTGCTCCGGTTTGGGCGGCGGCGCTAGCGACAAAGGAAACAAGGAAAAAGATGTCTGTGCGATAAGAGCAATCAGCGGTTTCCGAACAATATCGGACGAGGCAGCCTGTGTCATAGCCGAAATGATCCCCATTGACATTCTCGCGAATGGGATGCTAAGGATCTACGAAAGAAGATCCGCGATCCAACAAGAGGCAGCTGTTGCGAGGAAAATATAAGAAGAGGAAAAGGCAGTATCAATAGCTATGTGGCAAGCCAGGTGGGACAACGCTACAAAAGGCAGATGGACCTATAAGCTAACCCCCAAATTGAGGTCTGGACAAAATTGGTGTATGGGGACTGCAACTATCACATCATGCAGTTCCTATCAGGTCACGGCGGCTACCGCAAATACCTATATAGGTTCGGACACGATAATTCGCCTCTTTGTCCAAACTGCCCAGATCAAGAAGAAGACACAGAGCACGCGGTTTTCAACTGCAATCGCTTCGGAGAATGGAGAAATAATATTCCGAGTCCACCATTCATCATTGACTATATGATGGAATCAGAGGAAAATTGGGTGGAAATTTGCACACGTAACGAATGTGCAAAAATATCTTCGGAGAATCGAGAGAGAAAGAAGAGCAGAAACAATTTAAGGAGCACAGCATAAAATGCTAGCCAGCCTCGCGAAGTAATACCTAACGGCAGTCCCGCGGGGAGAGTGGTTGAAGTCTGTGTGCGGGGGTGTGGTTTAGTACGCAGGCATATATCGGCTGACAGTTCTGTTAGGAGCAGGTATATGAATCGTGCATGCCAATGGCACGGGCTATTGGTATCTAACGAAGATTCACCTCCCTGGCGTAACCAGAAAAAAAAAACATGGTGAACTGCTGGTCGTGAACCAATGCCTTCAACACATTTTAGGAATATTCTGGCCAAAAGTGATCTCCAACGATGAGCTTAGAGTACAACTGGGTAGACAAAAATAGGTATTGTGATTAAAAGGCGGAAGTATCAGTGGATTGATCACACTTTGAAGAAACCAAAGCAAGAGGCCGTCAAACAGGGTCTGGATTATAACTTTCAATGAAGACGTCGGGTCGGTGGACCATTTAATGCAAGGAAGCGAGCAGTTGAGCCAGAGGAATAAAGTCCTGGCAACAGCTAAAGGCCGATGCTCAGGATTTGGCCTTGCGAAAGGGAGCTGTATCTGTAGTATGCTCCTATAGGGGTTCTTAACAGGAATTTGATTGATTGATACGGCTGTTTAAAGTGAGCGTGTTGAGTATTTTTGACAAAATGAATAAACTTGAATACCCTTCCGACATAAAATTCTTCGTTTTAGATGGTTTATCGCCAACAGAATTTCATCCAAAGTGGGTAGAGTCAGCATCTGTATTATCAATAGTAAAGAAATGGACAGCTGATTATAAACGTGGTCGTACATCAATTGACGATGACGCACTTGAAGGATGACCAAAAACTGCAACTACCGAAGAAAATATCGAGAAGATACACAATATGGTTCTAAATGGAAGGCGATTAAAGGTGTAGCCATCTCAGATATATTTTGCACGAGGAACTCAGTATGAGAAAGCTTTGTGCAAGATGAGTGCAGCATTTGTTAAATGCTGATCCCAAACAAATGAGAAATCGAATTTCTCAGCAATGTTAGCACTGTTTTAAGAAAAATATATACATATAACCGATTTTCTGCGCAGATTTGTTACTAATTTACATCTGAGTCCAATCAACAATCCACGTAGTGCCTAGAAGCTGAAGAAAGCAAAGACGATTGCATTGGCTGGAAATATTATGGTAAGTGTTTTTTTGCATTCTTTTAATTGACTATATGCCAAAGGGTCCAAACAATTAATATGAAATACTACGCATGGTCTAGAGGACCAGCTTGATAAAAAAAATTAGAGAGAAAAGATCCGTTTTTCAAAAGAAACAAATTTTTCTTTCACCAGGACAATGCACCCTCCCAAAAAGGCGCTTTAGAATTGGGAAAATTGACCATGATTTGTTGGAACATCAACCTTGTTCGCCAGATTTTACTCCCTCTGAACTTCATGAATTCCCAAATCTGATAAAATTTTTTGCTGGAAAGCGTTTTGGGTCAAATGAAGAGGTAATAGCAGAGGTAAATGGATATTTTGACCTTCCAGAATCGCACTTCAGGGACGGAATCAAGTTATTGGAAAAAACGTTGGACGAAATGTATTCAAATTCAGACAGACTACATTGAGAAATATATTTATTTCTCAAAATAAACTTAGTTCAATGCACCACAACGAAAAATAGTGTCATTTTGTTTATCGCAACATTTTACGAGAAAATTTGAGCAAAAAAGATACCAAAAAAAATGATTTTGAACAAGAGGAAAAACAGTTTTCTCAATTTTCAAAGCGAAATTCAAAATAAAGGCTGTCGGAGGATTCCGTACTACATTGTGTATTTGTAATTAGGAAATTTGACTCAATACTATTTAAAAAAAACAAAACCAAACGGTTTGGGCAGAAAAATCAATCAATCAAAAAACCTTGTCAGTTTTCTGCGCTATACATCTCTAGCTCGATAGCACTAATTTAACCGCAAACTAGATGGCAGGCTAACAAGCTCGATTATAGAAAAAATAAAAGTAATGATTTAGACAATTTTGGTAGAGAACAAAAAAAAAAAGAATATTTTTTAAAGATACCAAAAATAACAACTCTGCAAACAAAAGAGGCCCGCGTAGTCAACCGAAGAAAAATATTGGAATTGAAAACTTGAAATCTCCGAAAAATCGCTTCACAGCAGGAGTCCAATGAAATATACGCGCAATGTGCCCCATAGGGCCCCTCTACAGTTCCACAACTTAACTCAATTTTTTTTATTTTTTTTTTATTTTTATTTAATTCGATTTTCTTCATCTTTTCTTAAGTTCAAAGATAAAATTTCTCGTCGTTAAGACGTTTTTCGAGTTTTAGTCGTCGCCGTCCTCGTTGTTATTTCACTCGGTCTTATTTTTATTTTTCATTTCGAAAAATAAAAAAAAAAAATAATTTTTTTTCCTCATTTCGAAACGAACGCATCACATCTTTGTTGCTGGGATCCGTGTTTATTTTTGTATCTTATTCTTATGCTTAATTTCGAACCGTTTCTGCTGGTCAGTGTTTGTATTTTTGAGAAAAACCAGTAGTTTTGGTTTTTTTTCTCCTTCTTTGTTCCCGTAAACGATCGAATTGTTCGAATAAAATAACTGAAATTATGAATAATAATTTTTTTTTTGTGTTTTTTTCTGGGTATAAAGTATAAAGAAAGACAATAAGTTTCTGATTTTGAAGATGATTAAGGAAAAAAAAAATCAGTCACAATCGATTCAGACTAGTAGAAACTTAAAAAAAAACGTAAGAAAGAAATCACGAAAGAAAAACACAAAAATTTTGGTCAAGTCTCCAAAAACAGAAGATAACCAAGATCTTTAATATCTGGTTATGGATAAGAGAGGTTAAGGCGAACGACATCTTCCTTATAAGTACAATTTCCAATCGGACTAACAATTATTAAGACAAGAAAAATAAGTAGAAAAAAAAGAAATAAGAATAATTTCACAAAAGAAAAATTAACAGCAGTAACAAGAACAACAACACTAAAAACACATTCGAAGAAAGAAACAGATTGGATTGAGATTTTACTTTTTTAAGACCCCCAAGATGTGAAATTGATGGTTCTGTTGCGGTCAAAGTCGAGGTCAGCGCGCACAATATGTAGGTTTTTAATACGCTTGTACTACAACTCACAATTTTGAAAAAAAAAATTTTTTTTTTTTTTAAATATATCTTAACAAAGCATGTTGCGTGTTGCATGATTGCTTTCAATAACATTTCAATAGTGCCGAGAACTCGGCACCATATTTTGGAATTTGCGGCGTGAAGTCTAAGGGATCGTCGTCGTTAATAAGACATGCAAAGCACTTTTCGGCAGATGTTTCATTTATCCAATTCGAAAACCAGATTTACAATAACTATAGATCGAACACTTGAAAGATGCTGGCAACACTGATTCTTATTTTTCAAGACAGTCGTCGTCGGCTTTCAGTAACAAGGGACCTGTATAGTTTGTGCTTTTTTTGATTCTCTTTTTCTTTTTTGCTTTCTGTTACAATGACCTGTGTAGAGTGCAGGTATCACGACAGGTGACTTAAGTAAAATCAGATCAGAATTGAATGTGACGACATGTGGGCTCGATGAAATTCTTGGAAATACGAGAAGAGATTTTTTTTTATATTAAAGAAGACTTTTCGACGATTATTGCGGTTTCTAGATTGTTGACATTTTACTTTAATTATTAAATCATTGCGGGAGATAGAATGCATAATTTATTTTAATTAAAAAAAAAAATGGTGATCAAATGAAAAAATGTTTTTGTGCAGAAAAATGTGTTTTTTAATTAGGAATTAATCGAAGGTGAAGCTGATATAGTTTTAATGCAAATTAGAGATGTGAAGTAAGTAGAACATTGCATCTACTATTGAGATCTTAGCACAGGCTGAACCCTATCATAGTCCCCCTTTGCATTAACTATTAATTGTCCGGATATTGCTCCGGTAAAGTAGTGGAGAGACATGACACTACTTAGATTCTACTATCGGGGATTTTGAAACTATTACTTCACCGGAATCAATCAAGGGCCGTTTTTGAATTGACTATGGACAATAGGACTAGCTAGGGGGTAGTGTGTTGGTCTTGTAATGCGAAGGTCCTGAGTTCAAATCCCGCAATATATAATTCCAATACATTACCTGCTTGGATATACCTTGGTCACCTCAATCTACGAAAATGAAAAATTCGTAGAAAGAGGGTTGTGCGAAGGGCTAACAACCCTTCCACAATAAGTAATGAAAAATGTTAAGGAACCTGAATATCAGGAGGCCAAGGTCTGATTTGGGCTGTAGCGCCATTGTAGATTGTAGATGGACAATAGGACTACGGTTAGAAATCATTCCCCAAAGCAAATTTCTACATTTGGTGCTTGCAAAGTAACAAAATGAACTTTGAACAAGCAGGAGCAACCGCGGTTATCTGGATTTACGATAGCCATGCGAGTTTATCACATTCCAGTCCTGAAAAGTCTCCCACCTTGATACGGACCTATTGCGTTGCTTATAGACCCCTTAAGAACGCTGTTAGACGCGGCAAGAGAAAGGCCATTCAAAATTCCGCCAATGATATATATCACCCTGTTTAAAATTATGAAACATTTGGCGAACAGGAATTTCACAGCCAACTACCCGATCAAATATGTTAACTGAACTCCACTTAACCAGTTGCGGCGATGGAAGGAATAGCTCTCTGATATTTTGAGCACCTTGCCAGAGAAAATATTTGAGAAACAGAGCACTGCCAAGCATCCAATCGCAATCGCTTGACCTTTTTTAACCACCCACCCACTAAAGTATGATGTCTCGTTGTTGGCTCTAGTTAGTACATCTAACCATTTTATGATTCGTGCACAGTGTCCCATCTCAGCATCAAAAAAGAACTGTATGGCATTATAAGAAAGGTAATTGGGAGGCTCTTAATGCATTCTACCGCGCCTTTGATTGGAGGCTATGCTTTGAGTCCGGAAATTGCGAAGTCATCGCACAGCTTGTGACCGAAACAATCATAAAAGGCATTAGGCTATTTATTCCATGCAATCTAAAAAGGATCAAACCTTCGAAAGATTCGTGGTTTACCAATGAGTACAATTAGAGCCAAGAAGCAGTCTTTTCAAGCTTTCTACAACAATCCGACTATACAAAATAGGGACTCATTAAAAGTGTCAAGAAACTCCTGCAATAAAATCTTAAAGCGTGCTAAATTTGAACATGACCAGAAACGTCATTCAGCCCAAAAACTCAAGATCTTTCTGGTCATTTGTAAAATGTGTCAATAACAATTTCAGCACGTCTTCAACACCTCCTCTTCTCGATGGCGACCGAACCGTTGTCGATCCAGTTGAAAAAGCAAACCTTTTGGCAGCAAACTTCGCAAGAAACTCTAAGCTTCCAACATCGAATCAGAGTCCTCCGTGTTTACCTAACTCGGGCTCCTTGCTGCCACCCATTCGTTTCCGAACTAGGGTTATTTCCAGGATCCTGCAGGAGCTCAATACTCACAAGTCTTCTGCCCTGATGGCATCTCCCCCATTGTCCTTAAAAATTGAGCTTCCTCTCTAGCTAAACCTCTTCGTAATCTCTATCAGCTTTCTTACTCTTCAGGGTGCTTTCCCCAGATCTGGAAGGTCGCAAATGTGCAGCCAATCCCAAAGAAAGGAAGTAAAGCGAACCCCGCTAATTATCGCCCCATAGCCATTACCTCAGTGCTTTCAAAAGTAATGGAGACTGCTGTCAATTGCAGGCTCGTTAAATTTCTTCTGGATAAAAATCTCACACATGACCACCAATATGGATTTCGCTCGGGACGTTCAACTGGCGATCTCCTTGTCTATTTAACTGAGCATTGGAACTCCTGCATCCACAAATTCGAAGAAGGTCGTGTACTTGCTCTTGACATTGCTAAAGCGTTCGACAGAGTTTGGCACAAATGTCTCTTAGCTAAGCTGAAGGCCTATGGTTTTAATACAGCTTTTCTTAAATGGATTGAGAGTTTTCTCTCCGAGCGCTCTATTAGAGTCGTGCTAGACGGAGTAATTTCTGCACCCTTTTCCATTGATTCCGGCGTCCCTCAGGATGTCCTGGCATCTATCTCTTAAACATTACGTTCCGACGTTGGCCGCTAATATGTTCTTAAATGGCGTACAAATTTCACCTTCTGCAGACTTCACGTTACTAGGTGTAAAATTTAACAATCGCCTTGATTGGAGCCAACACATCTACGAAGTTGCTCTTGATGCTTCGAAACGTCTAGGTATTCTGCGGAAATACTTTTCTGCGTCCGAACTAGCTACCATTTACAAGGCTTATATCCGACCACGTCTTGAGTACAGCTCGCATGTTTGGGCTGGGGTCCCAAAATCACATCTGGCTCTCCTTGACCGTATCCAGAAACATGCCTTCCGATTAATTGGAAATGAAGCTATATCAGCCTCAGTTGATTCCCTCGAGCACCGTCGAAATATCGGTGTACTCTGCATTTACTATAGATACTTACATGGTAAATGCAGCAAGGAACTAAAAGTCCTAATACCACCTATATTCAATGCCCCCCGAAATACTCCCCAAGCTGCACGCTCACACGAGTATACTGTGAATCCCTTGCCATGGAGAACAGTGAAGTTTAGGCAGTCCTTCATCCCTCGGACGACAGTGTTGTGGAATTCATTACCAGGCAATCTCTTTCCCACTGAATATAACCTTCAGCAGTTTAAGAACAATGTTCACCGCCAGTTAAAACTCTTCCCTCCTGTGTTTCCCTGCTGATTTCCCTATTTCCTCTTGTTTCCTTTACCTACATATGTCGAATTAACTGTGCGTCGCGCATTAAAGGGTGACCTCCTAAGTTAAATTCGATAAACATAAAAAAAAAAAAATAATGCTCTACGAGAGACGAACTCCCAGGTAAACAAGAAATAGTTTCCACCTCTCAGTCAAAAACGGGAAAGAAAGCTCCACGTATAGACGAACTACCAACCAAACTTCTCAAAGCAGACCGGGAAATAACAGGCAATATATTTCTTCCACTGTTTAGTGAGGAGTGAAATGAAGAAAAATATTTGGAGGAATGGAAGACGGGTGGCATTGTGAAGATTCTCAAACAGGAGGATGCGGTGACTGA
The DNA here is from genome assembly GCA_963669355.1 of Chorisops tibialis. Taxonomy (NCBI): domain Eukaryota; kingdom Metazoa; phylum Arthropoda; class Insecta; order Diptera; family Stratiomyidae; genus Chorisops; species Chorisops tibialis. Next base: position 170,238,655 of record OY770264.1, on the reverse strand, counting down.
ACCGAAATGAATGGAGGCAAAACATATCGGAGGCCAAGGCCCAATTTGAACTGTAGCGCCATCGTAATTTAGTAAGCAAGTAAGTAAATGACATCTTAAATGCTTCACTGGAGTGGGGAAGATAATGGACTTGAGTGAGCACTGTTTAACATCTTAAGTCACCTCGATTATGCTGATAACGTGAGCTCTACATAACCATTCGGACCTGGTAACAATGCAAAGAGGCAGGACTGTAAATAAATGTGCATAAAACCAAGTGCATCGAGTTTTTATAACGAACAAGATGTGAAAGAGTTAACTCTTGTTATCTCGGAAGCATTGTCAGCAAAGGCGGCGGAGTCGAAAATGATATTGAGGCTCGTCTAAATAAAGCTTGTTGGGTCTTCGGTATCCATTCCCCTTTCTGAAAGTTAAGACATATCTCCCTTCGCAAAATGCTGCGATTGAAAGAAAAGATTTCCGGATCCTACACTGTTACGCTTTATTATTCGTGACATTTCGGTCTCTGCTGAGACCTTTATCAAACTACGAATAATAAAGCGTAACAGTGTAGAATCCGGAAATTTTTTCTTTCAATTCGAAATGCATTGTGAATATATTCACCAAACCATGCTGCGATTGTTAGACGTAAACGTATTGGATTTAGTGAAATTGTGCAGTTTGTAGAAGGAGTGAGGAATTCTTAGTGAGTTTTTCAGAAATAACTATAAACATCATGCATTTTACATGTTTTAAATTGCAGATCAGTAGCATTCACAGTTTTCAGGAAAATCGACTTTTTGTAAAGTTGTGAAATTGTGTCATATTACATGGGGGTTAGAAGAGGTGCAGCTAATCGTTTAACTTTTTTTTGTCTTACTAATAATTCAAAATAAATATTTAGTGCAAAATTTCAGCTCGATAAATTTAATACGTACAGAGTAAATTTGCTTAGAGTACTTCATCAAAAAGTGCAGATTGTATGGGAGGTGGTGAAAGAAAGGGAAGGACTCAAATAATTTTTATACAGTACATTAAAGTATTATCTTCCAAATTTCAGATTAATAACAGTTATACTTTTCGAGCAAATCCCTTTATTGTTAAATTGCGGAATTGTGTCATTTTGAATGGGAGGGGTTAGAAGAGGTCGAGCTATTTGGCCCGTTCACGAACTTGATTTTCCATTTTTGTTAAAAACGATGTCTAGAAAATTTGAACTTTCTAGCTCAACGCGTTCTCAAGCTAGAGAAGACATGGACGGGCCGGATATCTGGTTTTGAGATTTTTGATTGATTATATGAACTTCTGAATCATTCATTTTTTTCTCCGAGCCTTATTTCTTAGAATTTTGTGGCAAACTTATAATACCCTTAGATTTTATCTTCAGTATAATAAAGAAGTAGAAATCATTAGAAACTAAGACCAAATCGATGGATAAGTTCTTAGCTTTTAAACCGCAATTTAAGTCAGAAACATTAATTAGTTTTGTAGCTAGATCGTCAATCAAAAAATCAAATTCCTGTTAAGACCCCCTATAGGGGCATAGGACAGACACAACTCTCTTCCACAAGGCGCGATCCTGAGCATCGGCTTTAAGCTGTTGCCAGGACTTGTTTATTCCTCTGGCCTTCTGCTCAACTGCTCGCTTCTATGTGTTACACGGTCGACCAACCCGACGTCTTCCTTGAGGGTTATAATCCAGAGCCTGTTTTGCGATGTTTCGCTCTGGTTTCCTCAAAGTATGACCGATCCACTGCCGCTTTCGCCGTTGAATCTCAATACCTATTTTAGTCTGGCGAGTTGTATTCCAAAGTTCGTCGTTTGAGATTACTTCTGGCCAGAATACTCCTAAAATGCGCCGGAGGCATTGGTTTACGAAAGTCTGTAGTTTCTTGGTAAGTCGAACGGTCACTTTCCACGTAGTACAACCATATAACAACACGGATTTGCTAGATCGTAATAAAATTTAATTAAAAAAAAATTGTTAATAATTGTACTTTTTGAAATCAAATTTAAATTGTTATTTCAAACCAGTCGCTCGCCAACCGTTTTCCGGACAAACACTTTCAGTAAAAAATTTTTGCGAATTTAAGCCCGGGTTTTTTTGCTTGACAAAGAAATAAGAATAATTTTCTAGAATTTTGAATTATTTCGGAATTTAGATTAAAACCACATTTTTACATCGGATAATCTTAAAAGGCGTCAGCCAACATCAGCGGAATTATTTAAAGGTCCTTAGAAATATACCATGTTGATGTCAACAGAAACAGCAAACATTTGTATTCATGTGCTTCAATCGCACCAGTTTGAACTGAGCTAAACCATAAGTCTTGAAAATACCCTAAATTTCAGCTGCGGATAATATTAAAAATCTCGAAACTTTATTACTCCCTTCTCCTTATATACGAAGAATTATCAAACATACCTACAAAAAATACGCACCCAATTTATTTCTCATTTCATATTAAAATTGAAAAATCTGTAAACAAATCTTGTATCGCCCGTTGGATAAAAGAAATACAAAAAAAAAAACACATAGAAGATTAAATTCAAAAGAAAAGCTCATTTCAAGCATCTGCAAATTTACGAAACAGCGGATGTTTCACAGTCCTTATTATCGTCATTTTGATTCTCCTGGGTAGGGCAATAAATCTCATCGAAATCAAAACAATAAACCGTCGTCGTCGAATACAGAAAAAGACTTTGGAAGAAGAAACAGAAAAAAAAGGACTTACATATATATTTTTTCTACTATAAAGAAATTCCAGTAATAAATCATCCCGAACATTCTCTTCCGTATGTACCCTTAAATCCAGCCTGGCCGGAACTTAGATCGTATAGTATGTATACATGGGTGTGGGGAATTATAACATAGCCCCCCAATAAGAAAGAACCAATCCATTCGAAGATAGGATATACGTTTCAATAATCGTTGAAATTTTCATTTTTTTTATGGACTCTTTTATTTCATTTCGATATTGGGCAACATCTTGGAAAAATAGCATCCTAAAGACATTCATTTCGATATGCGTGCAACTCTCAAAAATCATGTCGGTGATATTAATTTTGATCCGGAGAATTCCGGGGATGTGTGTAATCCCTCTTCAGAAAAAAAATAAAATAATACATCGCATTCCATATAGTGGAATTATGACGTTCGTGGATGGGCTTATGTGTGTGCCCCAATTCCCAAGAGATTAAAGATTAGAGGGTGGATGGCTGGTAATTGGCGTCAATTTGGTTTTCGCGCCACACTCATCCTCCCCGAATCATACACAGCACATATACAATGAAGGAGTATGTTATTCTGGTTCCAATAAGGGTAGAGGGTCTAAAAAGGACGAAAAAAAAACCCCCCGTAGCAGCTTAAGACCGAAGCAATCTTAGTAATAATAAGAATGAGAACCGGAGAGATACACACTTAGTTCGCCCACTCCTCTAGACCGGGACGAAAAGAATGCCCGGTAATACCGTAGAGAGATGATTAAGGGAATGTTTTCGCATCATATTTCATTTATTAGCAACGGGAAAAAAGAGCAAAAAAGTAGAGGGTGGCTACATGGAATTGGCATTAGTGCATACACGAACCATTGTTGTATACAGCAGACAATCCCTCGAAAGTGATGCAACACAACAAAAACAAACATATTACGTAACACAGAGTGTTTTTGACTTTCAACCAATGCCGCCGTACCACTTCATCGCCAACCCCAGAAACCCAATCCAACCTGACTTAGTAAAAAGAGGGTTGATGAAAATATACTTGAAGGGGTTTTCAGGCAACCTAATTTTTTTTTTTGTTTTTGTTCTTAGTCATTATCTTTTCTTCTTAAAATACTTCATCAACAAACTCTTGAATCTTTTCGATCTTTCCATCAAGTGGTTCTGTTGTTGATTTTTAACCAGAAAAAAAAATGTTTTCTTTTTTGTATTATTATTTTACACCAACCCCAAATCGAAAAATTTTCAGTTTCTGCAACAATATATAAAACCAGCCCAATCATTTGAAACCAACCCCTTTTTTCGCGTCCTTGTCTTATCGAGAACAACTTCGCTGGTTTGTTTTTTCGAGGGGATATTTTTATTTTTTTATTATGGTTATTTCAGAGTTATGTCTATATGTTTTTAAAAGTGTAATTAACGTTTACGTTAATGGGATTTACAACACCACCATCCACCATAAAAGAAACCGGGGAGGAAGAAAGAACAGACCGAATTCGGCTGAGGGCTAAGTTGAGAAAATTTTAATTAAAATGAAATGTAATGAGAAAGTAGGTTGCACGACTACTATAGATGCTCGTTTCTTTTAGGTTTCTTTTTAATGGTGGAGAGGGGAAGCGGTAGTGCTCTAAGGATCTAAGATTGTCGTTCATCTTAAAATTTAGAATTTTGGTTTTTAAAAGGATTTAGTTCTTGGAGTTTGGTCGATGATTTAAGCATGAAGACATTTATCAATTTTAAGTAAGAAAAGGTGTAGATTGCGCAAGAATTTTATGAAATGGTGCATTAATTACATAAAATGTGCGCCAAAGAAGTGAAAAGAAATACAGGAAATGAGCACTGATTATATGCAAAGCTAGGCGTATTCAAGATGCACCAGAAATAGGTATGAAATTGGTGTCCATGTAACAGATAAACTGCGGCGTTCGATCCCAACCTCTGGCAGACAAGTCCGGAAGATTCACACAAGTTCGGTGTTGTAGGTATTATTACCTGTATTGAGTGTTAGAATACCTCTAGGTAAAAATATGTAATCTCTCCCTCGGCCATCCCCTTTATTCCGCGAATTTTTTGACCTCGTATTTAATCTCTCATGCAGTAATTAACACTTAGAACCATTCGCCGATCAGTTTAACATCCGTCGGTCTGTGAGACTTAATCCGAGGACTGGAGTGCTAAAATTTAGGAACTATAAATGATTAAAGCATGTATAGTAGGAAGTATTAGATTTAAGCAAGATCATTTTAAACCCCATCCATAAATCAAACCCATCGGCACTATTCGATTTTCGAGTCATCTAATTTATGAACCGACGAAAAGTCTACCCAGTAGAAACTTCCAACATCTTAAACCTTAAGAATTTCCAAAATAACTAAAAAGCAAAAAAAAAATTCTCAACCAAACCCCAAAAAAATAAACGAAGAAAAAAAGCGTGATCCTCATCATCAACATCCTGCAAAAGAATTGTCTCAAAAATTCACCAATGGAGTCACATTTAAGGCCGCTGGTGTTTTTGAGAATTTCAAATGGAATTAACGCGCTTGGTCATCATTAAAAAAAAAAAAAAACGAAAAAAGAAATAAAAAGCGCACATATAAGATGACCATCTTCCAAAACGCGCTAACCGAATTTGGTATTCGACTCTTTCTCATCTTCAAAAACAGACGCATCGCATAAAAGGAATGACGATGATGGGATCTTAAAAATCAACTAAAAAGAATAAAACAAAACTTGCCGTACTAAATCGAAACATAATTTAGAGAGACGATACGAGTATATGCCTCATGTCTCATATGTGATTCACACACAGGAGATTAAACCGAATCCCAATGGGCCAAAAAAAAAAACAACAACCGAAAACCCAATTTTATACCTAAAAACAAAATCCACCCAATGGAATTTTTCACATCTCATCAATGGGATCCCGAAAATTTTGTGTGCAGAAAAATTTTTTCAATTCAGTACCACTCAAAGCACAATTTCGATATCTCAAATTTAATTCGATATGGTCTTATCGTCAGAACATTCGCTAATAATTACCGATTAATTCCTGAAAACCGATTCTAATTAAATGCGACATTCTCGTGTTTAATTGGGTTTAAGTATTTTATGCGATTTGAGCTCTAGCGTAAATCCGTACAAAGGAAAAATGCCGACGCGTTTTCATACAAAGTGGCGGTGCGATGTTAACACATAACACCCCCACTATCACAACCACCACATTTTTTTTTTTTTTTTCAAATATATTTCGCGCTTTTGTATCACAAACAGCAACAACAAACACTGAAAATAGATTATCCCTCCAAAGAGCACACGTATCGGGATTAATTCCCATAAAGCAGCACTTTTCTAAGCCATCCGGAGAAGCCGCACAAAATAAAAAAAAAAATTAAAATGTAGTAAACTAAAGCGAAAGTTCAAAGCGTTTGTGGCAAACGGATATCGGATAAAATTACTCAAAGGGATTTCATTAAATGTCACAAACGTTTTACCGATTAAATCGCCTTAAAATGTATTGCATTCGCTACCGGATAGAACAGCTATTAAAACGAGACTAGGAAAAGTTGTATATACATTTGTTGGATATTAAAATGAATTTCCCATATTCGATTCAAAGTACTCTGTTAGATCCTATATTGAAGGACTTGTATTGTATTTCAAAATTTTGAATTTCGAAAAATTATAGTCAAACATTAAAATCGAATTTCAAAATGTTAAATCAAAAGGATAATAAATTTGAAATTCATCTTTTAAAATTTTGTTATATATATGGGAATTTTGGTTTTTCAACGCCAAAATTTCGATAGAAAAAATGTTAAATTGTATTGACCTACAGTTTCAAATGTGAAATTCTACTCGAACTAATTTCGTTTTACTATTGTACAAATTGAAAGCTGAACTGGAGAATGGGGAGGAAAGGGGTCTACAGTGGGGACTTTTTAACATTTTGGGTTACACTGATTATGCTAATGAAGTGGGTTTGTTTGCACATAACCGTTTGGATTTTGAGTCAAATGTTCGTTCGTTGCATTCTAAATGTAAGGGGGCAGGACTGTAAATAAATGTGCACAAAACCAAGTACATGTACATGGGTTCGAACAAAAATGCACCGATTGGTCGTAATGGACAAGGTATGGAAGATGTGCAACTGTTTGTTACCTCGGAGTCATTGGCAGCATTGACGGCGGAGCCGAAAATAATTTAGGGGCTCGTATAAATCGGTATCTCTTCCCTTTCTGGAGGTTAGGAGAGATCTTCGTTCACACAATCCGTGTTATAATATGGTTATACTACATCGAATGTAACCATGAGGCTTACCTAAGAAACTGCAAACTTTTGTAAACCAATGACACCAAAGTATTTTAGGGATATTGAGGCCAGAAGTAATCTCCAACGACGAAACTTTTGATTAAAACTGAACAGACGACTCAAAAAGGCACTAAGATTTAAAGGCGAAAATAGCATTGGATGGGTCACACTTTGAGAAAATTAAAGCAAACCATCAAGAAAGACGTTGAGTTGATTGACCATGTAGCACGGAAGTGAGCAGTTGAGCAGGAGGCCAGAGGAATAAACAAGTCCTTGCGACAATTAAAGGCCGATGCACAGGATTGCGCATTGTGGAAGTGAAATGATTTTTTCCAATATCCCTATAAGGGGTCTTAACAGGAAATTGATTGATTGGCTGGTAGTACGATAAAAAAATGTGCTACTGCAGACACAATATGAAAAAAAATTTTTTCTTACTAGTAGATTTTGCACTGTTCCCATTTAAAGTTGGGTATCATATCTCACAAAATCTCCCATTTCCAATTTAATTTTTAAACAATCCTCTATCACCTATCTACTGTTTCAAAATACTTTTGCTAAAATCCCGTTTCTCAAAAAAAAAACAACAATTTTTTAGATAATATCCTGCGACAAAGCCAATTTTTTATTGGAATTTTTGAAATTGAGCTACATAGGGCTTTCTTGCATGCGAGAATACTAACCATTATTAAAAAAGTTTTACCAAAAATTGATTTAAAAAGTATACTCAAAATACTAACATCTTCACATATCAAGAAATGACAATTTAAATCAATAATTAAAACTGACCATGTTTTGGTGTGGGTTCATTAAAGTCGGAAAATATTTTGTTTTTACTAGCATTGACAAAATTAGAAAATTCAGTGCAAGATATACTGAGCAGCAAATGTAAAATCAACTAAATACTATACTTTCGACAAACGTGACTTTTTTGCTTAGGCATCAGCATCAAGCATTAGGCGTGCAGAGTTTGGTCCAATTAACCACATTAATTCATCCTTTTTCAATGCATTAACTGGCCATAGACGTTCGAATAAGTCACAGGAGCACTTAGAACCTTTACTTTGATAAAGGTGTGGTTTGAGGCACTACTCATATCATTATATCTGATACTAAGCGTACTTCAACATAACATTTCCCACGTCTAGGTAGGCAAATGTATAAAACTTATAAGAGCTGTGCTTAATTACCAATTGTTATTGTTGGATTTCAATCACACGGGGACATCTGCTGCCGTGCATCGCTAAAATTATAATAGTTTTACTCTAGTCAAATTTTAAAAAAGAAAAAACATTTAAAAAAAATATTAAAAAAAACATAACAGAATTATAATTGGGCTTGAAGCCCAATCATATGATACTCTAGATGAGGTGGAAATGACTTTAATATACCGGAAAATATGTCATCTCAAATTCTTTCGAATAGTGAATAAAGACTTCTGCATGGGAGGTGGTAGAAGTAGAAGGGGAGGTTTTTATTTTTCGCATATGACACCGAACATGTCATGCAAAATGTTTTTTGCTGAATTTAAAGTTTTTAGTTTTCATTATTTTTAAAGAAATTAGTCATAGTTTTCCTGAAATTGGGGCATTTGTATCGGAGGTGGCAGAGGAATTGGAGCGTTTAAGATGATTTTGAAACTACTTATCATCATCCTTATCACCATGCTTTGATTCAATTTCAAAGTCGATAGCTGTCATATCTATACTTGAAGGAGAAATGCTTTTCTTGAATTTAAAATACAGATATTTGTATGAGAGGTGGTAGAAGGAGTGAAGCGGAGCTGATAATTTTTTCTAACAGTTATTTCAATTACTAAGAAACAAATTCTGGCAAAATTTGAAGTTTGTACTTTTTCTAGTTTGAATGGAAATCGATAAAATGCATTTAACAAAAATTATGCATTTGTATGGGAGGGGGTAGAAGGAGTGTACGGATCAAAATAATTTTTTTTATATTATTAATATTTCTATTTGTATAGTTTATACAAAATATCAAGTTGATAGCTTTAATAGTTTCGAAGAAAAATAATTTAATTTAAATTTCAAAATTTCATGAAATTTGCATGGGACGGGGTAGAAGGAGTGAGGTGAAGTTGATAATTATTTTTAAAATAAATTGCAATTATTCTAGAATTAATTCTGACAAAATTTCGTCTTTTCAGCTTTACTAGTTTGAATGTAAATCGAAAATATGTATTTTTCAAAATTGTCCATTTGTATGGGAGGTGGTAGAAGGAGTAACGGGATCGGATCAATATTTCGTGATATAAATGACATCTATACCATAAGACTTCGACTTAAGTTTCAAGTCGATAGTTTAAAAAGTTTCAAAGAAAAATCAATTTCTTAATATTTCGAAATTTCATCAAATTTGTATGGGAGGGGGTAAAAGGAGTGGGGGGATGTAGCCCATTCACGAACTTTAAGTTACTTTTTTGATAAAAATGACACACAAAAATGCTTAGCACTATAGCTCAAGGCTTTCGTGAGTTATGCTATAGACAGACGCACAGACGGACAGACAGACAGACAGACAGACAGACGAACAGACGGACAGACGGTCACTCGGAATCGAGGTTTTTGAGCGACAACAAATATTTCTGTACCCTTGGCGGCTCTGTGCGAGCGTTATTTCTTAGCGTTACAAACGGTAAGGCAAACACAATATACTCTCAGATTTCATCTAGATTATAAAAATCTTTAAATGAATCGAAACCCGGGCCAGCCATGTGTCGAGCGAGCATTCTAGTACTAAGCCGTCGACGCTGATAAGCTTAGTTTGCCAAAATGTGGTCATCTACATAAAGTTGTCAGTTTTTTTTAAGGATTTCCCATCTTAAAACCTTTTTTTCGGAGGATATTATTTGGATCTGAAAGTTCTTATAATACTTTCATGTTTCAAACAATTTAATAAAAAAAGCCGGAAGTCTGTGGGTGCTACCGTTTGGAATTTCCATCGGTCACTTACATCAACAGAAAATTTCGAAAAATACAAGGGAAACTCTGATTTCTGGTGAGCTAATTGCTCGAACCTACTTCCCATAGTACAACTACGAATATATTTCAGAAATGTGACTAGAAGGTGCTCGAAGACTTGACTAGAGTGTTTCTATGCCCAGGCAATATGCCTAAAATTAGCTTTTTACGTGAATTTGGAGATTCGATCCATTCCGATACTTTCGAAAGCCGGTATGAATGAAAAGTAAAATGGTTCCAGTTATAAAGTTTAAGCACTAAAACTCATTCTAAATGATTTCGTCAATACGATACAAAATTCTTGTATTGCATAGGAAAAAAAATAATTAAGAAATCAGCTTCAGTCTTTGTATTAAAAAACAATTTTCGATTTTGTAAAAAAAAAAACGATTTTTAAAACTAGCCAAATGGCTCGATTTCAAAATCAAGCGATTTTGGCATACTGTAAAAGGGAGATTTTTTAGAGGACTGCCCAGTGAAATCATCGAAATTTACTAAACCAAAACGAATCTATCGATTATTGTTTTTACGCCTTTTCTCCGAAAAATAAGAAAAATTATCGGTTTAGATTTTTTAACAAGAAAACATTTATTATTTCCACAAATATTTCTTTCACTCATTCATTTTTGACTCATGCAAACAAAAATTATCGCTATTTTACCTATATAAAAATTAATTGTATTAAATATTCAGCGTCACTATTTTTTTATTATTATTATTCACGTCTTTGTTTTGCTTTTTAAACATTTTTTTTTAATTCCAATTATTAAAATAAAATTGTTATAATTTTTAATTGTTACTGTTCGATTATTTATGGGTTTGTAGTTTTTGATTATTTTCATTATTTAAAATTAATTATTTTCGATTTTGAAAATCAAATTTTTTTATTAAGTACAAATATTCAAATACACGAGGGTTGATTAATAAGTACTTGTTTTATGTTTTCTCTATATTACAGTTCGAACAGACTTCAAACTTGGGAACTTATAAATCATCCTCCGTTTTTTATATCAATAATCATAAAAATAAATTTTTAGAATACTTTCACTTAATTTCTGCTAATCATATGGAATTATATTCGTATTGTATCGATTGTATCGTTTTATTTTGCAATTTTAATGATTTATTTTGTATCGACTTTTTTTTATTAATTTTTGTGTATCTCCTTTACATTATCAATTAATGATTTGCATAGTTCTGGCAAATATAAATCTATATCAATAAAATATAACTATAATTATTGCACTACTAAACCCAGTTAAAGTAAATTTTTGATAGGAATGAACAAATTATTGCGATAGTCTTTCGTACATATAAATTGTTGCAGAATTTTACGGTTCATCTGTAGGTGTGTGGAATTTTTGAAATTGGTAATGAAGCTGAACACTAGAACTTGAGTGCATTGGAGATCTTTAATTTAAATATTTTGATCATTTGATAAATTTATATGGTCACGTGCTGCTCGTCAGGTCTTTGGTATCCTTTCCCCTCTGTGGAGGTTAAGAGCGATCTCCTTTTGCACGAAGCTGCAAGTTTTTGACGCATGCGTCAAATCAGTGTTGTTGTATGGTTGTACTACGTGGAAAGTGACCGTTCGACTTATCAAGAAACTACAGACTTTCGTGAACCAATGCCCCCGACGCATTTTAGGAATATTCTAGCCAGAAGTGATCTGCAACGACGAACTTTGGAGTACAACTGGCCAGACTAAAATAGGTATTGAGATTCAAAGGCGGAAGTGGCAGTGGATCGGTCATACTTTGAGGAAACCAGAGCGAAACATCGCCATACAGGCTCTGGATTATAATCCTTAAGGAAGATGTCAGGTTGGTTGACCATGTAATACATGGAAGCGAGCAGTTGAGCAGGAGGCCAGAGGAATAAATAAGTCCTGGCAACAGCTTAAGGCCGATGCTCAGGATCGCGTCTAGTGGAAGAGAGTTGTTTCTGTCCTATGGCCCTATAGGGGGTCTTAACAGGGATTTGACGTGCTGCTTAATCATTTATAAAGGAGTTTACTGTGGAACAGGATACAGCCGGAGACCCAAGGTTCCACACAATAAATTACTTCACAGTATCTAAAGTAACCCCGCTTTCAGTGTAGAAAGAAAGACATGGCTACGAAGTCAAGCAGTCGGTCTAGTCGTTTTCTAAATTGATTACTTTTTTGAAAATTTATTTCTTTATCTTTGGCAAAATGATACCAAATATTAAAAAAAAGATACTTGAAACAACATTTTACGATCAACTATGGCTTGGCGAAAGCTTTCACAGTGCATTTCGAATTAAAAGGAAAGATTTCCGGATTCCACACTATTACGTTTTATTATTCATGACGTCTCGGTCTCTGCTGAGACCTTTATCAATTCTTAGCAGTTTGATAAACGTCTCAGCAGAAACCGAAACGCTACGAATAATAAAGCGTAACAGTGTAGAATCCGGAAATCTTTCCTTTTAAGTCACAATTATTCGTTAACAAAGAGCTTCGAAGCATTTTAAATTTCAGCTCGGTAGCTTTTATATTTACTTATAGTTAAAGGTGGGAAAATGACTGGTTTGCATAGGAGGTGGCAGAAGGAGTGATGAGATTAATGTTTTCACTTCTTACTAAAGTTGAACCAATTTATTTGACAGCAAATTCGATCTTGAGAAATTTGAAGGATTCCGAAAAAAATGTTTTTTTTGTATTTCATGAAACTGTGCAGTTTATGCTAGAGGGGGTAGAAGGTATGTGAGATTCTACTGATTTCTAAAGCAAACGTGATCGCAATTCGAAATTTCAATACGTTCTCGAGGTAGAGAGGGCGCGGACGAACTGACACACGGACAATCGTTTTTGATTTTTTGGAGTGACCCCAAGAACTTCTACGCAAACTATTTTATTCTCCAAGTTTTATTTCCTAGAGTTACCAACATAACAGTAAGCTTATATTACTTTCAGATCAGATTAGTGAATAAAGATGAAAATGAGGACATAGCATTTACATGAACTAGCACAAGCCATTGAATATTCTGTACCAAGAGCTTCTTGTTGAAAATTTAAATTCACAGAGATTTGGTACCAAGAGCTCATTTATGAAAATTTCAATTTCTATTGTAAAAAAGTTCAAACTGTTGACAATTCACGTAAGAGAGGTTTGAATTTAGTTAATGTAATCATTTCAAAATCAATTTTTCATCTAAAACTAAATTGGTTAATTGAAATTCTGGATTGAATAAAATTCAGTTCTATTTAATTATTAAACGATGATCACTCCTTTTAGATGCTAACAGAAGATTTGCGAAAGGAACTTTTATTGGTAAAAAAGGGGCCATACGATCATCAATCAAATCAATCAAATTCCTGTTAAGACCCCCTATAGGGGCATAGGACAGAAACAACTCTCTTTCACAAGGCCCGATCCTGAGCATCGGCCTTAAGCAGTTGCCAGGACTTGTTCATTGCCATACGATCATAATAGCCAGATATTTCGATGAAAAATTAAGAATTGCTATTTTCAAATATAGGGTGTTTGAGCAAGAGGTGTCGGGTTGGAGAGACCTATTATTTGATGTCGCTTGATAATTGTCATCTATATGTGTGAGAAATTTACCATGGAACGCTACACAGTCGTTGAATTTTATTACGAAAAGTCGCATTCAATTGCAGTAACGATACACAAAATTCGAGCAAATTTTGATCAAAATCATGTGTTTTCTGAGACGAGTGTGCGCGACCTACTCACAAAATTCCAAAAGTCTGGCTCAGTTCAAGATGTGAAGACACCGAAACGATGCACCGGATGTTCGACCGAAAATATCGCCGCAGGACAGTGTTAAAAACGATCCAAACACCCCTATTCGTCACTGTGCTCAAAAACTCGACCTCTCCACTTCCACACTGTAGCGAATATTGACGATATATTCGGCTCTGCATGCATATAAGGTCCAATGGACTCAAGAACTGCAGCCAGCCACCATTAGTGATTGGGTCTTGGAAACAAATCCTACACCTCTTGTTGATACAGCCCATAGCAATTTGGTCACTCCAAGGATGTGGTTGCTTGCGAAACATTTTAAAAATATGCTTCAACATTTTCTGATTGCAAAATTCTGTGGGCCTTTGAAATCATTTAGTAAGACCGAGGCGCTACCGGCCTTAATAAATTCTATCACTGGAATATTTCGGCGAAATGCCTTTTGTTAGTGTTTTCCGGAATAAAGAACAAGAACAACCAATATCAAAAAATTTTGGTTTTGAGGTTTTTAGCTCAACGGTGTCTATTGAGCCTGCTCTGTTTAGTCCAATAAGAAGCTATAAAATTGCTTACAAATGACTTTGTTTGTTCATGTACCAAGGTTTAGGTTTAGTTTATAGAAAGATGGTTTCATAGAGCCACAATGCACTGGGGCCATCTAATTGCGTCCATTATACTCCACCTATTTATTATAAGATGGAAGTCACTCCTCTTGTTCTAACCACTTGGTTCGGTTTGCGAACCGAAGGAGGCTCTAAAGTTTGACGCCTTTGAGGTCATCTAGTTCAGAAAAGAATCTAGAGCCTAAAAAAAGGAGATGACTGTTAGAGATTTACGAACAGTGACAAAGATAATGTTCGATAGATGCTCTCCCAATCCGTAGCCCGAATTCGTGCAACTTTAGGTACCAAATTCTAAATTGATACGTTAACGTTCATCCAAAACACAAATTAGAAAAAAAATTTATTTTCGCAAAGTCCAAACCAAAGCTTTTACATCCGATGTAGACAATCTGTTAGGCTCAATTGCAGTATGCGATACAGAATCTTTTGATGGAGCAGTTTCTGAAATAAGTTTTCATTATACTTGTAAAGCGTTAGGAGTTCTAAATCCATTGTGATCCCTGCAGCTTTCGGATGGAGTGCCTAATCGAACTCCACTTTCTTTTTCTCGTCTATGTTCAGAGGCATGGAATAAAGTTCTAAACTAGTTATGTGAGTATTTTTATCTAGTAGGATGCTTCATAACCGCAATGCGTGGTCATATCGATTAGTATTTTGCAAATAGTAATTGATTACCATACCGAAGAAGAGTGTTGCAAAAAATAGCTAAGAAACCATACTTTGCCTGCTATTAGTTCTTACATCGATGCTTAGTAATGTGAAAAATTTTCAGTACATAACATACTCCTCATCGATGTTTTCCCTTAGAAATTAGCCAACATAGAGATCAATAGTAATTATTACTGAATCGATGTGGTAAGCATTACCGACTCTATTTAGAGTTAATTCTTTTAACATGCTAGATTGCCCACCCTTACGAGTTCGTGTGCTTAAATTTTATAAATATATATTTTAGGGCTACGGTAAGATATGCAAAGTTCAAATTTGGAATGTAAAGCAAAAAAATAGATTAGACCTAAACAGTTGCAGATGTGGAACCCTTGCTGTGTTTCAGATATATAGATCCCAAAACTCAAAAATTTTGATTGTTTCATACAAAAGTATAAATTTGGCAATTTTTAAATAAAACAATTATCACCGAAACTTTTAAATTTGCTAAAATTAATTTCATTCAACCTCGATATAGCCTAGTGGGTAGCGTGTTGGTCTACAACGTAAAGGTCGTGAGGTCAAATCGCGGTCGACGTATAAATTGAACGCAATGCCTGCGTGGGTAGGTCTGGATTACTTCAATTTGGAAAAAATCGTAGATAAAGGGTTGTTCAAAGGGCTAACAACCGTTCTACAGTATCAAATTAAAAAATGTTAAGCAACCTGAAGATCAGGATGCGATTGCTCGATTTGGGCTGTAGTGGTGTTGAAGAAGCTAGGATGTGGCCTAGTGGGTAGCGTGTTGGTCTACAATGCAAAGGTCGTGAGTTCAAATCCCGGTCGACGCATAATTCCAGCACACTGCCTGCTTGGGTATACCTTGGTCACCTCAATCTACGAAAAATAAAAAATTAAACAGAGGGTTATGCGAAGGTCTAACAACCCTTCCACAATAAATAATGATAAATGTTAAGGAACCTGAAGATCAGGAGGCCAAAGCCCGATTCGGGCTGTAGTACCATTGCAGAAGTGTAGAAGCATTGAAGAAGAAGTCGTTCTCACTCCGCTTCCCCTACCTTCCAAATCCCATTCCTTCCCTCCATGACTGTGTTTGCGCATTGCACATAAAGGACTATATTGCCTACAACACAAGTCATTCTGCAAAAAAAAAGATATATATTTTTAAATTTCACTACCAGACCACCTAGACGATGTTGCATGTCAACATGAAATGAAATCGGAACGCCAAATTAAACTTAATATTGACTCTTGACGTATCTCCAACTTTTGCTAAGAATAATAAAGTTGCACCCGATTTTATGGCAGATATTTTATTTTATTATTATTTAAATAAAGTTTTTATTGTTAGTGCTAAATGTAAATTCTAAAGATTTATTTTTATTTTTATTTAACGGATAAGACTAGAGTATGACTCTTCATTTTTTCCGCAAGGGAACTCATATTGATAGTGTTCGGCCAGAATTTATATATTATTCGTAGACATATTTTGTTGAAAGCTTGGAATTTATGAGATTTCATTTCAGTATATCAGGACTAATTTTTATTTTATTACTTCTGAACACAAAAATGGTTTGGTTTGTTCTATGTACTGATCACACTTTCTTTATTTGTGTATTTTTTTCGGTAACTCTTCGTAGCGAATTCCATTGGCATCATAACCATACTATCTAGCATTAGAATATGGCAGCAGAAATTAATATTAGGAGTACAAATAAGTTTCTACCGTTTGACAGAAGATGGCTCCACCAGAAGGTTATGTTGAAATTGTCAAACGTAATATCGTAAGTTTGGGCATCTGGTAACAACATAACTTTGAAGTATTAGTGACTCCGTATCACGTTTTGTGCCTAGTTTTGTACCTAGTAAGCGTCATTTGCGGGAACTTTTGATTTACTTCTTTAAATTGAAGAAATCTGTAGTTGTGGCGCATCGATTATATCACATGTCGTGAGACTGCTTTAAGGGAGAAAAGTTGTCGTTTGAAATGCTGCTTGCCAGGCATAACAGAAAGGGTTTTTGCATCGTGTAGTCACTGGTGATGAAAAATGGATCCACCACGATAACCCAAAGAAGAGAAAATCATAGAGACCATTCTTCAACATCGACAGCCAAACCGAATATTCATAGAAAAAAACTCATGCTGTGCATTTGGTGGGATCAGCCTGATGTCGTGTAGTATGAGTTGCTCAAACCGGGTGAAACCATTACTGGAGCTCTCTACCGAACACAATCAATGAGATTGAGCAGAGCATTCAAGGAAAATCGCGCCCATTACTACTCCAGACATGACAAAATTATTCTCCTACGTGATATTGTTCGTCCGCATGTTGCGACGCCGGTCAAAACCTATTTGGAAACACTTAATTGTGAAGTCTTTACACACCCACCGCATTTACCAGATACTACTCCTTGCGATTATTACTTGTTCCGGTCGATGGCACATGGCCTGTCTAAGCAGCACCTTACATCATATGAAGATACTAAAAATTGAATCGATTCGTGGATAGCCACAAAAGATGGTATGCGAATGCTACCAGAAAGATTGGAAAAAGTAGTGGACAATGCCGTTCTTTCCTAATTTTTGATAGAAAACAGCGGCAACCTATGTGTACTCCTAATAGTACCACTGTGTCCAAAAAGTAGTCGGAATTTTTTTATAAATCAAAAAATCTTTATTTATTCTTTCAAATCAATTTCGTCCCCTTCAAAATAGTCCCCTCTCGATATAATACACCTATGTCACCGCTTTTTCCAGTCCTCGAAGCATGCCAAAAAGTCTTCTTCCGGTATAGCCTTCAGAGCGCGCGCCGATTCTCGTTGAATGTGTTCAATCGACTCAAAACGGATTCCTCGGAGTGGTCTTTTGAGTTTTCGAAATAGCCAGAAGTCACACGGAGCCAAATCAGGTGAATAAGGTGGTTGCGGAACGATATTGGTTGCATTTTTGGCGAAAAAGTCACGAAGAATCAGTGCAGTCTGAGATGGCGCATTATCGAGGTGTAAAAACCAAGAGTTGTCTCCGGCCTCTTTTTACGAATAGCTTCACGCAAACGACGCATAACACTTAAATAGTATTCCTTGTTGACAGTTTGACTGGGCGCAAGGAATTCATAGTGCACTACACCATGAAAATCGAAGAAAACAGTCAACATCACTTTGATTTCTGAGCGACTTTGACGCGGTCTTGTTGTTGATGTGTTATGTTGTTGATGTTGATGTTGATGTTGTTGATTTTGGTAGAGCTCGGTCCTCGTAAGCCGTCTCCAACATTTGCAACGTTTCTGCAGCATTTATTCCATTCAGGAAACAAAAATTTGATCGCACTTCTTTGTTGAATAATTTCAGACATTGTAAAAATCGCCAAATTCATTTTTTGTGTCGCACAAAAACAAGCGTAACTCAAACACTAATGAATATTTTCACATATAATTTGGCATGGAAGTCAGTAACAGTTGTACTAACTTAAAAAAAAATATATTGAGCGAAAATATTTACCCGCGTAATTTAAATCGAAAAATTCCGACTAGTTTTTGGACACAGTAGTATATGCCATAAAATCTGCGACTCTTGCCACACGAAGTTTTGATTCACTATGATGTTTAGATTTTCTTATTCGATTTCATTCAGGAAATTAAGGAGTACTTTCGTTTCGTTTTTAATAAGGTGTCATACGGAAGATTGAAATTTCTACTGAATATTTCAGCGTTGCTTCGCATTCTTGTAAAGTGAATTTCAAATAGCTTTCCTACTCTCCGGCTTGTACTTATCTCAGAACCAGAGCATATACTTAAGCACAGCTAACATAGTTTTCTTGTAATTAATATATAATCAGGTCACAGTGTTTTTCATACTAATGAAAGTCGATTGAATAATTTGAAGATACGCCACAAATAGCTGCATGTGGATTTCCTCTATAGAATTTTCTCACAGTACGTTTCGATGAATTTGTTGCCGTAGATCTAACTATGTTTTGGATAAAGTGAATCTATGTTAAAAGCCATTTCAGTCGAGTTCGCTCCAGGCTAGTTTGGATAAGTGCCGTCCAATAATTAATGCCAATATTTAATTTGGGTACTCTTACCCAGATAATCCACTGCTAAACTTTAACGTAACTGTTTGCTGTCATGGGCTTTGGTTCTTAGGGTCCTGCAACTGTTATTATATCCTGAATCGTGAATCGTTTTGCTTTAATCCCAGATATTTTAGGTGCTGCGCGAATTTGATCATCGGCATTTAGTTGTTCACAAGACGTGCTTGTTCCTCTAGTATTCTTCTTCTGCTTTCTTCCGTGTAAGCCGACAATGACGTTTTTTTCTCACAGATGGTAATTTTAGCTTCCTCAAAGCGTGACCTACCCACTTCTACTTTCACCTTTAAATATGAATGACATTCTTAGTTCGTCCAGTTGTACTCTAAAGCTTTTCGTTGCGTCTAGAATATCTCCAAAATGATTTACGAAGGCATTCAGCTTCTTTGAAATATATCAGTTTCCTTAAAAGCATTCAACTGTTTATTAACACGGCTTGGAAACATGGAAACAAAATCTCGCAGCTTCATGTGAAAATAGATATTTTTTAGCCTCCAGAAAGGGAAAAGATACCAAACGCTCTGTCCTCCTTGCTGACAATGTTTCCAAGCATACTGAAATTCTTGCATCTCTTCCATTTTGTCCGCTCAAGACAATCAGTGTTCTTGTTCTAGATCCCAAGTATTTGGTTTTACGCGCATTTCTTTTCAGTACTGCCTCTTTGCATAAATACTACTAAATAGTCGATTCAAATCTCCTGTTCTATTCTGGTGTAGGAGACCTCCTTAACAATATTTTTCCTTTGCGGATGATGCCATTTTCATCACTAGGCTAATGATAATTGTTCTCATGGGATTACGAAACACCAAATGTTATTGTTCTTTCCATTCGACGAGCAAATTAAAACAAACAACCAAATGTTTCCAAATACATTTACCAATTCCAAGGCGAACATAATCAGTCACTTCTGACATAATCTTCCTAATCCATTATTTTTATTTTCTATTCTATTTTATCGGCACTAAGTTTCTGCAACTATTGCCATTGTGGCGATCCTTCATTGTTCCAATGCTATTTTTTCATTTTCGCAAAATTCAAACATGATGTAAATCAGTGACGGGGAAACATTACATAAATATAACTTAAAATAAACACAGCCTTGTCTCCTAAAACAACATAACTTTAAAATTCACTCCCAAAAAATAATAATTTAACTAAAACACCAGATTTTTTTTTTTTCATAATATAGAACTACATATTTATATTTCCATAATAATTTTTCTCATCATTCAGGTTTTTTTTTTGTTTTCACAAAAACAAATAAAAAATTAATTACGTATATCAAGTTTCATGTTTTTTGTATCATTCACTTTTTTTTGTTTTGTTTTCTGTATTATTTATATAAATTCTAAAGTTAAAAATCTTTTTACAATAACGAAGCAACAAATTTTACTACTAAATAAAAAAATCAAAAATAAAATAAAACAAAAAATATAATAATAATAATAATAATAATAGAAAAAAAATAATATAAAAATATAACTTGCAAGGAATCTAAGCAAATCACATTTTCCCTTTTTTCGTAAATGTTTTTTTTTTTTTTTCTTGTGATAAAAAAGAAAAATACACAAAAATTAAATAATTTCAATTGTTAAAAAAAAAAAAATTAAATCGAATTTCATTTTAATTTTGTGTATTATTTGTTTTTTAATAAAATAGTTTTACTTTTTTTTCGCTCTCTCTCTCTCTTTCTAAAAAAAAACAATGCCCATATAGCTTTACAATTAAAGCAGAATGATTTTTTCAAAATTTATTATGATTGAAAATTTGTAAAAAAAAAAAAAAATTAGACGGGGGACTAAAAGCATTTATACATCTAAAAATATAAAACGAGAAAAAAAATAATAATAAAATAAAGAGTAATAATTTAACCGAATTACGTATTTGCTTTAAGAGTTTTTACCTTTTTTATTTTGTTAAATATTACAAGTAACCACTTAAAGTTTTTTTTTTTTTTTGCTTTTGTTGATTTATTTTAAGAATTAGTTTTGTTCGTATACGCTCCATTTGAACTTAAGTTTTGGATTATGTTTCATCATTATTGTTTAAATTTTAGTTTTTTTAATATTAAGTATTAATATTAAGTTTATGTTCTTTTTGAGATTTAATTGTTATTTCATTATTGTTTAAATTTATACGGAATAAATTAAACCGTGTGTATACCGTGTGCAGTTTTACGTATCTTTCTTGATTTATTTTATTTTATTATTATTTACAATAGGGAGAAAACTTTTTTTTTTTTTAATTTAATTAGAACGACTATAAAAAATACTTTTATTTATTATAATAATATTCTTCATTTTTTTTTTAGATTTTGTTTAATTTTAAGTTGGTTTTGGCAAGACATTCGAAGTATTGTTAAAGAGGGAGAAGGGATCAGGCCAGATAATTTTACGTATATCGTGTGTTTGTTATGTATTTTCTTTTTTTAACAATTAAATTTTAAATTAAGATGTTATAATGAACAACGGGGGTTAAAAAAAAAGAAGAAACAGAAAATGGAATATATCCAAGTAGTCGCACAATGAAATGTTGTTATTTATTACGCGTATTTTATTTTTTATTTTATTATCGTATACCATTTTTTTTTTGTAAGTTATTAATTAGTTAATCTCATTAAAATTAATAATAATAATAATATTGTTGAAAACAAGATAATAATAATAATAATATATTATGTTTAATTAAATTAAAAAAAGGACTAAAAATTTCCTATCAAATATATAAGCAATATTTGTAAGGGTTTTGTATATATAATAATTAATTATTTTATTTAATATTTTGTTTTCACTTTGTTTTTTGTTACTTTGTATAATTTTTTTATAATTATCATCAGTCATTAAAAATTTACGTATATCGTTTGTTTGTTTGTTTGTTTTTTAAGGGTAGGAGTTTTTTTTTTTTTTTGCTTAGCGATTTAGCAATACAGTTAGATATATGTACGTACAATAATTCCTAATCATATACCCAGACACAGCGACAAAAAATAAAATATATTTATATTTAATATAATAATCACTCATACAAGAAGTATATTAACACAGCAGCAGGCAGAGATAGAGATAAAAAATGTAGTGAAAGAAGTTTTAGTACGATTTTGTTTGTTTGTTTACTTTGTTTTATTATTATGGAAGGTTGTCATCTAGGTTTGATTTTTATTATTTCCATTATGTAGATTTTACTAGATTTGAGACAACGAAGAAGAAATGAAATCGAGCAATTTTCGTAATAATTAGCAGTAGAGAATTATGTTGAGAAGATTTTTTTTTGTTTTTCATTTTATTTTGATAAGGGTAGTTCGAGTTAAACTGCTCAATATTTGGGATCTGTTTGCGGATAAAGAAGACGAAGAAGATTTAATATATATAGAAGACAACATTGCAACAAATGAAATATTGCTGGTTCGAAGATTTAAATATTGTTTCTTCATTAGTTTGTTTCCGTTTTTTATTTAATATATATATTACGTATTATAGGAGTGGGGGCTAGAATTTAATATTATATTTATATTTTTTATTTATATATATTTACTTTAGTTAAATTTTGTTTGTTGTTTTATTTTTTTTAAATACATTTATACATGCGAAAAATTCAAAATATCCACCAATTTGACAGGTAAAACATAAAGAAATTTTATTTAATTGTTTTCTTTTTTAAATCTTTATTAATATTATTATTAAAAGAAATTTTTTTTTTTTAAATAATCTGAAACATAATATTTATTTATTTTATTGTCAAATTGTTGTATATTTCTTATTTTAGCTTGGCGAGCTATATGGGCCTCTTGCAAAAACGAAGTTTTTCTCTTTTTCAAAATTATTTTTTTCATTGCATAGAATTTTTTTTGTTTAAAAAAAAATTTTATTCGTGGTATTAAATTAAATTTAAATTTTCTTTTTAGCATTTTTTTATTTACCACGATAGTTATTTTTCTTTTTTGTATTGTATTTAATTTCATAAGCTTTTCATTCTGCTTTGTATATTGTTTTCTTTTTTTTTTTATAATTAAATCTTAAATTTAATTACAATTTTTTTTTTGTTTTGTGAATTATTGTTGTTATAGAAAAAAACGAATTTATTTGGAAATTTACGTTATAAAAGGAAAAACAAAAAATGGATTAAAAATAAAAAAGAAATTTAATACAGGAAAAAAATATAAAACAAATTTTCTGAGATGGAAAAAATGTCTTAAGAATTTACTTAAAAAAAACAAAAACAATGGAAAAAATGGATAGAAAAATAAGACAACAAAATAACCATTGCAACACGTACGGTTCGTTTTTTTTTTTCGACACGTTATATCGGATAGATCACACTTTATTATAATTTTGGGACAACATATTTGATTATATTATTCCACCAGTGTTACCATATTTTACCATGATTATATCAAATTATCGATTTCGTTACGTGTAACAATAGTTTAACACATGAGCTATTATGTGGCCATATATTTTTCGTTTTTTCTTTATTATTTTGTTTTAAATTTTTTTCTGTTATTAAATTTTCGTTTTTTTTTTTGTTCGTTTTTTTGATTTTGTTCGTTTTTGTAATTTTTTTTTTTTTAAATTTAATTTAATCCCAGGGCATTGTGAGCACCCGCTTCGTTTTTGCAAGAAGGTCGTAATCGTACTACGAACATGGGTGCACCACCGCATTGTAGCTCGCCAATATAGGACCATGTGCTCCCGCGAAGGGGGTACTCACAACGTCTGGTGTACTAGCTCCATCGGTGTGCGATGTCGAATCAGCATTACTTCGGCCTTCACCATTTGCTGAACTATTTAATTCTGGTGGTTTGGTGGTGTCCCGTTCGTCAATCACTAAATCTATTGGCATTTTACCCTTTAAACATGAAATATATCGATGACAGAAATTATCGCATAATTCGTGAACCTGAAAATGGAAAAAAGAGAAAAAAAATGTTGAAGGATATCTAATTTTTTTTTTTTTTTTTTAATTTATTTTAAGAAGTTTTTGAAGTCTTGATAGAAGAATGTTCAACACAATTACCAATACTGACACCCTTTTAGTTTTTTTCTTATTAATATTTAAAAAAAATTAAAATGAACTATGGATCTAATCTACTAACTCATAAGAGTTAGGCTACTCGGAAGTATGGTGAGAAATAGTAAGAAAGAAATAGTTTAAGAACCTTGAAAGTAAAACATTGTATCGTGTATCGCGACAGACAAATAAATTATGTCTCTCAAGATTGCGCCTTATGGAAGAGAAGTTTTGTTGTGCTATACTCCTACAATACCCTCAAAAGATGTATAGAAAATAACAGGAAATTGATTAGTGACTGCAGAAATTGCACAAATGCCAAATTACGCTGGTTTCATTTTGAATTTTTACTGCCAAGTTAGAAGTCAATGATCCTAAAATTTACAGCCACAAACGTTTGAACATATAAAATAAAATTTCTGTGGAAACAATCTTTCTTCTTTCGCTGAGTTTCCCGCTCTAATTTCAGATCAGAAACTCCCAAAATACATTGTCACAAGCGTTCATAAATTTCAACTACCAGATTTAATTGACAATTTCAAATTTTCTCCAATGAGTTTCACAATCAACGGCCTCAACAACATTTCATCGACATTCAATTAAATTTGTCCAAACCAGTTGGTTTATCCGCCAAAACAAATATTATTAACTTTCAATTACATTACATTTATTGAGTGTCTTCACGTCACACGATAATTGACATCAGCAATCATTGAAATCCACTAGATACAACATCTGTCCAAATTAAAATTTTTTTTTTTTTTTAAATTTAATTTTCGCTTTTATCTTCAATTTTGAATTTTTGACATCGAATTCGAAATTAACGACAACACAAAGTTGTATTTCTAGCTGCCAAAATTTAATACTCAATATTAAATTTTGAACCATCTGACCTTGAAGTAGTTGGAGTTATCAAGTCAAAGCATTGACCAAGTGGAATCAATTGAAGAAAATGCAAATACTGATATTCCTTTTTTTTTATTTATTCGGGAGTAAAGGTACGCCAAAACTCTATCTCTATAGTGGAAAATGGACACTATAGCTACATGACCCTGAAGAATACTGGAAATACTGGATTATAATAATAGGCAAGGAAACTGCTTCCTTCATGCAGTCTCAAACTGGTGCCAGAAATAATTTAGAAACAAAATTCAGCATGTAATTAACAGCAGAGTAAGCGATGAACTGATTATTAGATGATCAATCCCAGTACGATATCTTGGAAATTTTCGTCTCGTAACTTACGGAGTTGAATAGTACCGGCTGATTTCAGTACAGCCCTTTAGAAAGAATCACCTTCAATGGACTAACGAATCACATAGAGATTGCTACCAACTCCACGGAACCGAAGATTTTGGGAAGTACTCTCTCCACTGGCCTGAACGCTTCAGTGACGTGGCGTCTGCCCTTTATTCAGTTTAGAAAAGCTAAACTGAAATCAGCACGAATATGAAAATATATTAAAGCGCGCATTATTTTCGTTTACCACTGTTTACAGCATTTACGTGTTTAGGACAGCTTTTTTTCTCACGCTTTTTCTGACCAACGAAAGTTCAAAGCCACAGGGAAAAATATGCAATTTTACAAAAAAAGCAAAATTGTCTCACACGACAAGCGCAAGTTCGACTTCAATAGGAAGGGGAGATGCGTCGCACTAAAATACTTCCACCTTTCCTGCTTTTAGTCACATATACAAGAAAACGAGACCGCCGGCCATTACGAGTAAAATTTTCGCTCGCGGCAAGCGCAAGTTCGGCTTCTATTGGGAGGAGAGATGCGTTAACGCAATCACTTCTGGCCAGTACTTTCAGTCGCAAGCTCTGGCTCTCGATCAAAGTATTGCAAGTATTGAAATTTCTGTACTAGCAGAAAAATGATCAGAAAGAAAAATGTGAGGAGTTAGATCTGGCAATATTGCCCATATTTGTCATGCTTTAATTAGAAACGAATCGGTTTAAACTTCGGCAGATTGGGCGATACCATTACTTTTTCTTATAAAGAAAATAAAAACTAGAAGCTTTCACTAAGGCTTAAGTTAACTTATTTTTTTTTTATTTTTCGAATTGCGGTCCGTACGAGCCTAGCACATAAAATGCCATCTATTGAAGGGACTATGAATTGTCCGCTAATTTATTAATTCAGGTGCTTTAAGCTCCAGTGTGGTAGTAGGGGAGAATGTAAATCGTTTTTTTTTTCATCCCGTTAGTGATTCCTCTCAATAATAAAAATGTTTCAAACATCTGGCGAGAGAAGTTTTAGTAATACTCATAATATATTGCTTAAGCGTAATAAAATTTAAAAAATAATTGCTTCCTCTAGCCATAAACTCACGCCACGCCACTGGAACGCTTCCGATATGGATATCAAACGTACAAAGCTTAAAACCAAAAATGACCAGGGGTTATCTAATAATACATGTGGATGTTCCTTAGTGCAGCATAGTAAGATTTTTAGATTCACTGGTAATGAAAGAAACTAAGAAGTTTGATGAGAATTTTAATTAGATAGAGGAGTAAATTTATCACCAGATCACTTTGAATTATATAGTCAATTAAGACAAGGATACATCTGTAGCGGCTTGTACTGAATCGCTACTAACCGGCTAAGGCGAGGGGTCTAGATAGCTCAGTGGTCAGCACGGCCGCTTTGCAACTCGAAATACCCGGGTTCTAATCCCATGCATGCTACTCACTTAGCGTCTAAGGCAGGACCTACTTACACAAGCCTTACTGCTGACGAGTCCGTCGTAAGCAGACCCAAGACGAAACACACAAAGCGCAGTAGCCGCTCACTCGCTACATTGGTAACCCCAAAGTGATCAATATAACCGCACCTTCGTCTCGCTGGCACGCAGTACAATTCTCATTCAACTGCACCCATACTTCGCTCATATAGCAACACGCTACAGCATCACGCTCTTACGATAACACTGCACGGCAACACGCTTGCAGAGCTGCACGTGCACAGCTGCTTCCTAGTCGCCACCAGCTCAATAGCACGACTCCCCGCTGTCACTGGTGGGGGAGTACTGTGGCGACTTATACTGCAACGCTACCAACCGACTAAGCCGTGTGGTCCAGATACCTCAGTGTTCAGATCGGCCGCTTTCCAACTCGAAAATCCCAGGTTCTAGTCCCACTACCTGCTAGGATATAGCCTAGTAGGTAGTGTGTTGGTCTTGTAATGCGAAGGTCGTGAGTTCAAATCCCGGTCGGCGCAATATATAATTCCGGCACATTGCCTGCTTGGATTACTTTGGTCACCTCAACCTAAGAAAATGAAAAATTCGTAGAAAGAGAGTTGTGCGAAGGGCTAACAACCCTTCCACAATAAGTAAGAAAAAATGTTAAGGAAAGTACAGTCCAGCAAGTAAAATAACCCTCTTTTTCATTAAAAACCTCTGAAATTTGACGTCATTACATCCGAAAAAGAGGGAGAGAAACGTACTGACGAGTCCGCGACATCTCTTATCTCTCATTCTTGTACATGGCGTTCTTAAAGCTTTTGCTCGCGTCGTATTCAACTTTACCGGCGGGTCATGGTCGGCAGTTCTTACAATTTCGCTTGCTCTTTTCTAATAAAAAAAATCGTTGCGAAAATGAAATGGAAAGATCAGATTAAATGTTCACTGTAAGCTTGAGGGAGAGGAAACACACGTGTCTGGGAGAGGAAACGCACGTGTGTTTTCGAAACCAAGCGGCATATTTGGCTGAGTTTTATTACTGGGTATACTGTGATTAGGACAAACTGCAACATAGCGGAGTAGCCGCAGATGAAGCAGGTACTTCATTGAAATCAACAACATTCTAAATCTAGTCAAGGAACATTACTGAAAAAGCGTTCGGATCAATAAGGAAAACATGGACTGATCTGAAGGTATTGGCGAAAAACCATGTTTTAAATATTTTTCCCACGGGGATACAAATGTAAAGAGAGAGAGTGATAGAGAAACTAATGAAAAGAGACAAAACGAGAGAGATCGATACAGAGAAGTCCTTAAGAAAACTCGAGCTAGATTTCTCGGACAAAGACCCCTTAATCTCTCTACTCCTAATTCGAGTAATATTTGTTTCAGTCGTCACATCTCATTGAATCTGTTAAATTATTCCTATCTTAAGTACTACAACAAACCACGGTCACTTAAAGCATTCTTTAATCGTCAACCCACATAATGGTCAATCTAGAAAGTTGCACCGAACTTCATTCTAACTAAACTAATTGAATTAGTTGATAAATCCGAAATGTTTGCAACCTCTCCTCCGCCCACCCCTCATTAAATGCCAGCTAACGTCTAAAATTCGAATACATTCCATGAACCATATCAAATAAATGCCTATGAATTTTCCATCTTATAAAATCACTAAACATGACACCACACTTAATAAACA
Organism: Chorisops tibialis; assembly: GCA_963669355.1. Taxonomy (NCBI): domain Eukaryota; kingdom Metazoa; phylum Arthropoda; class Insecta; order Diptera; family Stratiomyidae; genus Chorisops; species Chorisops tibialis. Next base: position 170,210,155 of record OY770264.1, on the reverse strand, counting down.
AGGCATAACTTCTTAAGATTTATAACCAACATGTGTATACCCCATACACACTCTATCTCTCTCCATTCTTGTATGTATCTCGAACAATTGAAATGTGTCGGTGTCGTCCGCTCGAAACGCGATTGTCGGAATGCAATGTCATGTCTTAAATCCATTTGACTAATAGCACTGTGTGTCTAGTATGTCTATCGAGAAAACCACAACAGCCAGATAGATAGATAATCTCTGTTCAATCCCATCCAATTATAGTCTCTCATCATGAATAATTAAGAGATTTTATTCCAAAAGACGACCAAGAAAAAAATAAATAACAAACCTAATTACAAAAGTACGATCATCATTCACACTACCATCGTCATGAGGATGGAAGGTCGCAGTTCGGTCGGTTGATGTTATTGGTCTGTGCTTTGCAAGCAACATATCCCTGACTCATAAATTTTCTTACTTGACGATATATAAATAAGTAGTTCCACTTCGGGGGGCATTATTATTGCGTTCAAGGATTGCTCGCGTAATAAGACATTATCGTCACATTTTGGATTGAATTGTTCATGTTGGACTGTCACAAAATGACCGACAGTAGCAAACTCGTAGCATCGTTTGGCAACAACATCATCGCATATTTCTCCACAGTTTTTTACCCCATTTGTATTTTGTTCGAGCTAAAGCCAAGTGCAAAGAGTCCTTTCAAATGAAATACTTATTCTTTTTTTTTTTTTTTGTTCGTCGCAACATAACAAACTACAAAGATGCAGTGAGTATAATACTTGCAAAAATTTACACGCGACAATACTCGACAAATTTTCGCTATTTTATGTCGTGCATAACAAGTTTTTCGGGATTCATCAGAGCGGGAGCATTTTACTGTCCCATGTTCCATCCGTCTATTTCGAATTCACAATGCAAAAATATTCAACAATTTTCCTTTTGGTTGAATGCCGTCCGCATGTCCATCTTCATCTTTAGCATAAGTTTTCGTTGCCGCGGGGATTCACCCGATCCGATGCTTTCAGACAGAGAGAGACCTAAGAAGACATCTTCGATACCGGTATACACAATATCGTTTTAAGACATCTTCGTCTTCAAAGTCGATAAAGTTACCTTTTCGTTGCGACATGATCACTTGTACACATTTTTGTCGCAGATTCTATTCTGATCATAACTGATAAAATTCAATCACTCTTTCGTTTAAAACTGGAAGCATATAAATGGCAAAAAGCAAAAAAAAAAAAATTAAAACAAAACCCTGTATGACTGCATAAAGCATAATTCCATGTTTTGCTGAGCATGCTCGAACGACTTACTCGATAGTGTGTCTCGATGGTCTGAAGGAATGTCACGATCGCGACCAGACGAGGGGGTGAAGTTGCAAAAATATGCGGATATCTTTGATTGTTGATTTTATTATTATTAAATATAAATAATTTAAAAGCATAGTTTTAAAACGGCTCCAACTTTGAAGCATGAAGCAGTAAAGTCGAGAGATTTATGCCAGACACACAAACACAAAACACTTGTGAAGGCCGTTTCTGAAAAGTAACTCAACTGTTTTGTTTTGCGATGGTGCCTCTTTCTTGCCTTGGATAGCGACTTGCGACGAGGAGAGTTACCTTCGATGGTCGTTTCTTGACGTACAAATTACGTGAAACGATGACAGATTTTCAGGTGAGAAGACGAGGTCGTGCTGGTAATGCAAAAGATTGAAGAAGGAATAGCAAACGATATGATGACGATGATGATGGCACTTGGTATGGGCTTGGTTTCATCGTCAACGCTCGCTTTTGTACACGTTTTAACAGCCCACGCAATCACCCGTAACCACCTTCGATTCTGGTTCTGATTACACAAAATAAAAACGAAACCAGTAACCCCCATTTTATTTTATTTTATTTTTTACTTTTTTACGATTTGATTTCATCTTTCAGACAAGTCCACAACGATTCTAATAACGCTCGTGAAATTGCTCTCGCGGATGTTCAATAACTTGTAAAATGTTTTCTGGATTGAAGTACGATAAAAATAAAATTTATGTTCAATTTAGGTTCGAGAATTTGAATTGATTTGAGTAATTTTATCGGTAGATGGAAATTGGATAAAGAGTTATGGCAGTGACAGTGTTATATATGGTATTTTCATGTAGGTCGGTTTATGCTGAATTTCTCTGATTTCAATGCATTTTCGTTCATGCATTCGATACTAATTTTGTACTAATTGAGTTTTTATCATTTTACGTATACAATGGAACACGGTACCCACTATGGCTAAGGTGTAGCCTAGTGGGTAGCGTGTTGGTCTTACAATGCGAAGGTCGTGAGTTCAAATCCCGGTCGACGTAATATATAGTTCCTGTACACTGCCTGCTTGGATATACCTTGGTTACCTCTATGTGCGAAAATGAAAAATTCGTAGATAGAGGGTTGTACGAAAGGCTAACAACCATTCCACAATAAGTAATGAAAAAATGTTAAGGAACCTGATGTCAGGAGGCCAAGATCCAATTTGGGCTGTAGTGTCATTGTAGAAGAAGTATACAATGGATAAATTCTTAAGCCTGTAATCTGTTGCAGGGTGGAGGATTCCATTCTAGGGTGGAGGGTTAATTAGTTCTTATCCTCTTAGCAGCATGAAGCTGGTTCTGATAGATTATTTAGTAGGCTTTAGGATTGAGACTCTCCTTAAATGGAGATTTTACGATAAAGACGTGCAACTACTGGTGAATATCATCAAAGAAACAGTCCTAGAGTTGTGTTATGATATAAGTTTGGGCAAAAATTCGTCCATCCTACCATATCTCTCTCTTAACCCACTTTCTTACTTTGGACTGGTTGGAAGCTCTTTGTACAACCCTCATCCTAAGAATTTTCATTTTCACAGATTGAGCTAGCCTGAAACAAATTGCGTGGCTATATCTGGACTATCACAATCAGCAAAAATAATTGAACGACAAACAACCCTTCCTCTAAAACATAACAGGACAACGATTGCGCGCAAAGCGCAATCAAATGATACTATAGATGAAATAGAAATTTGCTATCGTAAGAAATGTCGTATGAGGAATGGTACAAGGGGTAATAGCACTGAACTATTTTTTTTCACATCACGCTAAAGTAGTAATAAAAATGTTTTATACAAAATTGAGGCATAAAAAATTGAATAGGTATTGAGAAAATTAGTGTTTTAGATTTAGTGAAAATGTGCGGTTTGTATGGGAGATGGTGGAAGGAGTGGGGGGGGGCTAGTGATTTTTTCATGCAATTGATATGCCTCAAATTACAGATCGTTAACATTAATACTTTTGAAGAATATCGTTTTTCTGTAAATTTGTGAAATAGTGTCACTTTGTATGAGAGGGGGTAGAAACTGAAGGAAGTTAATTTGGATCTTAATAAAAATGCTAATTAAGAATTTAGTACACAATTTGAGATCGATAAATGTTGTATGTACTGACAAAATCGGTTTATAGTATTTCATTAAAATTTCCAGTTTGTATGGGAGGTGGTGGAAGGAGTGGGAGCATTCAAATAATTTTTGTATCACAAATTAGAATTTCAAATTATTAGCTTTAATAGTTTGCAAAAGAATTTAATTACTGTAAATTATTGAAAATGAGTCATTTTGTACAGGAGGGGGCAGAGCGATTTCCACCGTTCACAAACTTGACCTAATTTTTTGTCAAAAACGACGTGTATAAAATTTGAGCTTTCTACTTCAACGCGTTCTCAAGCTAGAGAGCGCACATACGAACGGACGGACGGACATTCGGTTTTGAGATTTTTGCGCTACAACAAATATTTCTGTACCCTTGGCGCTTCTATGCGAGCATTATTTCTTGGCATTACAAATTTATAATACTCTCAGATTTCATCTAGGGTATAAAAAGTCAAGGAACTTGAAAACCACGAAGCTAAGGGCTTATTTGGGCTGAAGTATCACTGACGAAGAAACGAGATCTACCCCAGCAGGCAATGTGATGGAATCAGATGTCGACTGGGATTCAAACTCAGGACCAACGCATTATAGATCAATACACTACCCACTAGACTATAGCAAGCTCCCAAAATTACTAAAGCAGAAATGCACATTGTGACCCCACGCTGGGCGCCAACTTCAAACAAATTAAATCACGATTTCGGTTTCGTTTTTTAAAGAATTCTATAAGTTTAATCTTTAATTTATTAACTTTGCTATATGGTCCAAAACTTGTGCAACTAAACGACGCCAACTTAATACATCAATACGGTCACATCTATGAATTATTCCAAATAGTGACCTTCGATTTTCAAAGTCATTTATAAAAACATTAACAATTCTCGTCCTTCCCTCCCTCTGAAAATAGCATCCATTTTCATTCGGTCGAAGCCCCCATAACAATGAATCGAACCACCATCAACATCTCTATTCCTCTTCGTCAGCTAATTATCTTCTGCGACATTTTACAAATACTAATTAACGAAAACACTAAACCGAATGGCATTTTAGTAATCATTCTACAATCTTAATTAACACCGTCTTGTTGGTCCCGGCAGACTCTTCTCCTCTCGCGCGCGCGAGAATCTTGCATAACACAACTCCACCCATTTTCTTCGCCGTTTTGATTCGAAGTCTTGTTTTTCCCCGCTGACTTTAAATTATTTTCTTCTTTGCTAGTTGATGGTAATTTTTTTTTTCTTTCATTTATTTGCTCTACCGACATAACTAATGATCATCCCAACTTACATGGATAAAACTCTTATAAATTTTGCTATCAATTACGCACATACTTAGCATTCTCGGTAAAGTATTATACCGTGCCGCAGCTCGTTCGATTCGCTGCTACTATGCGCACTATATCGAACCCGATCTTATGCTGAGATTACTTAGCAAATTTAACTAAGGCGCTAGCGAGCTCTGAGTTGGTTGCACTTCTATTAAAAAACAGACACGGACCAATAATATTTAAGATCTAAGCCAATCAGAATAAATTGTAAGCTTGAAGTTAAGTCTCAAGTCTTTCGAAAGTCTTGAAATAAAAAAAAAAAAATAAATAAATAAATAAAAATAAGAAGCTGAAGTGTAGTGTGTTGTGTTGTGTGAAGAGGGCAAATAATGTACTCGAAGAACACACAACGAGCATACATATATGCCGAGAGTGCCGGGCTCCAATAATACCGCAATTACTTGTTTACTCACTGATAATGTTGTTAATGTGCAAACAATTTCGCATAAATTAACCGCAAAAGAAGTTTGTTTGCCCCGCATTACAAGTGGACAGTGAACAAGAAAAAAACACAGAATTTATAAGTAGAGTATCTCTGAGAGATGATAGGTGCCTACTCTACAAGAATATCAAAAGTCTGAGGCTCCTCTTCTGGTTCTGGTTTCCACTTAAAACTGTCATAATAGCGTATAGGCTCTGCACGATCAGCCCCGAAAATTCCGTCTCAACTGTGAGACCGAAGTTTGAAATTGTAGTGCGTCTTCGGTTTTCGCACAACACTCTTGACTATGCACTTATCAACAAACACTTTGCAAACAAAGTGGAAGTCTGGCGCGCGAAAAATACAGAACAAAAAAAAAAAAATAAAAATAATTTCAATATTCAAAATGGCCGATAAGTGATCACAACTGATCCTCGCCCATACAAGTATAACGTATAAATGATCTTCAGAGAGGAAAGACAAATGAATGACAAACTGATCAGAGTGTAATGCAGTTTGAATGAATGCAAGTGCATATAAGCGTGAGGTGCATAGTGTGTATAAAGATGTGTGTCACACACTTGACTGGTTAATTTTCTCTTGCCCCAAGATCAACGCAAGTTGATCGTCATGAACGATAATCGTCCAACTTGAGATCAAGTTAAGGCAAAAGAACAACTTCGACAACGTCGAACAGAAACGTACGAAAAATTGAAAATAAAAATATAAATGAAAACAAAGATTCAAACCTGGCATACCTGAGTTTCAACTGATAAGAATCTGACCGAAGCGAAATTCCATCCGTTTTGGAATGGGAATGGTGTGTGCCTAAAGAAAACATCAAAACTGGATACCAAAAGGTATAACCTGCCTTCTTTCTCCATACCGAAGAGCCCAAGTAACATGGCAGAGATAAAGATGGAAAAAAAGAATACTTTATAAAAAAAAAATAAACTGTGTGTTCCCAAGCGATTCGAGCCAAACGCATTGCAAAAGAAGTATGCAAATCGAAGGAACCAAGCAAGTTTTCGGTGCACCCCGTTGTCAACCATTTAAGTTCCATCCAACTAGGCCCCCAAAAACCACGTTACTATCACACATATCGCTTATCCGTCTGTGCTTACCTTTACTTTTAAATTAGCCCCTCTCGCTTAACTGACATGTCTCATCAAGGAGATGAGATGAGCTCTAAGAATGGATTAACTCTTCTTAACTGCAGTTTGATGCAAAACTTGAATTCGCATTTTGTATTTAAAAGATTCAAATACGGCGAAAAACAGCAAAAATAAACACAAGTTGAAGTTGGTAAATATAAAAAAAAAAAAATACAACATGCAAGATAACTACTACACAACGGCACAGAGATGGATGCAAATTTATGCAAATCTTTAATGCGCACAGTGGATTTGAAGGCATGGAACGATGATCACTTTTGAAATGTTGGATGGTTTTTAGTATGATTCTTCGTTTTTTTTCCCTTACATTCGATCCGATTCTTTCTTGAGTCATTGATAGTTGGACGAAATTATAAGGTGAAAAAAATCTTAATTTTAATTTGAAATTAAAATGTTATAAAAATCTAATTAAAGATTAAAATATAGATTTTTGTCAAAACTCAAAGATTTGGCCGAATCTTTCGCAAAATTGTTTTGAAAAAAACTTCATCATGTAAAAATTTCAAGAAACTTGGAATTCGAATGTCATCTCAAAATTTAAAAGTACGAATGTATCGAAATTTTGAATTTAGTTAAGACACAAAACTAACATTTTCGTTTGCACCGATCTGTAGTTGTTGTGGTTGTTGGAACGCTGTTTGTGCATTTCAAATTGAAAGGAATTAACACTGCTTTGCTTTATTAAACGTGACGCTTAGGTCTATGCTGAGACCTTTGTCAAACTGATCCAAACTGATAAGTTTGATAAAGGTCTCAGCAGAGACCGAAATAATACGTTCGATAAAGGACAACAGTGTGAAATCCAGAAATCTTTTCTTTCACTGTTTAATTTAGTTGATAAGGTGAATTTCTGAATGTGCAAGGATTAGAGGCTGCTCGTCGTTCTATGTATTTCGCTACTTAAACCACAATACAGAAAGTGGCTAATGTTGAGTCAGTCATGTTTAACATATCTCTAAAATACTGCCTACCAAAAAGGCAAATCAATAGAGTTAGTCCTTCATGGTTTGGTAAGACAAATCGAAAGGCAATAGACTTTAAAGAAATTGTCCCTTACGTATTCCTAGATATAAAAGGAGCTTTTGACAACCCGCCCAATTAAGCCATTATAGCGGCAGCTAGAAAAAGAGTTTAGAAATGGCCACGACAAAGACTACACGCCATGCTAAAGAGCCGAATGACAACCATAGGTGTCTAGGTGGCAACACATTGACTCCACAGACCTACAGGGGCTGTCCCAAGGGAGGGTACTATCTCCACTACTATGGTAATCTGTAGTAGATGAGCTCCTGGATGATTTAACAATATCGGAAAGGATACAATGTGCTTTAGAGGTGATATTGAACTGGTGTTAGTCTAAGAACTTCATCATCAACCCAAATAAGACTAGGATAGTACTGTTTACAAATAGAAGGAAAATCTTCATCATATTCAATAAATCGACCACCAGAACCCTTTTCAGATGAGGTAAAATATCTAGGTGATATACAAGGTAGCAAATTCAACTGGCACAAACACATATGTAGAATGAACTCATGCCAAAGCACTACAGTCATTTTGAGCCAGCAAAAGCTTATTTGGCAGAAAATGGGGACTACAGCCCAGCCCAGATGATCTCCTGGTGCTATAGAACAATCATCCTCTCAATAGTCACATATGGATCAACGATATGGTGGGACTAAAATATTACAACAAAAACCACAGCCTACGCTACGAAAAATCCAAAGGCTAGCTTATCTTGGTATCACAGGGGCAATGAAAATCTGTCATACTGCGGCAATGGAAATGTTTCAAAGCATCCCTCCGATACATCTCCAGAAAAAAATGACGTTAACAAAGGGGTGTTATGCATACAGAGGGGAAAACAAATACAAATCGGGGGGTTTTAGAGGTCACCTCGAAATTCTAAAAAACTCAAAAATAGAGGTTCTAACTACCACATTAAGCGACACTATGCCGATAAAACTCAATTGTGAAACCCCCTTTAAAGTTATAATCACAGAACGCATGCTACCTAAAATGGAAGAGGAATCAACCTTCTGGTTTATAGATGGCTCGCGCACCTCTGAGAGGACTGGAGTTAAAGGTCCTAACCTATCGTTTTCAAAACCACTTGGGAACGAAATCATAATCTTCCAGACCGAACTGATTGCAATCCAAGACAATATAAGGAGGGCTCATCGCAACAAAACTATTTATATCCTATCGGATAGTCAGACGATTCTTAAAGCCCTAGCACCGAATTAACACGGAACGAAAATAGTTTGCGACTGCCACCAAAACCTAATCATCCTGGGAAAAAAAGAACAACGTAACCTTAATTTGGATAGCAGGACATATAGGGATGAAGAGGTTGAGCGCCTTAGAAAAAACGGCGCAGAAATAAATTTTATTGTACCATATCCATTATACGGAAAACCAAAAGGGCACTCCAACCCTATACTTAGAAAATGGATCGAACAAGAGCATAAAATCTACTGGAATAGACTTCCACGTTTATCAATCGCAAAAAAATGAATTCCACCCCAAAAATAACAAAGTGGAGGATATTCTAAAATTGAGCAAGAGTGATATTAGTACTTTAATCTGCCTAATGACGTGCCCCAGTGGATTAAATCACCATTTCAAAAATATGGGTTTAGCTGAAACCGACATTTGCCGCCTCTGTCTCGAAGACTCAGTAACGACAGAACACATCATATGTTACTATGAGACAGAAGGAAGGAAAAGGCGCAGACTTCTAGGAAAAGGTTCCGTTACTACAGAGGAACTAGCCAACATGGCTCCCTTAAAGATACTTATATTAGCCAAAGCTATCGAGTTACGGTACAGTAAAATGGCAATAAACACACAATAGGCTGGAAAGGTCGTACGTAGTCCTCTCACGTGTTCCCCAAATAATAAAAAAAAAATTACTGCCCTAATGCTAACACTTCACAGATGACGAAAGTAATGTTATTTACAAGCTAGCTCGAGAATAGCCCTCTCATAAATGCTTTCCAATACCGGTTCCATTTCGGATGTTCTACTGCAAATCTCCCAAGGGAGTAACTAATGGTTTAATGGTACGCTGATTCCAGTATTATTGGATTAAGAGACCCGAAAACGGCGAATTATTTGTGGAGTTTTGTAGTACTCGGCAAATGGTAATCGGAGGGACTCTTTTTCCACACAAGAGTCATAATAAAATATCTTGAGTTTCCCCTGATGGTGTTACTCAGTACTAGATCGACCATTTGGCTATAAGTCGGCGATGGAGAAGATGTCTCCTCGATGTGCGAGCGAAACGTGGAGCTGATGTGGGCAGCGATCACCACTTGATGGTTGTCTCCTTGAGATTGTGTACAGCAGCTATCCAACGACCACAAATTCTTCAAATGAAGCGCAAGCTTAATGTGGATAAACTCAGAGATCCCAACAAAAAACGCGAATACACCACTATTCTACGCGAAAAGTCATCCACATTGGATGAATATGAAATGCGCACACTGGACGCCAATTGGCAGGCAACCAGAAACACTTTCTAACTAGTGCTAAAGAATCTGTGGGATATGTGTAAAGCGGTGAGAAACCCTGGATGTCGCAAGACACAAGGTCGGCAATCGGAAAAAAGCCAAATTGGCAATCATTTCTCAACCCGATGTCAACCAACGAACGCCCGACCTGAGGCAGAACTACCGCAATGCTCATATACAGCTTAAAAAGGCTGCTAGACGCGCCAAGAGAAAGGCCATTGAAGATCTGGCAAACAAGGCAGAATCGTTGGAGATATGGGTTCACTATTCAAAATCATGAAACAGTTGACGAACAGGAATTTCACCGCCAACCACCTGGTGATAGATGTCAACGGAACTCTCATTAATATGAGTGACCACCAGTTCCGGCGATGGAAGGAATACTTCTCTGATATTTTAAATATCTTATCAGAGGAAGATATCCCAGAAACAGAACAGCTACCAAACATCCAACCGCAACAATCCTCTATTAGGGACGATCCCCCAGATAAGGAAGAGATAGTTTCCGCCATTCGGTCAATGGCGAGAAAGCTCCAGGTATAGACGGACTACCAACCGAACTCCTCAAAGCGGACCCGGAAATAACAGCCGATATACTCCTCCCACTCTTTACTGAGTGTGGAATGAAGGAAGATATCGAACTAAATGGATGTTTCTGGTGGTAATAAATGACATCTTGAAAGCTGTACTGGAAGGTGGGGAAGGTAAAGGTCTTCAATGGAGACTATTTAACATCTTAAGTCACCTTGATTATGCTGATGACGTGTGTTTGCTTGCACATAACCGTTTGGACTTAGAGTCAAATATTCGCTAGTTGCATTCTAAATGCAAAGAGGCGGGACTGAAAATAAATGTGCGTAAATCCAAGTACATGCACATGGGTTCGAACGCAAGCACACCGATTGTTCTTAACGGACAGGATGTGGAAGAGGTGCAAGATTTTTGCTATCTCGGAAGCATTGTCAGCATGGACGGCGGAGCCGAAAAGGATGTTGAGGCTCTTCTAAATAAAGCTCGTCAGGCCTTCGGTATCCTTTCCCCTTTCTGGAGGTTAAGAGAGATCTCCCTTCGCACGAAGCTGCGAGCTTTTGACGAATGCGTCAAGTCCGTGGTGTTATATGGTTGTAGTACGTGGAAAGTGACCGTTCGACTTACCAAGAAACTACAGACTTTCGTGAGCCAATGCCACTGACGTATTTTAGGAATATAATCTCCAACGACGAACTTTGTAGTACAACTCGCCAGACTAAAATAGGTATTGAGATTCAAAGGCGGAAGTGGCAGTGGATTGGTCATATTTTGAGGAAACCAGAGCGAAACATCGCCAAACAGGCTCTGGATTATAATCCTCAAGGAAGACGTCGGGTTGGTCGACCATGTAACACATGGAAGCGAGCAGTTGAGCGGGAGCCCAGAGGAATAAACAAGTCCTGACAACAGCTTAAGGCCGATGCTCAGAATCGCGTCTTGTGAAAGAGAGTTGTTTCCCTTATAGGTGGTCTTAACAGGAATTTGATTGATTCCAGTATGTGCTTTTGAAACAAGAAAACGGACCTGAGTTGTTCGATCGGTATCATGTTTGCAAGGGCTAGACCGAAGCAGGTGCCGGGCGCAACATCACCAGCGGCTATCCTGTACTACGGAGTTGGCATCGCGGACCCTATTTCATATTGTTTCAGTGGTATGCTTACTTTGTACGAACATGGTTATGTTGACATATGACTAAAGGTGGAGTTAGGGGTTGAGAAAGTAGCACCCCAACCGAGGCCTCGAATAGGTCATGAATTGGTAGTGTAAAACGCAAGTATCAATGGGCGGATAAAAGTAGTGGACAAAAATGAACACAAGATACTCCTCCCCCCATATAGTAACGAACTGATGGAAGCAAAATCTGAAGAAAAAGGTGAGCGTATGGAAAGGTTGTGTGAGGTGATACGCAGTCTCATAAGCAGGCTAAAGCAACAAACAGAAGCGAGCGAAAGACATAATACTACGGATAGCGGACAGAAAGGAACGAAAGACATGGTATAGTATCGAGAGGATCAAAACTAAATTTGATACTAAGGAAAGATCGGATGAGTGCAGCGAACCGATGTAAGCGCAAGACGTATGAGGCAAAGAAAAACTATACGGAGAAAGAGGGTCAATGAATCCCTCTTATAATATCATGGCGTCTAGTAACGAGCTGACTGAAGCGAAATTTGTTGCAAATAGGAGCTTAGTGGAAAAGGTGAGGAGGATACCTAGTATCCAAAATGGTTACATGAGATGCATAGTAGAAGCGGATGAAAGTAGAGAACGGTGTGTTCATTCACTGATAAGATCCAATGGAACTGAAATCGGAAGGAAAACTAGTAGAGATAAAGGTATACGCAAAACAATAACGCAGTAAGTAAAAAGATGTAGAAAAGTAAAGAATGAGGATACGTTGTATTCAAAATGGTTACATAGTAACAGCAGGTAAATGTAGAGGACGGAGGTAGTGTTAACACACACTTGGACCTTGCGGTCCAAAGATTAGCAACCAATTTGATAGGCTTCACTAGTATAAATGTTTGCAACTAGGTATAAATTGATACCCTCATGAAAATGAAAAGACGTTGATTGTCGTTTACCACATCAATTCGTGTTTTTTTCTAGAAAACCGTGGAATTAGCCATAGAGACAGTTGTCCAGGTGAAACAAGATTGATCGTATGCATATTTCCTTGTCTACTCGACTGAGCGTTTGAGCTAACGTATTCACGAAATAGGTGGAGGTAAGGTACTAGCTCTTGACATAGCGAAAGCATTTGGAAGAGTTTTGAATAATGGTCTGTTAGCACAAATCATAGCCATAGGTTGTGATACCACCCTTGTCAAATGGATGGAGTTTCATTCCAACCATTTGTCATCGATTCCATCGTTTCTCTCTTTTTAATCGTCTGTCAGCAACACTTAATCCAATGCCTAGTTTTACAGATCCAAGCACTGTAGATAACACCTAAAAATTCTTACTTCGGTGAATTGTAAACGCAACGAATTATATGGATTATTGCAATCTGACCTCAACAACAAATGCCTCGAGAAAGCATATCACTTAAAAAATAAGTTTCTTCAGTATCCTCTAAGATACCGGTATCTTTCAATTACACTCCTCATAAGAATTTACATTGCTCGGTATAAAACTTAACAAAACAATTCGATTGAAGTAATTTTTGATGTTACCTCCAAACACTTATATCCGTGTGCATTTGGACTAATTGGAGATGACGCTACAACCGACTCTATAGACTCCCTCAAACATAGTACAAATGTCGTAGTACTCATCATTTACTATCGATACTTCCATGGTTAATACAGCGAAGAACTGTACAGCCTCGCCCATTCTTTTTTCATTTTTTCCAAGAATAATCGGCAAGCTGTAGGCCATCATAAGTTCATTGTTAAGCCTTTACTATCGCGTACAGTGAAATATAGGCAGTCCTTCCTTTCAACCGCCATTGCTTCAAGAATAACGTCCAGCGACAGTCCAGATTGCTCCCTCCTGAAACTCTCTTTATATCCAACGTTCACAATCCCCATACCGACTTAACTGTTCAATCAATTCAATAAAGGCTGACCCCTAAGTTATTTTCGGCGCTTTAAGCAAAATCTACACCTGACCGTTTGGAGTAAGGAAATAACACGTGTCACAAATTTCGGTGAGCATTTTTGGCAAATACGCCAATTCTAGTTTATCAGAAAATCAGCAGATGACAGGAAACGATTGTCAAATACTGAATTAAATAAAAATGTTATCAAAAACAATCTTTAGATTAATGTTGAGCACAGATTAATAAAATATAATTGAAGAGTTTATTTAACATTCGTTTCCTGTTCTGTCTGATTTAACACTTGATCTGCCAAAATCAGACATAATAAAATTGATTTATTTAAAATAAATTTAATCAATCATTTAAATACAAAACTAAAAACCAAAAAAATATAAGAAGCCCGACCAAAGTAAATCTAGCATTACATCATAACTATGGATATGATAGAAAATTCTTCCTAAGACCAATTTATTTAATGATTTTGTTAAAATCATCATTTTTTTTCCCCGATATTAATCACCTGAATACTAAACAGTTACCAAAAAAAAAAAAAAAAACCATCATCAAATTTAAAATAAGCATTTCGGGTAGAAAAAACCTAAAAAATTTGTTGATAAGATCGAATCAAACTCTACACGATCTTAATGATCATTCAAATCGTGGCCTATCGATCAGCAGATCAGTGATCTCTTAATTCATAAAAATTTAAATCAGAAAAGAAAAAAATAACAAAAAAAAAAAAAGAAAAACCGAATAAACGATCTAGCTCGGCCATTATTATTTCAAATTAAATTCAAATCATATACAGGATTAAGATCATGACGATCACACATCTTTTTCATTTCAATAATTCATTATTTCTATATTTAGATTTTTCTCTTTTTTTTTTTTTGTAATAGTCTAGAAATTGAATTATTTCCAAACGCAACTAACATATTTTTTGTCTAATCTAGTCTGTCTATATTGCGAAAATATGCAGATCGGTTTTTTTTTGGTCTTCTAATTCATTTTTTAACTATTTTTGTTCCATTTTATTATTCAATTCTTCATTTTTGCTCCCAGATTCCCGGAAAAGAAAAAAAAACAGACACATATCGTCTATTTAATAATTTATTTTGTATAATGGGAATTTAGAGAAGATTTCATTTAAATTAAAAAAAAAACTGAATTTTAAAGAGAAGAATATTAAATTAATTTCACAAAAATAATAACAATTTTTTTTTTCTAAACAAAAGCTAAAGTTTAAGAAATTATTCATTCTCTTGTCTTTTAAATAAAAATTTACCGTGACAAAAAAAAAATAAGAACAACAATCTTTTGAATTGAGTTTTGGCAAAGATCAAAAAATGATACGAGCAGATATTAAAATATATATTGTGGTTACAAATTTTTGGCAGACGGAATAAAAAATAAAAATCAATAGAAATTTTTGTTAAGGTTATCCCTTCGTGTGAGATAAATTTATATAGATAAACCACAGAAAAAATAAAACAGATACAGATTCGAATAAAATTAAAAACTCTATAGATATCACAGTGATCAAGTGAAACCGGTTTATCACACAGTGTCACGATCATGTCTGATGACGAAAATGACCGAAAAGACGTTGTTGAGGACAGTAGACATAAAAATGACCTCAAGAAATAAACGATCAAAGAGAATATAACTATAGATATGTATTTCGTAACCAAAAGACACGATCACTATAGAATTTAGAGAGTTGATGATCATGGTGGTGATCTTCTTTAGGATTTTGACCATCGCATACGAAATACTTTCAAGTTGCACACAAAAAAATACGTAAAAAAAAAACATTTTTGGTGTTTGATTTCGTCACATATCGTGAAATTGGATCGAATTTTAGTATGATCACCTCGCAACAACTTACAGATACGAAATTCCCAACAAAAATAAAAAGTTTTTATTTTCTTCGTAAGATGAATTGAATGAAATAAAGGATATTTTAATGACACACGAGATGCATGCACAAAACGAACGCATCTTTTAAAGCTGATCTCGATCAAAGGTAATTATCGGGGACAAGAACCCGTCCACGATCGCACGTATAGATATCTATCGCGTGCAGTAAAATGTTTCGATAACTACGTCAGTATAGAATTTATAATATTCTGTGCAGCTGGACAACCAGCCAGCCATACGATAATGAAATTGTGATAATTTCCCTTTTTCTGAATGGAAATTCCTTTTCAACGTATACCTACCTACCTACCTGTTCAGGTATGTAATGAATTGATTACCACGCGTATGAGTACGTATATTCGGTAATAAACGAAATCTAAACCTGATCTTCAGGTGAAAACTAAATGCACATACTACAATACAAAAATGTTTTCATGTCTCCATGAACATGACGGCATGATACTTCATGAGCCATTAATTCACACGAAGCATAAATTTTTCCAAACCGGGCCCATCAATTACAAATAGGCTTCGGAGTTGACTCTTTAAATCACATTTTAATGAAATAATTGACGTGAACAGTTTTCATTTTAATCGTTAATCAAATGATTGACGTGTGTGGACATTTTGTTAATTTACATTTGAAAAAATTACAAAAAAAAATCCTCCGGAATAGATTTTAACTCATGACCTAAATTTTATTTGCGAAAAAGATTTTTCACGTTTTTTTTTCCAAAAAAAAGAAGAATTCCATTAAATTTTCATCATCGAGATATG
Source organism: Chorisops tibialis (assembly GCA_963669355.1). Classification (NCBI taxonomy): domain Eukaryota; kingdom Metazoa; phylum Arthropoda; class Insecta; order Diptera; family Stratiomyidae; genus Chorisops; species Chorisops tibialis. The sequence goes on along the minus strand of OY770264.1, from coordinate 170,194,017 downwards.
TAAACTCCATATTATTAAATATTATTATTTTAAATCAGACGACATGCTTAGCCTCTAATTTATGTAAAGTGGTCATATCCATAATTTTTGAAAAAATTTATTTCACACATTCACCTGACATATCTGTCGATTTTTGACAATCTAATATCAAAAAAAAAAATACATAATGCTCATCATCATTGAAACTCAAAAATGCTTGCGTATAATTTGAAAATACGATTTAACTAAATTTTTGATATTTATTATGATTTTTATTAAAAAAAAAATGTTCATTCCCATTCTCAATTCCACTGGATCGTTTGTTTTTCGTGCACTTTTTTGAGTACATTTTAAGTGTTTAATAATGGTAATTAGTGTTTTTTTTTTGTTTCAGACAGACAAATTTTTATGTTTGCTCGTTTATTTCTTCAAATGCTTGAGCAGCGCGCTTAGAAGGTTATTGTCTTGTTAAAATGCAATAAATGAAAAATTTTTGTATGCAAGGAATAAATTAAAACCCAAAAACAAAAACCACAAGAATAATTTGCCTGACTGCTAAATAGTTTGTAACAAATATTGTTTTATTTTTTTTACATTTACATTTTCGAGTGCTTACAAATTTTTATGTAGTGTGAACAAAAGTATAGTGATGAGATTTTATTTGATGAGTACTATTCAAAAATCATGTTATTCAAAAGCCGCCACGAATTAGCCAGCCAGACGATCACTTAAAAATGTATTGAAAGCGTTTTTTTTAAACAAGATCGGTTCGTATGAGAGAATTTTGATGGTGATTTTGAAGAGCATCTTTGGTAGGGTCGGGTCAACATTTTAGACAGAGTACCTTTGAACCATCAAAAAGTTCAAATTTTTCTGAACTTCAAAATTATACAATTTTTTGGAATAAAGTGATATTTCAAAAGACTTTTTGAATTTGTTATAGAGAAGAGAAAGGATGTCAAGAGCTCACAGTTACTTTCTTAATCGAAAAATTTAAAGTCGATTGCCTGATTTTAAGATTGAGACGGAGATAAAAGAAAAAGGTTGAAATTAAAATTTTTAGATTTTAGGATTATATTGAAAGTTTTACTGATGATCGATTTTCATGATTTTCGCAGAGAAGTGGACAGATATTGACATTTTTTTTTTATGAAAGGTTTTATTAGAAAGTCTTAAATGTAACAAAATTTTTTGGGAATTTCTTGAAATACCTATTATGAAGAGCAACAGTAAATGAAAAAAATGTACTTGCACTTGAAAGTGGAGTATTCTGTCGTTTTCACTTTGCAAAATTGTTGTTTTTTTTTTCAAGTGACAAGGATTGATGTCAAAGATTTCGCGAAGTGAGATGGGTGTGAATTTTTTAAGATAGAGCAGATGAAGTTGAAGATGGCGCGATGAACTTTTGTTTTGAATTGCTCCAATTTGTATCTAATATTTCGAAAAGAACTGAGAATTTGTTAAATCAGGTTGAAGTGATGGAGGTAACAAAGCTGAAATTAGATTTGAAGTCTGTGAAAATAAAATGCGATGAGAATTGGAAAATATAAACTGATTGGGACTGTCTTTTACAGTTCGAAGCACTTTTTGCAACACGTGGTTGGGTAACACGTTGATCTACTTTTGAAAAATGTTAAGAACACTTCGAGAGTAAATATCGAATCAATTGTAAACCTCTAGGCTATACCGAGGTTGGTTTGGAATATATGAAACTCGTGTATTTGAGTAACTACCAGAGTAACCACGTAATCAGCAGTGCGTATCACCAAAAGTGTCCTAATTAAGTCTGAGCAATGAGCGGAAACGTCTTCTGGTGGACCAGACTCTTTAAGAAGGCCCGTAACTCGAATATCTTCGAGGAATAAAGAGCAGCCTTATCAGAGCACAATAACGAAATGAGGAAGTCCAAACAACACTCGTGGAAAAGGTTCTTTGAGGACATAAATAACGCTCTGAAAAGTTCAAGGATATAAAATACCATGTCGAAAGCATTTCGACAAGAGGTAGGCTTCCAGAAACGTCCAGATTCCAGAGCTTCTTGCTAAAACGCACTTCTCTGGATCCACCGCGTTCGACCCAAACTCGCAAGAATCTTGTAGCTTCTTTCTTGCTGAAGTTCCAACCCCTAACTAAAGAAGGTTCGGGAGCATCAAGCAAGTTCAGGCCGAACACTGTTAAATGGAATTTTGGCATGTTCATGGTACATGCAACAAATCTACGAGTGATGTCCAGATCAGTTTCAGAGTCTGGCCACACTTTTTTGTTCTATTTACAACATTTTCAGTGCCAGAGGTATACCGTCGACATACGAGTATTTATAACTATCGAAAGCTGGAAACAGGCCACCTTCCCAACCTAAATCCCAATATATTTCTTCTTCAAACCCATGGGAAAAATCACACAAGACATTCAGGACGAAACCGAATACATGACGCTACATGTGTGACATACTTTCAAAGTCGCCATACAAGAATGTCGGTATATATGGCAGTTTTCAGTGTCATCACACTTGTGTAAAGGATTTCAAAAACTTTTTAATACTTGGCGGCGGAGCTTAAAGTGCGGTATGTCATTCTTTCATACATTTGTTCAGTGCCAAAACAAGATTCGACGTGATTGCATCGTACTTGATGTTTCTTTTTTTTTATTGTCCTCCATCCCAATAGGAAATCCATAAATACGTGAACATATTGATGATGGGTGAGGTGGGGTGTTGGGATTGGAATGGCGAGGAAGGTGGAAGAGGAGGAGTAAAAAAATATAGGGAAAACTTTATTTGTTAGAATTATGTTGACAATTGAAACAAAGTGAAACTTGTATCTCAATTATGTGTTATGTGGTGACCATTATCATTCCAATTAACGACTTTCACTAAATATTGTATAGATGCAATGGAACAAGTCTTTCAAGTTGACGTCTTGTATTCAAATTTCAAAAAGGCATTTGATCGGGTTCATCATGGTCTTTTGATTGAAAAATTGAAGGCACTAGGGTTTCATTCTAATCTGTTGAACTGGTTTTCATCTTACGTGACGAATAGAAGACAAGTTGTGCGAATAAATGGAATTTCTTCATCGTGTTTTGATGTTAAATCTGGCGTTCCCCAAGGAAGCCATTTAGGGCCTTTACTTTTTGTTTTATTTGGAAACGAAATTCCGTCAATATTTAAATTTTCTAGCACTCTTTTGTACGCTGATGATGATAAACTCTTTTCTAAGATTTCAAGCTTGAGTGATTGTCTTCAACTTCAGGCCGATATTTCTGAGCTCTATAATTGGAGTGACGTTAACTTGTTAGAAATTAATTATGATAAATGCAAAATATTTTCTGCCTACAGAAAATCTTTTCCCATTTTATTTGACTACAACTTAAATAATAGATCTCTTCATAGATCCTCGGAGGTAATGGATCTTGGCGTGTTGATCGATTCTAATTTTAACTTTAATTCTCATATCGACTACATAATCTGCAAAGCTAATTCAAATCTGGGTTTTGTAAAACGTAATGCTAAAGATTTCATTGACCCATACACTGTCAAAGCACTCTTTGTTTCTCTTGTGAGACCTATTTTGGAATATTGCTTTGTAGTTTGGGATCCTGTATATCAAATTCATGTGTTGTGGATTGAAAGAATTCAACGTAATTTCTCTAGATATTTTCTTCGTAAGTTTAACTGGAGCGCGGACATTCCCACGTACGAAACCAGATGCCAATTAATTGGCTTGCAATATTTGGCTCATCGAAGGAAGTTATTATGGTGATGTTTATAAAGGATGTTATCTCCTATCGCATTAAAAGCCCTGAATTGCTTAGTTATCTACCAATTTATGCTCCAGAAAGGCCATTGAGGCAGAGAGCGATTTTTCATCCCATTGCGCACCGCACAAATTATGGACTTAATGAACCTATTTCTAGATGCATCTACATCTCTACATCTACAATGGCGCTACAGCCCAAATCGGACCTTGGCCTCCTGATATTCAGGTTCCTTAACATGTTTCATTACTTATTGTGGAAGGGTTGTTAGCCCTTCGCACAACCCTCTGTCTACGAATTTTTATTTTCTTAGATTGAGGTGACCAAGGTATATCCAAGCAGGCAATGTGCCGGAATTATATATTGCGCCGACCGGGATTTGAACTCACGACCTTCGCATTACAAGACCAACACACTACCTACTAGGCTATACCCTAGCTCTCCTCCTTTAATATGATATGCGACAAAATCGATTTTACTGACAGTCGACCGCAGTTCGAAGCCTATATTGTAGCAAATTTATAAATTTTCTTTTTTTTAATGTTTCTTAATGTTTTGGTTTTTCTTAATTTTTAATGCGTACAGATTTTTAATTGTAATTCTTTAGTCTGTTGTGATATCCTCTGTAGATGAATAGATAAATAAATAAATAAATATTGGGATCTTTGTCTTCAATTTCGTTGCATGTGTGGCATTCAAGTATGCAGTGACTGGTGCACACTGCGAAGTGTAGATACATGTAGTTCAAACAAGTAGCATCGTTATTCGGCGCATTAGCTTCACACACTTCAGTATGCCTGGTAACAAATCTACTGGAACCGCGATAATCAATCTACCTGACTAACCGATGCTAGGGTATAGCCTAGTTAGTAGCGTGTTGGTCTAAAATACGAAGGTCCGTGAGTTTAAATCCCGATCGACACATGATTCCAGCTTACTGCCTGCTTGAGTATACCTTGATCACCTCAACCTACGAAAATGAAAATTCATAGATAGAGGGTTGTGCAAAGGTCTAACAACCCTTCCGCAATAAATAATGAAAAATGTTAAGGAACCTGAAGGTCAGGAGGCCAAGGCTCGATTTGGGCTGTAGTTCCATTGTAGTAGACTAACCGATGCAATAGAATGTAAGGAAATTGCGCTTGTGTGTTTCTGATCATTAAGGATGCTTTCGATAGCACGTCTCTTGAATCGATAGTAGTGGCTATTGCGGAGGGAGGCAAAGAAACAACTGTCTACGGTGTATCACAGCCGTGCTCAAAAATAGGATAATAAAGTCACAGATGATTAAACTACCAGTGGTTGTCCAAAACGGGGAAACTCTCCCTACTATTGTGATTGCTGTTGGTGCACAGACTACTTGTTGAACTAAATAAGAAGGAAATACCATCACCAGGATGCAGATGAACTTGTTGTCAAGTTCAGGGAAACAGTGGAAGATACACTATCCAAACTGCTACCGTCAGCTCTGGGTACCGTTCAATTGGATTGAGTATAGGCCCCAAAAAGACGATAGTGATACTGTTTACAATTAGAAGTCGCTTACGCTAACTGGCACAGCCATTCCTTTCTCAAATAAAGTGAAATACTCGTACTTTAAAGTAACTTTTGATGAGACTATGACCGGAAATCAACTAGAACGAGACACTATGGCTCTATCGACCTGCTACAGATTCACAAATTGGATGGACAAGACAAAATAAAAATCATTACCATCTAATCAGCACTAGTACATTGAAAAAAAAAACTCAGAGGGAAGTTCGAAAAACTACAAAAACTGGTTAGTTTACTTTCGCTTCATTTCCATATTAAAAGGAAAGTCAGATAGCTTGTCTGAAGGGCATGAGTGAACACCCGTTTAACCTGCAATCCACAGGCCTTGTTAAAGTGAGCACAGAAATAGGGGAATGGTAACTGATCAGTTGCTAACAGCTTTTGATTTCGTGAAATCTTTTAGAATAGAGATACCAACAAGAACAAAACGGACTAAATAATGTACATTCAAAAATGGTGGACTGACGTCCAGGCTTCCCAACTGATGAGAATAGTTGGTCTCTTCCCTGAACGCTGCCGTCTCAACACATGAAAAGACTAAACCTAGTTGAGTCTGAGAACTGAAAGCTTTGCTTAATGAAGAAGAAACTATGGAGCATGTACTATGCGGAGCAGACTTCATCAAGAAATCACCTTCTAAGCTCAAGGTACGCAAATTCCTCTCCGCCTAACAACATACCATGCATCCACAGCACAGCCAGTATTTTGTAGGAGCTGTTAATAGATGGAAAGCACAATAGATGGTGATCGCAGTGCAACTAGGACTAGAAAGGCTATGCGTACTCTATAGACAAATCTACAATTCATAGATTATACCCATAAGTAAGGAGGACTTATAATGAGGAGAGACTATTAGCATACTTTGCCTTGTAAGAAAATGGGACTGAAAGTATTTCTCTCCGTTACTGACTACATGCTCAAATTTTTTTGAAATAATCGTTTCTCTATTCTTGTCTGGCATACTGAAGCCTATTGCAACTAACTCTGTTCCGCGTTGAATTGTGCCAAGCAATCGTTAAATTTTCGAAAGAATCGTTTCGCTATCCTTATCTGCTATACTTAAGCCCAATGCAACGCACTCTGTCCCGCGTTAAATTGTCCGTTGCTGAAGTCATTAGCTTAGACACGAACGAAAAACTAATAAAAATTGAGAAACTCAAGTTTTCTGAAATTAGAAACCAAACTCCATTGTACTGAAAATTACTTTATTGCTGACTGAATATTAGCAACCAAAATAAAATACAAATTATAATGCTTTTTTTGTAAAAGTTTGAAGCCAAGCTAAACTTGGACACAATTTTCGAAAATTTAGTGAATCAAAAAGTTGTCCCACATGAGACAGCCTATTAGGCTCTCCATTTCATATATCCATGGGAGGATGCCCATTAGTCAAAAATGGTTTGAAAATGTACAGAGTCTTTTAAAAATCTGGCATAAGATAACGAAATTAAACTGCGATGGAAAAATTTCCTGGCCCGTAAAGTCATACTGCAACCTTTCAGCTTCGTGAAGATGCCTATCAGCTCCTGGAGATAAAAGAAATGCATCTTGAGTGGTACCATGTCACTCGAGAAAGACATGCCAATAGAACCAGTTTGATAAAGGTCTCAGCAGAGACAGAAATGTCACGAATAATAAAGCTTAACAGTGTAGAATCCGGAAATCTTTTTTTTCATCCCAATAGAAGTTTAGGTTCCTTAGTCTTGACTACAGAATAAGAGAGAGGATAATAGCTAACCTCTTCACAGGACACTTTCGTTTCAACAAGCACATGAAAAGACTAAACTTATTCGAGTTTGCGACTAGCAAGCTTTGACTGGAAAAAGAAAAAACTATGCGATTCGGGGCAATTACGCGCAGCAAATTTCATTACTTCGAGGAGTTTCGGCGAAGCCCAAGTGCCGGGATTCACTCCTCTCTTAGCACGTTACTAAACTTCCTCGACATAGCCGTTATTTCGAGGAGCTGTGGATAGATCGGATGTATATTAGACCCTGCGGTGACAACAGTTCCTCAAGGACTCATACGCTTTTCTCCATTTTACACAAATTTGCAATCTCATTTTCCTCAAGTAATAGTGTTACAATGTCGACTTCTAACAACAATGATGTAGTACTGTCAAAAAAAATACAACAGCAACAATTATGAACTGTTTTAAAGCAACTTTGGCTACCGACACACGATGCGAGTTAATATATATTATCTCGCTTTTCGATATTACTAGTGTCATTATCCTATACATAATTCGGCCTACTTATATCAAAATAGGAAGTTAGTATATATAAATTCGCATCGTGTGCCTTTAGCTAATAGTTTTAAAAATGCTTTTGTTAAAGTTGAATCGTGGAAAAAAGTTTATCAGATTTTAAGACAATTCACAAATTTGTCAACAAAAAGAATTCTAGCCCGATTAAAGGAGAACTTAGGTTTTAATTAATCAAAATATTGTTCTGGTTCATTGAAAGCTTTCAGTTCAATCACAATATATTGTTGCGAGCTAGGGGTTCGCCGGGATTTCAAGTAAAAACACAATTCGTTTAAAAATAAGTGATAATTTATTCATTCGCATCGCCGCGTACTTTTATATCGCTTTCACTGGTTCGCGTCTAAAAATGACTGGTCCTCTCGCTGAAAGCTTTCGTGCTTTTATACATATCTCTCCATGATCATGACTATTCTCGAAGCTTCCTTCGATGTGTTTTTGTGAACTATACTGGAAATCTCTAGATCTTTAATTGTGGCTCTCTACATAGTTGAGTATACTGTTCTACATAATTCTTGTCTATTCGAGAGAGATCGAGTTGCGGGGCTGCCAGGTCTGCTTGTAACAATATGAATATTGTTGGAATTATTAAAACCAGTTTTCAAATTTTTAGAATAATTTTTTTTTTTTTACAAATTTTTGAACAAAAAAAAATACCAAACAGAAAATATGTCTTTGGTGCTAATTATTCAAAATTTAGTTATGATTCAATGAATACTTTCAGTTTACCAGGTATGAAAATTGCCAAAATTATTAGAAAATTTTGTGAAAGCTTCGAAAATTTTAAAAATAAAAAATCTAAGCCGCTTTAGAACTAATTTTGGTTTGAACTATTTTAATAGTTAGTGAGCTACTTCACAGACAATAATAATTACCAAAATTGTCAAAAAAATGTTACTAACCATATTCCTGAAATTCTAAACCGCTCTAAACAAAATTGAATTATTCAAAATTCCGGCTTGAACAGGATGATTTAGATATTTTTCGGACTTCAAAATGGTGAAATTTTGACCACATCTAGGTTTTCATGGCTTGGTTGAACTTTCATCGTTTCACCAAATATTGTCCATTGTCCACATTTCGCCATCTTTCTGGAAGAGCCATGATTCCATTCTCGTAGAACTTCTGTGTTTTCTGGCTAAAAAACGTCGACAAGCGGTTTTTGCAGTCATTTTTTGAATTTAATTTTTTCCGTATAGGGGGTTTTGAAGAGACCGAAATAAATGTTTGTATGAAGGTTGAAGGTCAGGGCTATAAGGTGGATGAATAAAAACTTCCAAAACAAGCTTCTCCAGTTTTCTACGGGTTACTGACTGCAGGGGCAAATTCGATAGAGTACTTTTTTCGCACTTAATATCTTCTTGACAAATCCAGCCGCACGAAAATGATTCAACATACTTTTTTAAGCAACGTTTAGCCCCGCACTGATCTGATAAGTGGTTGCATGTGGATTTTCATCGATTTTTTGAAGAGATTTCGCCGACTTTTTTCCGTGAATGGACGGCCAGACCGAGGCGCATCTTTGACATCAAAATTTCCAGAACGAAATCGCTTTAAATATTGTTGTTGCTAAACGGATCGATAGAACTTGATCCCCATAACCTGCACAAATTTGTTCAAGATCCTGCGGCGTATTCTTGACTTTGTGGAAGTAAAACTTCACAATGTAATTTCTTCGTTAGAGACTTCTATTTTCAAACGTGAATAACTTTTAAGTAGTTGAATTAAGTTGCGCACTTCCTCAACAAACGATGTTCTCTGAAAAGTCACCTCTCTTACATATATTTATTTTCTAACTTCTTTTTGGTATTACCAGAGATAATCGACTTTAAAATCATCTGTTGGAAAAATACTGAAAGAGTTTTTACTATGTACATCGGCGAATAAGTTCGTAGGATGACATATAGATGGCGCCACTAGACTCTAGGAAGTACCAACTTTTAAACGATACATGTGAAAAGTTCATGACAATCTGACGTTCAGTTTAGAAGTTACAGTGATATAAATTAAAATATTCTTGTTATTTTCAAAACAATGGAAAAATCGAAAATTCGTGTGTTGATAAAGCATTGCATTTTAATGGGAAACAATATCGCAAAGCAATGGCTTAACAAGTGTCATACGGACTCTGCTTCATCGAGGCAAATGGTAGAGAAGTGGCTTGCTGATTTGAAACGCAGCTGTACAAACACCAATGATGCTGAACGCTCTGGTCGTCCGGATTCAGTAGTTGTTGCACAAAATAGTTTTGGCGAATCGTAAATTTAAGGTATATGAGATATCAGCCACCTTTAAGATATCAGCAGGCAGTATATTCAACATTTTGCATGAACATTTGTACATGAAAAAGCTCTGTTCGAAGTGGGTACCGCATTTACTCAAAATCGATTAAAAACAACAATACGTCGATGATTCAGAACGCTGCTTGGAGCTGTTTCAGAGCAATATAAAGGATTTTTTCATGCAGTATGTGACAATTGATGAAACATGGATAAATCACTACACTCCAGAGTCAAGGCACCAGTCAGCTGAGTGGCGAGAAGCCGGTGAAAGCTATCCGAAGTGGCGGAAAACGCAAACGACAGCCGAGAAGGTTCTCGTCTCCATTTTTTGTGATGCGTATGGTAAACATTAACTGATTATCTTCAAAATGGCGAGAAAATCGAAAGCGAATATATGGCGTTGTTGGTGCGTTTGAAGCAAGAAATTGCCAAAAAACGACCCGAAATGAAAAAGAAAAAGTGCTCTTTCATCAAAACAATGCGCTTGCCACAAGTCGATGGTAACGATGGTCAAATTGCATGAATTAAAGTTCGAATTGCTTCCCCATTCAACGCAAAAAGAATGATGCAGGGAAAGAGATTTGTCTCCAATGAAGATGTGATTGTCTAAACTGAAGCCTATTTTGAGGCCAAAAATAAATCGTTACAAAAAAAGACATTGAAATGCTAGAGAAGCGTTAAAGTAAATTTATTACTCTTGAAGGAGACTGTGTTGAAGAATAAAGTCAAATTTTGCCTAAAAGTGTATAGGTCATCCTATGAATTATTGAACGATTTACTAGATACTTCTTCGATATTTTAGGGCTTCAAAACAATGGAAGTGTGACCAGTCTAGAACGCGATTTAACGTAGTTATGGCCGCTAGTGAACTAGTTCTAACAACAGGCATGAAAACTGCTAAAATGGTGTCAACAAATCTGACAACAACAAAACTGTCTAAACAGTTCAAAAGAAGTTTATTCTAGTTCACTGACATTCATTCTAGTTTACTAACAACTATCGGTTCAGCCATCATGCATACAGATTTTCCAAAAAACTGTCGCCAAAATCACCTTTACAAACTAATTGCAAACTTATACAATTTTTAAATACCTCACAACTTCCGTCACAAAAACAAAATTAATTGAACTCGCATTCAGTCTTCACATACCACAGAAAAAATCAACCTTTTCGTGTGAATTTCTTTCAAATTGAATCAAAATTGGCTCTCACAATGTTGAAATTAAGATCGAAAATAAAAAAAAATAAAAAATTCAAAAGAAAATTGCATCAGATATCGTCTCGTCTCTTGAAACTCGACAAAATCTTGCTTTAAAATCTTTCATCGTCATTTAGTTACTCATTTTATACGCAAGGCTTGTTGAACTACAGAAAAGTTCACATAGTACAACTGTTTCATTCAAAGTTAGTATCTAAAGTACTTGTTGTTTTATCTCTCAGAACTTGTCTCTGTAGGTGCCCATACTATTGCATAACTATAAAAATATTTCGTGAATAACCTCTAAATCGTTTTTGTGTGGGCATCTCGTCACAAAAGAAGCCTGGCAAATCACGGTTGGATGCATTTGGGGCTTCCCAATCAAAAAAATCAAAATTACTGGTGAATGCGTCAAGGTGTCTCGATCTCTACCTAAGATATCCACAAAAAAAATATATATATAGTCTTACGATCCACCTTATTTATTTCGTGATTTCCCCCTCTTGAAACTGAATAATTCCGAAAACAATGCTTATTCGCTTCATGACTTAAATATATTTATTTTTTACCGCGACTCGAGTTTCGATAAATAATTGCCCATAGACGCCATTTTTCTTTTTTCGCTTAAAGCCCCGGCAAACTATTCGTAGCGGAAAAAATTATCACAGAAAATCATCTTTAAAAACACCCAAAATGGCAAGATAAGAAAATCAAAGAGAGAATTAAATTAGAAAATTTAAGAACAAAAGAAAGAAATTTTTTTTTTTTTTTATTCGAAACTCAGCACTAGTTGTGAGAGGATGTATGGCGCGGAACGAAATATACGGCATTGTTTAATGGGAGTGGTTAAATTAATTTTTCTTTTTCTGTATTTTCTTTTTTTTTTTTTTAGATTGTCGCGATATCTTTTTTGATCGGTGAGTTTATGCAAATCGTTGATTAAACGGAAAAGTTTTCAGTGGGAAAGATATGTAAAAGTTTGGTGAAATTAAAGATTAAAGTTGGATGTTTAGCTCATGAAATTATCTAGAACGATGTGATTTTGAAGATTCAGTAAGTGGTAGGCAAGTTTTCTAATTTTGGCATTTTCTAGAACAGAGTTGAAATGGTGCCATTGAAAAGATGATCTTATCATCTTTTTGGAATGGGATAAATACGAGTTCCAGGACTGTTAAAACCTAAAGTTATTACGAAATTTCAGCTTTACTCCTACTATTGCTTAGAAAGTTGTATTAACTTTTTTTCAAATTATATACAAACTATCAGTAATGATTAGCGCCAAAAAATCAATTTGCCTAAATTGGGGCTGGTTACATTCCCTAAAGTTTCGATTTCAGAACAAAATTCATGCAATGGGAGTCCAAAAGTTACACCAAAACAAAAATCACTTTAAATAAATAACGCATAAATTTCTTTCCTTCAATTTTTTTTTATTATTAAAACAAAAACGAAAAAACAGAATCCAACCAATTTCGATGCATTAAAATTTCAATTTATCACACGAAAACAATAATTTCATCTTAGCAGAAGCACAATTAAATAAATCACAATTCATCAGCATAAACTGTTTGAGACAGTTTGACAATATATTTCTTTTTCTGCATCTTAAGACCCAAACTTATGATGCCATCAATATACGTTGTTTTTTTTTTTTTCTTAGCTGAATCATAATTCACGAGACTTGTTCTACCACTAGATCTTATCATTTTTGAATTTTTTTCGTTACCATTTCCATGCTAAAGCCAAAACTATAGGTATGATAATAAAATACACTATCAAAACCATAACTTGATATCCAATATAAATAATTTTTCTTTTTTTTTTTTTTGTTTGTCCAAACTCCCAATCGACCACAATAAATTGAAATTTGTGTAACTTAATGCTCTTGTGTAGGTGGCAGACTGATGGACCCACCACGATAAATCGAAACAAAAACACAAACCTAAAATATCTGAATGTCCTCCAAGACGATTTTTTTTTTTTAGTACGGTCAGTTTGGTTTTGTGGTCGAATAAAAAACAAAAATATAAAAGGAAAAAAAAAACTTTTTCTTTTCATATTTAAATCCATGGAAAGACAGACGGAAGAAAAAATTCTTTACCTCATGCCATTATCAACGGATTAAAGTCTACGCGACGGTAAAGAAGAAATAGGAAAAAAAAAACGACAAACTAAAACACCTACAAGTCTTAAATTAGGAAAAAAATAACATCGGACAAAAAAATCAAACCATTAGAATGGGTTAGCAGTGAACTACGGTCTTAGAAAACCGAAATATTTTCTTTCCATCGAGCAGACCAATAAAGACGATCTCTTAAGATGCTATCAATTTGGCCGGCATAATCTTTTACATAATAGCTTCGAATTTCGAGAAAATATTAAATGAGCTAATTTGTAAATCGTCCATTTCATGTTCATTATTCTAAGCTAGCCCTTAAAAAAAAATATATTCCGGTCACATTGTAACCTTTTAAACCCTAACGCCTATTATGGTGGTATACCGTAAGGCACTTGTCTAGGGCCTACTTTGATCTCGCCTACACGTTATATCCATTAAAAAACCAACTGTTGGGTCGGAGTATTTTTTTTTTTTTTTTACTTAATGCTTCTGCTGATGCTTTTCATCAGGTGTCATTTTGATGTAGTGCGTCATAAAATCCCATCAAGAGTCAAAAACAACTTCAAGTAGATCACTGATAAGATCTTAGAAAAAATAAAACTTAAAATCTAAATAGAATAAAAACCAGATTTTTTTTTTCGAATCTGAAGTACTCACTTTTTCTAATTCTAACAGGTGAAACCGAAGTACTTGTATTGCTTGCACCATCTGTAAAAAAGAAAAAAAAATGTATAATGGTAAAAAATTGAATTCTGCTTAAATTGCACAAAAACATTTGATTGAAAAAAAATTGTATATAGAAATATAAACATATCTATACGTCTTACATATATGACAAGTCAGAAAAGTACTTGTTAGTTTCGTCTATAGCCAAATAAAAAAAAAAAAAAAATCTTATGATTAATGATGGAGTATAAAATTTTGGTTTTTTCATTCGTAAATTCAGAGAAGTATATCCGGCCAAATTGTTGTTCTTTTCGAGCGGGTACAAAATGTTGGCTGCGGGTACACACTAAGTAGATTATAAGCAGGCTTTTTTGATATTTTTGCACAAGCTGAATCGGATTATGATCAAGCCATGAATCGGGACAAAAAGCAAACACCGTCCTTTAGATTTTTGCCGCATCGTCCTTGCATTTGACTTTCAATGGGTTGCGTCTGACTGGAAATCGGCACAAAAAAAAAAAAAACAAACCTGGACAAAAAACTTGATTTGAAATTTTTAAATCAGAAATCCATTCTTTTTGATTTTAAAATACAAATAAATTCGGTTTTTTTTTTTATTCCGTGCTGAATTGACTTCTAATAATTCGTATCCAAGTCAGGGTATTTTTTTCGTTGGCATTTCCAGGTGCCCCCATACAAGACGAATCCATTTGTCCAGTGGTAATCTTGACCGAGTTCTTAGAGGTAGATTTGTGCTTGTATCTTTTAGAATGAAAGCCGAAGTGGAATAAGAAGCGGGGCGAGAGAGATTTTTTCATTCTAAATTTTTTTTTTCCGGTGGGATTTAAAGGAATTAAACTTATGAAGGATTAAAAACTGAAATGAAAAAAAAAAAAACCTAAATCCAACCCACAGAAAATATATTATTGTTCTTTGATGAGATTAAAACAAAAAGGAATATTTTAAGGAGGGAATCGGAATTTTGTTTTTTCTTAAAGATCCGATTAGAACCCATCAGATCTGAACCCGAGAAAAAAAAATATCCAATCTTATTTTTTTCACTCAATCCGACATGGTGCTGGTACCCCCTTAGTATTAATGATGTTGATCTCATCGATCCTATGACTAAAATGAAAATGAAGTCTATACGTATCGATATTATTTTTTTTTTCTTATATAAATTATGTGATCAGTTGTTCGGGTAGTATTTACCAATTCCGAGCTAATGAGTTTTTTAGTGATAACGTAAGAGACTAACGACCAGTGTTGTTGTTGTTTTATTTAAGGTCGAATTGGTTTTTTTACTTAAAGATTCTGTCTAGGTTTTTTTTTTGCTTAAGGAGTACATAATTTCTTATAAATGAATGCAAGACTGGCCTTTAAGGTCAGGGTGACCATTTTCTATGATTGATTTTTAGTGCGAGTTTTTTTTATAAAGGAAGGCGTTTTTTTTTTTTTTTTTTTCTTAAAACATTATGGCGCGTATTTTGAAATGTATATAAATCCGTTAGGTAGATTGAAGGAATTTAGTTGAATGTAATCCAATGATGAAAATTGAAAATATTAAGTTTGTTGATGAGAGTTTTGCAGAATATTTTTCGATGTAATTATGGACGAAATTTTAGGGAAGATGCTAACGAAAAAAAAAAGTCTTGCTTGATTGTTACATTATGGATGAAATTTGAAATAAAAAATGTGTATAAAAAAGGGTTTAAGCAAGTATAACTAAATGGACGTAATAACAGTGGTATCGATAAAAATTTGCTCTAGAAGTATTTTTTTTAATCTTTTATTTTATTATTTTGTTTAGGCAGAACCAAATCGCATTACTATTTTGTTTATTGATTATAAAAAAAAATTAACAAAATGCCGATTAATTTATATAAAAAACAATTCAAATATGGACGAAATTTGACGGATTAAAAAAGGTATTACTTGAGAATGGCGAAATTATTTCCGAAATCTTAACAATTTATTTCGTCCATGGATGGAATTCGAAAAATATCCAAACAAAATTAAAAGAAAATATGGACGAAATTAGGGTTCATATGAAAATATGCGTAAATTAGGTATTTCGTAACGATTTTCATATTTACGAGTATTCTGCCAATGTTTAGCTAAAAATCCAGGTTTCTGCCATCCTACGCGGTGCCCTTAACTCGTCATAACACACGAAAAATTTAAAGATCTGGCTCAGTTTTATCTCCCACCCTCATTTTAGTTTTCATAAATGACCTTGTGTCGTTAAATCTCAATCCCATCCATAATAATAGTTTCAGAACCCTGGTTGGATACGTTAGAAGTTAGATTCAACCCACAGAGTCCCCAACATTTCGGTTCCTACACTTGTTGATAATATCTCATTGTCTATTGAGGAGGTGCTCTATGCCGTCCAAACTATTGATATCAAAAAAGGTCCAGGTCCTGATGTTATTCCTCTCCTATTTTTATCAAAGTGGGCATATCAACTTTTAACACCTTAACATCCATTTAATAAGCCATGTAGGAAAGCCCAACATGTCTAATTTCAACAAAATAATGGATTGGAGTAGTTTATCAAAAGCCTTACTAAAATCAGTATAAATACAATCCACCTGCTTGCCCTCCTCAATATCCACAATGGATTTATTCGTAAAGTCCATCAGATTAGTGACTGTTGACCTATTTTTGACAAAACCATGTTGTTTACTTGAAATTTGAGATTTACAGTGAAACGACAGGCACTCATACACTACAGACTCAAAAAGCTTTGGAATAGCTGATAGTTTAGCTATTGGTCGATAGTTGACAAAATCAGATTTTGCACCATCTTTGTGAGTCGGTATGATACAGGATGCCTTCCATACGTTCTTGAAAATCCCAGTTTTTAGGGATCTTTGATAGAGGAAGGAGAATGGCTTAGCAATAGAGAGGCAAGACAACTGCATGAACTCCATCTGGGCCAGGAGAAGAAACATCCTTAAGGCGAGAAATATGGTTAACTATATCATTATAAGAAATCGTTATATCGGACAAAGTAGTTGAAGTAGTACCTCTAAAGTTATCAAAATACGACATTTCAGGGACAAAGTTACTACCAGGAAAAGATCCACTGAAGAATGTGGCAAAAATATTACAAATAGTAAATTGATCATTAGTATTGTTGCTAAGGAATTGAAAAGATTAGATTTACGTTTACAATTAACAAATTTCCAAAACTTCAAGGGATCTCTAATAATCTCCGACTGCACTTTAAGTAAGTATTCAGAATACAAGCGAGTAGATAAATCTTTGAATAAGTCATAACATTCTTCATATAAACGAAAATCAGTGTCATTCTTCGTCCTAGTATACCTATTCCACGCTGCATTACGAGTTGCGAATCGTACGCAATTCACTCGTAAACCAAGCATACAACAATGAGATATTCTTCCGATAAGTAAAAGGAACAGTGAAGCAACATTGGGAATTTTCCCTTCTGCTTGGAAATCGTCCCATCTCACACCTATCCACAAGAATGGAGACAAACGAAAAACTGAGAACTACAGAGGTATAGCATACTGAAATTATTCGAAAAAATTATCTGCGATAAATTGACCAATATGATCAACCCTATTCGTAATGACGAGCAGCACGGCTTTAAAAAAAGTCGCTCAACCACAACGAATCTCATGATTCTTGTATCTGACACGCTCTGCGCATTTGAAAATTGGCATCAAATTGACACAATATACACCGACTTTAGCAAAGCGTTCGACCGAGTTGATCACAATATCCTGATTTTAAAGTTAAAAAAATAATTGGTGTGACAGGATCCTTACTTGACTGGCTTAAATCCTATCTTAATAATAGAACTTAATTTGTTAAGTTTCAAGGTTTTATTTCCAAGGAAATATTAGTGTCCTCTGGGGTACCCCAAGGGAGTCACTTGGGATCTCTCTTATTTAATGTTTTCATCTCAGATACCATGGTCTTCTAATCGGAGGTAATGACTATTGCGAAAGGGGTGGAACTGGACTTGCTTGCAGGAGTAAATGGTAAGCGAGTTAGTTTTTACTTGGGCAGCCAAGCAGCACTGAAAGTCCTCTCAGCTTGCAGCTAGAATTCAAGATGCTTGAACCATTATATGGAGATGGATTCTACCAAAAGAATTGGGGAAAATCTGCACTTTGCGACTTGGTTCGGTTCCGGGTCATCGGGTTATGCCTAGAAAAGAAAATTCTCGGAGAGCTAAATGATCTCCAATCCCTGGAATCAATGAAGATCATTTGTTTAACAGGTAGAGCAGGCTGGCTAAATGACATGTAAAGGTCTACATGAAGCAAATATGGATGCGTTCAATGAGGGCTACGTAAATTGGAGTCAAGCCTCTCTAGCCTAACCTAATGCCTCGAAAATCCACTTCTGTTGTCAATCTTTGAAAAATAATGTTTCGATGCTATCATGTCCTTCAGTGGCTTCAGATTCCACCTTTTGCCGACTTTACGTTACTTGGTGTAAAATTTAACAATCATCTTGATAAGAAGTCGCTCTTAATGCATGGAAGCGTTTTGCATAAGTACTCGTACTAAAAATACTTTTCGCATCTGAACTAGGTTATATCCGACCACGTCTTGAGAATAACTCGAGCATTTGGGTTGCACGATCGTATCTAAAAACATGCGTTCCGTTTAATTCGATATGCTTCTATATACTCCCTCGAGCATCGTCGAAATGTCGGAGTACTTTGCATTTATTATAGATATTTTCATAGTAAATGTAGCAAGAAACAGAGAAATGTAATATTCGCTCTCATACAAGCCCCACGTAATACCCGTGAATTTAAACGCATCCACGAGTACAATGTGACGTATCTGCCGATCTCGAAAACAGACGGACTTCAATGATGTAGTACAATCCATAGCAACTCAAAAAGAACGTCCACCGCTATTTTTGTCTTATCCCTCCTAAGTTTCCCTTCTAACTTCCCTAATTCCACTTGTTTTACTAACCGATGTCAATTTTACTATGCATTGCGCATTAAAGGGTTGCTCTCTAAGCTATTTCGGATACCGTAAAAAAATATATAGATAACCGTATACGGTTACCTTCATATGTACACGCTTAGAGGCAGATTTTTATCGCATTTATCTGAAAGATTACGGTCATGTCTGGTGTTCGTCAAGGTAGCATATTGGGGCCCCTTTTATTTATAATTCTTACTAGTTATTATTATTATTATTATTATTACTATTAGGGGAACGCGGGAGAGCACTGCGACCTTCTTGGCCTATTGTGCGTATATCGCCTCTTCACCCTTTTATAACTCAATAGCTTTAGCTAATTTGAGAATCTTTAAGGGAGCCGTATTCGCTAGTTCCTCCGTAGAAAGGAAACCCTTTCCAAGAAGACTGTGTCTTTTCCTAGCTACTGCTTCACAGTGACATAGGATGTATACTGTCGTTTCTGAGTCCTCTAGATAAAGGCGACAAATGTCAGTTTCAGCTAAGCCCATATTTTTGAGGTGGTGGTTTACTCCACTGTGCCCCGTCATTAGGCCGATTAGAGTAATAATATCCTTCTTGCTGAATTTTAGAATATCCTCCACTTTGTTTTTTTGTGGTAGAATCAGTTTTTTTGAAATTGACAAGCCTGGAAATTCTTACTAGTTACTAGTGTCAGTGTTGTTTGGTCACCTTCCACTGAGATCGATTCGTATTGGTTTGATAGTGTACGAGTACGATTTCTACTGTTTGCCTCGTAAAATCTTCAGTTTTGTATATATAATTTAACTTCTTACAAATATAATCTACTGCTACTATGAACACTCTCGAGAGAAAAAGATTTACAATACTTTCAACTTGAATAAGCCGAATATAAATTCGACTAAGTTTTATATTTGTCGAGACAAGTGGCTATTGAAAATAAATATCATCCTTCCGATTTTATGATGAATAGTCCCATTGCATCATAAGAAACTTCAAATTGCATTCAGCAAGCAGAAATACTTACAAGGACGAAATAATAGCAGAACTTAAGACATTATAAGTAAGATAAAATTTAAAAGTTTTAAGCTTATACACTTAATTCTTTATATTGAGTCTTAAGATATATTATTAACATTAGTTAAGTTGTTGTAAGTAATGGTTAAAACGTTTTTATAAATTTATTGTTAAGAAATTTGTTTCTACTTCTATTTCCAAAATGGCACTACAGCCCGAATCGGGCCTGAAGTCCAGGATTCAGGCTTGTTAACATTTTTCATTATTTATTGTGAAAAAAAAGTGATAAACTGTAGTCAACCGTCGAATTTCACAATAATAGAAGAATGACTCTCTATACGATTTTCAGTCTGATGAACTGTTAGGAAAGCAATTATACAAAAATTTCTAAGCTTGATATAGCAAAGGCCTTTGACAGCGTCTGGTAGAAATCTTAAAGCATTTGCCATTTTATATGGAAGGAGACCTTTCAATCAAAACGTTGTATTGGATTGCGTTTCTTCTTGCGCCTACGTTCATTACCAATTTCGGTGTCCCTCAAGGGTCAGTCCTATGTCCTATATTTTTCGTAATTTTTATTAATGTCTGTCGTCGACTCTCCATCCCATTCATAGTTTCGTATTTCAAAATACTGACAACTTTAACTCAGTTACTGAAACATATCTGCCTTCTGTGCCCCTTAAACTTTATTTGGTTCTTTAAATTGCGATCACAATCAAGTAGTCCAATGCAACAAAAATGTAAGCCTGTCATCTTTCTCTAAGACACAACATGATCTAAACTAACCTTTAATGGCGTGATACTTGATTCTTTGAAGAATTCCCACCTACAGCTATGCAAATTAATAAGAAAAAACTTGACTGGAGCTAGTGCAGCTTTCGATGCCTTTAAGTGCCTAGGCTTTCTCGGAGAGCGCATTGAAAATTTCTCACCATCTGATCTGGCAGTGCAAGTCAAACATTGGGCCCAAATAAAACTCGCATATCTGGACTAGGACACGTGAAACTCTTCTAATAGTTGACACTGATTCAGACTAAGAGATGTGCGTTCCGACTTATTGTAGATGATGCATTTTAGACTCACTTTAAAATCGTTTGAATGTCAGAGTACTCAGCATTTACTACAGATATTTCCATAGCTGAAATAGTAATGAAATTAGTCGTTTTATCTCATACTCAAGTTACTGAATGCTTTCACGAGTACATGTTTGTACTACCCAAATCACGTACAGTGAAATAAAGTCAGTTGTTTCTACCTCGAGCAGGCAAAATGCGGAATGCACTACCTGCGGCCGGTTTCCTTCAAATATATAACTTGCAACAATTTAAAAGAAACATTCACTAAATTAATTCGAATTTTTGTTTTGCTCTGTACTGCACGCTACAGTAATAAAGGGAGACCCCCAAAGTACACTATAGTGCTTTAAAAAGAAAGAAAAACATAACAGGACTACGACTGGGCGTAAAGCCAAATCACGCGATGAAAGAGAAATTTGTTGATTATAAGAAATGGGGAGTGATAGAAGGGGTGACGGCATTGAAATAATTTGTTCACATCATGATAGAGTTGCTGTCAAAATGTTTTATACAAAATTTAAGTTTCAAAAATTTTGAAATGTATTAAATTTAGTGAAATTGTGCAGTTTATATGGAAGATGGTAGAAGGAGCGGAGGGTTTCCAGTGTTTTTCAGTAATAACTATGAAGATTATGCAATGGATATCTCTCAAATTTCAGACCAATAACATTCATACGATTCAAGAAAAACGATTTTATGTTAACTACTAAAAATGTGTCACCTTGTATGGGAGGGAGTAGAAGGATTGATTTAATTTTTTTCGATCTTACTGATAATTCTAAATAAATATTTAGTGCACAATTTCAGCCCGATTTATACGTACTGAGGGAATTGGTTTAAAATACAAAAAGTGTATGGGAGGTGGTAGAAGGAGTGAGGCGAATCAAATAGTTTTTATATTTTGGATTGATGCCATCATACAAATAATATAAAATTCCAGATCTATAGTTTTCATATTTTTTTAAGAAATCCGTTTATTGTGAAATTTCGAAATTGAGTAATTTTTTATGGGAGGTGGTAGAAGGTGTGGAGCGATTTCGCCGGTTAGGAACTTAACTTTGCGTCAAAAACGACGTGTACAAAATTTGAACTTTCATGCTCAATGCGTTCTCGAGCTAGAGAGGAGACGAACGGACGGGCATACGGACGGACGGGCGGGCGGACATCTGGTTGCGAAATTTTTTAGTGATAATATGAACTTCTGTATCATTCATTTTTATTTGAGAGTCTTATTTCTTAGTGTTGCAAGCTATGTGGCAAACTTTTAACACTCTCAGATGTCATCTAGAATATAAGCATGTGTCAAATCCTTATTGTTATACAGCTGTACTGAATGGAAAGTGACCGTTGGGATTACTAAGAAACTGCAATCTCTCGTTAACCGGTGCCTCTGACGCATTTAGGGATATTCTGGCCAGATATGAGTATTATCGAACATACTAAAATATGCCCTGAGATGCAAAGTAGCAATGGATCAGACACATTTTGAGGAAACTAGAGCGAAACATTGTCAAAAAACCTCTGTATTATCATTCACTAAAAAAAACATCGGAATGGTCGACCATTTAGCACCAGAGGAAAACGAAGTCCTCGCGACGATTAAAGACCGATGCTCAGGATCGCGCATTGTAGAACTGTTTCTGTTCTATGCTCCAATAGGATGTCTTAGGAGGAAACTGATTAATTGATTGTTATTTTGTCAGTGATAACATACATTATTTCATTTGGTGAATGTTTTCATAGTGCATTTCGAATTGAAAGAAAAGATTTCCGGATTCTACACTGTTACGTTTTATCATTCGTGACGTTTCGGCCTCTGCTGAGGCCTTTATCGAACTATTTGACAAAGGATTAAGGATAGGTGGTCTTAATAGGACAACCCATTTATGAATTAGACGCACATTTTAAATTAGGTCATCATTATATTCACAAATTTATCACGATGAAGCTTAACCAAAATGGATTTTGCCGAAGGATTGCAGAGATCGGACTGAGTATAAATTTGATCACAGTCACTTTATTACTATGCATCGAACAATCATTTAGGTGGACCTAATATTCGAGTTCATTTTTAAATGACCTTACTGGACTTCAAATTACTTGACGCAAATATAACAACCCCTCTATTCCAATTCAATCTAAAGTCACACATCGAGCCCACAATGAAACCTAATAAAAGTCATATAATTCCACACATTTATCACTCAACATCAGCATAAATTCCCAAAATTAAGATATCAACGATTAAAAAATGTCAAAAACTTAGATTTTTTGAATGCCGATTGATTTATAACATCTGCGATTCTAACTAACATTTTTTGTTCCTTTTAATAAAACCATATCAGTAATACGAGCTTCACAATTATTAATGCTCCATTCAAATCTTTCCCTTCGCAAAACATATATTTTCGTATTAATATACAGCGAATGGAAAAAAAAACAAACAAAATAAGCGCAACAACTCATAAAAGTTATTATCGTCATAGAACAAGAACAACAAAAAAATGCAAAAAACTAAATGCTAAACAACACGACCAGCATTTAAATGTCTCATGAGTTCACACATTATGATTTATGACCATTTATTTCAGATCCCAAAAACAACAAGAAAAACCCAGAGCAACAGAACAGTAGAAATATACAAACAAATAAGAAACATTAAAGAAGCATGGATTGTATGCATGTTTCCATAAAGTTTTATACTTAATGAAAAAAGAAGAAGTAAAAAAAGGGGGACAAGATGCGACACACTGTGTGCGAAATAAGTCATCTTCTCTCTGTTATCCATCTGTTTATAGTCCGTCATCAGTTTCCATATCTCTATTGTATGGTGATTTTCAATTTTTCGAACAATTGTGAATTTATCATCTAATTGGTAATAAAAATTACGCCATTTTGAATTGATATTTAGTTCACAATAGTTGTTGTATAATAATTTCTCACCGTTTTATATATTTATTTATTTTTTTTTTCTTCCTAGAAAATTTCAGTGTAGAATTTTCATTGCAAATATATTTGAATCACAAATTTTTTATTGTATTGAAAATATAGATCTAGTGTTTCTAAGTTGAATTATTTAATGTGCTGTATTTTCAATTTTCTTAATTTGTACTTTGAAACTAGTAGAATATTTTCTCTAATTTGAAATGTCGTCCAAAACTAATTTCAAGGAATTTTAGATACAGAACTGTAGGGCTCGAAACTTTTCGTAATTAGTAACTCTAAGCAGAAATATATATTAAGGTCCTGCCTGAATGAAAGTCAAAGAAATTCGAAAATGGCATAAATTTTCTTCTCCATGATTCACATCCCTCCCACCTCTAATACACAATAATTATAATGATGCCAATCTATACATGTGTGTATACCTATGCCAGTAATAAACGAGTTACATTTATGATTGCATCACACCAACCGTAACAAAATTATGCAGAGCACACGACAAAACCGCACAGAAGGCTAATTAGGATCGAGTATTGGAGCATACTTTATGAAACATAAAAGAAACATACACCTTGAAATCACAATCTATATACACATATGACAATTTTAAGTGTCCACTTTGGTGGCATACTTGATGCATTGTTCGGTGCATAAAGTCAAGAACATTTATTATTGTGATTTTTACGAGTACCACACCAAACGCGTCACGCTTCTTATGATTTTGACTGAATTTTATTACATTTTCGCACTAAATGCATAAGCGTGCAAATACTGTTACGGTTTTAATAGTTACCAGGAAAAATTAAATTTGTATCAATATGGAATTATGCTTTAAAAATTTTGACGGATCGTGTCGCGCCAAATCGAAAATGACAAAAATTTTTCGAACAATTCTCGACAGTTTCTTCAATGAGCTCAACAACTAGTTTCAAGTGCTGAATAGAAACTATTTGAGTACCACCAAACTAGATTGTTTTTTTTTTTAAACTATTCGCAATCTCAGACACATGCCCAAAATTTTTTGGAACAATGCCAATAAATAATCGGTTGTGGTTTCCTTTTTTTTTGTGAACAGGTCAAAAACGGTCAAATCAACATTGAAGCGAACTGTCAATAATTGATTGGCAACATTTTAGACAGATTTTAATGCCACTTACTGAAATTTCTATCTAATGTCGTCAAAATGCAAAAATTTTGACAATTTTGATAAAAACTGTATAGAACTATGATTTTTAAAGTTTATGACGCAACACTAAGCCACACAGACAAGAAAAAAAGTTTTTAAGTTTTGGCAAAAACTATCATTGAAAATTTCAAATCATCGAAATTAATTGCGACCTCAAAAATGCTTGGCGCCATTGACTCTACATCTCTGCGCGATCAAATCAAATTCAAAGTGGCCAACGATTTAAAATTAGCGACAAGAATTTTAAAGACAAAAACAAAAAAAAACCGCTCTCGATAATCTCTTCAGGCAGCAGTTGATCGCGGCATTTCGTATACGATAATGTCGACATGAATTAGGATAAGGAAGCTACGATCCATGCTGGCTCCAAGGTTCCATATGTCATGCGCATTTCTTATGTTCGGTATTTAAATCATAATTACCATACTAAGCATGAGGTTTTTTATGGAAACCGTGTGAGATCGATATTTGCAACATTCAAGCAAAAGAAAAATTGTTTTTGCGGCTGTTATAACCAGCTAAGCATTTGAGACAAGTGCTTTAATTATTCACGACATGATCGCTAGCGATCGTTGTGGTCATTTCTATTGCAAGTATCGCGCAAAGATCGACAAAATTGGAAAGGCATGTTTTGCAGAAATAGAAACGGACAGTGCGACAATCAAGTTGATTATTTTACATTTTTTTTTTTTTGTAAATTTGAAGGATAAACTTTAGAAAACAAATTATGAGAATAAAATGGAACAATGACAAAGTTTTGTATTGAATTAAATACCTTTGTGTACGTATAGTACATTGGTATAAGCAGCGTAGAAACTTTAGATGTTATATATGTAAGTTATATGTTAGGAAGCTATTTCGAGGTAAAGACCTTCACGATCGTAAGATCGAATCTAGCATTCAGAAAGATGTAAGGAATGTAGAAGAGATTTGAAAATCGTGGTTAAGATCAATTATTGTTGTTTTGAATGTCGATGAAAAACTAAAGTAAGCCTTTCAAGTGTTAATTTGATAAGTCGAAAATTTATTCAATTATTCCACCTATGTTTTCATTTTATCTGTTACTACAATACAGCTTCCTGAAATTCTACAAATGCTGTAAGAAATCGCCTAGGTTGTAAAAAATATAGTCAGAATATTTTTCACAATTACTCACTTACAATTTGATTATTTCCGGCAAAATTCAACCCCGAACAATTCAATAATTCCACGTAACCGTTCAAGAACTGCTTCAATTTTATTTAGAAATTGCATGAATTTGCGAGATTAAGATTTTATTCGATCAATTTATTTGTATCAAAAGATTTGACATCTTCAGACCAGTTCATCACTGTATTAGTTCTAAAACTCAGATTATGCATTTGGGCCAAAGTTTTGCATTAATCGAGAAAATTGCGGGCTTAGTGGGAATACTTTTATTACTCTCAACCAATTAAGTCAAAAATTTATTAAGTCCAATCAATAATTGATTTTATTTTTTTTGCGCTCCGAAACTCCATTATGATATTGCGGTCAATTTCTAATCGAAGGAAAAATATCTCATGAAAATGCTTCCATTCTTCCAAATAAACTGCTTTAAACTCTACTTATCAAAACAAAACAAAAAACCAATGCAATACTTACAAGTGAGTCTACTTCGGGATCCGCCGTATAATAGGGTTTTTGTGATCGAATCTGAAATTAAAAAATAAAATTTAATAAAACAATGCTCTCTTCGAAATTTTTAAAATAAATCTAAAACTATAGAAATCTGCACAAAACAAGATAACTCAATTATATCTGAACCGCCACAGTTCAAATTACCCCAGGATCATTTACGACTATAAACAGGCTTAAATCCAATTCAAATATCAACTTTATAGAGGAATTTCCTTAGTAATTTCATAGCGCTGTAAAAAAAAAAAAGATTGGGACCTGTTAAAAGACGATCGATCCACATGCCAAGAAGAGATCAGCATGCAATATTAAGCCGAGCAAGTATGCGCATAAGGCGCCCGGAGGCCAAAAATAAAAGATAAAACCATGATAATACAGAACAAAACTGACTTAATTTTTTTCCCTCACTAACTGATGGTTCGAGTCGAAAATGTTCATTTTCATAATGGCAGGCTCATACTGCCGATCTCATTTTCAACATGGACGACGATCGGCTAAGATAGCTTCGAGGTAATTCTGCAGTGATGTTATATTCACACATTTTAAAATTGTAATATTGAATTTGCTCCACCCTTTCAAACTGCAAGGTGGATTATAATTAATATGCAAAATGGTGTTGGTATTTTGAATGCTTGGAATGTTGTAATTTAGTGGTGTATTATTTAACAAAAAAAAAACCACCACTGAATGAGCATGATACGAAACCAATGTTGGAAGTTAAAGTTGAGAATCACGAGCTTCGCTGGAAAAAAATGTTCAGTGCACAATGAGCTAGGCGAATCAAACCATGGAAAATATTTAATTAACCACATCAGCCCAAAATTACTGCATTTTCCAACAATAATTTGGCAATTTTGACGAACAGCACTGAGAATATACTCGCTATGCAAACCAATTTTGCATATTTTAGATCCCAAGGAACATATAATATTTTAATGTGGGACTTTTCACACTTTTCAAAAATTTTTGATAAATATTTTCAAGCAGTTTACAATGAATTTAAAATCTTTGTTATAAGCTTTCAATCAACTGAAGGCTATTATCTACGTGTCTTCTTCTTCCTTGTTGTTTGAAATCTGATAGTATTATAAGTTTACCACAAAGTTTTCTTAACGCTAAGAAATAAGGAACTCAAAAATATCAAAACCGGATGTCCATCTGTTTGGTCGTTTATTCTCTAACTCGAGAACGTGTTGAGCTAGAAAGTTCAAATTTTGTACACGTCGTTATTGACAATAAAGTAACGTCAAGTTCGTGAAAGGGCCAAATTGCTCCATCCCTTCTTCCTGTTATATTTATTGCTAAATTTTTTACTTTTGAAGTTTAAATGTTGACTTTCGGCTAGTCTTAAGCGTTTCTTCATTAATTATCAAAGTTTTGTAATTTAATTTACGGCGGAAGCTTAACTAACTACGCCGTAATTTGAAATTTAGAAAGCGAATGGAGTCAATATTTAATTTCGAAATTAAAACATAAATAAAAGCTTCGAATCTAATGTTATTTAAACATTAGAGGTGTAAAATTTTGCAAAAATTCTAAAACAGAAGAAGACAGGCATTGAAGAGTCTGAAGGATTAACAAAAAAATAGTCGACTGTAAGTTTTCGTAAAAGTAGAAGTAGTAATATTTTTTGGCTTTTTGAAAAGCAAATTTGGAGTTAGGGACTATTTGTTATTGTCGAATCGATTTATTATTCATTTGATTTTATAATTTATTAATTTTGACCGAAGCATTCAGCTTTTTTGACACTGTGATATACTAGAATAATTCGTAATAAAGTGTAGTTGGCAGCACTGTAAAATACATGCAGACAGAGGTTCAAAATAGAAAAACATTTTCAGAAATAGTCACACGCGTTTCAATTCTTTCGATTAAAAGCAAGAAAATTACAACAGAATTAGAAGTGCGAGATCGCCCCTTGTCGGTAAAGAGTTCGTACATAGTGTTGGGTAGGACAAGAATTTTCGTCCCAAGTTTGTATGAGGGGGCTTATGTGAAATTTGAGGCGGTACAATGTCCTACCTCAAATGTGCTACTTAAATGTACCAAGGCACATGCCGAGTTCGCATACATACAATTTGTCTTAGGGGCATACATCAAATTTATCTCACTTCAAATGAGGTGTGAATGTGAAATTGCGAACGATGTAAAGACAAAGGACGAAAACACAGAACATTCTATTTCACACGGCATAAGAGTGTAAGAGTGCAATACAAGACAAATTGTATGCATGCGATAGTCATACAATTTCACAATCAAACCTCATTTGAGTCGATACCTCATTTGAGTTGATACCCCATTTGAGTTGATACCCCATTTAAGTTGATACCCCATTTGAGTTGATACCTCATTTGATGTGAGACAAATTGTATGTATGCCACTATTGCGACACATAATCTCCCATCATTTCTCCTGGCTATACATACATGCTATGTCATTGCTTTATTCGCTTTCACACAACTTCTCAGTCCTCATTCGTACGACTCTCTCAAAACAGTTTGGTGAGTGGTACAAATATTGTCTTGGTACGGCAACATTCAGAGGAATAAGCAAGTCCTGCCAACTGCTAAAGACCGATGCTCAGGATCGCTCGTTATGGAAGAGAACTGTTTCTGTCCAATGTCGCTATAGGGGGTCTTAACAGGAATTTGATTAATTGACGACTGTAGTTCAAATGAGACAAAAACTATGAAGTGGGACAAAAATATTTTTTGTGGTGATGGGACATTTTGACTTGCAGGAATGGGACATTTGTACCACCTCATGTGTAAGTAACCCAACACTTATCGCTGTCAGTTAAAGCAAGAAATTCGCGCTTCGAACTTTGGTCCAACCAGTTTCTCGATTTAGTTTGGCTTTGTGAATTTTTAGTAGACATTATATTCCCAGTAGTTTAGCGATCCATCGAGCTAAGTAGCCATTGTGCCAAAAGAGACAAATATAGCTGGGCAAAATCTCCGACCAGCTTGCAAGGATTTCAGCCGTATTTCTGATATGATGCCGGTATTTCATTCATTAGATGGATAACCTCCGACTACAAATCTTCAAGGATTAGCCAAAGTGTAGTTAAATGGTATGAAAGAAGAAAGTCTTAGCCTAAATGAGAAATATTCGGCATCACGAGCAAGTTTGCCACAACATTATCCTGGCCAGAAATTAGACGAATACTACTAAAAGAAGATGTTTCTGATCAACTAGGCTGAAATCATCAACAACGAGGTCGTCGAATTGTTTTTTTTACGTAGCCAAACACAATTTAAGGGGTCACCCTTTAATGCAATCTATACAGTCATGTCGGTAAGGGAGAATAAAAGGAGTTAAAGTTAAATGGGATCAAGGAGGGAAAAGCCTAAAATGCATGTGAACTTTGAGTTTGAAACGTCGAAGGCCGTATGACAATGGGAGTACAGCTTGCGGCAGTGCATTTCAAAACTTTGAAGTTCGGGGTATGAACGAATGCTTATATTTCACTGTACGAGAAGTTAACTCGTATGCGCTTGTAGCTAGGCGAGTATTTCTAGGAAATGGATTGTTGAGGCTGTACAGGATCCAGGTTATATTCAATACTTGGGTCAACTTCGATACACCGAGCGTATTATTCAAACATCATTCATGCTGTTGAAGGATGCCTCAAAATTTGAAACAAACGTGAAGGGTTCTAGTTCGTGGAAAAAAGTGTGTCTCCCAGAAAGCAACTGACTGACTGGTGGCAGTTCTCCCGGCAAGCAGTTGTCAGATGATAGTTTTGCGGAGCCCACACATGGGGTCAACAGTTTTAAATAAATGTGGAGGACTTGGTCACTTAGGTCGACAATACAGAAGGCTGCCGAAATCGCCAACACGCCGCGGACCGATAATGGAAAACTTAATGTTCATAAAGATAGTCAGACAGCCTTGAAGGCACCGCAGTCATGTACTATCAAGTCTAAGACAGTATTCAGCTGTCATCGTGCACTACACAGAATCTCTATTCCAAAAGAAAGGTCGAAATCTGCTGAGGTCCGGGCCACAGTGGCATGGTAGGTAGGGAAGTAGCGGACGAGAGAGGTGCTACCCTTGAACTAGATTTAGCAGAAAATTTACCATCGCCCATACATATCGTCAAAGACTCTATAGACGCGCAGATGATAAATCTAGCCGAAGCTAGATGGAAAAGTACCACAACCTGTAAAACCACGAAAGTAAAGTGAAATGCGAGTGACGCAAAGAAGACAAAATTCTTGTTACATTACCCAGGAAGCAATATGCGACAGTAGTTGATATGGTTACCGGCCATTGCCTTATTGGAGTGGATGCTTACAGAATGGGTTTGGTAACGCATCATCTTTGTAGGAACTGCAAGCAGCCAGGTGAGACTGAGACGGTCGAGCACGTGTTGTATAACTGCCCGGCTCTTTCTTAAATAGGCTCAAAACTCTCGGCGCACCGTTCTTCCCCAAACTCAATCTCATCACTTCCCAAGGAATCCATGTGAGCTAAGGCCACTACTTTAACCTAACCTAACCTAAAACATAAGGGCCAAATGGAGGTTGTCGGGACCGGACAAACCATAGAGCCATCAGAGAAAGCACAAGGATCATCCGGTATATATTGCTTTACGTTCACGTTGATAATTCCCGCGCAAATTTTTGAATAAGGGGCTATAAACGATTTTGAGGTCGAATGCTACGTCGATTTTGAAAGTAGCTGCCCAATTCTGCGCATAGACCAAGCGAACGAAATGAAGGTCAGTTCTTTAGAGGGCGGTAATCTATGCAGTTTAACTGGGAATGGTGGTGAAGAAGTAAAACCGGTAAAGACGCTGATGAGAATAATCAGGAGAGGAGAAGAATGTCGGCCGAAACGTGAGCTTATATCGATGATACAAAGCATCTTGGTGTTACTCTGTTGATTGGTCAAACTTTCACAGGCGTTGCCGACGGGCTGGAAATTCGGAGCGTATCAGCGCAAGATATATAACAAATTTAACCATCTGAGATTAGTCGGACAAAACTAATGGTGGTGTATGGAACCACGAAAGGGTTTGTTTGACCCAGTTGAGTCCATTTCAACGAAGCCTTCAAGCTAACTGATTTTCAAATCGATATCTAGTTATGAGAGAATGAACAGATTCTGCCGAATTGCCTAATACCAGTGAACGAAGATAGTTGTGCAGCTATCGAATTGTTCAACTGTTTCAAAAATGTTTATACTCTACACGTAAGGATCGTAAAAGTCCCTAAGGGAATTAATTTCGAGCCAGTTTCTTGTTCCAAGATCAATGTGGGTGAGATTAATCAGGAAGACAACTGATGAGAGCGACAAGACGGAAGATTCAGAAATGAGTTTCGGGATATCGTTAGGGGTCGCAATCGACTCCCCATTCGAAATCACTATCCATTGCCAAGAACCAACGATCAGTTGGACTATTTTGGTCCAAAGAAGTGACGACGGAGGACAGTTTCACTAAGACAGCATTCATCACACCCGATAGTCAACAGCAGCTCAAGAAATTGCCTTTTGGGTTGACAAATCAAACCTCTGAGTCGTCTTTCAAAGATCGATCAGTGCTTCGTGGATCGGACTAGGTGCAGTCCTGCTGCTAGAACAGTATGACCCAAAATGTCACCCCATCGCTCTCTCAGCCAAGAGACCATAAAGGAAGAATCTAAGTATGCAAGTATTGGACTGGAAGCCTTAGTGATTGAAGCAGCATTGGATAAGTTTCATACCTCTTAGAAGTTGAGTTCATCATCCGCAGAATGAATCTTTCAGAGCCGCACATCATCTTGGAACATTCTCTCAGACAAAGGATAAACGCGAATATATGTTAGCCATTCAGATGAACAGTTCATAAGTTATTCGAAGTTTGGATGCACGGGAGACTGTCAATTCCTTCAAAAGAGTTTATATACGCGTTTGGCAAGGCGAAGAGAACATTCACTGAACGGGGTCCCGCATTTGGGGAATAAATTAATGTGCAAAATATTCAATTTACAAGGTTGCCTTCCCCCAGGATGTAGCCTAGTGCAGCCTAGTGAGTAGCGTGTTGGTAAATAATGCGAAGGTTGGGAGTTCAAATCCCGGTCGACGTATAATTTTAGCACACTACTTGCCTGGGTATGTCTTGGACATCTCAATCTGCGAAAAAAAAAATTCGTAGATAGAGGGTTGTGCGAAGGGCTAATAAGGCTTTCACAATAACAAATAAAATGTTAAGAGACCTGAAGATCAGGAAGCCAAAGCCCGTTTTGGGCTATAGTGCCATTGATAGTGATGAATATAAGAAACAGGGTTTTGACAGGTCTACGATCAATGTGTCAAGGAGTAAAACTTCACGAGTGGGATCAAAACCTTTTAAATGGCGAACTCCATCCGATATTGTTTTTAGGTTGCAGCTGATAATCTATTTAGATAAGACATCCTCCTCCAATGGCACTTTAGCCCAGAGATCCTCCGGTTCCTTAATATTTTTTTTTGTTATACTGAAATTATACGTCGACCCGGATTTGAAATCACAACCAACACGCTACCAACTAGGCTACACTTTAGCTCGTATGCTTTCCAAGCAATTCAAACTAAGTTCTAGTTACGAACATTGCGACGAATTTCTTCTTCAAGCTAGGGTGTAGTCTAGTTACGACGAATTTGGTTGATCGTAATCAGTTTTACGCACCTGATATTTTTTGCCTTGAAAGCAGTCACTTTCGTCGAAAGTAGCGACTTTCATTGCATGAATGTTTATTTTCAACATACTTTCAAATAATTTATATCGAAAGTAAAGCGAAAAGATTCTTTACATATTTACTGGCTCTACATTTCTATAGCTGTGTTACGCGACATTTTGTTTCCGAAATTCTGTCCTCGCACTTCAAATTTTCCAAAAACAATTTTCTTAGTTTGACCTTTTCGATTTCAAGCTACCAGGAACTTTTGTATTTTTTTTTATATACTCAAAAAATTTATTAATCTCTCAAATCAATTAACAAAACGTACCGCCAAAACATCAATTCTATCCGAAAATGAGTTTGAAATTACCAAACCTATCATTAACTGAAAACGCTTTTAATCGAAATCTTTCAAAAAATACATTAGCGCGATTAACTGTTTCTATGAAATAGTAAAAAATTTTCAAAATAATTTCCCAGCATATTTTCAAACACTCACTTTTCTCATTACCAATAAACCACTGAGACTGGTCAAAAACCGCATATTACCCAAAACCAAAAAAAAGAAAAAACTATTTTCCGCTGAATTTTCACTCCAATTCTATTTACACGAAAAAATAATAATAATAATAGTAACACAAGAAAACTAATTACAAGATGTCTAACTTCTCGACTATAAGACCCTTTTCGATAAATCGACTTCACACACAGTAAAGATCAATTTGGTGGACGCTGGTCATAATCAACTCGCTCCGTAGTACGGGAATCCACTTGAAACCAATCAATTTCAAGTGGTACGCGCATGATCAGCATGATGTAGTTTAGAGATTCTGTTTCGTTTTTTTTTTTTCTTCGATCATTTTTCTTAAAAGATCTCTACCTTCTTGTTCGCTTTTAAAGGCACATTAGCCAAAAGCACGCGCGCTTCGTATTGGCAGCATCAATCATCGTGTCAAAACCACAAGGTAATGATAATGTGGCAGGCACATCAGACCAGTATATACCCGAATAACCAATGCATCACAGGAGTTTCGGCCATTTTTCCCCGATTCCCATCCATCCATCTAACTATCTGGGCACCATACAACACACGAAACTCCATCATGCTGAGATGAATCTTTTTCGGAGTGGTACTATCTCGAATTTTCGGCTAAGAGAATACCTGATGTGGTTATAGAGCTAGTGATGATGATGATGATGGGCCAGATGAAAAATAAATTCGTCTAAATGGAAATGCGATTAGCCCGGTGCCCATCTAATAGCCTTACAGTGTTTACCGTAAATGACCATATCGACGGCTCCGATAATACTAAATTAACTCAATTCCATTCCTTACAATCTTGCCTTATTCGGTCAGTTCTTAATCTTTAAGTCCATTCGGAATCGTATATTTCAGCTGAAAGCATTCCAAATCATGGTCATCTGTCCAAAGAAATTCTGGATTATCCATCCATAAATCCGAATTGGAAAAACAAAAATGATGTCTACTATGATACGTGAATGCATTGCTGATTGGTTTATAGCTCTCTCTGCATATTGTTTTTTTTTTATTATTATTATTATGATTATTTTGTTAAATCAAGTCGACCAGAAAATATCTGAATACTTCAACCCGGTTTGAGATTCCAAAAGTTCACTATACCAAATGATTTACGATCGAAAGAGTTGTCCGAATGTGTCCGAAAATTGCACTTTGTAGATTAAATGTTACGCATTTTTTGTTCCCACAATTCTTTATTTATTTATATTTGTCTGAAATAAATTTTTAATTTATTGCTCTATGCCGTAGCTTTATGAAAAAAGAAACGATGTCAAGCGACGACCATTTCGGCTGTGAAAAATTAAAAAAAATAATAATAATAAATAAATATATTGCTTGAAAACTTTTGTGAATAAAAACTATACAGGCTTAAAATTCGATATTATTAATAATTACACGTCAACCGATTATTTATTTTCGATTTTTTTTTTATCGCGTAATTTTACGCGTAAAATGTAAATATGTGTTTAAATTTGAATAAATCATTTTCGGAGTGGAACTCCGAATTCGGAGTCTATATAGGCAATTCGAAATATGTGTCGTGAATAGTTCAGGCCGGATTTTCAACGTTGGAGGGCGGCTTGTCAGCGCAGCAGGAGATATGGTAATAAATATGAAATTTCTGTTGATATCGCTCTATCGACTCGATTATATCGTATTTTATGTGATAGAGTACAGCAGAAAACATGGTCGCTACATATACCTAGTCGTGCCATAAGTTCTGTCACACGTATATGGGCAATTTTTGTATAAATGAAAAAGAGTTTTTGACAAAGGAAAATATATTTTATTTTGGCATACTAATGGAAGTAAAATAAGCAACAAATTATTCAAAGTGGCCGCCTTTAGCCTTAACACAGCTCTTTAATCTGTTGGGCCAGTCATCGATAGCAGTACGCACTGTTTCTAGCGGAAAATTAGCTCCTGCTTCTGTCAAAGATCGCTTAAGGCTCTCGATATTTGGGTGTCGTCTCGTGCACACCATGGACTCTAACTCCGCCCACAGTTTGTAGTCCAGGGGATTCAAATCTGGGCTCCCAGAAGGCCATTCCGTCGCCCTTATAAACTGTGGAATATTGGTTTCCAACCATGCTTGTGTGGTTCGAGCTTTGTGGGCTGGCGCAGAATCTTGCTGGAAAACCCAATGTCGATTGTTGAATAGCGTAGAGTTCAGCGGCTTCACACATCCCTCCAGGATGTCCGTTTGATAATTTTTCGGTGCAGTTTTTACGCCTTTTTCGCAAAAATGAAGCTCGGTGACCCCTTCGTAGCTGACACCCCACCATACCATGACTGATGCTGGATGATGTCCTCGCTGTACCCTAGTGGCAACTTCTCGGGCTTCTATGGAGCTGTGGGCATACACCTTATCATTTTGGCGGTTGAAATGTTCCTCCACCATAAAAATTTTTTCATCGGTAAATAAAATTTCTCGATGTTTGTTGTTGCCGTACCGCCGAAGGAGCTCTTTCGATCTGGTGCTCCTAATTTGCTTCAACTGCTCAGTCAGCAAATGTCCCGTTGATCGTCGAAAGGCACTCATCCCGAGGTCAGATTTTATGATGCGAGACATACTTCGGGTTGAGATGTTCATCTCTCGAGCCATGATTCGTTGTTTACGAAGCGGATTTCGACGAATTCGACTCTCGACCGCTTTGATGGCAGCAGAAGAACGTACATCACGCGGACGTCCAGAACGAGGTCGATCTTCAATAGTCTGGATCGCGTTATATCTCTGGATCGCACGATACATAAATCTTTGCGTTATTTTTAACGGGCACAACAACTTGAAAATTTCACTCGCGGATTTTCCACACTTATGTAGTGCAATCACTGCAGTTCGGTTTTCTATTACACCCCATTCCATCTTCACACGTTAACGAACACACTTTAAATGACCATCAACTGTCAACAACATTATGACGTTTATAAAACTGGCCGATATTGAAATGTCACTCATAAAACAAAGTTGTTGCCAATGTGAGAAATTATGTGACAGAACTTATGGCAGGACTAGGTACATACCGAGTATTTAGCTTCTTGGACCAAGTTCGAAGTAATTGCATTGTATAGAGTTTGTATTTTCGGATGGATTGTAGGCGGACTGCATAGAGACACCGCTTTGAGGTTACGTTCAAAAAACATTTTTCGGAATCGAAAAAAAAAATAACGAAACTACAATGCAGCATAATTTATTTTCTAGTGAATTGATTTGAATATTTCAGAATGTATGACCTAATGGGATTCTTGTTTGAGTTTTTGGTTTAGTACGGAAAATATTGACGTGGTGAAAAATGTGAAGTTATGAGAAATTTATCGATTTTTGATGGGGAGTAGGCAGCACTCAGTGGCTTTGAACAATGTTAGTCGATGTGTGCCAAGAATGAGAGGGGATTGTATACTATTCGTGTATAGCGTTGATTCCAAAGTTTTAGTTTCAATAATTTTTATTAATTTGGGTATTTTGGATAACCAATTCCCCATCAGGTAGCACATTGAAACCAGGGCTGTAATAGTAAATGCAGCAAGGGGTATACGCTGGTACAAGGCCAGAGTAGTCACCGGTAACAGATTTATAAAATCATTATTGATGAACTAAAATTTAATTATTCCACACACAAATTTATCATACACTTTTAAAAATGAGCTCCCAGTTCTAAAAAAATTCGCGTGGTGATCAAAGGGATTGCAATATCAATTTAAGTATTTTGCACACGCACACATATTACTGAATAACATAAAACCATATCTTGACCGTTTTACGAAAACAGCCCAACGCAAGGTCGCAAGTTTACGGTTGTCTTTAGCAACACGAATTGTTTTTGTGACGACAATCATTAACGCCCCCGAAGGTAGCAGTTTATACCAAATGCAAGTTTGGAATTCATACTGCTGGATGCGAGACCTATCTAAATTTCTGCCAGTCTGTTGCTCATCGACAATATCCGACGGGGGCCGACAATGTCCGACGAGCGCCGAGAATATCTGATGAAGGGCAATAATGTCCGACGGCCAAGCCGACAGTCAGGAACACGTCGCCGTATTGGCGAAGACCGGCGACAGTCAGAAAAACATCGTCGTTGGGGCGAGGACCGGCGACAGTCAGCGAAACACTTCGTTGTATGACCTACGATGACCGGAAACGGCCGGCGACAGTCAGCGAAAATTTCGTAGGGCTTTGTATAAAAAGGGCGAGCATTCGTGAAAGTAGTGATCTGTGAGTTAATATTTGGACGAGGGGCAATAATGTCCGACGGCCAAGCCGACAGTCAGGAAACCGTCGTCGTATTGGCGAAAACCGGCGACAGTCAGAAACACATCGTCGTTGGGGCGAGGACCGGCGACAGTCAGCGAAACACTTCGTTGTATGACCTACGATGACCGAAAACGGCCGGCGACAGTCAGCGAAAATTTCGTAGGGCTTTGTATGAAGAGGGCGAGCATTCGTGAAAGTACTGATCTGTGAGTTAAAATTTGGTCAAGGGGGGGGGGCGAGAGTGGAAAGCGAGTAGAGGAGTCGGCAGGTGAGTGTGACCGACAGGCGGAGTTCAGTAAGCGACAGTGAGTAAATTCTGTGACCGGAATTCAGTATGCGAGTAAGCCCTGTGTTCGACAGGCGTAATCTATTAAGCAGATCGACGGCGAAAACTAGCAGTCGAGTTAAGATTTAAGAGCAAAAGTGTCGAGATCAGGTCATCACGTAGTGAAGTCGATGGAGTTAGTCGACGGCTAAAGCGAAAGACACAGTCGATATTTAGAGTAGGCATTGACGACGGAGCACGACAACGCAAATGTTATGGGGATCAAGTGTGTTAAAGTTAAAAGCGATAAATAAAGTTTCTGGTTATTTTAATTTTAAAACAAGTTTCAATTTTACTTGAAATCCAGCGACCCCTTGCGCACTTAAATAACTTTATAAATAAGAAAATAATAATTAATTTAAATAAAGATTTTCCTTAGTACAGCTTCTTTAATTTTTATTGGATACTCTCGATCATTTGAAGGTCGGTACTCTTTTAGCATGTGCAAAGGATGATGAGTAGGTTGAACCATGGGAACTCGCCACGTTTCTTTGATACTCGTTTATTAAAGATGTTCTCGTTTCACAATTGATGGAGTCGAATTTTTTGAATAATACACTGATACGTATATACATGAATATCTCCATGTAAATACATTTCAATTACAAGCTACTTCTGTGAAAAACACAGGGTATGCGACGTATACAGCTCTGTCACCAGAGGGTATATGCTTTTTCTAGGAAATGGGCAGCAGTATACCCTAGGACAACAGCTCTGATGGAAACTACGCTTCAATAAGCTCTTAGACTCTTACATCTTGAGCTTACACTCTACTCCCTAGAATAGAACCAGGCTAAAAGCTCTACAAATTGGACATTGATCATTGAAAATCTAAGCGGACATTTCATCCCACAATGATTTTTTGAATCCTTCAATATCTCTAAATCCACATAAGGGCCATC
Source organism: Chorisops tibialis (assembly GCA_963669355.1). NCBI lineage: Eukaryota > Metazoa > Arthropoda > Insecta > Diptera > Stratiomyidae > Chorisops > Chorisops tibialis. The sequence continues at coordinate 170,154,709 of OY770264.1, read as the reverse complement.
TTAATGAAAGTTAACGAATCTGGTAAAACTAAAAGAAGCCATAACTTTGCCTCCATCGAATTCATAAAAGCAGTCTATCACCCAACCCTAAAATGTTTCACCATATTTTCTACATTCCACTCTACTCTTAACATCAACTAACATTTTCTTCTTCAACTCAATAAAAGCCAAGAGATCCCAAACTGCTAATGTCACATATCTTAACTTATCTCTATCCTCAGTGCTAAAAACAAGTTGTTTTTTTTCCATACCGTGAGCCATAACATCCTTTCAACGTTAAGTACATGAAAATAAATTCACAAACCCATAGCAAAAGTCTTTAATCTCTTAATCCACATAAAACCATCAAAATCTGTTCAGAAATACCTACGTAAAAAATAAATAAAATAAAAACAAATTTCGCAAAATGTTAATGACATTCTCTATGACATGTGCGCACAGTCATGTTTGTGCTGTCTCGACACATTTATCTCTTCTTTTCCGCTGGTTTTTCTTTTTGTCTATTTTGTCCGATGTCAATGTGCGAAAAACTCGAAAGCAGCGTGTATGAATAACAAAAATATTAAAAAAAAAAGACTAAACAAAATTTTTTTTGAGTGTTTTGACGTCAAAATTTTTTGACGAAAAATATATCTCAAAGTATAAAATATATTTACGTCTAGAGATTTATAAGTTATTTTAACATAAAATTAATCGTTGAGTTATTTATTTTAGTTTAGTCCAAAATAAGATTTTTATCTATTTATTTTGATTATAATATAATCAATTTTTAATTAAGAAAAAATGATATGTCATGTTTTGTCCGAGAAAGCATGAATTTTTGATTTTTGAAGTCAAATTAAAAAAACGAAACAATTGAGTTTTTTGACCAAATTTTTCAACAATTTGAAATTCGTTCAAATTGTTCAAAAAACTTAGAAAATTGAAAAAATTAATTTTAATTTTTTTTTCAAAGTGATTTTTTAACAAAAAAAAAATCTTCAAATCGAAAACTTGTATCTCGAACAGCTGCATTTCGGTAACGAATTTTATAAAGATTCACCTCGAAATAAAATAATGAGAACATTGAACCTATACGAGGCAGTTTCTGCTGTTGTTCTTTAAGTGAAGACAATCAATCAAGATGTGGCTATACAACAGCAGCAGCACAACAACAACAAAAAAGATCATCACGAATTTAAACCGCCGTTAAAAAGATTTTTGCATTACCACCAAGATGATGATTTTTTTTCCTTGTGATTCAATGCAAACATCTCAGTTTTGATGTTCTGTGTTTTTTTTTTCCTAGGCAATTGAATGACCCTAACCTTTTCTTTTTAAATCTTCTCTGGTGACAGAAATTCTCATACCAACAAATTTTTCAAAACTTGGCGAGAGAAAAAAAAATAAAAACCAACTAGAAGAGGGCCCAAAAACGACATCTAGTTCTTTTTTTTTATAAATAAAGATAAGATCGGAGGCGATAAAAATATCCATTCTTCATTTTCTAGCGTGTCTCTAGTTAGGTTTCTTATTTTTCGTGTCTATTTCTTTTTTTTTTTTTTTAAACTTTTTGCCTTTACGCAAGACTAAACGAAAAACCCAAGAAAAACTCAGATCTCAAAAACACATTTGCCTGTTGTTTTTACAAAAAAAAATAAAAAAAAATTATCCCCAGCTGTACCTTAAATTATAGAAATACTCTCCACACTCATATACTGAAGGTATTTTCGGGATAAGGCACGTTTCATGAAAAAAAAAATCACATTTTTTGTCTTTATATAAAGTTTTACACTTCCTTTCAACCGCACCAAAAATCCAGAAGAAGAAATGAACGAGATTGTGGGTGTCAACATCTTGAACGTTGTAAAATAAATATAGAATTTGACTTGAAGAAAATTTTCGGACGTGAAAGACATAAGGGGAAAAGCATCATCAACAACAGCACAAATAATTCGAAATAATTCGGCTTTAGAAAAATCCAAAATTTCATCAATGTTAAAAAATGAAATTTATTGTTGTTAGGCGTTTCTTCTTTTTTTTTGCGCTGCATTCTAAGGTAATAGGCAATTTTTATGGGTTTTGTAACGTCTTTTAATGCCCCCAGCCCATACACGCAACAAGTCACAAAATACTATTTTGCATGATCACTATAATTAAACTCACTTAGAAGGTGATGAGTAATGGTATCGTATTAATCCGGAATAGATTTTTGATGAAAAAAAAAAAAATTCGTTTAGGATGATTAAGCGATTTTCTTATTGGTTTCGGACAAATTTCGGTTTTTTTCCGTGGAAGTGTAAACAAGATGGTTTGGTGTTTTTATTATCGAAAATTTAAATAGTTTTATGGAATTTTACACTAAGAAAAATGTTTTTTTTTTTTTTAAATTAGTATTTTTGGTGATTTGTCTTCGAAATACAAGTTTTGCGTTTGTTTTAATTTAAATCAACTTTATTTTTAAATGAATGTTTGTGAATGTATTATTCGGTAATATCACATTACACGTTGGACTTCGAAGTTATGTTTTTTCACTTGTTATTTCCATTATATGCCTGTCAAATTTCTGTGTTTTTTTGTCAACATTTTTGAATCTCACAAAAAATTCATTGAATTGCATGAATTTTCTGAAAACTACAAAAACTGTGAAGATGCAGCTTCGTTTCCATCTACTTTATGCCGATTATAGATACTACGGAAATTCTCCACAAATCAATATTAAACAAAAGATCAAGAGACTGACTAATAGACCTAGAAAGTATTGGGTATGAGAATATTTATAACAAAAATGGGGAAACTATCGGGAGTGCAAATTGAAACCCGTCGTATCCTAATAGATGGCGCCAACAGTAATTTCTGATCAACGATGGCGGATCAGAAACGTCACATGGTAAACTTGGGTATCTGTCAAGATATAGAAGGAGCATTTGACAATACTCCCCATGGAGCCATAATAGCGGCGGCTAGGAATAGATGGATACATGCCATGCTAAGGAGCCGAATGACAACCATGGATCTAGGTAATAGCACATTGACTGCACAGACCTATAGAGGCTGTCCCCAAGGTAGGGTACTATCTCCACTTCTTAGTAGATGAACTCCTAGACCGTGAACAGAACAGGGATACGAGGCTATAGGATGTGCCGATGACCTCGTCATTATTATTAGAGGCAAACATGATTTAATTATATCGGAAAGAATACAATCAGCCTTAGAAGTGATAATGAACTGGTGTCATTGTAAGAACTTGAACATCAACCCAAGTAAGATTGAGTTAGTACCATTTACAAATAGAAGGAAAACGTACATCATACCCCCTTCAATAAATGGAACAATAATAACCTTTTCAGATGAGGTAAAATATCTAGATGTCATACTGGATAGCAAACTCAACTGGAACAAACATATAGAATGGACTCATGCCAAAGCACTAAGGGGATTTTGGGCCTGTAAAAGCTTATTTGGCAGAAAATGGGGACTAAGTCCCAAAATGATTTACTGGATCTACAGAACAATCATTCTTCCAATAGTCACATACGGATCAACGATATGGTGGACTAAAACTTTACAAAGAAAAGCACAGCTTACGCTACAAAAAATCCAAGGGCTAGCTGTCTTGGTATCACAGGAGCTATGAAAACCTGTCCTACAGCGGCATTGGAAATGTTCCTATACATCCCTCCGGTACATCTCCAAATAAAAAAGGAAGCTATCAAAGAGGTGTTACGCATACAGAGGGAAAACAAGTACAAACCAGGGGAAAAAATCCTAAGAAACCCAAAATTGGAGGTTCTAACCTCCACATTATCGGACGCTATGCCGACAAAATTTAACTTTGAAACCTCCTTCAAAGTTGTAATCAGAGAACGCAAGGACTGACAATCCACGCTACCTGAAATGGAAGAGGGATCAATTATCTGGTATACAGATGGTTCGCGCACCTCTGAGGGGACAGGAGCCGGAGTCAAAGGTCCTAACTTCTCGGTTTCAAAACCACTCGGCAAAGAAGCCACAATCTTCCAGGCTGAACTAATTGCAATGAAGCTATGTATCCAAGAGAATATAAGGAGAGCTCATCGCAACAAATCAATTTATATCCTATCGGATAGTCAGGCGGTTCTCAAAGCCCTAGCGTCCAATAAACACCGATCGAGGTTAGTTTGGGACTGTCTTCAACACCTAATCATCCTGGGGAAAAGGAACGACGTAACCTTAATGTGGATACCAGGACATATGGGAATTGAGGGAAACGAAGAGGCTGATCGCCTTGCAAAAAACGGCGCGGAAAAAAACTTTATTGGTCCATAGCCATTCTGCGGAAAATCAAAAGAGCATCGTAACTCGATATTTAAGAAGTGGTTTGAACAAGAACACAAAATCTACTGGAATAGACTTCTAGGCTTATAAACCTCAAAAAAACTAATCCTATCACAAAAAAACAAAGTGGAAGATATCCTGAAATTCAGAAAGAGCGATATCAGTACCACCCCCTCAATAATATGGGTTCAGCTGAAACAGACATCTGTCGCCTCTCTCTCGAAGACTCAGAAACGACAATACATATCCTATGCCACTGTGAAGCAGTGGCAAGGAAAAGGCATAATCTTCTTGGGAAAGGTTTCCTTTCCACCGAGGAACTGGCCATGTTGGCTTCCTTACAGATACTCAGATTAGCCAAAGCTATTGAGTTATGGTAGGGTAAAGGGGCAATAATCGCACAATAGGCCGGAAAGGCCGCAGTGCTCTCAAGTGTTCCCCTTATATAAATAAATAATAAAAATGGGTATCTGTCAACAACTCTTTACCATTGGATTTGTGAAGTTTTATCGGCGTCAAATACTTTTTTGCGCGCGGATATGTCTATGCTTGAGCCAAATAAAAGTCATTTGCGGTTTCGCTTTTTGCATCCAATTCAAAAAAATCTGCGGCTGAGGCGCGTCGAATGATTGTTTAAACTTGTAGTGAGGGTGCTCTTAGTAAAAGTACAGGTCACGAATGGTTTCAACGCTACAAGTGGATGATTTCGGCGTGGAAGTCAAGGAGCCCATAAAAATTTGAAGACGTTGAATTGGAGGCATTACTCGACGAAAATGCATGCCAAACACACCAAGATCTTACCAATTCATAGGGCGTAACTCAGCAAGCCATTCCACATCGTTTGATAAGCTTGGAAATGAAGCAAAATCAAGGAAATTGGGTGCCATATGAGTTTAAGCCAAGAAACGTCGAACGGCGTTTTGTCACATACGAACAACTGCTCCAACGGCAATAAAAAGAAGGGTTTTTGCATCGCATCATTATTGGCGATGAGAAGTGGATCCATTAAGATAATCCAAAGCGAAAAATATATTGCGGCTAATCTCAACATCCATGGCTCAAAAATCATGCTGGGTATTTGGTGGGACCAGCTCGGCGTAGTGTATTATGACCTGCTACAACTGGGTGAAACCATCTCAGGAGATCGCTAAAAGAAACAACTAATGAGTTTGAGCCAAGCATTCAAGGACAAATGGGCGCAATACGAGGAGAGACACAAAAAAGTTATTTTACACGACAATGTTGCTCACGTTGTGAAAACCTAACCGGAAACACTGAAATAGGACATCCTACCCTATCCGCTGTATTCACCAGACATCGTCCCTAACGACTACTACCTATTCCGATCGATGACGCATGGTTAGGCTGAGCAGCACTTCCATTTTTACGAAAAAAATCGGTCGATTCGTGGATCAGCTCAAAAGAAAAGCGGAATCTGTATGCAGCCAGAAAGATGGGAAAAAATTTGTGGCTTGCGATGGGCATTTATTTGAATAATAAACATTTAGCCATCTTTGCACAATAAAGGCTCGAATTTTGAAAAAAAACGGCGGTTTTCAATTTGTACTCCCAATACAAAAAAAAACCATTTCTATTTATATAATTATTACTCCTTTTCTCTTTTTGCCAACTTTAAGCTCTATTTGCTCAACCGTATCCTTTATTTACAACCCAAACCTTAAAAAAGGAAAAATCAATCTCAAAAAAAAACCGGCACATACCATACTACCTACGCTCCAAATTTAGTTTTTTTTTTTTTTTTTCACCGGTACGAGTCAGTCAAAATATGTTCCCAAACACGATCATTTTAACACAATTCGCCACCCCTCAAAAGGCAAAAAAAAAAGAAAAACAAAAACAAGGAAGGAAAGGTTAACTAATACCGAAACCAATTCCAGGGTGGCACTAATGTAAACATAAAAATGTCGAAATGTCCCAGAAAAAAACAAAAAAAACAGACAAAATAACCTTCTTCTTCCTCCACTTTTTATTTCCTAAAGACATTACACGAGCCTACTAAATATTTATTTATTTTTTATGCGAAATTGAAACGTAAAACCGCCATTACGGGGTTGGGCATAATATAATTTCACATTTTGTTTATCCATCTTAGAAACCCTCCCAAAACAAAAAAAACTCTGTTCAGTTTTTTTTTATTACTATTTCCAGGACTATGCTATTATCGGTCGCTCCAATGACATTGTCAACTCCATAAGAATAAGAGATATACAAAGGTAAACTTCTACGTTCCACCCTTCTACAAGAAACAAAAAGAAAAAAAATACACGAAAAAAATTAAAAAGAAAGTACCAAGAAAATCCATTACAATAAAACAGGAAATAATGCACAACGAAAGGGTTGTAAATCTTTTCAGGAGCTCCTCTTTCTTATTCACATTTCGATGAAACGACCAAACTGAGGGTATAGGGAGAACCTTGATCATAAAACTAACCTACCTTAAAATTTTCTGGTTGCTTTTTTTTCGGTATATACAATCGAGTTAATTTTCCCGTTGACCTCACTCCAGAGTTTTAGTACAACATTTTATTACAGAACCACCATCACCGAAAAGTCATCCTTATCCAAGGACTTTTGACTTTATGCCGAGCCAGCGAGAGACAGAGTGCGGAACAGAACAGTAGAAAATATTGTTCAACCAGCAACCGGATAATACTGAAGGGTGTCATTTGGTCGTATACGTTAATCGTTTTATTACATCGGATGTTTACAATTTTAGCAGCCATCATGTAGTAAAGTTATTTACGATCATATTCGAATACTACCTGGCGCTTTGTGAAATAATTTCAAGTCACATCTGAAACGTTGAAAGTCAATCGTATTGTACCTGAAAAGTTATATCGGTTTTGGGGTTGTAAAGATTTTGATCCACGTATTGAATGAGAAAGAAAATATGTGCAATATGTACCTGTTTAGCTAATCGTAAAGATTTTATTCGAAAATATTTTCTGCATACAAACAAAGTCCTTCCGAGAAGGTTTGTTCATTTTGGAAGGTTATTTAAACGAAAATTCGATAGAATCTTTGACAAAGTTTTTGTCAATTTTGTCAAACATTAAGATATTTTCTACTTGCTATCTTGTGCAGAATTTCAGTGAGAGTTTTGTTAGATGAAAAGTAAAAATTAACCAAATCACATTTTTATACTCTAGATGAAATCTGAGAGTATATTGTGTTTGCCTTACCGTTTGTAACGCTAAGAAATAATGCTCGCACAGAGCCGCCAAGGGTACAGAAATATTTGTTGTCGCTCAAAAACTTCGATTCCGATTTGCTGTCTGTCCGTCTGTCCGTCTGTCCGTCTGTCCGTCTGTCCGTCTGTCTGTCTGTCTGTCTGTCCGCCTGTCTACAGCATAACTCTCGAACGCTTTGAGCTATCGTGCTGAAATTTGTTGTGTGTCATTTTTAGCAAAAAAGAAACTTTAAGTTCGTGAACGGGCCACATCCCCCAACTCCTTCTACCCCCTCCCATACAAATTTCACGAAATTTCGAAATTTTCAGAAATTGATTTTTCTTAGAAACTATTTAAGCTATCGATTTGAAATTTGGGTTCAAGTATTATTATATAGATACCATTAATATGACTCAATATTGATCCGATCCCATCACTCCTTCTACCCCCTCCCATACAAATGCATAATTTTGAAAAATGCAGTTTTTCGATTTTCATCGAAACTAGTAAAGTTATAAAAACGAATTTTTGCCAGAATTAATTTTTTTATAATTCCAATCAGCACTGAAAAAATTAGCAACTTCCCCTTACTCCTTCTACCCCCTCCCATACAAATTTCACGAAATTTTGAAATTTAAATTAAATTATTTTTCCTCGAAACTGTGAAAGGTATCAATTTGATATTTCGCACAAAGTATAAAAATAAAAATATCAATAACAGGAAAAAAAATTGTTTTCATCGTTACACTCCTTCTACCCCCTCCCATACAAATGCATCATTTTTGTTAAATGCATTATATCGATTTCCATTAAAACTAGAAAAATTACAAACTTAAAATTTTGCCAGAATTTGTTTTTTAATAGTTGCAATAAATGCTGGAAAAAATTATCAGCTCAGCTTCCCTCCTTCTACCCCCTCCCATATAAATATCTGTATTATAAATTCAAGAAAAGCATTTCTCCTTCGAATATATGAGAGCTGTCGACTTTGAAATTGAATCAAAGCATAGTGAAGGATGATGATAAGCAGTTTCAAAATCATCTAAAACGTTCCACTTCGTCTGCCACCTCCCATACAAATGCCTCAATTTAAGGAAAACTATGACCAATTTCTTTAAAAATAATGAAAACTAAAAATTTTAAATTCAGCACGAAACATTTTACACGCCATTTTCGGTGTCACATAGGAGAAATACAAACCTCCGCCTCTACTTCTACCACCTCCCATGCAAAGTCTCTTCTCACTATTCGAAAGAATTTCAGATGACATATTTGCCGGTATATTAAAGTCATTTCCATCTCATCTAGAGTATCATATGATTGGGCTTTAAGTCCAATCATAATTCTGTTATGTTTTAATTTATGCTCGTTTTCAGGGTACAATTGATTCCTTTTTTAACAAGAGCGAGGTTTTTGAATTTCGGTTGGTGACAAATAGATTTATCATTGCGCAGCCGGTAAATAAGTAACAAAATAAGATAAATGGTATGAATACGATTTTAGCTTCAATCTGATTAAAAGCGATTTTAAGGTAAGAATCAACTTTCAGTTTTATTTTTATATTCGAACGTACATATCGTCCCTACCATGTCAAACTATCGAAGGTGAAAAAGTCGTTTTTCCATTTTCAATACCCTGCTCTTATGATTCGCCTTGTAGCAAAACCTCAAATCACGATTCGCCTTGTGGCAAAGCCTCAAATCTGTAGCCCCTAAAGGAACGCTGGAAATGTCATTTCCAGCGTTCCTTTAGGGGCTACAGATTCGAGGTTTTGCCACAAGGTGAATCGACGACTTTTTCACATTCGTCGTCTTAAGCCCTATACTAATCAAATAATTGGCGAATACCAAGGCGGATTCAGAACCGGACGATCTACAACAGACCAGATATTCTCGGTGAAACAGGTGCTTGAGAAATGCTGGGAATATAACACAGACGTGCACCAAATATTCGTAGATTTTAAACAAGCATACGACAGTATCGACAGGAGCGTACTGTACCAAGTCATGCTTGACTTTGGAATTCCTCCAAAACTAGTCCGACTAACAAGACTCACAATGACGAACACTGAATCCCAAGTGAGAATACAAACTGATTCCACAACTAGCTTTCGAACGAAATGTGGATTAAAGCAGGGAGATGGTCTAGCCCCTATGCTTTTCAACTTGGCACTAGAGTCTGTCGTCCGAAAAATTCCAGTCGACACCAACGGGACACTACTATTCAAGTCCACCCAACTAGTAGCATACGCTGACGACATTAACATTCTAGCAAGATCCTTCCCTAGTGCTAAGAAGGTATTTGTCAATCTTGACTCCGCCGCAAAAGAAGTCGGTTTGCGCATTAATAAAAGCAAAACAAAAGTAATGACGCAAACAAGAAGGAGAACGCCAATCAGACAAACAATTGCGGAATATAATTTGGAGAGTGTGTACAACTTCATATATCTTGGGGTTAATCTAGCAAAGGACGGTAATGAAACAGACGAAATCAAACGACGGATAATACTTGCAAATAAGACGTATTATTCGGTACTTCCAATAATGAAATCCAAGAAAGTGCACAGGAACAATAAGCTGCGGATTTATAAAACTATTATACGACCTGTGCTCTGTTATGGCAGCGAGACGTGGACATTAACGCGAACTTCCGAAAGAGCAGTTAACGCATTCGAAAGAAAGGTCCTCCGAAGAATTTCGGGACCTGTGAAGGAAGGAACGGAATGGCGAATAAGATACAACCATGAGTTGTATCAACTCTACGACGAGCCAGAAACTTCAACGTTCATCAAGCTACGTAAACTGCAGTGGGCTGGCCATGTAGAGCGAATGGAAGACAGAAGAATCCCCAAACGTGCTCTTAAAGGCAAAGCGAGTGGTAACCGGCCAGTAGGCAAGCCACGCAAGCGATGGGAAGACTCGGTTGATGAAGACAGCAAAGCCATTTTAAAAATTAGCAGCTGGAGGACGCGGTCTTTGGATCGATACGATTAGAGGCGACGACTTCAGGAGGCCACGGCCTGATTTGGGCTGTTGCGCCATTGATGATGATGATGGTAGTTTGACATGGTAGAGACGATATCGACTGGACAATTATTTTAAATAAATCTGTTAATTAGTTACGTCGAACAGTTCACGAATAAATTGCAATATAATCTTCTTAACCATATGACTTATCGCTTTTCACAGTTGCTATGAAAAATCTGCCAACAAGTCGGGTGTAACTTTATTATTCTTGGGACTAGCTGAGGAAGTCAATATGTAGATTATGGTGGATAGGAAAGACTATATGAGGGCTGAGCTGTTGTTAATTATTTAACACTTAACTGCGATTACGATCAATAGCTTCAGTACATAGAATCAATCTTTCATTCGTTTATATATGTATGCGAGTTTGAGTTATGTATGTGTGGGCGAGGAGGGGCGATAGAAGGGACAGGTGACATGCCAATAATTTTTTAATTGATTGCTCGAATCACGCTCAAAATTCGCTGTAAAGAATGTTAGTTTTACAGACGAAGTAAATTCTATAAAATTCTCGGTATTTTATATTCTTAAAACCATACATTTGTATGGAAGGGAATAGAAAAGGTAAGGGGACAGTGGTGGTGAAGGAATAGCACAACTTCTGATGCAGTTTTGTTGAATTTCTTTTGGAAGGTGTTCGAAAAAAATTTCAAGTTCGAAGCTTTTAATTTGCTGTTTATTAGTTGATTTATTGGAATTGGTCGAAATCATACTTTTGCATGGGAGAGAGTGGAAGGGCAAAAGGAACTCCCAAACTTTTGAGTCATTTTTATTTAAAATATTACAATACATTTTATACAAAATTTCAAGATGATGCTTTTAATGGTTGGGTGCTAATTGATTTCTTAAAAATGGTCAAAAAAAATACTTTTGTATGGGAGGAGAAAGAATTTTCGGAGGTATTCGAGTAGCTAAAACCTTAAAATTTTAATCATTTTTTTTTAATTAATTTTACAAGTTGTCAAGTTTGTAGCTTAAGATTTCACTCAAAAATTTAGTATTTTTTTTTTCTAAACATGTGAAACGTCTACTACAGGTTAGGGCGCCCTTTGGCGGATAACACCTTTGGTGAAATTATTTTTTTTATATGTCATATGTATATCAACTGCACGTGCAAAATTTTAACTTCGTATCTTTTCTTGGAACCCTGAAAAAATTAGTGAAAATTTTCGACATTTTGGCCCACCAACTCGTTTCCTTAACACCCTCATCTTAAATTTTACAAAAATTATAAATCCAATAGCTCTACAATTTGACAAAATTTCAACTTAACACATATTTTGAATTTTAAGAAATAGCAGTTTGAAATTTTGAAAAGTGCACCACTTTTAAGATGCTTCCTATTTCTCCCCACTACTGTTATGATCAAGTTCTATATTTTTCGTGTATTTCGCTAATATAGCTTAATACATGTTCCAAATTTCAATTACATAGCTCCCAAGAAAATTATCAGTGCGAATTGAGGTACACTTTTCTCAGAAACTACTTAGCCGATTTCGTCAAAATTTTGCAGGCATGTATTTTACTCGAAACTTAGTAAATACGATAGATGACTATTAAAAAAATTTACATGAAAGCTTTTATAAAGCTTCAAAGCTTAATAATTTTCTCGCACAAGAAAAAACTTTGTAAGAAAATTCTTAGTCAAAATTAAAAAAAAAATCGTCTAGCGTTGATAGCCAGTAGTGTCACCTTTCCAACAAAAAAAAATCAAGTGGATAGGTTCAGGGGCGTGGCGTCCATTGATGCAAGGAAAGCAATACTTCTCTTCCGTTTTGCCCTTTATTCAATTTAGAAAAACCAAACTGAAATCAGCAATATTGAAAAAGTTTCTTTAAAAGAATGCGCGCATTATTTACACTGTATACAGCGTTGCGTGAGATGCGATTTGAAAAACGCATATACCAGACCATCCGCCAATACAAGTAAAATTTTCGCGCGCGACGAGCGCAAGTTCGACTTCTATAGGAAGGGGAGATGCGTCGCAGCAATTGCTTCTACCTAATTTTCTCAGTCACAAGATATCCCATTCCTTCGATCAAAGTTCTGCCAGTATTGAAATTTCGGTACTAGCCGAAAAATGAAAAGGGTAGATCAGGCAATATTGTCCATATTTTTCGTACTTTGAGAGGAAACGAATCGGGTTCAACTTTTGCAGATCGGACGATCAGTGGCGAATCGTAAAAAATCCGAAAATCGAGGCGCTCAGAAAATCTTGGGAAGGAGAAAGGGGGAGGGGGGAGGGTATCATTAAAAATTTTTGCTGAGCTTAACAAGCTCTCAAAATTAAGAACGACTACACTGTTTAATCAACAAGGAAAGCTGTGGGAGCTCCAGCGGCGATCGGATCTGAGTCACAGAACTTTCGTGACGTCGTCATCGGATCAGTTAAGCAGCAATGTGTTGAAGTAAGTAGACGACAAGGCGTTGGGTGAAGCGCATTTTCTATCGCCTCTGCTGAAGAAATCGTTCATTCGCAAGCTCGCACCTTTCCAACCTAGCGCTTTTATTTTTTTTTTCTTCAAGCTCGTTCTCCTGCTGTTTCATGAAAGGCAAAGGGTAAAAAGACAGAGTCGGATCGCTAATGTGCGAATTTTCAAATTGAACCTAGAAAAAATGTTTCATGAGTGTTGTACTTAATTTACAAGCATTAAAAATGGTTAAAGGGTCTATCAAAGCAAGACGTCACAATAAGATTTCTTTAAATTTCGGTACACTACCACCCTAACAAACAAAATCTTGTAGGGGATTGAATAATGTAATGTTTCTAGCAGCTGACGAGAGAGGTTTTAGTAATATATATAATATATTGTTTAAGCGTAATAAGCCAATATAATTAAAAAATAATTGCTTCCCCTAGCTATAAAGTCACGCTACGCCACTGGATAGGTTGTGTGGTTTTTTAGAAAAGTGTAACTAAATAATAAAAACGCTACTTTTCACGAGAAGCAAAAAACCAAATAAAATCTTTTTTCTAGTAGTAAGTGATGAAACTTTAAAAAATCTAAATACATATATAAATAATGTAGTAATATAAAAATATTGTTTATTAGAAAAACTGGTTTGCCGGAGTTGTTACTGGTTGTGGGGGGTGGTGATTAGGTCAGTGTGGCGCTGCAGCCGGGGTGTGAGCCGAGCACCAAGTTACAAGAGCTGCGACAATATGCATGACTTCCCAAGTTTACATTATTATTTGAAATACTTCTACTCATACGAGAGGGGCGCAGTTTTCGGCAATCGATTTAGAATCCAGTCTACATTATTAATCGGAAATACGAAAAATCAATTTTTTCCAATTTTTTAGGTAGTGCTGCCCTTAAGATATAGTTGAGATATTCTTTTTAAATGGTTTTTCTTCCCCCCTGACCCTCCCTCTTACAATAATTAGCCATCCACTAAGCTGATTCTGGTAGATCTGTATGCCTCCCTTAATGGTCACAAAATATGAATTTTTTTTGGTTAGTAATTTTGAAGACGATTTGTTTGTAGCTCCCCCCCCTTTTGGACGCCAAAGGATAAAAAAAAATTAAAAATCTTTTTAGAGTTTTCCCACAACCCTCTCTATAACTATGCTGAATTTAGTTAGACTAATAAAGTAAAATTTATTTGCTGGTTGCGACAGAAAGCTCCACTTTAAAAACATTATAAAGCTAACCAACTTAATTAATAATCGTTATTAAAAGAAAACATAATCTTGTTATGAATTAAATCCATATCTAAAGACAAGCTTAGATTACGGATGATCTGTCGTCACTCAATTGAAGTTCGCATACTCGTATAATCATTAATCTCTGTTCAAAATAAACAACAACTTTGGTAAACGCGATTTAAAAAAAAAAATACCAGAAAATATATTGTACTAAAAAACTCTTCAAGAGACTTTTCATAAAAACAGAAGTCAACCTGTGTACTGGTGATAAAAAAAATGTAACCACAACGTAAAAGTGTCATAAACGTAAACCAAATATTGAGGAAGAAATAAAAAGTAATCATCTACACGTCTACGTACATTTATATCTTAAATATGTATAACACACATCTTATCAGCTGATGTATTTTTATCGGGACTGAAATTAAATTCGAATTTTTTTTTTTCACTCAATACTAAAAGATCTTTTCTATGTGAAGCGCCTCTAAACCATTCATAAAATTGAAATTAATTTCATAATTTGACAGCTCACCACCAACATTTCTTCATTTAAATATTATTTTTTTTTTTTTAGTTTTCTAATCAACTATATCAAAAAATGCACCTATGCACATACTCAGCCGTTAAATTTGACTCGTTTTTCATGTCAAATAAAAGAGCAAGGACAGCTTTGATTAGGTACACCACGAATAAGAAAAAAAAATTCAATATTTATTTTTGGATTGCTTACGTCCATAGCTACCAAATCGTATCTACCGTTTTTAGGACTATGTCAATAATAGTTACTCTTTCAATTTTTTTTTTTTTTAATTTGATGCCGGGGTAAAATTACTTTCACTCTATTCAGGAATATCATTTTAGGATCTCTGTATTTCGAAAAAAATATATATCAAATTTCATAGCTAAGCATTTAAAGGTTCATCTTTTTCTTCTGCTCCAAAACATGACTTAAACACTGTTCAAATATTGCCCAAAACGCTTCTTATCTGGCTCGTAAAAAAGAAAAAAAAAAAAAAATCCTATTCTTATAAGATATCTTACGACTATGTACCTCGATATTTTTGTGCTTCTGATTTGAAATGAACAATTTTTCATCCCATCCCAAGAACTAACTACACAGTACTACTTTCTTTCACGTATATTTTCTTCTAGACAATATTTACTCATCAGCACCGTCGTCTTGTCTTTAAGGCTTTCGTACAAATAACACTAAGATAGCGCGTACGAAATGTCGAAGGTTTTTTTTTTCTTAACATTTTAAACGGAAGAGAAAAAATTAGTCCGCGCATTTGTATATGTTCAAATTTTGAGACCCAGACTATTTGTCAAACTCGGTTGTGTTGTAGCTCTCTGACACGATTTGTTGGTTCTTCATTTTTGGTTGAGATAGGTCTGAAAATTTTTTTTTTGTGTTTTATGATGAATTGTTTTTGACAGGTTACAAGACGATATTTTTGTGTTTTAATAATTTTTATTTGAGTGCTGAATTTTGTTGATGTTTGAAATAAATCAAGTAGAAGACTTTATACAGAATATTAAAGTCAAAAATTTAGATTTAGTATGTTTTGAAAAATTTGTTGAAAATCATTTATGGGTTGTTTGACGAATATTCGAATCAAATTTTGACAATGCAAGTAATTTGCCGAACTTTGACATTTTTGATTAACATTTTTTTTTTAATATTTGTAATTGTCGTTTTTTGTGGTTTTCTGTTAGAATTTTGCGGTTTTTTTTTTTAATTTAAATGTAAAAGCTTAAAGAAATTATACGAACATAAAATGTATGTGAAATTTTGCAATCCAATTTTTATTGTATAGATTAGAGTGCATAACAACCTCAGGATATGGCACCTGCATCTAAGGGAGGACCTGAACGTAATTTATAGAGAAAATATCCGAGGATGGAAAATAAATTAATGAAAATTCAAGCTTCAATAAAAACTGGCAGCGAAACCAAAATCTACATATCCTCCAGTCGAAAGACCATTGAAACAAAAAATGTCTGGGTGAGGCCATGAAAAAATCGTTTCAAAAATAATCAATGTTATAATAGATCAAGAAATTTCATGAAGAAAAACTTCGACGTAGGATCCTTCAGAGCCTAAAATACCCAAAATCTTTCCGGCTATAAGCCAAAACCACCTCTCGATGATGATGGCCATACTGCAATTACTAATCGTGTTGAGATAACCACCTTTTGAAACATCATATTTTTGCTGAGTCGGCAACATTTTGGCGCTCGTCCTACTATATACGCTAGATCCTGCAAGAGCTCAATATTCAGAAGCCTATTCGTCGCCATGGCGTTCCCTCTATTACTCTTAATATGCGCCCCTATTCTCTAGCTAAACTTATTCGCAATTTTTCCATTTTTCTTTCTCTTCTAGGTACTTTTCAGGTATATGGAAAGTTGCGGATATTCAACCGATTCCCAAGGAAGGTAGAAACTATGAAAAATACCACATAGTGATCTCAAAAGCAATATAAAGTACTATCAATCGAAAAATCATTTAATATTAGTTACATTCTGAAAGATCGACGGAAGATCTTTTGGAATACTTGCCAGAACGGTGGGGATCAAGGATACATCAATACTTCAATGGTCAAGTATTCACACTTAAAGTTGCAATTACAGCTCAGCTATTACAACATAGTCGCTATTGCGTCCGAACTATTGTCTGCCTGACCACACATTTTTGTTAACTGAGGCTGCACGCATTTAGGCTACGGATCGTGAACGATAGCCTTTGCAGAGGTTGCGAGGAAGACCAAGAATCTAACGTCACTGTACACAAATCTTCAATAGTCGTCTGCTTTGTTTAGGCTCTAAATTCTTCTCAGAACTAGATGACCTCAGTGGCTAGCACAGGAGGAATAACAACCACCCTATAATGAATAGGGGGAGTGGAATGGTCCCAAATGTATAGCCCCAGAGCATTGTGGTTCTACGAAACCACCCTCCTACAAACTAAACCTAAGCATAAGTTTTTCCTGTCTGAATATACTTTGCGAGTTTCCTAGGGTATTACCTCTTCCTCCTGTCCAATTGATTCCGGCGCTCCTCAAGGTTTTGTTTTTATCTCTTACACTTTTCTTATTTTCATCAACGACCTTTTTTCGTCTACTTTCAATCCAATCCATAGTTTTGCGGATTACAGTACCATACGCTACTCCTATGAATTTGAATGTAGTGCAAAATTAAGCAAGTATTCTATTTCTTCAAATCGCAGAGAGTCATTCATTTCGCTGAACTTTGCTCTAAACTAAATCTTGGAATGAAACAGGAAGAACTGAATATAGTTCAACGATTCCAAAGCACAAGCCTGTTTTATATCTCTTAAACGTGTTACAATGTGTCCAGATCACTTCATAATTTTAGGCGTCAAAATTAAGGAACACCTTCATTCAAAACAGCAGATCCTTGATGTTACTCTCGATGCCAATAAACGTCCAAGAGTTCTCCGAAAGTGCAAAATATACGATATCTCACGCCCAACGACCTCGCAACCATCTGTATAAAATAGACCACGTTCAGAGATAAATTTTTTGGCAAGGGCATCTATAACACTTCTTAAGTTGGCCGACCATATATAAAAGCATCTAATTGGAGATAGATCTATTACTGCTTCTTTCAACCCTTTCGAGTATCGCACTACTACTCACTCATTTCTCCACTTTATACTTTTTGCCAAAATTCTTATCAAGCTGAACAATCGCTTACGTACATCGTCAAATCTATAACTACTCTTACAGTGGAATATACGATGCGCGGTCAAAAAGTTGGCGGAATGAAGGGGATGGACAAGGGTTGAAGAAAATAGTTTCACCTGTAGGTATTCTAACACTCAATACAAGTATACATACACAACTTCTGTCAAATCGAATCACTACATTTTGATTGTCAACAAGTCAGTCGGAAAGAAAACGCTTACTATGGACAAAATTGAGTTTCGTGCATAATGATCCTTACCAAAAGCAAGGAAAAACGGACAAACAATTTTAGAAAAAAAATAACATTTGCTGATGGAGACTCTTGCCCTAGAAAAACGATGATTTGTAAGTGGCATATTTTATTCAGCTAGGGTGTAGCCTAGTGGGTAACGTCTTGGTCTTGTAAAGCGAACGTCGTGAGTTCAAATCCCGGTCGGCGCAATATATAATTCCGGGACAATACCTTCTTGAATATACCTTGATCACCTCAATCTACGAAAATGAAAAAAATTCATAGAAAGAGGGTTGAGCGAAGGGCTAACAGCCCTTCCACAATAAGTAATGAAAAATGTTAAAGAACCTCAATAACAGGAGGCCAAGGTCCGAGCTAGAGTGTAGCCTAATAGGTAACGTGATGGTCTTGTAATGCGAAGGTCGGGAGTTCAAATTCCGGTCGGTACAATATATAATTCCAGCACTTTGCCTGCTTGGATATACCTTGGTCACCTCATTCTACGAAAATAAAAAAATTGGTAGGAAGAGGGTTGTACGAAGGGCTAACAACCCTTCCATAATAAGTAATGAAAAAATATTAAGGAACCTGAATATCAGGAGGCCAAGGTCCGATTTAGGCTGTAGCGCCATAGTAGAAGTAGAAGGTCCGATTTTGGCTGTAGCTGTAGAAGAAGATAATTTATTCAGGCAAGCCAAAGAGTCAATTGAAGATGATAAACGCTCGGATCGGTCGATTGAGGCCACTTTGTCAAAAATCACCGAAAAAGTGGAAAAACTTGTTCTCGAGGATGCTCGTTTAAAGAAGAAACAAATCACAAAAACGTTTGGAGTATCAGATACAACCATCTCGGCACGTCCAAAGTCAGCCCAATATGGGTACCGAGAATGCTCCCAGCGGTTCAGAAAGGGTGTTTACGCGAGTTTTTGGTTCTCTGTACCGAGAATAGGGTTAAAAATTTGTTGTTACTGGAGACGAAACTTGGGTTCATCACTATGAATCTGAATCAAAGCAGGAGTCAATGCAGTGGCTTCGAAAAGGCGCATCTGACGCTAAGAAGTTCAAAGTGTCACGATCCGCTGGAAAAATCATGGCCACTATATTTTGGGATACAGAGGGGGTTTTTCTGATCGATTATAAGGAAAAAGGAATAAAATATCACAGAGGGATGGGTTGTAGGAAAGTGATTTCATAGGACCACAATGCATTGGGGTCATCTAATTGGGCCCATTGTACTCCCCTTATTGATTATGAAATGGATGTTAGTTTTCTTGTTATAGCCACTCCAAGTAATTTTGTAAGAAATTAATAAACTTTGTGAGAGATGTGATAGATGTATTAGGATTAAGGCAGAATATATTGAAAAGGAAAAGTAATAACTTCTTTAATTTTACTCCCTTTCCTTGTCATTCCCCTTGTAAACAGCTTGTCATTTCCCAGACGTCCAAATACTATAAAATTTTATTCTCTTCCCATATCGAACTAGCTATGCAATACATTAAAGGGTGACCCCGAAGTTGTACCTTAAAATAAGTAACAAATAAAATTTCACAGATATGTCCAAAACCAAATTCCTTGGTAGTGGATATGTTTGAGTCGATGATTTTGCACATTATATGGAAAAGAGAAAAATAAAACTGATTATCTAAAAGTTTTCAGAACTTTTTCAACTGATAAAAACCGATGTGTGCTACACGACAAAGTATTTACGTACAAGTTTCAGTGAAACGTTAAGGTTGTGCTCCGCAAACAGGTCGTGTGCGGAAAAATTCTTACGAATGGATACGTCATGATGCTCCTAGAGAAACACTTGCATATTGATTCACTGATAATGCTATAGATAACGGAGAGAGGAAAGTTCAGATCTTAGATCCTGTATGACAAACGCTGACTTTATATGAAATTAGATATGTCTGTCAGGCTTTCAGACATGAATATTCCATCAAGCGTGTGCGAAAAAATTGTTACGTCTGGACGCACCTTAATGCCACGACTCCGATTGTAATTACGATTTGATGAAATCTGAGAGTATATTGTGTTTGCCATACCGTTTGTAACGCTAAGGAATAATGCTCGCACAGAGCTGCAAACGGTATAGAAATATTTGTTATCGCTCAAAAAACTCGATTCCGAGTAACCGTGTGTCCGTCTGCCAGTCCGTCCGTCTGTCTGTCCATCTACCTACAACATAACTCGAACGCTTTGTGCTGAAATTTGTTGTCTGTAATTTCTAGCAAAAAGGTAACTTTAAGTTCATGAACTGGCTACATCCCCCTACTGTTTCTACCCCCTGCCATACATATTACATTAAGTTTCGAAATTTAAAGAAATTGATTTTTCTTTGAAACTATTTAAGGTATCAACTTGGAATTTGGGTAAAAGTATACTGATGTAAATCTCATTAAAATCACAAAATGTTGATCTCTCACTCCTTCTACCCCCTCCCGTACAAAGGCAAAATTTTCAATAATGTATTTATTCGATTTTCATTGAAGCTAGCAAAGCTAAGTGAACAAATTTTTGCCAGTGCCAATTTCAATTATATGCAACCAGTTTTGAAAAAATCATCAACTTCACCTAATTTCTTCTCCCTCCTCCCATACAAATTTCACGAAATTTTGAAATTTAAATTAAATTTTTTTCCTTCGAAACCGTCAAAGCTATCGACTTAAAGTTTTGTTGAAAGTTTAAAAATAGGAATATATCATTGACGACGAAAAATTTTGTTTTGATCCGAATACTCCTTCTACCACCTCCCATACAAATGCATAATTTTAGTGAAAGCATTATTTATTTCCATAAAAACTAGAAAAGTGCAAACTTAAAATTTTGCTATAATTTGTTTCTTAATAATTGCACTTCGCTGCACTCCTGCTACCCCCTCCCATACAAATATCTGAATTACAAATTCAAGAAAATCATTTCTCTTTCAAACATATAGAGCTATCGACTTTGAAATTGAAACAAAGCAAGGTGATAAGGGTATTGATAAGCAGTTCCAAGACCATATAAAATCCTCCACCTCCCATACAAATGCCTCAATTTCAGGAAAGCTATATCCAATTTCTTTGAAAATAATAAAATCTGCAAATTTCGAAATCCACGAAACGTTCTGCATGCCACGTTCGGTATCGTAAACGAAAATTACAAACCTCTCCCCTCTGCTTCTACCACCTCCCATACAGAAGTCACAATACAATATTCGAAAGAATTTGAGATCAAATATTTTCCGGTACATTAAACTCTTTCCCATTTCACCTAGAGTATTATAATTAAACTGTTTTCAGTTCTACCTATAAGACGACCACGGTTATATTTTCCATTTCCATTTCCACCTCGCATTGCAACGATTCTCTAATGAACATAGCCGCATACCCCTGCTTTTCTCAAACATGAAATTTTCGATTGCAAAATCTAAAGAACACATTAAATTCAAATTATTTTTCAAAAAGTTTCTTGAAAACTTTATTAAATACGTTTCGTATTACTGCCATCATTTAAATACCCTCAAAAAATATTACCAAATTACCCTTGAAACATTACCGAAACGCCAACTTTGAAAATTACCGAAAAAGAAATCTTTGCCAAGAAATTTTATACACCATAACCACCAACACTTCGTGACACCACGGTGATTCCATCGATGGATGGATTCTCGGCTCGTCAAAAAGACAAAATATCCCATTTAAAATGTCATAAAATTTCTAAGGAAAATCTCATTTATGTGCAATAACGATGAATTTTAAATGGCCAACAACCTGCCAAAAAGTCAAAACCATAGCTACATTTGTAGTCACACATCGGATCCACACATATTTGTGTAAGTATGTAAAATACCTTCCATGCAAATAAATTTGAAAATTTATTAACCGAAAATTTGAATGACAATCATGATTTTCTGTTTTTGGAACGTCTTAAAAGATGTCTAAGCATAGTCAGAGAGAGAAAGAGTGATACATGTTTCACGATTTGACGGCATTGTGCCGGTAGTGTGGCTCGGTTTGAAATGACATTATTATTATTATTATTATTGTTGCTGATGCTGCTGCTGCTGCTGATGACGATGATAATGATGATGATGTGACAAAATTAATGAGACATGACAAAGACGATTCGTTCGAATTCAACGAACCAATGCAAAAAATTCCGAATTCATTCATTCCGTCCAGAATTCAGTATGCAACAAAACAATAAAAAGCCCATTCAGTGCGCATTTTATTTTTGAAAAAATCCGCGTCAAATGTACCGCACAAACCAAAACAGCATTATATGCATCAAAAAATCACATATCTCATTAGAGATACGACGAGATAGAATTGCACTGGCATTAATGTTCCCAGTTAAGTGAAATGCAGGCGTCATGCAGCATTGCATGATCATCATTGCAATGGGTACGGGAAAAATTTTAACATTCCGTGACCTACAGATGAAAATGGGATTCGAAAACATGAATGAATGAAAATGGGTGCAAGCAAAGAAACTGCGGGGAAAAAGAAATTCATGCAAAACTTTTATCACGAATTATGGATCTGGTTTGGTGCGACACTGACTCGGCTGTGTTGCACTTCATTAGTCATGACGGCAATCATGACAACACTTTGTCTTTATTTATTTATTTTTATTTTTTTTTATTTCTTTCTGGATTGTTGTTGCTGTTCCCTATACTGATGATCAGATCAGATGTATCTTGAACCATACGTCCACCATCATTCTTAATTTTTTACCATCATCCAGGCTGCGGTGGTGATCCTCGTGATCGTCGTATGAGACAAACGACTTGAAGATGACTTTGCGCCCCCGTATATGCGACATGTGCAGTATGCAGGGCATGTATGGTTTTCTTTTTCGTTTTTTCTTAATAAAAATGATTTAGGACCTCTTGCAGAAAACACGACAAAAATTACGTCCAAAAAATAAGCAGTATGATTTTTCAAGAGAGTATGTGCACAAAGTTTTAGGATGGGTCATGGATCGGCTGCGGAATTAACGCAGTGAATGGTGAATTGCTGTGATGCATGGTCAAATTAAAAGAAATCTGAAACTTTTTCTGAAATGATATGTGGTGTGCCACAGCACCCATCAAGTGATACGATCAGATACACGATCGTAGCTATCTATTTATATAGGGCATTCTAAAATTGAATAAATATTGTGGCAATTTGGTTGGGATTTGCTTTTATTTCGGATGCCAACGAAGTGTGATGATGATCGTCATTGTGGATCAAGGAGCACGATCAGTGCATGATCATCATACATCTGAAATTTTTCTCAGCTCTGTTTTACATTATTTGTTTCATTTAGTTCGTTGATCCTTCAAGTTTGTTCGCAACACATCCGTATAAAATTTTTGTTGTGATCGCGCTATATGTGCACCACACATCCCATAACACTTTTATAAATGACATTTCATTAGTACGTCTGTTTTTTTGCCATCTTGCTGCTGCAATTGTGCCTCTTGTTGTCATTTAGGGTCACATATCGTATGGGTCTTCTCACCCGTGGATTCGTGTGGGCATACATGATTCGTAACGGACTTGTTACGATCAGTAAAAAAGAAACAACGAAAATTGAAGACGACGAAAATGTACGAATAAAAGGAGAAAAAATATAAGAAGCGCGACACAAGGAGATACTAAAAGCGACAATGATGGTCACTTTTTTTTATAATGAATTTTACTTAAAAAAAATAAAAAAAAATAGCGAATTCCATCTGCAAAAAGTCGGGATCGAAGGCGACACCAAAATTAAAGAAAGACAGAAATGAACCCAGACAAAATTCCGTATTTTCTTTTCAAAAAAAAATAAAAATTAAAAAACTTCTTTTTCGCACATTTTGCAATTTTATTTTAAATGCGACAATGTGTTTTGTTTTTTGTTTTTTTTTTTTTGCAAAGCTAATAATAAACGTGGACTGAGGAAATTACTTTTTACCATTAAAAATAAAAAAAGATATTTTCTTGAATTATTTAATGAACTATATTTATTTCAGGAAGAAAACGATATTTTGTGTAATTTGAATCCTTGACGAATGCGATAAGTTTAGATATAACTGGGATAGTATTCCATTTTTTTATTTTAATTTTATTTATTCAGTCTACAGATAAGTTCCAATAGACAACTAACAATTAAAGAACCTTACAACTATGCGTAAAAAAAGAAAATTACTTATTACTTAGTCACTCATTTCTTAATAAGATTAAAACCTAATAACTATAATAAACAGAATTAAAATGATCTATTACTAAATTTAAGACAAGCCACATCACAAGAAAAAAAAAATATAAAAGAAAAGAAAAAAGTGCTATTACTATTGAAATAAAAAAAAAACTATGTGATACTATAAATTTATGAAGAAGATACTCGTAATCAATTCCACAAGATGACACACTTTATTATAACAACAATACGTAATTGGTTCATATTGGCCATAGGACGTTCTGTGAGAAGGAATATAAAGAAGGGTCTAGTTCTCAATGAGCATCCTGGAACATAGATATTAAGCAACGAGGTAGATTTAATTTTGTAACTCAAAACAACCTTCACGAACATGTCACTAATAATAAACCGTCTAGCTTCTAGAGTTTGGAGACCAAGAAGGAGACACCTCGAATTTTAAGAAGATTTTAAGAACATTTTGCCAGTGAAACCTATGAACAGCAAAGAGGATAAATGATTTCTGCACAGTCGCAATGCGTGCCTGGTGAAGTGAGGAATGCGGATTTCATGTTACAACTGCATACTCGAGATAAGAACGAACTAGCGACAAATACAATGTCTTCAATGTGAAAGGATCCTGAAAATCAGTGGAATTCCTTTTAACATTTTGAATGATTTAGAACATATATGGCTAATGTGATGAGAAGGATCAAACTTATGGTCAAATACAACTCCAAGATCACAAATCCATCAATATTATATGCAAAATGAATGAATGTTGTGAGAAGACGGTAAAAAGAAATTTTCTTTACATATATAAGGATTCAAATCAAGATTATTATTTCTACACCATAAAACTAGGGCATCAACTTCTGCTTGAAGAAGTAAGTAGCACGAATTTTTCAGTTGCTACTAGCAATGACAAATTTTTCGAGATAAAATGGGGAAACGATGTAAAAGTGAAATAGTTCCACTTCAAGAAGTTCTACACACTCAGTAGATGGTTTTTGTTCGCTTACTATCATTCAGTCCCTCATAACATCTACAAATATTTGTTAGTAGCAGCCAGTAAAATTGGAAAAAATATACCAGCTTCACCACTCGTTACGGTCGTCCTCACTCTCCTTCCCCTACCTTACCAATCCTATTCCTTCCTTCCATGACTGTGTTTGCGCATTGTATAGGCCGAAATTGCCGTACGAAAAAAAAACTGAGAGTTAATTTAAATTGAAAAAGGTGTAATTTTCCAAGATACTTGTCAATAAAAGAAGCTGGACAGAAAGTGGACAAGAATGTCTGGTTCTGTTGATATGAGTGCCTTTCAAATGAGATCTCTAACAATTGACAGTTTTTTTTTTACAAAATGACCTGTGTTATAGGCAATTTCGGCATTTATGTGCAATGCACATGTGTTTGTGCATTGCACATAAAGGCCGAAATTGCCTACAACTTAGGTCATTCTGTAAAAAAAAACAGTCATGGAGAGAAGGAATGGGACAAGAAAGGTAGGGGAAGAGGAGTGAGAACGACCGTAACGAGTGGAGAAGCTGATATATATTTTTTAGTTGTACTGGCAAATACTTGCAGATGTTATGGGAAACTGAATGATAGAAGGCGAACAGAATCCATCTCCTGAGTAACTAGGCCTTCTTGAAGTGGAACTGTTTCACTTTTACACCGTTTGCCTATTTTATTTCGAATAATTTTTCATCGCCAGTAGCAACTGAAAAATTCGTGCTTAAAAATATCCCGTCTGGAGTGGGAATCGAACCCACGACCTATTGACTGAAAAGCAAGCACGCTGTCCACTACGCTACGGAAGCCTCTAAAGTTGACGCCTCTTTGTCAACATTCCCTTAAATAATAGGCACAGTTGATTTGTGGCCGGCGTTTATTTCATCAGGCAATCAATTCAATTCAATTAGGAGCAAAAAATACAAGGAGCGATCCTAAGCATCGGCTTTAACTTGATTAGTCTTCTGGCCTTCTGTTCAACAGCTCACTTTGTGCTCGACGATCTCGACGTTTACTTTTACTATGGTTGCCTTCAACTGTGACTGATCCATTGCCACTTTCGCCTTGGAGTATTAATGGTTATCCTAGTCTGTCAAGTTTTAGTCGAAAATTCGTCGTTGGAAATAACATTTGGTCGGGATATGCTAAAAATGCATCGAACGCTTATCGGTCCTTTTCCATGAAGTACAGCAATATAGCAACATGGATTTGACGCCAAACACACGAAGCTTCGAGCGAAGGCAAATCTCTTCTAACCTGCAGACGAACTTCAACATTAATTTCGGCTCCGCCCTCCATAGTGAAAATGCTTTCGAACTAAGAAAATCTTGCACATTAAATTAAATCGATGTATTTGTCCTCGAGCTCGACACCATCAAGCCTGGAGACATATGTAGATAAAACCGCTAAAAATCATTGATTCCAAATTCTTAAATATTTCGAAAAAAATCCAAATTCTTACACGCTTCAGAGATGTGAAAGAGTACATCTCAGAGGCCTTAGTTCATTGATCACTTTATGTTGGTAGAACGAGTTAATGATATGTTGTTAAATCGAAGGTGCTGTCATCAGCAAAACTGTTGTGGCATGTTGATGAAAGCAAATCATATATGAAAATTAAGAAGACAGTCGGAGGAAGCACTGATCCGTCAGAGATCCCCGCATTAATTACATAAGCAGAAGAAAACACTCCATCTAATACGGCACGAATTGAACGTTTGGTCAAAAAGTTATCGCACCATTGAACTAAGGAATCATTTATACCAATTGGCTACAAGACCGTGGTGCCATACTCTTTCAAACGCTTTGGCAATGTCCAGGCCAAAAACGTAAGATTTACCAAATTTATTATATAGTGCTGTTCTAACGCTCGGTTAAAACTGTGAAGGGATCGTTAGTTGGACGTTTTCGAGTGGATATCATAATGCTGGTCACAAAAAATATCATTGTGGTTTTAAAGAAAAGATTTTCGGACCACTACACTGTTACGTTTTATTACTGCTTCATCAAACAGGTCTCAGGAAAGACCGAAACGTCGCGAATAATAGAGCGTAACAGTGTGGAATCCGGAAATCTCTTCATTTAATTCGAAATTCACTGTGAAAACATTCACCAAGACTTTCGAATATCATTATGTTCGAGATATTTTATCACTCTTTGGTCAATGACTGTAATAACTTTAACGGGATTTTAGGAAAACCTTTCTAAAGGACTGAAGAAATTCAGGTCAAACATGTTTCAATCAATTAACGAAATTCCTATTAAGACCTCTCTATAGGGGCATAGGAGAGAAACAACTCTCTTCCACAAGGCACGATCCTGAGCATCGGCCTTAAGCTGTTGCCAGGACTTGTTTATTCCTCTGGCCTCCTGCTCAACTGCTCGCTTCCATGGCTTGTTACATGGTCGACACACCCGGCGTCTTCCTTGGGGATTTATCCAGAGCCTGTTTGGCAATGTTTCGCTCTGGTTTCCTCAAAGTATGACCGATCCACTGCCATTTCCGCCGTTGAATCGCAATACCTATTTTAGTCTGGCCAGTTGTACTCCAAAGGCCTGACGAGCTTTACTTAGCCTTTTCGGCTCCGCCGTCCATGCTGACAATACTTCCAAGATAGCAAAAATCTTGCACCTCTTCCTCATGCTGTCCGTTCAGAACAATCGGTGTGCTTGCGTTCGAACCCATGTGCATGTACCTACTTGATTTTACGCACATTTATTTTCAGTCCCGCCTATTTGCATTTAGAATACAACGAGCGAACATTTGACTCTAAATCCGAACGGTTATGTGCAAGCAAACACACGTCATCAGCATAATCAAGGTGACTTAAGATATTAAATAGTCTCCATTAAAGACCTTTACCCTCCCCACCTTCCAGTGCAGCTTTCAAGATGTCATTTATTACCACCAGAAACAGGGCTGGTGATAATATGCAGCCTTGTCTGACACCCGTTCGCACAGGGAAGCTCTCGGACAACTCTCCTCTATGCAAGACGCGACACCTTGCATCTTCGTATCTTATTTGGAATACCTCTCCTACGCAAAGCATTCCATATGTAATCTCACTTAACGCTGTCGAAAGCCTTCTCGAAGTCCACAAACATGAGATGTAGTGGCCAACCCATTTCGGCTGACTGCTCTAATATAATCCGTAGGGTATTTGTGTGGTCGGTACAAAACGACCATTTACGGAATCCAGCCTGATAAACTTCGAGAGTGCTCTCGACGACATCACTAATCCTATTGAGAATTACCTTAGCCATAATTTTTGATACGGCAGTAAGTAGACATATACCACGCCAATTGCCACAATCCCGAAAGTCGCCTTCTTCGGAATTTTCACAATGACGCCCTCCTTCCATTCAGTCGGATATCTTCCTTCATTCCATACCTTAGTGAAGAGTGGGAGGAGTATATCGGCTGTTATTTCCGGGTCAGCTTTGAGGAGTTAGCTTGGTAGTCCATCTATACCTGGAGCTTTTCTTCCCGCCATTGACCGAATGGCGGAAACTATCTCTTCCTTATCTGGAGGATCGTCACTAATAGAGAATTGTTGCGGTTGGATGTTTGGTAGTTGATCTGTTTCTGGAATATCTTCCTCTGACAAGATGTTTAAAATATCAGAGAAGTATTCCTTCCATCGCCGCAACTGATGTTCACTTACATCAAGGAGAGTTCCGTTGACATTTCTCACCAGGTGGTTGGCGGTGAAATTCCTGTTCGTCATCTGTTTCATAATTTTGAATAGTGAACCCATATCCCCAAGGTAAGCCGCAGATTCTGCCTTATTTGCCAGATCTTCAATGGCCTTTCTCTTGTTGCGTCTAACAGCCTTTTTAAGCCGTATATGAGCATCGCGGTAGTTCTGCCTCAGGTCGGGCGTTCGTTGGTTGACATCGGGTTGAGAGATGATTGCCAATTTGGCTTTTTTCCAATTGCCAACCTTATTTCATGTGTCTTCCGACATCCAGGGTTTCTCACCGCTTTGCACATATCCCACAGATTCTTCAGCACTAGTTAGAAAAGTGTTTCTGGTTGCCTCTCGATTGGCGTCCAGTGTGCGCATTTCATATTCACCCAATGTGGATGACTTTTCGCGGAGGATAGTGGTGTATTCGTGTTTTTTGTTGGGATCTCTGAGTTTATCCACATTAAGCTTGCGCTTCACTTGAAGAATTTTTGGTCATCGGATAGCTGCTGTACACAATCTCAAGCAGGCAACCATCAAGTTGTGATCGCTCCTCACGTCAGCTCCACGTTTCGCTCGCACATCGAGAGACATCTTCTCCGAACATGCTTACTAACTCAATAATTTATCATAATTATAATGATTAGCTAGGGTGTAGCCTTGTGGGTAGCATGTTGGTCTACAATGCAAAAATCGTGAGTTCAAATCCCGGTCGACGCATAATTCTAGCACACTACCTGCTTGGGTGTACCTTAGTTACCTCAATCTACCAAAATTAAAATTTGTAGATAGAGGGTTGTGCGAAGGGCTAACAACCCTTCCACAATAAGTAATGAAAAATGTTAAGGAACCTGAAGATCAGGCGGCCAATGTCCGATTTGGGCTGTAGTACCATTGTAGAATAGAATGGAATAATAATTATACTGGTTTTATTTGGACCTCATAAATTGCTTTGAATAAAATAAGGAGAGGTAAACAAACTATAGGCAACGGCAATAAATCCAGCATAACGCTTTGGTAATCTACAAGAGTTCAAAAATCGCCAAACCAAATCAAAAATGTACATCCTTAAGTACCAATCGATAATCAGCTGTATCTCTTTAAAGGAATTTTTCCAGTTCATTCTATAAGATAATTTTAGAACTAGTGAGTTCAAATAAAAGAAGTTTAACAATAGTTGAGCTGCGTTTTTATGAAATGGTGCTTTACAACACTTTGAATTGAAGTGATCGCTGAGCTGATCCTCTCAAGTTAAATTTTAAAACCTTCTATTTTATTTTTCTTGAATTTCAACAGGTTTAATGATCACAATAAGACTATTTCGATCCCCGTGAATTTATGATCTTCCCAAATTGAGGTTACCACCAACTCATCGTTCAAAACAAACTACAATCACGATAAAACACAAACCTAAAAAAAATGATTTATCTAAACTCGAATCCATTATAGCGAACGCTATTAGAACTATTCCTTAAAACTATTCCGATCTAATTCCATTTTCATAAGATAACTTTCAAAATTAAAACCTTGTCACATTTTACTTATTTAATTTTGCATCCGGAATCATATTTCAACTGCATTCCACTCGAACAGAAAAAAAAATTGCATCAAATTTATGTAAATAACTATCTAATTCAGTATAAAAAAAAACCGCTTCCAATTTAAATTCTCTTTTCTCAATTCTATCACCAAAATCCTACGAACACATAAATCAGATTAGTTTAGAAAAATATATGACCCCATCTCGGTTGATATTTATTTCTCCTTTCCTATTCAGTTAATTGCTTTGCAAACACCCGCGATTATCTTAAGACTTTTAAGTAATAATTTAAATGTGCTATCAAAAGATTCGTTCTGACCCTTCTCTTTTTCATCTTTTTTGAATGGATTTTTTCTATTTCAGATAAAAAAAAAATGAATTATAATACTCGTATTCCTTAACGAAAAATGCATTTATAATGACTTCATGTTTTCAGGATGACGAAAATAATAATAGTGAAAAAAAAACTCCCAACAAGATCAAAACACGATCGGAGAAAGAGTAATATATTAAGCGCGATCATAAATTATCAAACTTGTCAGAGCTATGGAATTAGTTAGTTAAGTCTTGACTTGTTTTAGAAGAAACAGAAGACGATTTTTTTAATGAAATGAAATTTCTTTTGGAAGTCAAAAAAAAAAAATCGAAACTCTCAAATTATTCTTGAGAAATGATCGTACAAAGCGAAGATCACATTTTTTTTTCTTGGAGGGTCTGTTTGACGGTCGCGTTCAATTAAAAAATAACTTCTGTCACATTTGTCACATCTGGAGGCTGCTATAATATACAAAATGTTGGACGGAAAAAAAAACCGATCCTCTCTCTTTCTAAGTATGCCGTATAAGATTATTCGTTTTTTTTTTTGTGTATGTTATGTACCCCATAACGAATTTCGAAAATATTATGCATTTTTTCGAAATAGGATTTTATTTTTGGGTATGCCTAGTGGCAAGGGAAGAATTTCTTTTGAATTCAAAGCGAGAAATTCAGTTCGGGTTGGTCCAAGTCCCTCCAGAGTAATATGATCGGTTTTCATATTTTTAACATATTATACTACTGTGTAATAGGGGCTCATCGATCGTGTCTTATTTCAGGCAAATGTTGGTCGTCCTGTGTCCATATGTTAGGGATAGATGGAATTTTTTCTCGTACTCAAACTGTGGGATTTGTACAGGGGATCTCATTAGACGAGCGAGAAACAAAAAACTATATTAATGATGTGACGATACCGAAATGAAATAACTAATGAGAAAAACATAGACGAAGAAGATTGCTTAATATCTTAAAAATCGATCAATTAAACATTTGGTTTTTTTTTTGCTTTTTTCGTCTAATCCTTCAATACGAATTTTTGGTCTTTTCAATTTTCATCTGCCACTATTTATAATATTTACATTCGTGAACGTACTCGAAAAACCATACTTTGGACCAAAAATTTCACATTTGTATTTGATTTCGAAATGTTTATCCATTCCGAACTAATAGCAATCGTGTGAATTGACATGATCGTGATAGATCCTTTTCCTCGGTGTTGATTTATTTCAAGAAAAAGTGTTTACACATTCGACACTAAGATGTTTAATCATATCTTCTGAACTTTTATGCAACGTTCAAAATATAATTCTAATTCGAAATCCATCTGTTCAATACGATCGTCAATGAAGTTCGGATCTAAAATGGTAGATCGTCGAATTGTATAATGGCATTCAGGAAACGATCATCAATCAAAATTGGATGAAAAAAGGACAAAATAAACGAAAAAAAGAAAATCTTTCTTCTTTATATTCATAAATAAAATTATGTACACTATCGTATCGAATATTTACAGAACGTCACACTTTGGCATGATCGTTTCGAATTTAAAAGTAAACGAGTCGGGGGGTTTTTTTTTTCCTTTCGTCTACAGTAAAATAATAATAAGGCGCCACACATCCTAAAGTGGCTGCCACCTCCTGCCATATAAATGAAAATTTTTTGTTATGATCATTTCAGATCACCCCGATCTCTTCGGTTCTTTTTTTTTTAGGTCATTGGCTACTTTTCATGTATACAAAATTATTGAAAGTCGAAAGGAAAGATATAGTGAGACAGAATAAAACGTAATGCACTGTACAAACAAACTTCAAAAATATATATGTGTATAAGTTGGCGCGATCGATCGATCGATCTACCGATCTATAAAAAAAAATCTCGAATTTTTTTTTTTTTTTAATTTTTTGATCGTTTTGGGTCTTATTCATAACATAAATATCAAAAATATACCCACTATCGATGTATATACAAACGATATAATGCGTGTTGAAGGAATTTCATGTTTATGTTATTTTAAGAGAATATGTGATACAGACATAAGTAGAGAGATGATGGCGACTAATTTGTCTCCGAAATACACGCCTCTGTAATTTTTCGATCGTGCCTTCTTCTATACTACACTATATTATTATTATTATGATGACTTGAAGTATGTCTGCACATTTATTTTGCTGCGTGTGATATGTGTGTTGCGGGACTTGTGGAAGAAAATCAGATAAAATGCACACGTGCAGACATTTTGAAGCGGAAAATATCTGTCGTTAGTATGATATGATAATTCTGTCAACAAAACTACTATACGGCTTCGAGTTTGAATGTAATAAGCATTAGAGGAGCCAGCTATGAACCTTGTGGTATGCCACTAGATTGCAGTTTTCGGTGTGTTGCTACTGGGGTTTTTTTTTATTGTTGGTTTCGTTCTGGAACTGAATTTAGCGCGATCTTATAATTTAAAATCATGTTAATCCACAACATCCTTTTCGTACGAATGTATGACGCCTTATATTCCGAAAAAAAGAAGACACCGAATGTATGTGTTCAGGTATAGTATACAGAGTTAATGTGAAAATTTTTCATGAAAAACGATTCGACCTGAGCATAAGGTCGATTGGTACCTCTGGAAGCAACTATTCGAGAACAAAAGCCAAAAGGAGAAATTTTTTCAGTTGATCCTTTGTACCAAGAACAAGGACAATATTTTTGAATTTTTTTTTTTTTCGGCTCCGTTCGTCGTGTATTCCTGAAAGAATCGGTACAACAACAAAACAATTAAATGAAAAGAAGGACCTTTTCAAAATTGAATTTGTTGGCGTTGTTGTTGTTGCCGTGAATGCTCTTTTGCGTTGATCTTTTTCATAAAATTGTAAGAAGCCTATACGATTTACTTCGGGATCCTTAGTACTTGCTGGAAGACCCTTTTTGGCTTTTTCTTTTTTTTGGGCGAGAAGGTATACCATATCCTTTTATAATAAACACTTCTGGTACAATCGGGTTTCGTGTGTTTCAAATGGCTGAGAAATGAACAAAAATATTTTCTACCCATATACGCACAAAGGGTAGGGATAGAAAGAGAGGGAAATGAATAGAAAATATGGTAAGGTTATGTCGAGAATGAACAAAAAAAAAAGAAATACTGAAAAATGCACAACACAAAGCGCAGCAGGAATTCTTTATAGAAAGAAAAGTGCAATACGGTACGGGGTTGTATTGTTACAAAACTGTGTAGCAGCATGGTAAGGAGCAGACGATGATGCATAAAGGACATTTTTACAGCCTTTTGTATTTATAATTGCATTTAATTAAATTTTTATTTAAGCTGATTAGTAGGATTCAGGGATGACGATTGTGAATGTTAGGATACTAGGAAGTTCGAAAAGATTTTATTTGAGAGATCGATTTTAGGAGAATACTTTATGGTGTAGAACTTCAATTTTTTTGAAGATCATCACTTTGGTATTGTAATTGATTTTTCATATTTTAGACAAATGGATATTATTTTCCATATCCAATCCAATTTTTTACTAGTCTTGACCGGTTTGTTTGAATAGCGATCATCCATTCGTACTGAGGCTACATTTTAGTCTTACTAATGGAAGACGGCGAAGACTGCTGAATAGTAAGCCTTTGATTTTAATCGTACAAATCTCAAGACTTTTCCAAAAGTGTATGACATCTATATCATATGAGAATCTATACATATCAATGTAATTGTAATGTCTGTCTGTTATATGTTTATAAATGACTATAAGTTAGTGTTTCGCTTTATTTATTTATTTATTTATTTTAACTAAGCAGAAACACAGGTTTTTAAAATTCAGTCCTATCTGTCAGGCTGCCTGTCCGGCTTTCACGCAAAAATTATTGAGCCGATTATAATAAAACTTTCACAGTTTGTTGGGTATACTTCGAGATATAATCTACGTTTTGTGATTTTTCAATAACCACAAGCTGTCTATCCCATCCCATCCAAAATTACTCATTTACAAAAATATGTAATAATCAAATTTCCTTGAAAACCGAAGCATATATGTAATCTATGGTATACAAATTATCTCAATCCCCCCACTCATTCCACCACCTCCCATACAAACTGCACTTTTTCATGAAATACTATAAACCAATATGCTCAGTACGTATAACATTCATCGAGCTCAAATTTTGTACCAAATCCTTCATTAGCATTATAATTGTTATCAAGTAAACATTTACCGATTAGCTTCTCCCCCTCGACCACCTCTCATACAGTGTGACACAAGATCACATCATTTCTAAAACTCGATTTCTTGAAAAGAATGAAAATTTCTGATCTGAAATTTAAAATATATCAATTGCATGATGATTATAGTGATGCAAAACAAATTAGTTCAATGCTGTCACCCCTTCTACCACTCCCCATACACAATTTCTTAAGATCATGAAAATTTCGATTTCATCGTAGTCCTATTTTATTTTTTTAATTAACACAAGCTACAACTATTCACATAACCTTAACGCTCTTCAATACGAATATGATCTCAAATCACGGGATTGATTTAATCACGAGCCTGTCCCATAAAATACGAGTATTACTAAATACATTCTCAAGAACTGGTTAGTATTGCGATTCTTACGCGGAAATAGTCGCGAGGATTGCTAGTCCTACTTATACATAACTTGAAAAAAAGTCTTTTTAAAAATTTGACACTAAATAATTCTGTTCAAAGCAAAAACTAATCCTCATTTAATCGAAATATCAAAATGTCCCAAAATTTATTCCAGCTACAACTTCGTAAACATACAAAAACTGAAAACACTAAAAAACTCTGCTAACAAAATTAATAAAAATAATTTACCACATAAAGTGACAGCAATTTAGCTCGAGCCAGATAAGTGGACAATCATCAACTATCGTATTAATAAAATAACCTTTCTTCAGGCATATTCCTCAGATTACCTCAATCTCGCGCCTCATGGTTCCAACGGAATGAAACTTTTGCTCTTTGATCTCGCAATGACCTAAATTTTCAACAACAAAAAAAACTAACTTCGTCTAGAATATAGCAAAACATTGCGACAACATGCAATCACGGTATATCCTAAGTTAAATACAATAACCGAAACAAAAAATAAAACCGAATCTCATACAATAAATAAATGTGCGTCGAACGAATAAAAAACTCAAACCAATCAGAGAAAATGAGTGAAACGATAAAATTATAGGCCCTAATTAACTGCCTTCAGGTACCCCATAATTACAGATCGTGTTTATTTGTAATTTTTACTTATACGGCTATAAGATTGGGGCCTATAGAAATACGCTTTTTGTTCGAATATCTATTATGTTGTGTAATAGCATAAAATACTGCCATAATTATTATTTCGAAAAAAAAAACAAGAATGCGCAAAACTCACCTGTTTACTGAACATTGCTATATCCTCATTAAATGATTCTGACGAACATACATCACCACCTTGTACGCCAGGTTCCCGTGGCGTACATGTGGCCAATTCACATTTTTCAAATATAAGCGCCAACAATGGAAAAAGTGGATGCCTAGAAAGAAAAAAAAAAATTAAAAAATTAGAATATAAATTTAGATCATATTTTTACTACAAAAATTTCCAAACATACTGAGAAGAAAGATAGATTTAAAATTAAGTGTTCTAAAATAAGATCATCTCGGGTTTTTATTGTAAAGACTGCTTTGCTTCGTGTTTTTTTTTCTCTGTTTTTTCATAGTTATTTTTGTGAAAATTCTCATCTAAAGATGCTTGTCTTTGGTTCGACAAAATTTCACTTCGAACGAATCGTATAGGCAACGCAACACCATAGATATCGAGAGCGCGCTGCGATCACATAAAACGTAAATTTAAATGTTTGCGTTTATTGCGCCGGAGCAGCACCGATCTTCACAGAGGGAGCTGTAAAATGCTAGGATATAGGTCTTTTACGGAAATAAAAGTAAAAGTGTTGCCAGCCATAAATTTACGCGGTTAAGTTGATAATGATGATCGTGATGCGCAACGTTTTAGTGAGGCGGGATGCTGTGTTTTAAGTAGCATACATATATGATTTTTTTTATGGATACCACAGAAACGTGGCAAGTCTTAGTAGTTTACTCTTATTTCATTTTTAATGACAGAAGAGAATTACGATCGAAAAGTGGTGAATGAATTGGGACCACCAGCGGTATAATTAGTGAGTTGGAATTTTATTAGCTTGATAGTCAGCTTTTAGAAAATTGTATTTATCGAGTCTATGTTAACTTCCAAAAGACACGAGCTAAACCGACTTCTCCACCTGG
The DNA here is from genome assembly GCA_963669355.1 of Chorisops tibialis. Classification (NCBI taxonomy): domain Eukaryota; kingdom Metazoa; phylum Arthropoda; class Insecta; order Diptera; family Stratiomyidae; genus Chorisops; species Chorisops tibialis. The sequence goes on along the minus strand of OY770264.1, from coordinate 170,117,610 downwards.
AATGGCCAAACAAAAATCCCACTAACAAACTAGAACTGAATTTCACAAAACTCCAAAATTTTCTGTACAACCACGGAAATGTTCCTTCCAATTATATAAAAGATGAACATAACCACTCGCAATATCCCACTTCTGACACCAAAGTATGATCAACGATGCACTGGTAATTGCCAAAACAAAACGACATCAAAATTCCACTTCTGTCTAAAATCGAACTGAATTTTTACAAAAATGACAAATTTTCCGTACAGTCATGGACTCCTTAAATTAACATAAAACGACAAACATAACCGAAAAAAAATGTGGATTACAACATCCCACTTTTGACACCAAAATGTTTTCAGTTGCTCGAATTTTTACACGAAAATTCCATTTATTTATTTGCAATCAAATTCAGTTTTAAATCTTCAAATTTCAAATTGAATTCGAGCAAATTAATTTGTTTATTTAAAAACGCTACGGGGCTACACAAAAGATTGATGACAAATTGATAGGAATCGGAAATCGATGAAAATTAAGCAATCCAAGAAAGAAATTGACCGGATTGCTTTTATCGTTATTGTTTCATTCAAAAAATCTTAGATAGTATATATTTTAAGGCTGGTGCGTCTAGAAAATGAACTTCCGTACAATTTGATAGATTGATGAGTGTTGGTTTTTTCGTAATGGATAGAATTCACTTTGAACCTTGTTTAGAAATCACAAAACTTAATTTGATTTCGAAAGCAAAAATAGACGATCTGAAAAGATACATGCGAGGAGTTTGTTTTGTGGAAAAATAGATTAGATAAGTAGGCATTTTTGAATGAGGTGATTAGAGCGGAGGATTTTTTTCTAACGTCGTATTTATTTCACGCAATATGTAGCTAAGCTTAGTTAATTTTTTGTTTTGAAAAAAAAAAAAATTAAATAGATAGCTATCTCAGGCATTTGAAAAGATAAAACCAGACTGACTTAACAGAGTTAATGTAAGCGGCTATGTTGCTACCATTTAGTTTTCAATAGTGTACAGTTAACGTTGTCCCTCTACTCTTGTAGAGTTGTGCAAAATACTGGGCGCGAATTCTGTAAATCGAATCGAGCATGAAAGTAACGTTGATTTCGGTATAAAGTATCTCGTTTCGAGATGTCATCGCGCACGAAATAGAAAAAAATCGAATTTCAATGGCACTGTGTAAATAATTATTTACATACAATCGAGCGTCTGTTCTTCATATTCAAACCAGAGAACAAAACCAGGGTTTCCATGGTAAGAAAGTTGAAATTAGTAATACCGAATCAAACTCGAAACGAGTTTAAAAATACTCGAAACTAGAAACTCGATAATGCCAAAGCAGAGTTAATATATTATGTTGATTTCTTTAGATGATATTTGTTTAGATACCTCCGGCGTTCTTTCAGTAACTGAGCCAAAGTAAAATTGAAAATATTTAATTAACTTTGTTAAATTTTTATTTTGCCGGAACGGGGAATATATTAAACCAGATAATTTTATTTAAATGAATTTTATTTTATTTTTTCATCCATGCGATATTTATTTAAATCTTTTTTAGTTTCTTCACTTAAGTGTTAGGTCGAACGTAGTTCGGGCAGATAAAATTCCTTTTTCAAGTTCGTTTAGTTAAAATTCATTGTACCTGAAAAGCGATTACTCGAAATTATATTATATACCGACAGATTCATCACTTCTTTCATCACTCACAATTTATCGGAAACGGAATCACGTGTGTGCAAATTTAATGAAATTTCCAATAACGAAAGTAACTACTTTCGGCAAAAGTTACTACATTGCGTAAATTTTCAACCAACACTATTTCACCTCCCACTTTCAATCAACAACATTCATTTATCGTCTTCAATTCAATGTTTCAAATACTTGTAACAGGAGCTTGATATGAACTGCCTGAATTTCTAGACGATAATGCAGATTTTTCCGAAAGTCGGTGTGAATATACTTGTTGTGAAGTTCAATGAAATTTGCTTAATCAAGACTAAACCATAAAATTAACTGCCATACACTTTGCAAATGTACTGAATTTCTTATTATCTTTAGTAGCATTTTTAGAAATTGTTTCTAGTTTCATGAAAATGATGAAAAAAATTAGGCTAGGCGCCTAGATATCATTGTTAGCTATACCTCGTAAAATTATTTAAATTGCCATCAATAAATATTTTCTCACTCAACAATGTTTCTTTTAAATAACATTAATAATCACATTGACAAGAGAAACATTGTGACTGAATGAAAAGATCCCATTAAAAAACTTAATACCGATAAACCTTTAGTACAAATGTACATATAATAATTGCTTTCGCTCAAAGCAAAATCATATTACGACATGGACAGTGGCCATTTCCTTTTTAGTTGGTGGTTACTCTCTCGATAATCATAAAAATTTTACAAGTCCACCGATAAACCGCTCATAAAAATTTTTACATGTCAATTTCATTTGGACAAAATTGACGAAAATAAAACTGTGTGTACAGAGAGTAAGTATTCCCACTTATAAATTTTATTACCTTTAGGATTAAGACCTAAGGTATGCTGTAGGTACATTACCTGGTGCAGTACGCCGAATCACATATATATGTATATTGGGCATCGGCTCAACTCAACCAGTTGTTGGACAAATGCAACCTACTGAGCAAATATTGTTCATTTTTCATTTATTTTTCTAGACCAGATTCCAATCAAATCCAAGTAGGTATAGAGGTACTCTTGGCAAATAAATAATTATTATTCCAGTTTGATGGCGGCAAAAGTTAATGCACAAAAGAATTTCAAACGACATCATTTTGTGCGGTATAAATGTTGGTCGTAAAGTCAATAGTGTAAAAGTCATCAGGTAGGGAGTTTTTAATTAGAAATATCGTTTAAGAGAATTTTGCGATCTTAGCATTTTTTATACTCTAGATGCAATCTGAGAGTAAATTGTTTTGCTTTCACGTTTATGACGCTCAGAAATAAGGATCGTACAGATTTGCTCCCCTCTGGGGGATGAGGGCATTAGAATACACAAACAGCCAGTCCTGCTTGCCTTGAAAATAGAATACGCACACAGCCAGTCCTGCTTGCCTTGAAAATTGAATATGGACAATCTCAGGATCATGGGGTTATCACACGCAATCTTAAAATTTAACTCATACGAGAAACGGACGGATTCTACGATAACGACTATTAGCATTAACAAGTTCTCACAAAAACTAAAAGACGATGCTTAGGATTGCGCCTTGTGAAAAAGAAATGCTTTATCCTATGCCAGTTTAATGGGTCTTAACAGATTGATTGACAGATTCGCTAATTAAAACAAAAAATTAAATTCCAGTGACCATCTGTCTGCACAATATCTATATTTTACAAATTAAAAAAAAAACATGTATCTTTCAAAGTAACTACAGCTATCTGCCTGGAAATTAGTCCAAGAGCTAGTTTACACCGTATGCTTCGGCCGCGACCTACACCCAAGATTCAAACCAAACACAATAGGTGATGGTGATGTTAACAAATGGTATGCGGCCTAGCCTGGTTTGGCTCGGGGTTTTTTTTCAAGCGCCCTGGCCTGACCTAGGCCATGCGATGAAACTCCTGTAAACGCGGACCATCGTGTTCATCGAAATACTGGTAGTAGAATTTCCATTTCAAAGTTTGTTTGTGTGTCTTCCTGGGATTCTGGTTTTCAGATTTGCATTTATCGAACGAATTGTATGAATAATAAGAATTGGGTAGTGCGCGGCTGCGGCTTTTGCCATAAAACCATCTCCTGTTGGCAATGAGAATGTATTTTTAGCTTTGGTGAATGCTTTCACAGTGCATTACGAATTGAAAGAAAAGATTTACGGATTCTACACTGTTACGCTTTATTATTCGTGACGTTTCGGTCTCTGCTGATAGTTTGATAAAGGGCTCAGCAGAGACCGAAATGTCACGAATGATAAAGCGCAACTGTGAAGAATTCGGAAATCTTTTCTTTCGAATATATTTGTTGTTTCCACCAATATATGGCGCTTGCAATGGACTAGAAATTCACACACACACGGGCCAAATGCGACCAAAAATGCAGAATTACCTATTAAGATTGATTTGAATCTTGGATGTGGGCCGGAGCCCATAGTTACAATGTAAAATAGTTCATTAAGTTCGTTATGTAAGCAATGAGATTCTTTTACCTTTTACTACCTCCCATACAATTTCTTTTTTACAGAATGACCTGTGTTGTAGGCAATTTTGGCCTTTATGTGCAATGCACAAACATAGTCCTGGAGGGAACGGCCGTAACGAGTGAAGCTGGCATATTTTTTCAGTTGTAATGGCTGCTACTGGGAAATATTTGGGGGACTGAATTATAGAAAGCGAACTGAAACCATCTTTTGAGTATATACCTTCTTGAAGTGCAACTGTTTCAGTTTAACGGCTTGCAAAATCGACCCACCTCCTCGTGGTGCAAGATGGATAGCGCTAAGAGGTCTACATACAGGGTGGGCGATCCAGTGGTTTCTTTTTAAATCATAGGTTATTTTGACACTGAAAGCTGTTTCCCGCTCGAAATCTTGAAAGAAAGTCAATATCATATCTCCGCGGAACGAAATGAGTCGCTTTACACTTGAACAATCGCTTCGCAGTTTGGGCCTTAGAGCAGCTTGAATTCGACAACGATTTTGGGTGAAAAAATCATCTTTTCTGACGAGGCGCATTTTCATCTCGGAGGCTACGTTAACAAACAAAATTGCCGCATCTGGGGCTCAGAAAACCCGCACGTTATTGTTGAGAAGCCAATACATCCACAGAGAGTGACAGTTTGGTGCGGATTGTGGAGTGGTGGCATCATTGGACCATTTTTCTTCGAAAATGAGGCTGGGAACAACGTTTCGGTCAACGGTGAACGTTACAGAGCCATGTTATCCGACTTTTTTTTACTGGAATTGAAGACATAGATTTGGACGATCTCTGGTTTATGCAGGATAGCGCGCCATGCCACGCAGCCCATGCCACAGTCGATCTTTTACGCACCAAATTCCCAAATCGTGTTATCAACCGTCTTGGCGATGTCAATTGGCGGCCTCGGAGCTGTGATTTGACCCCTTTAGACTTTTTTTTCTGGGGAACCGTGAAGGACCGATGCTATGCCAACAATCCAGAAACGATTCAAGCACTTCAGGCCAATATCATCCAAGCAATCCGTGAGCTACAGCCCGAAACCACCGACATGGTCTTGGAAAATTGGAGTGACAGAATGCACTACTGCGAAGCCAGCCGAGGTAATCACTTGAACGAAGTTGTATTCCATCATTAGTGGGAATGTTTGTTCTTATTAATGAAGCTATAATACATGAAAAAAAATTTAGTTTTGTTCATTTTATTGCATTTTTAAAAAAAAACTTGTATTTGGCCCACCCTGTATAGGGGACAAAGTCGCATACTAGCTTCAGTTCTCACTTAGGTGAGCTGACCGTACTGAGGCATTGTGTCGGCTTTGAAACCTATCATAGATAGGGGGGAATCTGTCAGTGTAGTTGCCTTGAGTTCACTTTATTGAACTTATCGCAATATATTGCATCGGCTCCGCAACCCATTGATTGCTGAAACTGATGCAATTAGTAGCTGGACTGGCTCTGCAGAGTATCACTGAGGACACAAGGAAGCAAAATCTGATCATATCGAGTGTCTATGTGTAGATATGACGTAAAGCAAATGGGCTGTGAAAGGACGAATAAATGATGAATAAATGGGAATAAATGTGCGAAAATGTGCAAAACCTGGAGCTAAATATGTGAGTCAAGAAAAATGTGAGGAAAGTAGCAACCGGAAGGTCCGAAGTGACGCCAAGGTTAGGGCCGGGCTACGACATTGACTGACGTGCCGCAATATTGGTTGTAAAAAACCGTGGCAGGAACTGGTGCAATTTTAAGATAACTAATGTGCGAAACGCAGAGTGCAAAGTAGCCACGATGTTGACTGATGTTGATAAGGTTGAGATCTATAGATAGGGGACAAAGTCGCATACTAGCGTATTGCCTGGACGCATTGTGTCGGCTTTGAAAAGACAGATGGGGGGGGAATCCGTCGAATGGTAGGTGCATTGAATCCAATTTATTGGATTTATTTCACTATATTGCCATCGGCTCCGCAACCTATCTTGATAGGGGAGACAATGTCCAAACCTATCCCGTGTGCATAAAAATGATGTAAGAATGATGTAAAAATTAGTTGCACAACAAGAAGTATTAACGAAGTAAGACATGCTGTACTAAAGAAAGTAGTTCTAGTACCAATAGGACGAAATCGACGTATGAAAAATGTTGATACTATATAGAAGTTGATATGTTGTTCTAATTTGGTTGATACTAGTAGTTGTTGGAGAGATCCATTAGCAGCGAAAGTGGACGCAAAACATGTTGTAAATTAGTTGCACAACAAGAAGTATTAACGAAGTGAAACATGCAGTACAAAAGAAAGTAGTTCTAGTACCAATTGGACGAAATCGATGTATGAAAAAGGTGGATACTTTAGTCGCAAATGAAAGTAGATCTATCGGTGAAGAGTCTTCTCGATGAACGAAATCAGACGAAGTTGATATGTTGTAGTAATTTGGCTGATACCAGTATTTGGAGAGACAGCAGCGAAAGTAGATGCTAAACATGTTGGTGCTCAATACGACTGACAAGGAGCGCGAAAAGTAGATGTACGGTATAGCCGGCATTGCTTGGTAGCAAACCTTGGATGTACAATTGAGCACGATGGACAGGGGGGACCAAGTCGGCAGCTTGCTGTTGGCTCCGAAACCTATCCAACCGGGGGCGAACAAGTCAGCGATTGGTGTATTGAACCTTCTTTTAAAGAGGGTTTATTACACTGTATTCGTTGGCTCCGAAACCCGACAAACTCTAGGGCGGACTAAGTCGATGCCTTGTATATTGAACTCAGTTCAGTCATACTGTTGGCATCGGCTCCGTATCCTACAATGTTAGGGGGGATAAAGTTGAATGGACCGTCAGCTCCGAAACCCATTTAGGTGGGAAGGATAAAGTTGAACGGTCCGTCAGCTCCGCAACCTATCAGACCCAAGTAGGGGGGACTAAGTCGAATGCTTGTATATTAAATTGATTTATCAATTTAATCATATTAATAGCATCGGCTCCGAAACCTACAACGATAGGGGGGATAAAGTTGAACAGACTTATGGTCCGTCAGCTCCGCAAACTATCTCGCAGAGAAGAAAGTGCTGGTCTAGAAAGCTTCGGCCATTCCGGAAACTACTTTTGGGGTTGACCATCCTCACGTACCCTAGGGGTGCGACTGATCAAAGTGCAAGGTAGTTTTGCTTCAGTTGTGGAGCCTGCCAGAGGTTATCTGGTGCCACGGGAGCTGGGGAGCCCATGGAAGGCTGCTTCCATCCCAGTGCTGGTTGAGGACGTCTTCGACGTACACGAGGTGGCTGTGGTGCCCATATAGCGGGCAGAGCAATAGCTCGGCGTAATGTTGCGTGATCCAACAACCTGTTGTTATGAACGAAAGATTGGCAGAGATTTAGATAGGTCTCGCATCCTGCAGTATGAATGCCGACCTTGCAGAAGGTATAAACTGCTACCTTCGGGGGCGTTAATGATTGTTGTCAGAAACAATCCGGTTGCTAAAGACAACTGTGTGCCAATTCCGTTTGTGAGTCAGGCACCACATAAAACAAGGATTGAGAACCTGTTTAAGTTTAACATCATTTGCCTATTTTATTTCGAATAATTTTTCATTGCCAGTAGCAACTCAAAAATTCGTGCCTAAAAAATCTACTGCCTGGAGTGGTAGTCGAACCCACGACCTATTGACTGCGAAGCAAGCACGCTGCCACAACGCCATGGAGGTCTGCCTCATCTAACACTGTTATTCGAATATTTTGAATCTTTTGAACTGAAATTGGCATACATCACTTTCATAGAAACGATATTCAAGACCTGAAAACTCTTTAAAATCTGTCACCCCTCCTCCAACACACATTTTTATATTGAATATTCTAAAGAAATTGAGATGACATGGTTTCTAGTGGATTAAACTATTCTCCATTACATCTAAATTCCCGCATATCGAGCTTTGCACCACAAGCCCAGACTGACGTAAAGTGAGAAGCCTCTATGCCGATGAGAGGCCCAAAAACCACACTGAAGTATCCAAATTCATTCTACAAGCGAAATATATGCTTTCAACCCGATTCCAGACGTACTGCAAAATGCCGTATGATGCGAATTAGGAACCACTGATGACCTCACCACATAGGGAAGAAATCCCTTAAATTCCGATAAATGTTTTATTAATTTCATTATTATACTCTATATGAAATCTGAAAGTGTTATAAGTTTACTATCAAGCTTGTAACTCTAAAAATAAGGCTCGGAGAAAAATAATGAAAGACGCAGAAGTTAATATTATCACTCAAAAATCTCGAAACTGAACTCCCGTCCGTTCGCTCTCTAGCTTGAGAATGCCTTGAGCTAGAAAATATAAATTTAGTACACGCAGTTTCTAAAGAAAAAAGTAAAGTTAAGTTCGTGAGCGAGCCAAATAGCTACAGCCTTATTATCCCCTCTCCCATACAAAATAACTAACTTCAAAAATTTATATTAACGAAATTTTCCTGAAAACTATGCAAGCTAATAATTTGAAATTTAAAATGTAATATATTTATCACAAATGGGATCTATGGTAAAAAAATTACTCCAATTCCCTCACTCCCTTCACCACCTCCCATACAAACTGCATTTATTTATTTATTATTTATTTATTTATAATGTATTCATCAACATATGATTACTTACAAAAAATTAATTACAACATTACTTATTTCTTAACAAAGCTGACTTTATCTGAGCAATATTTAGATTGAAATCAATGTTGCTATAATTAGCGTTAAAAGCCCGTGAAATAGAGGTTATCGGTTCGTGCTGGCCGTAATTAGTTCGATGGAAACGAATGTCGAGGAGTACGTAGTCTCTCAAGGAACGGTAAGGAGTTTTTAAGGAGAGAGCTCCAAGCAAGATGGGGGAGTCAATTTCGCCTGAAATTAATTTGACTGCGACTGCAGTACCAAGAACAGATCGCCTATCTTCGAGTGAATCCAACGAAAGCAGTTGAAGTCGTTCTTGGTAAGGGGGGAGACATATTGGGTCTGACCAGGGAAGTCCCTTAAGAGCAAACCTCAAAAATCTTCGCTGCACGGACTCAATTCTATTCTTATGAATATCATAATAAGGAGTCCACACCGGGCAGGCATATTCGAGAATTGATCGCACAAAAGTACAGTAAAGTGTCTTTGTGATGTAAGGGTCATTAAAGTCCTTAGACCATCGTTTTACGAAGCCCCAAATGGAGTTAGCCTTGATAACAATACAGTCAACATGGTCGTCGAAGGTAAATTTATCATTAAAAAGTACGCCTAAATCGCGAACTATGCTTAATTTTTGCAAAGCAATTTCCTCTAAAACATACATTCAATTGGATCTTTTTTCCTAGAAAAAGATGCAGTGGTGCACTTTCCAATGTTTAAAGGCATACAGTTTAGGGTACACCAGTCAAAAAATAGCTTTAAGTCATTTTGCAAAAGTAAATTATCATTCGTACAGGTGATAGTACGAAATATTTTTGCATCGTCAGCATATAAAAGAATATTAGAGTTAGAGATTACCGAACTTGCGTCATTAATAAATAAAATAAACAGGAGTGTGCCGAGATGGCTACCCTGAGGTACACCAGAAGTGTTTGGAATAACCGATGAAAAAGCATCTCGAAATTGCACCTGTTGGGTGCGACTAGAAAGATAGGATTTTATCCAATTAGTAAAAATAGTAGGAAATCCAAGTATGCAAAGCTTGTGAATCAGTATTTTGTGATTAATCTTATCAAATGCTTTGCTAAAATCTGTATATACGCAGTCAACTTGTTTGCCTGCTTCAATCGCTGGGATGGCAAAATTCGAAAATTCTACTAAATTTGTTGTTGTGTATCTATCTTTGATGAACCCGTGTTGGGTTGGGCTTATTATTGATTTGCAATGAAAGTACATTGCGTCACAAGCAATTGCTTCGAATAATTTTGGAACACAAGACAGCTTGGCTATTGGCCGGTAATTGCATACGTCGTTCCGTTTACCTTTCTTAAATACAGGAGTTATTGTTGAGTATTTCATTTGTTCATGAAACACTATAAACAAATTTTCGAAGTATGTATAACAATCATTCAGTTCAAATTTTGTAATTAATGTTTAATTAGCATTATTTTTAAGATTGAAAAAAATTAACTGATTTGATTTACTCCTTCACCCCTTCCCATACAATGTGACACATTTTCAGAACTTTACAAAAAAGTAATTTATTTTAAAAAATGTGAAAGTTACTGGTCTGAAAATTGAAAGAAGTCAATAGCATAATGTTTGTGGCTATTACTGAGAAAAAAATTAAGAACTCCCAACACTTTCTACCACCTCCCATACAAACTGCACTACTTTACAAAATTTAATACACTAATTTTCTCACTACCTTTTCCATTTTTGAAGCTTAAATTTTGCATGAAACATTTTTATAGTTACCGGAGTTTTCCGGGAATACCGAAAAAGGCAGCAAATTTTCTATTCGAAGAGTTCTGTTTAAAAATGAATCATGAAACTTGACAGTGCTACCGAAGATGGATTTAAGAGAACACTTATGCGAACGGAAAGCAGCTTGAGTATGACGGGATAAAATCATGCGTGATGGAAAGATATTGAAGATGTCGTTCGAACAATGAGTTAACTAACAGTTGAGCTATAATTAGGGCAGGGATAAAATTGCAGATTTAGCAAATTTGGGGAAAGTGAGAAACGGGATGGATGATGAAAGGATTGAAAGTTACGTTTTCAAGAAAGATTAACTGGCATTGCGTTCCAGCGTTTTGGTAGAACATTACCTAAATTTTTCTGTATGAAATAAAGAAGGTTTGGCGGCACACTCATGCGCTGTTATATCAAAATCAGTCTTCTTTACAAAATGACGGCAAAAGGGCGAAATGGAGAAATACATACATAGCTTTAAAAAATTTATTTAAAAATAAATCCTAAATCCAAAATATTTGTTAATTTTAACCACTAAAAAACAGCCTAATAAATTTAACTTAAATATTTGTCACTGCTCTAAAATTTACGACATGAAAAACTATTGGCGGCTTATCTTCTAATTAAATTCTGACATAAATCCGACATATGCCAAATTTAGACTCTATAGTTAAAATTCATTGCCATTTTAATATATCACAAAAATTTATGGTATGGAAAAAAACCTCGAACTATTATTGCATAATTACGCTAAAAATATCTCAATAAAATCCTAATTAAATAGAATTTAACAATTTTTTTTATCATTTTCTCGCTATTCACACAAATTTTACAGTAAAGCTCGTAAGAAAAATAACGAGGTTTTTATTTATAGCAGCATCAATAGCCCACATGAAGCGTGAAATGGTGTTCACGTTAAAAAAAAAATCCTAGGTCTTAAAAATGAAAACACAGACACACTTTTAACATTTTGTAACAACAAAGTGTCAAAATGTGACATCATTTTTTTTTTCTCTATTTTATTTTTATTTATTCCAACATCATCACCACCATCATCCCGTCAATGCATCAATCTAAAGCCACTTACCGAAAATAAAATTAAATAAAAATCCAATTTCAATCCCAATAAAAAGTTAGCACTTTTTAGCACCCGCCCACCTTAACTGAATTCATCATTACTCTACTCGCTAGTAGGTACAGATCTAGCCCACCACAATAAAACATTAACGAAAAATTGGTCATCGTGACCGCACGGAAGAGACACATTTTTTATTTTTCTCTCTTTCTCTGTTCATTTTTTTTTTTTACTCTTTAACAATCTATATCTATAAAAAAAGCTACTTAACATGACGCCATTAAATAACGTCTTTTTAGCTATAAAATCCGAAAAAAGACGACAACGATGTCTTCTTTTATGGGATTGAAAAAAAAACGAATCTTTTCGAATTTAAAATACCCCGTCCGGATGTAATTAATCGAAATTTAATTTCCCTATGCAAATAATGCTGGGTGTGAATGTTTAATTGTTTCTCGTAATGGTTTGCATCTTCAATAAGTTATTCGGGAAACGAACCATCAACCATCATAAAAAATCCCACTTCTGATATTCAATGAATGAAAATTGAACCCCCATAGTACAAAAAATAAACCCCTAACTACCCATCGGACTATAAAACCAAATAGACGCGTTTAGAAGAGCGTGAATTTATTTATTTTTTTTTTGTTGGTGGAGGTAGGTGCTCGTACTGTTGCTGAAACTAAATGGTTGCCCGAGTAAATACAATGGCGAAATTTTAACGACGGACTTTGGTGTGTAATGCGTGATTTTTAGCGTTAAATTCACGAGGCGAAACCACGACCGTTTTATTTTCTTTTTTTTTCGACTTTTTTTTTATAGTTAGATAGGTATGTTGTCGTTCTAATTTAATGACGAAAATATTTAAATTTTAAATTTTTCTTCCCTCACAGGAATAGGAGAAAGGAAAAGATGGAGTATAATGGCGCCCAATTGTGAAGAAAGGAGGTCTAGTGTTGGGAAATCACTCTGATGTATAATTTTTGAGATTTTATGAAGTGATAGGGACGGTTTGAAACTTTAGGATGATGTTGATGGCAATGTTGATGACGATGGCGACAAGAAGATTGTGAAATAGAATAGAATTCTTTTTTGCCGACGGATATGTGGTTGTGGTGGGAATAAAGAAATAAATAAATTTGTGGATTAATAAAACATTGAAATAATTTTTTGATTATTTTACAGTGTCAAAAATTGTTGAGTTTTTTTTTTGAGATGGAGAAGAGATATTATGAAAATGAAGAATGAATGAATGAAATATTTTAATGTTGGGTTAAAACTGCTTTATGATGTTTTGTAAGCGTTAAAATGCTAAGCATTGTAAGATTACACATTCAGACGGGTCCTTGCAGTACTCTATCTACTTATTACACAGATCTTTGGTCTATGGTTTTGATAGAGGAAAATTTTTCGGGAGAGATTTTACAGATCTGAGGAATTTATGGCAACAATCTGCATTACATTACATTAGGTAATTACTGCCCTCTTAGGAGAGTCAAACTTTAGACTCAATTATGCAGATCTTGATGTTTCCAAAAGTATTCATCCAGAAATAAGGAAATAGAAAGATTTGTTCACACATTTGCATTATACAGTAAGTTACTTGAACCACAGCTCTAGTTACGTGTAGGTAAGCTCTAGTTACGTGTAGGTAAATCGCAATAACTGGGGCATAAAGGCCAAAATAGCCCTATGGATATACACAGCTATCATAAGGCCAAACATTACAGGAACTATGAGAACATGTTCCACAGCGGCAATGGATCTCAATTGGCTTTAAATACAGGGTGGGCCAAATACAAGTTTCTTTTTAAAAATGCAATAAAATGAACAAAATTAAATTTTTTTTCCATGTATTATGGCCGATCCAAGAATCGACCCAATTTTCGTAAAAATCGAAGTGCTGCTCAGCCAGGCCATGTGTCATCGATCGGAATAGGTGGTAGTCAGAAAGAACGATATCTGAAGAATACAGCAGAGAGGATAAGATGTCTCATTTCAGTGTTTCCAGGTAGGTTTTCCTACCTAATCTATCTCTTTTGGTACTGTCATTTCTCCTTGAACGCTCGGCCTTAATTGTAGTCAGTAGTGATCTCCCGTGATGGCTTCACTCGGTTTCAGCAGCTCATGAGATACCACAACAATTTTCTCTCTTCCACCACCATGCTGGCCGTCGACATCAAAATTACCGCTCATGAAGCTTTAAAACTACTCACGAATATGTTCTCCCAGTAAAAACAACTTCGAAGTAAGTACTTGAAAGCATTCGACGCACCTCAGCCGCAGCTTTTTTTGAATTGAAGACAAAAAGCAAAATTTCCTGCAAATGACGGGAATTTGGTTAAAAATTCGACATATTCGCGCACAAAAAAGTATATGACGCCGATAAAACTTCACAAATCTAATGATGAGCAGTTGTTGACAGATGTACAGGGTGGGTCAAATACAAGTTTCTTTTTAAAAATGCAATAAAATGAACAAAAATTAATTTTTTTTCCATATATTATGGCTCCATTAGTAAGAGCAAACATTCCCATTAATGACGAAATACAACTTTGTTCAAGTAGCTGCCTTGACTGGCTCCGCAGTAGCGCATTCTGTCACTCCAATTTTCCAAGACCATGTCGATGGTTTCGGGCTGTAGCTCACGGATTGCTTTGGATGATATTGGCCTTAAGTGCTGGAATTATTTCTTGATTTTTGGCATAACATCGGTCCTTCACGGTTCCTCAGAAAAAAAAGTCCAAAGGAGTCAAATCGCAGGTCCGAGGCTGCCAATTGACATCGCCAAGACGGCTGATAGCACGATTTGGGAATTTGGTGCGTAAACGATCGATTGTGGCAGAGAACCAGAAGTCGTCCAAATCCATGTCTTCAATTTCAGTAAAAAAAAAGTCGGATAACATGGCACTGTAACGTTCACCGAAACGTTGTTCCCAGCCTCATTTTCGAAGAGTAATGGTCCAATGATGCCACCATTCCACAATCCGCACCAAATTGTCATTCTCTGTGAATGCATTGGCTTCTCGACAATAACGTGTGGGTTTTCCGAGCCCCAGATGCGGCAATTTTGTTTCTTAACGTAGCCTCCAAGATGAAAGTGCGCCTCGTCAGAAAAGATGATTTTTCGCCCAAAATCGGTGTCCAATTCAAACTGCTCTAAGGCCCAAACTTTCCCAACGTTGTTTAAGTGTAAGGCGACTCATTTCGTTCTGCGGAGGTATGATACTGACTTTCTGTCAAGACTTTGAGCGGGAAACAGCCTTCAGTGTCAAAATAACCTATGATTTAGAAAGAAACCACTGGATGGACCACCCTTTAGTTTCACATCTTCATTAAATCAGAGACACATGATGATAGAAGTACGAAATGGTACCTCGGTGATAGTACGACATGATAAACATGTTTAGGCTGAGAAACGTCACTCACATATAGATGTGCTGGACATGCCCACAGAGTACATGGTGAGGAGTTATCGTTTCGACATTTTAATCAAATTTTTTTCTGTGATAGGGACAGGTGCGAAAATGACCCATCGAAGCAGACCACATTGTATGGTATGATGATGGATCGAAGGTGGATAAAGGTACCTTAGTTAGCATATGCGGACCACGTATCAGGATAACGAGGTCGTTTAATGGAAGAATGCCATGAAAATTATGCTAGGGTATAGCCTAGTGGGTAGTGTGTTGGTCTTGTAATGCGAAGGTCGTGAGTACAAATCCCGGTCGACGCAATATATAATTCCAACACATTGCCTGCTTGGAGATACCTTGGTCACCTCAATCTACGAAAATGAAAAATTCGGTTGTGCGAAGGGCTAACAACCATTCCACAATAAGTAATGAAAAATGTTATGGAACCAGAATGTCAGGAGGCCAAGGTCCGATTTGGGCTGTAGCGCCATTGTAGAAGAAGAGGATGGAAAATTATGTAATATAGGTTGCAATAATCTCATTGCATTGGCTATGAAAGCATAGACGGAAACTAAACAGTAGACCAACTTACAAAGAAAGGATTCCCAACCTACCATATAGGTCCAGAATGTTTCTATGAAATTCCAGACTGCTACTACTAAAAATGGTATTAACTAATAGACAGATCAACAGAAAAGTCATTATTGGACTGCATTTCCAAAACTTAAAAAAGCTAAGCAGCTTCTGCAAAACGTTACACTTAGAGAAGAATCAGGAATACCCCAAAGTAAGACTGGAGACTGGATCTTTAACCTAATTCTATGCTTCATGAGCAAATGTTCCACAATCTCATTCTATAATAAGAGTAACTCTTCTAGTTTTGATGTTATAAACTTAAAAAAAAACTTAAAATGCACTGAAAATTATTCAGGATTTGGTCATCTGCCTGGTTTGCACTCGTGATTTGCAAGACTTCAGCTCTGCCTAAGCCAGGAGTTGTGTATATCAGACTACGAATTTTTGAAAAGCATGCGTCTTTTGTTGTTTTTTTTTTCTAAGTTTGTCAGATTTAAACTGGTTTTAGTAATAAATAGTACAAGTAAATGCTGTAAAACGAAAACGTTTGCCAGACTTACATCCCAGGCTGGCAAATGTTTTCGTGCAACTTAAAGTTTCGCAAATATTACGGATTTTGTATTATTGAAACTACTGCGATCCGAAAGGATCAAATAGCAGCCAAAAAATTTTCAAGAGACCCTGTTTTATCTTAATAATACTCTGCTTCTTGACAAAAAAAAGGCAATTTATCAAGTTTCTTAGAAAATTAAAATCCAGACTTTACAATTGGGACCATTACGAATTGAAACAAGTCTTCTAGCTAAGCCACCCTAAACAATCCTGAAGGTAGCTTAGTAGCTATTATGTTGGTCCACATTGCGAAGTTGTTGAGTTCAAACACCGGTCTGCACATAATTTCATTGCACTGTCTGTGTGCAGTATCTCAATCGGCGAAAACAAAAATTCCTAGAAGCTGAGTCTTGCGAACACCTTTTGCAAAATAATAAATAAATGTTGAGTGAGAATGCCAAGATACAATTTCGACTATAGTTAAAATTAGCGCAAACAATTTAAAGAAATTGTAGTGCGAAGGTCGTGAGTTTAAATCCCGGTCGGCGCAATATATAATTCCAGCACATTGCCTTCTTGGATAAACCTTGGTCACCTCAATCTAAGAAAATTAAAAAATTCGTAGAAAGAAGGTTGTGCGAAGGACTAACAACCCTTCCACAATAAGTAATGAAAAATGTTAAGGTACCTGAATGTCAGGAGGTCGATTTCGGCTGTAGCACCTTTGTAGAGAAGAAGAGTTTAAAGGAAACATTGTTAACACTATTAAGGGAAAACCACCGATGATTTTCATTTCAATAATTTTCAAAGTTTCATGAAATCATGAACGATAATTAGTCTTGGATTCACCATTTCCACAGATTTCATTGTAACCAAATTCGTTTAAGAAATTTTGGAGGATTACATACAACTCGAGGACCAACGATGTTATTAAGGAAACTAAAACTGGAGCTTATAGGAAATCTCGAACAATTTTCTGTTCAGACCTCCTATAGGATTATAGGACAAAAATAGTTCTCGGACTTTAGATCCTCCCAGTAGTTGTTTATTCCTCTGACCTCATGTTCAAATGCTAACTTTTTCTTTTTTTATGGCACCGAGTATAAATTAGGGAGTCATCCTTTAATGAGTTATGTCGGTATAGGAAGAGAATAAAATTTGGTAGTGTTATGGGAATTTTGGGGGAGAGAGACGGAAATGGCGATGGACATTATTTTTGAAGCGCTGAAGGTTATACTTGACAACAGGCAATGCGCTCCAAAATCTGGACGTTCGGAAAATGAATGACTATCTATATTTCTCTTGACGAGTAGGGATAGGGTTGACGGTGTACTCGTGCGTATGTTTAGCTTGACGAGTATTTCGAGGAAAAATGTAAAGTGATCAGTGATCTAAATTCCGCACTACATTTACCATGAATATAGCGATAGTAAATGCTGAGTACTCCAACGTTCCTACAATGCTCGAGAGAGTCAATAGAAACCGTACTGGTGTCATCTCCAATTAGTCGAAACTCATGTTTTTGGATTCAATCAAGCAGCGCAAGGTGTGTTTTGGGTGCCTCAGCCCAAAGATGCGAGTTGTACTCGAAACAAGTTCGAATGTAAGCCTTGTAGATGGTAGCTAAGTCATGAGGCGAAGGTATTTTTTGCATTTGCGAAGAATACCTAGGCGTTTGGAGATATCAAAGGCAACATAAAAGATATGTTTGCTCCAATCAAGGTGATTATTTAACTTTACGCCTAATGGGAGAAACTCATCTGACGAGCAAATTGCCACGCCATCAAAGGCTAAATTAGATGACGACGCTGGAACATCACGTTTCAGGGAAAGATGACAAGCCTGTGTTTTAGCAGCATTCTCTATTTTTCCAGCCCCATTCCAGGATTAAGTCGAGTTCGGAGCTCAGCGAACCGAATGTCTCCCTGCGTTTGGAAGCAACAGATTCCGTGTGAGAATCCGCAGCGAATTTAAAATCAAAGGTATTATCTAAAGTACTGTCATCTGCAAAACTATGGATTGGGTTGAGAGTATAAGACAAAAGGTCATTAATGAATACCAAGAATGTAGTAGGGTGTAGCCTAGAGAGTAGCTACAATGCGAAGTTCGGGAGCTCAAATCCCAGTTGACGTATAATTTCAGCACACTACTTCCGTGGGTATATTTTAGCCACCTCAGTCTAAGAAAAAGAGAATTCAGAGCGTTGTGCGAAAGACAAATAAAATGTTAAGGAACTTGAAGGAATACCAAGGCCAAATTTGGGCTATATTGCCATTGGAGGAGGAGAATAATATAGTAGGCGATAAAACAGAACCCTGAGGGACGCCAAAATTAGTCGTAAAAATGGAAAAAGTAACCACGATTTCCAAGTAAAGGCATTGAAGAACTTGTTCAGCGCTCCCCAATTGGCCCTTTATAATGCGAAATAGTTCTGAGGGGTGACTTAACTGGCAGAGGCTTTAGTGCAGTAACTAGGAATTGTGCACGAATCAAGAAGTGATCCGCATTCCAATTGACGATGTTACAGTGGGAAAGTATTTCTCAGGTTGGCTGGTGAGAAAGAAATCAAAAAGATTAGAGAATTTACCTGCAATTTCTGGTAAACGAGTAGGCTCATTTATCAGCTGTGTTAGACCATATAACGATGCAAAAAGCTCAGTACGTCCCTCTTGGTCCGTGCAGGGGGAATATTTAAGCCAGGCAGTGTTGTGAGCATCGAAATCGCCCGTGGTAACGATATCAGCGTTAGTGTGTACAGTGTAAATGGACTGGATGGATTCTAACAAACTATCCAGCTCACTAGTTGTTTTAGCTGCATCCATATCTCGACATCTTAATTAAGGGGTTTAACTCAGATCTGGCCTAGAGATGTTTGGCTGTAGCTTGCTTAAAGTATGACCAACTAGAGATGGCAAAATCTGCTCTTTTCCATTCGCAGTGATCAACTGCGATTGCTATTTTTCAGTATCTGTGAAAAAGAGCAGGTCTTCTAATAGCAGTGATTTTTTCAACTCTATTCTCCATGCTAGTGCGCAATGATGTTAAAAACTGTCATTGCAGTGATAAATATCTTTGAAAAGAGCTGCTTTCATTTTTTTTTTAATTTAGCAATGATTCAAATTGAAACAGAAAAACGAAATAAATTAAACAGAAGAGCACAGAAAACTGAAATGAAATCAAATTCGAAAAATTTAAAGTATTTGTTTATATTTTGTTTAAAATAACACAACTCAATAAAAAAAAAACAATTTTCTGCGATATCCTGCATCTAATAATCAGGCAGATCCAATTTCACGTTCAGTACCACCAGCTCAGTGCGCATAGCGAACATTTGTCCCCATCTCCCCCACGGAATGAAAAAATTTTCTTTTACTATCCAAAGGACAAAAAAACGATCGAGCGCAATCGAGTCAGGATGGCAAAAATATCAGTCGCATCGTATGCACACAAACCAAATAAAAAAAAAACACCCGGTCATGGAAAACCGAACCAAAAGGGTCTTTTTTTCTTTTTTTTCCATACGATATTATTCACACAAGCAAATTCATCAATGAAGAACATAAAGCCCTTAGTGACACAACGGACTGCAACATAAATCGACGGAACTTGCAATAGCCACAATTTATATGCCCCACCGCACCTCGACGAACTCGTAACTCAGCACAAAGCGCACCAAATAAATCGCCTCTTACCCAGGAAAGTGCACCTCATTGGCCACTTCGCACGTCCCACCTCACCGATGAGGTCATAAAACCTACCGATCAGATCAAAACATCGCTAAACAAATCGCAGTTGCACTTCATCTATGACCTATTTATTCATTATTATACTTCCTCAGTGTAAAGCAATAGCACTGAGAGCACGAGCAGTGTGTAGATGGTGTAGTTATTACCAAAAACTATCAACTGGGACGACGTTCATATGAAAGCTCTTTCATTGCGAGATTAGTGAGCTTAGCGCAAGGGCTGGGTGAAGCGCTACTGCGATTTCTTTAGCGAGCTTTGATCTGAGCGATGGGTTTTGTGATCTGATCGGTGAGGTGAGACGTGCGAAATGTTCAATGAAGCGCGCTTTCCTGGGTAAGTGGCGTTTTGTTTGGCGGGCTTTGTTCTGAGCTACGATCTTGTCAGGGTAAGGGGGGATGTGTGAGTTGGGCGATTAATGTGCGAGTGCGAACAAAAACTCTGAGATTTGTAGGAATGATCATTGCGGCAATTTTATTAGCGATAGACCATAAACAGTATGCATTTGCTCTGCTGTTCTAATCGCAGCTCTTTTATATTTTCAATCTCAAAATGCGATTGCTGATTTAAAAGAGCAAAAGGTATGTAAAATAGCATACCATCTCTATAACCAACCCACTGACAGTTTCACCTTTGAATCTTAGCACCTATCTGTGGGAGGAGTATATCAGCTGTTTGTTCCGGGTCCGCTTTGAGGAGATCGGTTGCTAGTCCATCCATACCTGTGGCTTTTCTTTCTCGCCAGTAACCGAATGGCGGCCGCTATTCTTTTTTATCTGGGTGACCCAATTTATTTGAGGACCGTTGCGTTTGGATGTTTTTACAAAATATCTTCATCTGCCAAGATACGTACTCCTTTCCTGCCAAAACTGCTGCTCACTCATACTAAGCAGGGGTCCGTTGACATCTTTCATCAGTTGGTTAGCGGTACGATTCCTTTTCACCAACTGTTTAAGAAATTTAAATCGCGACGCAATATCCCGAAGGCAATCCGCAGACTCCACCTTATTGAAAAGGGTCGCAATGGCCCTTTTATATACATATGTACATATGTGCATTGCGGTAGTTCTAGGTAGGTATGTAGGTAGAGGTGGCTGCCCAGACACAAGTCTAAATCAGGAAAGCCTAACCTCTGACAGACAGTGTCTTGTAACGACTCCTACTACGGAGCTAATTATCTGACTGCTTAGCGGGACTAGTTGGGAGTTCTTTGACTGACATTGAGTTGACAGAATTTCCCAAAAATGGCTAAATTTTGGTTGAAATCAGAAAACATAAGCTTTAGTTCAAAGAGCTAATTCTTAGAATTAGTTTAAAGTTAATTAATGTTTTCTATAACGCTCTACAATTAAAAGCAATTTTCCAAACATTATCTTAAATCGTTCACAAATCGATTTTCTTGACATCTCGGAAAGCTATAGATATATCCGAAATATAAATAAGAGCTAACAAGAAATAATTTGAGCAATTTTTAAATTTTCAACATGATAATATTTGAAAGGAAAGATTTCTGGACTCTACACTGTTACGCTTTATTTTTCGTGACGTTTCGGTCTCTGCTGAGACCTCTATTACAATGGTGAGTTTGATAAAAGTCTCAGCAGAGGCCAAAAAGTCACGAATAATAAAGCGTAACAGTGTAGAAACCGGAAATCTTTCCTTTAAATTCGAAATCCACTGTGAAAACATTCACGAAACGATGATAATATTTTCCATAATTCTTCGTCTTCTACAATGGCACTACAGCCGAAATCGGGCCTTGGGATCCTGACCTTAACATTTTCATTACTTATTGTGGAAGGATTGGTAGCCATTCACACAACTCCTCTGTATACCAATTTTTCATTTTTGCAGATTGAGGTAGCCTAGATATACCGAATCAGGCAGAGTGCTGGAATTATACGTCGAACGGGATTTGAACTCACGACCTTCGCTTTGTAGACCAACACGCTGCCCACTAGGCTACACACCAACTATTTTACGTTACGACTGAAAATAATATTATTCAAAATGAACCCAAACAAAAAAAATGTATTTACCACTTTGTTTTTTTTTTTAGTTTTTTCACCAAATACTTGAAATCTATCCAACAATTATTTGTTTAATTAATTTTTTTTCCGGACATACCTATTCTCAGATTTTTTCAATTTTCGCCATTTATTAAAATTCACAGAAATAGTTTTTTCTTAACCGGAAAAAAAAAAGAACTCCCAAGACATGGTACCAATTCAGAATAGAACGCCATTACGATATATTCAAGGTATAATACATTATCAGCGCAGTATTATAGTGAGAACCGGTAGAACAAACAACACAACTCTCTAGCTTACGTCCATTACATAAAACCTTGCGGAAAATCATGCATAAATACCTTTTTATAAACCAGTTTTTGATTCTCTCTTCTTGGCTTCATACGTTCATGTATATGATCGTTTGTCCCGGGCATAATCACAGCAAAAATTAACATAAATTAACCGAAAACGATCAAGACAACGAACAACAACACCGAAAAAAAAAATTGACCATAATTTTTGTAATATACCGACATAGCATCAGATCAGAAACGCCATGATTGGACTAAACGATCAGACTATAGGGCAAAAACAGAATTAAAATTATATTGAATAATCATTTTCCGGAAATCATTGAATATCAGGAATTTTTATGGTGGATAAAATCGTTTAAAAACGATCTTAATTTTACCACTCAAAAAAAAAAACAACTCCAATTTTAATGCAATCGATCATTTTTTGTTGACAAACTTAAACCAAAAATGATCGCAAGAAGAAGCCAATTAATATTTCAAAAAATATATAAACTATAAATCGGCGTCAATTTTAAAGGGGAATATGAAAAATATGTATTTCATTCTTTTCAACAAAAATATACGATAATGATCCTTATAGATGGATACTAATAAAAAAATAGAAACACCGAGCCTCCCGATTACGATCTATTTAATTAACATATAAATATGACTATCTAAAATGTCACCGATCTTGATGATGATCATCATCATGATCATGATACCGGATCACATCGATTTTTATTATATTTTCTTAACTTTTTGGTAAGACTCCTTAATAAAACATAACAGGGCTACGATTACGCGTAAAGCGCAATCTTACGATACTCTAGATGAAATAGAATTTTTTGTGATCCCAAGAAATTTTGTATGGGGAGTGTTACAAGGGATGATAGCATTGAACTAATTTTTTCGACATCATGCTAAAGTAGCTATGAAAATGTTATACACAAAATGCTTACTCCAAAAACTGAATGGGAACTGAGAAAATTAGTGAGTTTGATTTAGTGAAAATGTGCAGTTTGTATGGGAGGTGGTAGAAAGAGTTGGGGGATTTTAATGGTTTTTTCAGAAATAACTAGGAATATTATAAAATTGGCATCCCTTAAATTTCAGACTAGTGCCATTCATACTTTTCAAGAAAATCGATTTTTTGTGAAGTTGTGAAACTGTGTCATATTGTATGGGAGGGGGTAGAAGTAGTGAAGCAAATCTAATATTTTTTTTTTCATCTTAGTAATAATATTAATTTAATATTTATTACAAAATATGAGCTCAAGAAATGTTATATGTTCTGAGAAAATCGGCTTAGAGCATTTCAGGAAAAAGTGTAGTTTGTATGGGAGGGGGTGGAAGGAAAGGGAGGAAGCAAATAATTTTTGTACTGTAGATTCAAATCATTAAAAAAGTAATATATACCAAAATTGAGACCAATAGCTTTTATACTTTTTGAGTAAATCCATTTATTGTCAAATTGCGAAATTGTGTCATTTTGTATGGGAGGGGGTAGAAGGGGTGAAGCTAATCATTTAATTTTTTTTGACCTTACTAACAATTTTAAATAAATATTTGGTGCACAATTTCAGCCCGCTGAATTTTATAAGCACTGAGGAAATTGGCTTAGAGTAATTCATGATAAGTACAGTTTGTATGGGAGGTGGTAGAAGGAGGGGGACGACACGCACAATTTTTATATGATAGATTGATATTATCATAAAAGTAATATATTCTGAATTTCAGGCCAATAACTTTTATACTTTTTGAGCAAATCCGTTTATTGTCAAATTGCGTAATTGTGTCATTTTGTATGGGAGGGGGTAGAAGGGGTGGAGCGATTTGGCCCGTTCACGAACTTGACCTTACTTTTTTGTCAAAAACGACGTGTACAAAATTTGAACTTTCTAGCTCAACGCGTTCTCAAGCTAGAGAGCGCACGGACGGACGGACGGACGGACGGACGGACGGACGGACAGACGGACGGACGGACGGACGGACGGACGGACGGACGGACGGACGGACATCCGGTTTTGAGATTTTTGAGTGATAATATTAACTTTTGTATCATTCATTTTTTTCTCCGAGCCTTATTTCTTGGCGTTGCAAACCTTAGAGCGAACTTATAATACTCTCAGATTCCATCTAGAGTATAAAAATACCTAAACAAAAAATTACTCACACATTTATTATATTAACTATGAAGCATCCGCGATCACTTTAAGAACGAAAGAGAAAGGAAGATATATTTTTATGAAAAGAATTGAATACAAATTCAACCTTGCATTATGACTAAGTTTATTTCCATATCGAGAGAGAGAGAGAGAAAAAAAAACACATCTATGGATAAATTCCTAAATATTTGTTTGATGACCAGTCCCCGTCGCCATCAGATAAAGATCCTCAATCCAAGATGATCTCTACAGATCGATCAGTCATGATTTATGGTTTTTTTAGCCCTGTAAATTGTTGAATGTTGTTGTTATTTTAGTTTTTTTCTTTCTTGTATTGCAATATAAATTGATCGTGTCTTGAAAACTGTGAAGAATTGAATCAATAAGATCGTTTGTGATGATCACTATGCGTCTCGAAAGAGCTACAATCATAAATTTGATATTTACAGATTGATTTTTATGGTATGATCTTATTTTGTTTTTTTTTTTTTAGTTTCCAATAATGGTGCTAAAACTTGAGTTATAAGAAATTTTTAAGATTGCAACGTTAAATCTATGACTGACAGACTTAAATATCAGTTCACATCGATATAGCATGAGGGATTAATGAAAATAAATTTGTGGGCTATTTAAGGTTCTGGGCTCCAAAAAATTCGTCAAAAATTGTCAAAAATTTTGACATGAAAATTCAGAGCCGTTGAACTTAGCATCCAAACAGAATTAACTGTCATCAGTAGTTAATCCAGTAACTACAATATAATTTTACAGCAGTAAATCATAAATTAGCTTGAAATATGGGCAAATTCAACGATTTCTTAGCAGTATAATTGAAATTCAATCAGTCAATATTTTATTAGAGAGAGAGAGCCTTCTTTTTTGACTGCCACAACCTGTTCATGGCACCCTTGGAAGCACCAAAAAAATTTAACGCAATATCCGAGTTGACGCCATATCGCAAGTAAAATCATACAGACAGTTGTTATACTGAAATATTGGGAGTGAGAATTGAAAACCGCCGTTTTTTCTTTTTTTTTCAAAATTCGAGCCTTTATTTTCCGAAAATGGCTAAATATTTATAATTCAAAGAAATGCCCATTGCTAGCCACAAATTTTTTTTCCCATCTTTCTAGTAGCATACGGATTCCGCGCAAAAAAAAACTGCTCTTCTCTTGAGCCGATCCAAGAATTGACCCAATTTTCGTAAAAATCGAAGTGCTGCTCAGCCAGGCCATGCGTCATCGATCGGAATAGGTAGTAGCCAGAAAGGGCGACATTTGGAGAATACAGCAGAGAGAGTAAGATGTCTCATTTTAGTGTTTCCAGGTAGGTTTTCCAACCTGTGGATCATGGGCTTATCACCGGTGATCATAAGACCTAACTGATACGAGAAACGGATACAGCGCCTCGGATACGGACTGATTCTACGGTAACGACTTTTGGCATTCGAAAATGGACTATGAATGGCTTAACAAGTCCTGGCAACAGCTTAAGACCGATGCTCAGGATCGGGCCTTGTGGAAGAGAGTTTCTGTCCTATGCCCCTATAGGGGGTCTTAACAGGAATTTGATTGATTGGTTTCCAACCTAAGCAACATGTGGCCGAGCATTGTCGTGCAGCAAAATCACTTTTTCGTGTCTCTTTTGATACTGTCATTTCTCTTTGAATGCTCGGCCTTAATTGTAGTCGATAGTGATCTCCCGTGATGGCTTCACTCGGCTTCAGCAGCTCATGAGATACCACAACAATTTTCTCTCTTCCACTACCAGGCTGGCCATCGACATCAAAATTACCGCTCATGAAGCTTTAAAACCACTCACGAATATGTTCTCCCAGTAAAAACAACTTCCAAGTAAGTACTTGAAAGCATTCAACGCACCTCAGCCGCAGCTTTTTTTTAATTGAAGACAAAAAGCAAAACTTCCTGCAAATGACGGAAATTTGGATCAAAATTCGACATATTCGCGCACAAAAAAGTATATGACGCCGATAAAACTTCACAAATCTGCTGGTGCCATCTATTGAAAAACAGCGGGTTCCAATTTACAATCACGATATTAGAGCTTTGACAATTTCTATCCATAACCGAAATTTTGGTATAGCCAAAATCGTTATATTTTCATTAATCAAAATTCAGCTGTATTTTCAACAATCAATATCCTGTTAAGGCCCTCTAGAGATAAATCTCTTCTACGAAGATCACATCATCACGATCATTTAGTTGTTGCCAGGACTTGAAATTTCAACAGTCGCTTAATTACTGAAATCTCCTCTATTACTAAAGCTAATAAATTTCCGAAAAAAGCTTCAGAGCCGATGAAACCTTGAGAAACCCCTGCTATACTGCTTACCATCTATGGTGGCGGCTTTATCTTATCTAGTATTCACTTTACGGGAAACGACTATACAAAAAAATATAACTGATTCTGTGCAGAATTTAACAAAAAAAAACCAAGATATACAAATTTCGCTCAAGATCGCTTCCAACATTTAATTTACTACAAAATTTACTTCCAAAATTAACAAAATTCAACAATAAATGAATACCAACTGTAAATTTAAAACAAAATCTAATAGCACTCTCATGGTCTAGCCTATTACGAATGAAATTTATCTACAAGATAAAAACATTTGTAATCGACCGCTATTTATCAAGCTCTAGGCGATTTCCAAAGTATCTAACAACAAAATATACCTTCTACGCAACCATAACTCTTTGTATTCACCTTTATCCATTTATGCAAACACACGTAATGCGTATATATTAACTTAAATCTCGTTTAATGTGGTATTCTTCGTCTTGTTTTTATTAGTTTTTCTCTTAAAAAACTCATCTACAATTGTAATGGCAATAATTCGTCACTTAAATCGCCTATAAAACCAAACCAAAATTATGTAATTATCAAAAGTTAACACCTTTTGCTTAGCTAATTACAGTGCTCCTAAATACCCATGACCGTCCCTTTGCGAACAAACTCATAAAATCACCGGTTTCAAAAAGTATATAAAGTGCAAAACCAGATACAAAAAAAAATGAAACAAATTACAACAATAACACATCGGTCTATAAAGGTGGCAATCAACTTAACAATAAAACTGCGCACGGCGAGCACGCACAGTTTATCATTAAAAGCGAAGTCTCCCACCTTCATCAATCAAACAAAACCAAAAGAGAAGAACACAACTGGCCCAAGAACCGAACCTTCAGGAACACCACCACCAAAAATTCACGAACAAATTTTCGAATTCAGGCAGCTTTGCTGTCTTGTATGTAAGGCAAAAACAGAAAGCAAAAACTCAGAGCCCTGTCCATTGTTCACTTTTCGGTTTGTCTAAAAACAATTTTCAACATTCCGAAAAGGTACCCTGAAAATATGTCAGTTGTGAAGATCAGCGGCTGATCTTCAGTTTGGAATCATTAAACAAAAAAAAAAATAAAATAAAATAAAAAATTAAAACAAGCCATAACAGCCGGACCGTGAAGATGACCACGCTGTGCTTCGGACAAATTAATTTTATTAACATTTGATGAATTTTTACCTATGCCTTAACTCGGACTCTTTCCACGCCGTTCAGGTTGGATCAACGGCTGTTCTACTTATTCTCGTGAATAGTAGTACTACTACGCTGTCTTGATCTTCTTGTCCGATCCGATCGTTGATCCTCGTCTCAAGGAAAAAAATTTGAAATTCTAATTGAAAGCCATCGGGCAAGGTTTAATTGTTTGTTAGAACAAATTTGACGTGAGTCGCTCTCTCTTTCTGTTTTCCTTCTTGACTTCAATTGATCGCAAGGGACGACGTGGAGAAAGATCGGTCAAAAAATGATCGAAAAACGGCCGAACAATTTGTTAACTGTCACACTAAAACATACCTGATGGTCGTATTACACGATCATAAAATGGCCTTTTGCTCAAGGAAGTCGACTCTGCGAAGAAACATCGACGAAGATGAGGTAAAACTGAACGCAAAATTAATGTTAGTTAGATGGTAATTGCCTCAGATATGCAAAATAAGAGACAGTCTTTGTGTAATGCTGTTTTAGTATTGTTGTTGTTGTTGGTATCCGGTTCTAGTCTACTACCGGTGCATAGAGTTCTCATCGTTCGTTGTCCGTGAATCGAAGGGAACCTTTATTTATATATGGTCTCGATGGTGTACCCTTAGGGTCGGAACAGACATCGCATTTTTTTCATTCCTTCCTATTGATTGCACTTTCTGTATATTCTCTGTATTTCTCTACAATAGAATAAGAACGTAACCCGACAGATGTTTTTCCCCGCTCACACGACACACTCTTTTCGAGGCCCCGATTGCGAACGATTTTTCTAAAGCAGCGCCCATAAGGGGCATATCTTCGCTCCAGGTAGGTGTTGCCAACAAGCATTTATATAATTAACTAATAGCACTCAAGATCCATTTTGCATGAAAATTACACTAATTTTGTATTTCGCGCAAAACAACATGCACGGCATCGATATGCGCAATGCACTACAACAGCACGGACATAAACCATGGCCATGCGGTAAGATCATTGCGATCGCGATAGCATCTAAGTTTCTGTTGTTGTTGTTTTTGTTGTACCTACGTCCGGCTAAGAGTGCGCCGCGTTCAGAATCGACGTTAAAAAAAAAAGAAAGAAACACGATATAAAATTAAAAGCATAGTCTTCAAGGGGTCATGGGTCCTTAACTTTTCAAATAAGGTAGGAGGTAACCTATTTAAAACAGTTCACATCCTCCTAAATTTTCGGCCCGTGTTGCGGTGTTAAAAACTTAAGTATAGTAATTTTCGAGACCATTTTACTACCTCTATATTATTATTGGTTTCCTTAAATAATATTATTAATGATGATTTATGCATCGAAACTTACTCATAGATAGCATCCTTATCACGTTTATGTACTTCTGGTATTGCTCCCATTAAATGATTAGCAACCGGTGATACATGACTAGGTGTACCATGTCCCGAATGATATCCATGCATACCAACTGTTGCAGCTGCTGCTGCATGACTCATGTGTGGTGAATGATGTGGAGGTAGGCCTTGTAATCCAGGCGGCCGATGTCCAGCATGTGGATCGTACATAGCTGCTGCTGCTGCCCCC
This sequence comes from Chorisops tibialis, assembly GCA_963669355.1. NCBI lineage: Eukaryota > Metazoa > Arthropoda > Insecta > Diptera > Stratiomyidae > Chorisops > Chorisops tibialis. The sequence continues at coordinate 170,088,103 of OY770264.1, read as the reverse complement.
GAATCCATGTAGCCATGCAGGCCATCATCATACTGCAAAAAGAGAAATAATAAAAAAAAATTGCAATTAGTTAAGCAAATTTCTAGTATTTAATTTTTAAAATATCTACTTCATGAAATTGTTGCTTATTATACACAAAACTAAAAACGAAAGGTGTAATTAAAAGAGGAACTCACGGAAAAATTACTAGGCCCCGGAACGATTAAATTGCAGATAATGTTGGTTGGTAGTTAAGTAAATAGGCGCGGTTGAAAAGGTTCTTTGCAGCAATGTGGGCTGAGACCATTAGTTGCTTTTAAATGGGGGGCATAAATGTTCGATTTTAACCATTGACTAGTGATTTTAAAGTGTGGGAATTCAGATGCATATACTGAATTTTATTGCTGGGAAAATATGTAAAGAAATGAACGAATCAATTGAGATTTATCAGATTCGCACGATAAACTTTGGAGAACAACTGGACCGACTAAGATAGGTACTGAAGCTTAAAGGCAGAATTGGAAGTGGATCTGTCACACTTTGTGGAAGTTAGGGCAAAATAAATATCTGAGAAACGCTCGTCGAGTTGGTCGACCATGTCGCTCATGGAACATAAAAATTGTAGGGGGAGCGAGAAGAATAAACAATGCCTGGCAACAACCCTTATTCAGGATCGCACCCTGTGGAATTGAATTACAAAAGGTCTGACCAGTGTAGATTTTTTTGCGGATATCCTTTACCAACATCACTTAATTTTGAAGATTGCATGATCTGGACTCCCATTATCCAACGGAAAGATTGTGACGGCTTATACTGCACCGCTACTAACTGACTAAACCGTGGGGTCTAGATAGAACAGTTGTCAACACGACCGCTTTACAATCCGAAATCCCCGGGTTCTAATCCCACTACCTGCACGGTATTCCCTTAGCGTCTAAGGCAGGGCCTGCTTACACAAGCCTTACTGACGAGTCCGTTGCAAGCAAGCCTGGGACGAAACTCAGCAAAGCGCATCTTACTCGCTTGGGGACCACGACGTGATCAACACGACCACACATTCGTTTCGCTGGCACACAGCACAATTCTCATTCAACAGCACCCATACTTCGCTCATATAGCAACACGCTACAGCATCACGCTCTTACAATAACACTGCACAGCAACACGTTCGCAAAGCTGCACGTACACAGCTACCTCCTGATTGCCACCAGCTCAAAGACAAGACTCACCGTTGTCACTGGTGGGGACTACTGTGGCGGCTTATGCTGCATCTCTACTAACCGACTAAGCCATGGGGTCTCGATACCTCAGTGGTCAGCACGGCCGCTTTGCAACTCGGAATCCCTGGGTTCTAATCCCACTACCTGGACAGTATTCCTTTAGGGTCTAAATCAGGGCCTGCTTATACAAGCCTTACTGATGAGGCCTGGGACGAAACGCAACGTAGCGCTCACTCGCTACAACATACCTACAATATGCACTAGGGCTACAGGATACTTCAATGATCCAGACCCTCCTTATCCAAGTGATGAACCCCCATAGTCTGCAACCCTACAAACATTTTTTTTTCTTACAAACTACCATTCTACTAGCTTTTCTTATCTCAAATTGTGCAACCATTTCAACCCTAATTACTAACACACCGCCTTGGCATAGAACCCCCTTTACATAAAACATTCTAATCCTAAATTTGCTTACATGCAAAAATATTTACAACATTCCGAATACGATTACTCTCAATCCACCATAAATCTTCCTCCAAATCAGCCATAACCTTACTCAATAACCCCGAAAAAAAAATAAAACGAAAAAATATAAAACAAGAATCACACAGATTGAAAATGAAATTCGGCCTATACATATCATCATCATTGACATCGCACGAATTTCGAATCTCATCTTAATTTTATGAGATTGCTTGTTTGAATTTCAAACGTGCGACAAAATTTCAAATACCAAAATATGCCCATAGTCGAGTCCGAAACAAGAACTACGGGAAGAAAAAAAAAAAACAAAATGAATTCAAAAATAACAGCGAAAGTTTTAATTTCACTTTATACCCCATCAAACCCCTTTTCCCTCTCCCCGTACAACGTTTGGTCAAAAGCCCCTTTTTTTTGTACTGTTGTCTAGGCCCATGGTTCGCATCTCCGATTCAAATTGTAACACAAAATAGCAACAACAACCACGCGATTTGAACGCGTTTAACAGCTAGTTGGACGCCAGTTGAATACCAAATAGATTGTAATTGAATTATTGATTGAACAACCTGCTCCAGCATTCTGGTCTAGAGTGTTGCCGAATTCAATGTTTCCGTGAATGCTGCACTGGTTAGAATCATGCTGGTCGATTGGTGCACGCGAGACCTTCGAAAATTGCAATCTTACAAAACAATATGGCAATGGCGAGCGCGTGTAAAGGGGCATTCAACAATTTTCATTTCACGACGCGATGACAGCTCACACGATCAACTATTTCCGATAATGTCACATTCATGAATAAGTAATAGGTCTATCGTTGAACTTGTTCCGTGAACGATCTGGAGATTAGAACCTTTTGAGATGCTAATATGCATCAGGTGTCGAACGAGCGTTGGCCGACTCGAAGATTTGAATCTTGGCTTTTGGGGAAGTTCGATTTAACCCATAATCAAACTGATCGCATTGTAATTAGGCATAGTTATGTTAATTTATTGTCATTCAATTCTATTTGAAGGTTGTTGCTGTTGCAGGAACCCTGTTTTGAGCCAGACTTGTGTGCCGTGGGTTCCGAGCCAGCGATGCAGATAGCGACAACATTTGAATTCCAATTTCATGTCCGGCTGTTTGGTAATTAAATGGGCAGAGATTCTCAGAGATTCTGGTCAGACTTGACTTTTTTTTTTGCATAAAATGAACCGAAAATAAAACTAAATGGGGTTTTCTTTCACGTCGTTTTCCTGGTCCGAAAATCTCCCAATTCACTTGATTATTAGTCAAATGAACTCACGACCAGTCAAGCTGGCCGGCGGCGGTACTATCAGGCTGGTCACCACACTGTTTGGCTTCTTCCAACTCGAAGCACAGTATGATGTAACATAAAAGCGATTTTTCGAGCCAGGCCTTTATTATATTTTTTTTTTGGGTTCTTGAAGGGGTCTATCTTTAAGAAAGAAGACTTCTCTCGTGGAAGATCTCAAGAACAAGGAGATGAGTTTAATGAGAATAAAAGTTTTCAAAAATGGTCACGTTGGGTGCTGAATTATAATGAGATGGGATTGTTTGTGTGACGGTTGGTGGTGATATTTTGGTTTTTTTGATCTTCTTTTTCTATTTTTCATTTTTTTTTTTTGCTTATATATTTTATTTCGATGCCATCATGGTTAGTTATGCAATTTTATGGTCGGCAAAGTTTATCTGCCAAAATGGAAATGCTGATAGGAATCTTCAAGCGGAATAATTCGCATAAAAGCTAGACTAACTCACCTCACTGAAAGTTTTCGGTCGCAGGTAACTCTCTCAGGTAAATGTTCTGTTTTTTTTTATGAGTTATCACCAAATAGAGTTGATCCCAAGTATGGGCTTGGAACGCCTTTTTTTTATTTCTTATTTTTTTATTGATGAGTTTGTGTAAAATACAAAATGAAGTCCAACGTAATCGCTAGTGGCTAATCTCAAGGTAAAATGTTTTTTATTTTATTTATTTTTACCGATTTTTATATGCTAGATAAGTTTTCAGCAGGATGCATACCATAGGCTTAATTTAGTTGGTTTATGTGAAAAGTTTTTATAGCGAGTACGTTCAGAATTTAGTTAAGTAGATTGGCGAAATAAAACCTCCTAATTTGAATGTACAGGAAAAAATTATTTGTTACTAACAGTGCAATAGTAATTTTAAATAGATTGCTTGATTCGGCTGTATTTTTGGTAACATTAGTCATTGGTAATCAAAAGTATGAAGACAGTTATGCATGTTTTGATTGATTTGGATTTTAGAAACTGCGACGAACAAACAAACGTTCAAATTAGCAAAAAAAAATTAGGCTTATTCCCCTTCCATTACAGGATCTGACATCTTGTTCAGGGCTGTAGCATTTAAAAATACGGGATATACGCCGTGATATAATTAACTTAAACCACCTGGAAATTATGACTAGAGGGTGCTAGATACCAAAGGCTATGTACTAAGGAGAAATAGCATATACCTTATGCTTCATTTACGGCTGCAGCACTTATTCTAGCTGAGTAGGCTAATAAAGGGGCATCACACTATCAACTTCCTGTTAAGACCTTCTATAGGGGCATAGGACAGAAACAGCTCTCTTCCACAAGGCATGATCATGAGCATCGGCTGTTAGCTGTTGCCAGGACTATCACACTGTGCCTAACTCAAAATATTTCTGTGAAAGACGATCGGCACCCAGCGTGGGATTGACAAATTTTAATGCCTAACGTTCATATTCATCACTCCGTACATTGAATTATATTCAGTGATTATGTTAGTGGAAAACTTTGTGAGTGCTTTAAGAATAACGCCTATCGTCACTTTTGTCTTTTCGGCCGAATTCAATTTAGTTGATTCAAGCCCTACTCATAGCGTCAACTTTGTAATACAACGAAATCTATTCTAACATTTAGAAAGTTGGCGCCCAATGTGGAATACTCATGTCTTGCGACTTAACGTTAAAATTCTGATTTCCAGTTGTTGCAATAAACCCTAGTTACATCGAACTTGTCTCTTAGTAAGAATCTGGCGCCCAGCGTGGGGCATTCCAATTTTACAACTTGGAGAATAAGTCCGGAGAATTGTGCCATCATATTGGTATTGATTGCCGCCCACAGAGTGAGCAACGCCTGGATCAAAGGTACTCCGATTACAGTACCTGCTTTGGGAGCTTTGCAACGCGCCCGAGCTGGTCAATTGGTATCACGCATCTCAACTAAAACTCACGAATTCTCGCCGGAAGCTTTCTAGTACTACTGGGGCAATTTTTTGGACCCCAAATCAAATCATATTAGTAGTACGCCATGATACTATAGTGGCATAGACCTACAAAATGAGGCTTCCAGATCTGCAGGTTAAGGGTGTGAGCCATTTGTTCAAAGAGGCAGTGGCGTGGCATGACTTTATAGCTAGAGCGCAAGCAATTATCTTTTAAATAAATTGGTTTATTATGCTTTAGCAATATATTATAAATATTACTAAAACCTCTCTCGTCAGCTGCTTGAAACATTATTGATATTGAGAGCACCCAGGAATCACGAACGTGATGTTAAAAGAAAACGATTTACATTCACCCCTACTACCATACAGTAGCTTAAAACGCCTGAATTAATAAATGAACTGACAATCCATATTGTTCAATCCCTTCAATAGATGGCATTTTATTTGCTAGGGTGGTAACGGACCGAAATTCGAAGAAATATTTGAGTGACATCTTGCTTTGATAGACCCTACAACCTTTTTTTTTATTAAATATAAGCTTTAAAAATGTTGTACAATTAATTAATTCATACATTAGTTTAAGCTTCTAGTTTTTATTTTCTTAATAAAAAAACTGTAAAGACGTCCAAAAGAGAAGTCGCCCGATCTGCCGAAGTTTAAACCGATTCGTTTCCACTCAAAACACGACAAATATGGGCAACATTGCCACATTTTTCTTCCTGATCATTTTTCGATTAATACAGAAATTTCAATACGGGCAATACTTTGATCGAGAGCCAGAACTTGCGACTGAAAGCACTGGCTGGAAGCAATTGCGTTAATGCATCTCTCCTTCCTATAGAAGTCGAACTTGCGCACGCCGAGAGCGAAAATTTTACTCGTATTGTCCGGTGGTTTCGTTCTCTTGTGTGTGCGACTAAAAGCAATGAGAGGAAAGGTGGAAGCATTTTAATGCGACGCATCTCACCTTCCTATTGAAGTCGAACTTGCGCTTATCGCGCGAGAAAATTTAATTCGTATTGGGCGATGATCTTGTATTTGCGTTTTTAAAATCGCATATCTTTCCCTGTGAAAGGCCATCAAGTTTCGTTGGTCAGAAAAAGCGTGAGAAAAAATGCTGTCCTGAGCACGTAATTGCTGTAAACAGTGGTAGACGAAAATGATGTGCTTTCTTTTAAAGGAATTTGTTAATAAATTTTCATATTCGTGCTGATTTCAGTTTAGTTTTTCTAAACTAAAATAAAGGGCAAAACGTAAGGGAAGCATGGCTTCTCTTGCATCAATGGACGCCACGCCACTGCGAAGAGGCTATACGGTAATATCTTGGGAGAGGAAACGTCTAGCATAATAGCGATGTGAATGGAGCAAGGTCGAGTTGTTGAAGAAGATGGACGTAAGATGCATGATAATGTGGCTAGCGGAAGAGAGCAGCGAACTAAGGTGAGCGAAATACTCGTGCACATCCTTAATCACTGGGCAGTTAAATAAAGTATCAATCCGCAAGAAGCAAAAAAAAGGCAAACGCGCGTCTTTTCCAGAACAGAACTAATACTCAAACTGGTGGTTAAGTTGTCACGAGATCAACGATGTTCAGTGAAGTAAGTAGCGAAATCCGAGGTGAAGGAGGAGTGAGAGCGCAATAATGGACATTGCCATGGTTGAAATCCCTTCGTGGTATACGTTGTGGCTGTGGTTGAAGTCCTTGTAGTGGGTAAATGACCAAGCCTAGTTCCCTGATTCGTGGCGTGATATTGCGTTATAGAACCGGGTTTCATGACTCAGAGACTGGCAGAGAATCAGATAGGTATTGCACCCACCACAGTGAATCTGAAGCTCGCAATTCAGTATAGATCGGAACCATAATGCTAATGATGGGGCGTTGATTGTCGTTATCTAAGCAATACGCATTTGTAGAAAACCGTGGGAGTGAGCCCTTGTGGCTCAGGTAAATCCACTGACAAAGTCTGCTAACGCTTGCCCACCACACCTATAGCTATTCCATGAGACATTCTATTCTACAATGGCACTAAAGCCCAAATCGGGCCTTGCCCTCCTGATTTTCAGGTTCCTTAACAATTTTCATTAATTATTGTGGAAGAGTTGTTAGCCCTTCGCACAACCCTCTATCTACAAATTTTAATTTTCGTAGATTGAGGTAAATAAGGTATACCCAAGCAGGTAATGTGCTAGAATGGTCTTCGCATTGTAGACTACCCACTAGGCTACACCCTAGCTCTCCATGAGACATTAGAGGCGCTTTATTATAGTTTGCCAAAGGTGAAGCCCGATATTTGGATCGAAATTTAAAAAAGTGCCAAAGTTTTTTGGTATGTTCTAAACATGAAGAACTGTGCGCGGTTTATAATACCTAACTAGAAAAAAAAAACAAAAATTTTGAAGGAACAATTTATCTGAGGGAGCTGAAATTTGCAAAAAAAAAAAAAATAGACTCCCCACTCCACGAATGATGAATTAGGGAAGGTGAATTCGCAGGTGTTTATTGAGATATCTGCCAGACTCTGATGCAGTATATCTTCTTCTTCTTACATGTAGTGACTCTAACTACTCCAAGCTCAATTTATTCATTCATCAACTAAAAAGTTGGTGCCAAAAATAAGCAAAAGTAATATGAATGCTGGCCGCTTCACCATTCTTAGCATAATACGTTGACTAGAAGATTAGTGCGCAGCGTGAAGTTCTCAAATTACGATTCCTAATCTGTAATCCTCAGTAAATGGAGAATAATAATATACATAGCAGCTCCCACCTTAGCTTACCTATAGTTACTCCATGAGACACTAGAGGCGCCTTACCGTAGTTTGGATATTTAGAGCGAAATTTAAAAAAAAAGAGTCGAAATTTTTGTTTTTTGTACGTTCTTAACATCAAGAATGGCACAGAAACAAGTTTTACTGGTCCAGAGCCATTCTGCGGAAAACCAAAAGGGCACTCCATCCCTACATTTAGAAAGTGGGTTGAACAAGAGCATAAAATCCACTGAAATAGACTTCCAGGCTTATCAATCTCAAAAAACTAATCCTACCACAAAAAACAAACTGGAAGATATTCTAAAATTCAGCAAGAGTGATATTAGTACTCTAATCGGTCTAATGGTGGGGTACAGTGGTCTAAACCACCACCTCAAAAATATGGTTTTAGCTGAAACCGACATCTGCCGCCTCTGTCTGGAAGACTCAGAAACGACAGTACATATTCTATGTCACTGTGAAGCAGTAGCTAGGAAAAGACACAATCTTCTTGGAATAGGTTTCCTTTCTACCGCGGAACTAGCCAACAACCACACTTAAAAATATTTAGATTAGCCAAAGCTCTTGAGTTATGGTAGTATAAAGGGGAAATAAACGCACAATAGGCCGAGAAGGTCGCAGTGCTCTCACGTGTTCCCAAAATTATAAAAAAAAAACATCAAGAGATGTGCAAAGTTTTTAATATTTAACTAAAAAAATCTTGACCAAAAATTTTGAAGGAAGAATTTATCTTAGGGTGAATAAAATTGGCAAAAGAAAACCACTAAACTCACCAATCCACGAATGGTGAATTGGGGATGGTAAATTCGAAGGTGTCGACTGTGAAATTTCTGCCAAACTTTGATACAATGTGTCTCCTTCTTGCATGGAGTGACTTTAAGCTTACCTAATCTAATCTATTCTGAAAGTCTACCAAATAGGCGCCCAGCAAATCGGAATGTACGAATGATACAGATTCTTTACAATATTAGACATCTTTACTAAACCAAAACGCGAATCGTTACTCAATCTTATGCCGTAAATATCTCATCGATTCGTTTCCCATTTCTTTATTTTAATACGTAAACAAAATTCCCATCCTTCCGTTATCTCTTCAATTCCATTATCGATGACTGATGAATCTGCGATGTCTGCTCGTTCATCTCATTCTCTACAAATGCCATACGACATAATATACACAAAAATTTCATTCCACATCATGATCCAAGAACAATTCGACAAAAATTGAAACTTCCATTAGGAATCACTAGGCCGTGGAAGATATATGACCTTCCAACTTACTGTTCCTGTTGTTGTTGTTCTTCTTCTTCTTACGTTCCTTCTACGCATTTTCTGTCTAACCATTCCTTTCCTTTTTGAAGATAAAGAAATTGCTCGGTGCTCTCTCTAGACGAGTCCCGATAAGTGAACAATTCTTCGCATAAGTTAAAAGTTGGAATATAACTATAGTGTTAGTCGGACTGGTGTAATAATGGCGGCTGGGCGCGACTTTTTCAAAAAAAAAAAAAAAAACAGCAAAGCTGTATATCAGAGCGAGGATAGAATGTAAACCCGCAGTATTGTCAACATAATGAACCCTACCAGGGTGAACTATCTATTGCGGAATAAAAAAGGAAAAGAAAAGGTCGCTGGGTAAGTATAGATAGTAGTTGTCTGTCCCCTTTTCAATTGAATTCCGCGACATAGTTAGGGACCAAGCGAGCGTGTTGTAATGCCTCTTCTTGTCTTCTGGCCTTAAGACACCATCATCATCATCATCATGGTTTTTCTTGAAGTTCTTTTTTCACTACCATTTTCGGTGATTGCACTTACGATTTGCATTCATCTAGGGCGGTTATACTTTTGCATTCGTTTTTTTTTTCAAAGCGCTCGAAAACCACGTGCAGTTGAATAAGTAAGTATTGGTAAGTTAAAGGTACGGTAGACACCTCTCCAATATCTGTTATGTCATAGAGTAATTTGCTATCGCACCATTCATGTTTCGTGCTTGTAACCATAGATCCATAGTGAGTGTAAAGGGGGCTAAATGTATATACGTATCTGTATAATTGTGCGTTTTTCCTTGTACGGTTCAGCGTGTTGCGTTTTTTTTTTATTTATATCGTTTTATTTTGTACGTTGTGTGTTCGGAGCCAAAATGGCTGAAATATTCAGTTCGAGGTAAAAAAAAAAAATCAACAGCAATGGCTGTACAAGATTGTACCCAGTTTAACCTACACTCTGGAACTATGGAATAGTAGTGCCCTCCGTATGGAAGGAACGAAAAAAAAAAATAACAAAATATTTTACACAAAACAGAGAGAACACTCTGAAACAGAATTTGATTGATGATCATGCATCTATTTACTTGGTATACGTGTGTCTTCTTCTCGTTTGCCCCTTTTTTCTGGGCCCTAAACGATATAGAACCATGTATGGCATTAATATACACAGGCTTACATGTGATTTTGTGAAGGAATATTTGGGCCGTTCTGTCTGCCGCCATTCTTGCGCTTCAAGGCAAACAAACATTCGGAAAAACGGACCAAAAATTGCTGGTGCCCCTTTGCAATATACGTATTCGCTAGTCATGCCCATATCCTAAGCCATATCTATATAGTATACTAAAAATACATCGGTAGCCATAAAGGAAGCAGAAATAGCATAGTCATGAACAAGGCTAGCCTGGCAATTATATTTTGTATCCACACATACATGGGGTAGCGTATGGTAAAGTACATATATATCCCGGCTTAGTTACCATGCTGCCCTTGGTTCGCGTGGTTTTGACAGTTCCAAAACAAAAGTTAAAGGCTGAATTGCCCACCATCTATCCAGCTATACCACACCACCCATGAAGTTTTCCGAAGGCTCCATGCTATTTTTTGTGGGGTGAAGAGACAGAGAGAGAGAGAGTGGATATGAACTTAAAGTTCTGTTTTCTGAATTTCCTGGGTAGTTTTTACTCTTCCTTTTTTTCGAGCATTATTTCGGTGTTGAATTGTAATTTGCTGACATGGCACGCATTACCCACTAGTGCAGTATTGCGTTCGATATATATGGCGGTGGTGAATCGAAAAATTGCACTCGTCTGCAATGACAGCCATTGATTTTGTTGGAAGGATTTTTCATTATTTAGGTGGTGGTGGGTGCCGAAAGTATAGTGTACTGTCCTGCAAACGGTGCTGGTAGCGCCCACACCAATATTGTCTGTTGAACCCATTTTCGACCATTTTTTGCAGTTTTGGGAATGTTTTAAAGTAATTTTTGTTGGTGATTTTGTTATTTACTGATGTGGTGGTATTGTCCTCAATTTTGCTTCGTTTTTTTTTTTGTTATAAATTTAGGGTGTGTGAGGTTTTAGTTGTTTTTTTATTAAGGTAATAGGGAAAATGGTGGCAGTCATAGTAAAAGTTTTTATTTTACAACAGGGAGGTGAAAATAAAAGTGAAATGATTTGGTTTTTCGGTTTGAAAGGTAGGTGTTTATTTTGCTTGTTGTTTGGTATGTGTGTTTGTGTTGGAATTTGTTTTTTGATCTTACGGTGCTGTGAGACAAATTTCACTTATTCTTTCATAAAATTTTTCAATTTTAGTTTTTGTCTAAAGTTGTTCTGTAAACTTAAAAAAATGAAAAATTTACCAGCATATTAATAACATTAATTAATTTCCTTCATCAATGGCATTACATCCCAAATTGGGCCTTGGCCTCCTGACCTTCAGGTTCCTTAACATTTTATTTATTATTGTGAAAGGGTTGTTAGCCCTTCGCATAACCCTCTATCTACGAATTTTCTTTTTCGTAGATTGAGGTGGTACTGAAATTGTACGTCGGCCGGGATTTGAACTTTTCTTAGCCTGTCCAGTTGAATATGAAGTTTGGTTAGAATATCCCTAAAATATGTCACAGACAAGTTTATCAGCTTACTTTTCATGTACCAGATGTATAAGCTTAAATCTGCTGTTTGCTCATAGATGGCGTTAGTGAGGTTTTCGAGTATGACATCTGTCAACATTATTCAGTGTATACCGTTAGCGATTTCATTCAACAACATACATTCCTCCTTTGATAATCATGTCTAGTTTTGTGCCAGAAAAAGAGCGGGAAGCTCTGCTTTCCTTCTTCAATTTCAAGAAATCGGCTGCTGAATCGCATTGAATGCTTATGGAGGCCTATGGTGACAGTTCTTTATCGGAAACAACGTACAAAGATTGATTTCGTCGGTTGAAAGACGGCAATTTTGACCTGAGCGATAAGAAGCGTGAAAACGGCCCACAAGATTAAGGACTTAATCGCAAAAAATGCTTGCCACGCAATAGGGTACTACTCAACCAGCCATTTCCATGCGTCTACGTGTCATGGGAAAGGCTCAAAAGATCGGAAAGTGGGTGCCGCACGAATTGAACGATATGTAAATGGAGTGTCGCCAAAAACACAAGCGAAGCTATATCGGATTGTGACTGGCGATGAAAAGTAGATATATTTCGAGAATTCTAAGAAGAAATCCTGGATTAATCCCTGCCAACCATCAACATCTGCCCCAAGACCAAATCGCTTCGGACGGAAGACGATGCTGTGCGTTTGGTGTGATTAGCAGGGTGTCTACTATAAAATGCTGAAACCTAGTTTTAGTCTCTGCTGAGACCTGTATCAAACTGAAGTTTGTAGCAGTTTGATAAAGGTCTGAGCAGTAGACCGAAACGTTACGAATAATAAAGCGCAACAGTGTAGAATCCGGAAATCTTTCCTTGCAATTCGAAATGCACTTTAAAAACACAACAAATCTGATCTCTCATTTCTCAGCTTAGATTGTGCCTATTAAGAAGCGTACTGGCCTACACTACAACAGAAGCAGTTGATCTGTTGGTTCACTTGTACAGTGAACTTCCTAAATATTATCGTAATAAAAAAATCGGATTAAGCTTACTACGTGCGATCGAAACAAGCAAGGCAGCGTCATCTTCGAGGAGTAAAGCGCTAAATTTTTTACCGATTATATAGAGGACCTGAAGATGATCCCCAAAATTAGCATGTAGATTTTTCTAAGCTGACAAACTTTGCGCTCAAAAATTCATTACAATTTCATACAAAAGTGGATTTCAAAACGAAAACTAACTCCAAATATCTACAGGCCGCCAATACAGTATAATGAAAAGATGCTGAGGTGAACGTTCTCCAGTTCATACAATTCCTGTAATGGTACATTTTGGATACTTGAATCTTCGAATATTATTGAAAGTACAGTAGAGATAAAGTGGAGTGAAAGGCTAACAATAACAGCTCATCTACCAAAAGCAAATGCTTTGAAAAATGAAAGTTCGCGAGGACGAGGCCCAATTTGTGCAGTCGCGCCATCTCCCTCCTCCCTAATTTTCATAATACACGCAAATTTTATCCACTTCCTTTACCGAATTTATTGTGCAATGCATTAAAGGGTGACCTCCTAAATTATGCTCGGTGCCTTAAAAAAATATGCCATGTGCGATTCTTAGCAAAACCCTATATTCTTCCTGGCTTATTTTTTCCTCAGTCCTAGAAGGGAGTAAATTATGACTCTGAAACATAAAAATACGGGAGCTGGACAGCTTATTCCCTAGCTTTATTGGGAAAAACGGATACCCAGTGGTGCCTACTTTTTTTCAACCCAATTTGAGCTCTAGCTTATATAATATTTTTTGTATCCACATCTCTACAGTGTTTTTTTCGGTGGAAGCGCAACGTTTTAATATTGTTACATGCAGACCTGGCAGCCCCGCAACTCGATCTCTCTCGAATAGACAAGAATTATGTAGAACAGTATACTCAAATACGTAGAAAACCACAATTAAATATCTAGAGCTTTCCAGTATAGTTGAACACTCATGATTATGGGAAGAGATGTATAAAAGCACGAAAGCTTTCAGCGAGAGAGTCAGTCATTTTTAGACGCGAACCAGTGAAAGCGATAGAAAAGTACGCGGCGGTATAGCCATAAAGTGCGAATAAATAAATTATCACTTATTTTTTTTTAAACAAATTGTGTTTTTACTTGAAATCCCGGCGAACCCCTAGCTCGCAACAATATAATCTCCAACTTGTCGAATTACCAAAATTTTGATAATAACAGTTCGACGAAGACAGAGGAAGTTTTTTTCGTATGCAATAAATTTAGCCAAAGCTCAGTTTTCTATATGGCCCTGCTTCGAGGCTATTACGACGCATCTAGACGTGAGCAGTTTTTCGCACACGAACCGTTTGTATGACCCAGCTCGTGACGCTGAGCTCCTCGCACCTATCACCTGTTCAGTTGGTAGCCAATCCAAATGGTTTAACTAGTATTGCAGGCCCGACTTCAAATTTGCTTGACCTTTTAATAACCACCCACCCTTCAAAATATGATGTTTCGTTGTTGGCTCCAGTTGGTAAATCTGATCATTTTGTGATTCAAGCACAGTTTCTTATCTCTGCAATAAATCCATCGACTACAAAGACACCATTCATTCTACCGTGCATTTAATTGGAGGCTGTGTTTTAAGTCCGGAAATTGAGACGTGACTTCGCAACATGTGATCGAAAGATTGGTGACTCACCAATAGGTGCCTCGAAGCAGTTAGATCGAAGAAGCAGTCTTTTCAAACTTTTCACTACAATACAACTGCAGAAAACTGGAACTCACTAAAGGTATCCAGAAAATCCTGCAATATATTCTTAAAGCATCTTAAATTTCGAACATTACCAAAAACGTCGATTTAAGATCATTTCTGGTCATTTCTGAAATCGGTCAATAATAATTTTATCACATCTTCAACACCTTTTCTTTTTGATGATGATCAAACTGTTGACGATCCTGTTGAAAAGGCCAACCTTTTGAGCTTCGCTAGAAACTTCAAGATTCCACCATTAACGCGTTCCTGCCGGTTTCTGGCTTATCGCTGCCACCACGAACAGGGGTTGATTCCAGAATCCTGCAGCAGTTTAGTATTCTAAACTGTGTGCTGGGCCCAATGGCATATTTTACATTGTCCTTAAAAATAGCGCTTCCTCTCTCGCTAAACATTTTCATAATCTGCTTCAGATGTTACACTTATCTGAGAATTTGTTTAATATCTCGAAGGTCGCGAACGTTCAGCCAATTCCAAAGCAAATCTCGCCCATTAACGCTCAATAGCTATTACCTCAGTGCCTTCAAAAGTAATGTAAGGTGCTTGTGGAGCTCATCCATGATCGCAAATATAGAATTCGCTCGGAACGTTCTAGAGGCGATCTCCTGGTCTTTTTTACCGAGCGCTCGCATTCTTTCATCCACAAATTTGGCAAAAGTCAAGTACCTACTCTTGGAAGGATACAATCTGCCTTAGAGGTGATAATGAACTAGTGTCAGTCTAAGAACTTGAAAATCAACCCAAGTAAGACTGAAATAGTACTATACTATTTACGAATAGCAGGAAAATCCATAAAACACCTCGTTTTATAAATGAGATTACTATAATACATACTACATTCGTCGCCATTCATAGATTGTTATCTCGCTTTGAATATTTTGGAGATGCAGAAGTAGCTCATCCCCTAGCTGACAGAAAATACAGTCAAACGTATCTACTAACTCGAACAAAATAAAATTCACCATGAGTTTGCTAAATTTTTTTTCATGCGGATAATTTTTTTTAAACTTTTTTCTTCTAAATAAAACTGGAGCTAAGGTAAAGTCTAGTAGGTAGCGTGTTGACATACAATGCAAGAGTCGTGAGTTCAAATCCTGGTCCACCACACTGCCTGCTTGGGTATAACTTAGCTACATAAATCTACAAAAATGGAAATTCGTAGATGGAGGATTGTGAGAAGCCCCACGATAAGAAAATGAAAATGTCAAGGACAGGAGCCCAAAATCCGATCCGATCCGAGACTGGAATCAGAATGACTACCCTTTAGTACGAAAGCACAGAGCTCATGAATTGGGGATTGAAAGAATTTAATTTAGAAGTGTTGGTTTGGTGAATGTTTTCACAGTGCATTTCGAATTGAAAGAAAAGATTTCCGGATTCTACACTGTTACGCTTTATTATTCGTGACGTTTCGGTCTCTGCTGAGACCTTTATCAAACTTTTGTGTATTTGATAAAGGTCTCAGCAGAGATCGAAACGTCACGAATAATAAAGCGTAACAGTGTAGAATCCGCAAATCTTTTCTTTCAATTAGAAGTGTTCTTCAAAATTCGCTTTGAATCTTTGGATATTAATTCAATTTATTCTCACTCTATAGGGGCATATCACAGACAACTGCCAGCGATCAAACTCACAGTTTGAGGATTTTTTGGTCAAATTCCCTAAAAGTAAGTGAGACCGATCCACTGCCACATTCGCATTTAAATTTCAATGCCCATTTTAGTTTGAACTTCATAGTTCGTAATTTGGAGATAATCTCTAGCCAGAATACCTCTAAAATTCATTAAAGGCAGTGATTCACGAAAAAAATTCAAAATGCAACAAAAATAGGATTGAGCCACCACTGACATGTGCAATAAATATCAATCGAATTCCTGTTAAGACCCCCTATTGGGGCATAGGGCAGAAACAACTCTCTTCCACAAGGCGCGATCCTGAGCATCGGCTTTAAGCTGTTGCCAGGACTTGTTTATTCCTCTGGCCTCCTGCTCAACTGCACGCTTCCATGTGTTACATGGTCGACCAACCCGACGTCTTCCTTGAGGGTTATAATCCAGAGCCTGTTTTGCGATGTTTCGCTCTGGTTTCCTCAAAGTATGACCGATCCACTGCCACTTCCGCCGTTAAATCTCTCGTTGGAGATTACTTCTGGCCAGAATATTCCTTAAATGCGATGGAGGCATTGGTTTACGAAAGTCTGTAGTTTCTTGGTAAGTCGAACGGTCACTTTTCACGTAGTACAACCATATAACAACACGAATTTGACGCATGCGTCAAAAACTCGCAGCTTCGTGCGAAGGGAGATCTCTCTTAACCTCCAGAGAGGGGAAAGGATACCGAAGGCTTGACGAGCTTTATTTAGTGCAATAAATAGGGATACTATTTTTCATCGAAATAATTTAGTCGATTGTTTTTTGCTGTATTGCAATTTTGAAAAATAGTGCAAGATAGCTTCGACCTCAAACCACAACAATAGTAAAATTCTAAAAGAAAATACCTAAGAACTATATTCAATATTTTACTGAATCGCAAATGATTCAAATCTGCTTAAAAACTCATCTAAATCCATTTTTATTTGACAATAACCCCAAAATACAGTCAAAATCAAATATAAATTCCATTTAAACAAAAAAATCACTTTCATCTTTATCTCTCAAATTTATATTTACTCGAAATTGTAGACCCCGAAAAAATTAAACTTCCCAATATATAAAATTTTAACAAATCATATATAACTCTAGCTAGACAATATAACTAAAATTCACACCTGTTTTAATTCGTTAAGCTTTAGAAAAAAAAAATATTAATTTACCTCATTTTTTTTTCATTTTCGAATAAATAAAAAAGCCAAGAATCTAGAATTAAGAAAAAAAAAAACTTATATGGGCGTTGCCTTCCCACCTTCTTTTTTATTTTCGAATATCAAAATCTATACAATAATCCTTCTGAATAATTTTCTTTTCATTTTCTCTGACATTTCCTGGTATGTTGGCGTGTGTTTTTATCTAACCAAAAAAAAAACATACAAACGCTTAATATCACGAAATTTACATTAAAACTATTTCATCGTATTTTAAATATACATGTGTGTATTTTGTCTATAAATATGTGCAGAAAACACGTAAAGCCTTTGGCTCTCTTCTAACTTGTTTTCCCTATAACCAACCAAGGTTACAACAAAACATTTTTGGCAGTAAAAACTTCACTATCTATAACGAATGTAAAGTAATGCCGAATACCTATCTAAAAAAAATACGTCACTAACAAGACAATCTACATTATCCAAAAATGTTGGTTTTGGCCTGAGCCTCCTCCCACCCTCTTAGAATCAAAATTACTAATAAACACGAAGGCGTACAGTAAATTCAATTTTATATGAGTTAGTGACGGTATAACTCGGTAGAAAATAGGAATATTTTATTTTGATATAAATAATTACATTTTTCGATTTGCCGACGGCAAATTTTGAGAGTCGCGTAAAATTTTAATTAATCAGAATTTTTTCTCCATTTTGTGAATTGTTCTTTTTTTTATTTTTTTGTTTGGAAAAAATTTAAGAAAAATTATTATTTTAAAGTTCAAGTGAAGAAGAACAAATCCCGTCGGTAAAATTCACAACATTTCAGCATTCCATTTTTATTATTGAATTAATTCACAGTGGATATTAAATATAGCTTGCAAGAAGTTGACATTTAAATAAATTCTAAAACTCAAAAAGTAATATATAAAAACTTAAGATACAAATCAAACTATTGTGAACCTATCGAAATCACAAAAATTAAAAAAAACAATTCACAATGAGCCATTATAGGAAAATAAGGAAAAGTTATTTTAAAAATAACTGCAATTTTATCTATGCCCAAACATTTTACTAAAACAAACGAGAACGATTCCCAATGTAAACCATCTTAGATAGTTAAGCTAAAATGTTCAGTTGCAGCTACTGTTGGACACTTTTACAATACGAGTATAATACCGATTGCAAAGGCTATGTCCATAAAATTTCTTAATAGGTCTACAAAATACATTTCTATATTAAACCCGGCATTTTCTTACTTCTTTTACATATATAGGTTTATGTATATTTATGACTATTATATTTATTTTTCACTATAGAGAATTACAGGTGCATCTACATAAGCAGATAAAGCTGACTTAAGAGTCATATTGGTTTTAGAGAAAAAAAAACACATCCATAACAACAACAAATGCAATATACACATTTATAAACTGTTTATCGCGCAACCTGAAAGTTTTTTGTTTCCTGAGAATTGCTTGAATACATTTTTTTTTTCTTTTTATTATCCCCATGTAAACAAATTAACTGAATTTTGTAAATAAAAGTTAATCGCAAGTGCATCATCATAATAATGCTATTGTTAAAATAGGCCTGCAATAAGTACAACACAAAAGTAGACGCATTATTGTATATTCCAAGTAAATGTTGATTTTGGATTAGTCAGAAAATGTGTAAAGTGTCAAATAGATAATGCCGAAGAAGCTGCACCTTGTGATTAGTGGTGGAAATTTTTTAGAGTTTATTTGATTTGTCCTGAAGATTTTTTAAAAATATAACAGGACTACGATACTCTAGATGAAATTGAGATTTTTGTAATGCCAAAAAATATTTTGTGTGAAGAGTGGTAGAAGGGATGATAGCATTGAACTAATTTTTTTCCCATCGTGCCAGAGTAGCTATAAAAATGTTTTATACAAAATGTAAGCTCCAAAAATTAAAAAGATACTAATAAAATTTGAGTGTTAGATTTAATGAAATTGCACAGTTTGTATGGGAGGTGGTAGAAGGGGTATGAATTTTAGTGATTTTTTCACAAATAACTGTGAAAATCTTAAAATGGACATTTCTTAACATTCATACTTTTCAAGAAAATCGTTTTTTTTTTTATTTGCGAAGGTGAGAAATTGTGTCATATTGTACGGGAGGAGGTAGAAGCAATAAAGCTAATCAGTTAATTTTTTCTAATGTTAATGATAATGCTAATTATGTATTTACCATAGTACTTACTGCGAAAATCGGTTTAGAGTGAAAAAGTGCAGTTTGTATGGGAGATGGTAGGAGGAGTAGGGAAATGCAAATATTTTTATTCTGTATATCATATTTATGATAAAAATGATATATTTCAAATCATTTGCTTTGATAGTTTCCAAGAAAATTTCATTATTGTAAATGATTGTCATTTTGTATGGGAGGGGGTAGAAGGGGCGGAGGGATTTGGCCCGATAACGAACGTAACCTTACTTTTTTTTGTCAAAAATGTGTACAAATTTTGAGCTTTCTAGCTGAATGCGCTCTCCAGCTAGAGAGCGAACGGACGGTTTTGAGATTTTTGAGCGACAACAAATATTTTAGTACCCTTCACGACTCTGCGCGAGCATTGGTTTTCGGCTTGTAACCTTAGAGCAAACTTATAATACTCTCACATTTCATCTAGAGTATAATTCTGTCTAATATTTATCCGAACATTTTTGTTTGACAGAAACAGAAAGAAGATTGCGAAAAATTCAGCTTTGGGAGCCAATTTTACAAAATTGCCAAAATTTTAGAGTTCTCATCAAAATTGAACTATGTCTCGAGCTTCCACAAATATCTTATTAGCGGCCCCAGTGCCTTTCATTAGGTTAGATCCTATTTTTTTTTAATTTCAAATTGTATAGAATTTTAAATTTTTTACAAAAATGTTGGCGGTTATAAAAAATTCCTTCAGCAATGGCACTACAGCCCAAATCGGGCCTTGGCCCTTTAAAGGTTCCTTAAAAAATTTTTTTATTGTTTATTGTGGATCGGTTGTTAGCCCTGCGCACAGCCCTCTATCTACGAATTTTTCATTTTCGTAGATTGAGGTAACCAAGGTAAATCCAAATAGACAGTGTACAGGAATTTGAACTTACGACCTTTGCATTGCAAGATCAACATGCTACCCACACGGCTACACCCTAGGTTATAAAAAGTGTCACAATGAAAAGAAAACAAAAATGATAAGGAAAAAAACCAGACTTTTTAAACTTCAACATTGATATTTATTACGAATAGAACCGAAATATCTCAAAACACTCCCATCACCAATCAACAATCTTTCATTGATGATAAACGCCTTTAATACAATTTTTTTCCAAACATTTATACTGCTTATCACAGAAACACAATCAACTAAATCCCTTTTTTTTACTAACCCACATTACAATCATATTAGAAACCGCACAATTTTGCAATCAAGTTTTTCATAATGCAATAATAAATTATATTAATAAAAAATTATGAAATGTTTTTTTTTCTCCCTGTTTTAGTGCAAATAAACTTCAAAGAATTTTATAAACATGTCGCCGCCACCAATCACATAAATCCAACATAATACTAGCTCATATATTTGTACATATATGGTACATGAAATATGACTAGAAAAAAAATTATAATAATAAAAATTTATAATCCAGCCAAAATTTAATCAAGCAGTTGGTACTTAATAATAATTAGCCATTTAGTGAAAGCATACATTTATGTGAGCTTTTCAGTTATAATTTATAACACAAATTCGGGGGATTTTATCGTATTTATTTAAAATAGACGTGCCGCCATCAGTCTAAGGATTATTCAATTTTTACACGTTCAAAAAAGAAAGAAAAAAAACAACATTTAACAACAAATATAGTTATAATGAGATTTTGTAATATTAAAAGATTGTTAAGAAAAGGTTGATTGTTTTCTTAAACATAGATACAAATAAGTGTTTTGTCTCCTTTCTAGATGTGTTTAATTTTTAAAATATATATTTTTTTTTTTCCTGAATGTATGATTGTATTTCTATTTTCTGACCAAAAAAAAAATTCATAGTAGAAGAAGAAGAAGAAATTAATTTATGACCAATTAACGATATTTAACGTCAGCACGGTATTATTAAGGTTTATGTGCATTAGTCGTATAATGAAATTGAAAAAAAAAGAAACGAATAGAAAAAAACAGAAGTCGTGGACTTTAGAACGAAGTATATGAGAATCGGAGAAGTCAGGTTTCAAGTAGTACTTAATTTATTTTATTTTTAATCGATAAAAAATCATTATGAGCATGTCACGTTTTTCTTTGTAGGAGAATAAAAATCGTTCCAATACAATTGTTTACTGTATTGGTTCGAAACTTGGATAATAATGATTTAGCAGATAGTTTAGTTTCAAAATAAATATAGGGGAACCCGGGGCACAGCGAGGAACCCTGGGCACAACGGAGTACCGGGGCGGAATGAAGTTCGACGTTTTTCAGTGTCAAGAAGGTGCTGCCAGCAATAGGCAGTAAGTAAAATTGTACCATCCTGTTAGTTAATTTTTTTTAAGCACGTCACGTTTTTCTTTGTACGAGCGTAAAAATCTTTTCAATACAATTGTTTCCGGTATTGGTTCGAAACTGGGATAAGAATAATTTAACAGATAATTTTCTTTCAAAGCAAATATAGGGGAACATGGGGCACGACGTGGTATGAAGTTCGGTATCAAGGAAATGCTGCCAGTGAGCGGCAATACGTGGAACTAAACCATAGTGCTATTTATCAAGTCTAATTTTCTTGAGCATTGGTGCGTGAAGTTTTCGTTTTGTGCTCTCTTGCTCCTGCATTGAAGCTTTCGATGATTTTGTAACCACGGTGAGGCATACATACTTGTTTACATTACAACTATATAACTAAGTACGTTTAATTATCTTTAGTTTCATGTAGTCAAACGTTAATTTACGTATCTTCCTCGAGTGGCCTTATCTCCCTAACCTGAATGTGTCCCTGGGGCGGAATGGGGAAGTACTCCATTCTGGCTGTGAATGTTTATATTGCGGTGATTTTTACTCAAAATCAGTTGAAGGTTGGGTCGCTTATTACAATGTGGGAATAGATAGCGAAAATAATGAAGCTGTCCTTCTACTCTACTTCTACAATGGCGCTACAGCCCAAATCGGACATTGGCCTCCTGACATGCAGGTTCCTTAACATTTTTCATTACTTATTGTGGAAAGGTTGATAGCCCTTCGAAAAACTCTCTTTCTACGAATTTTTCATTTTCATAGAATGAGGTGACCAAGGTATATCCAAGCAGGCAATGTGTTGGAATTATATATTGCGCCGGCCGGGATTTGAACTCACGACCTTCGCATTACAAGACCAACACGCTACCCACTAGGCTACACCCTAGCTATGAAGCTGTTCTACTACGTGAATTTTGTGAAAAGGACACAATTAATAAAAATTGCAGTTAAACCTTCATAGTTTCATAAAACTAAATAAATATAGAGCAACGTTTTTTTTCTGCATTTCTACTAGTATTATATGTTTTTATAATTACTTGCCCTAACCGCCCTATTCTGCTACGTACCTGGGGCAGAACGGCGCAAAAGACATTATTTTCTATTTTTGAAAACAAAAATACTGTTCTTTTGTTATCTTACAATATTATTGTAGTTTTGTCATCATTATATAATAATGTGATTAAAAAAAATTTTCAGCTGCCTAAATCAACCCTTTTGTATTTTTGAATTATTCTGAACCGGGCTCCCCTAAATATGAACTCATTTTCCCGTTTATTAGTTGCAATGTTTCGGTCTCTGCTTAGAACCTTTGTAAACTGATCAGTTTGATAAAGGACTTTGCAGCGACCGAAACGTCACGATTAATAAAGCAGAACAGACGAAAATCCGAAACTTTGGAACCAACTTTTTGCTTTAACCGAAGCGTACAGAGCCATGGAGAAAACAAGGCTTTGTGGAAAGAGCTTTGAACCAAGGCAACATCTGGATGATATGGGCCCATTAGGGTCATAAGTGCTAATTTTTACCAAAGAATTTAAAAACTGATTCAGTCTTAAATAGCTGAATAAGAAACCAATTCTGCAATTTTTTTTTCCCTAGCCACCAAGTCGTAACTAACTCGAATTCGATACCATCAATAAACCCAGCGATCTGATAACAGTGACCTTTGCCAGCTGTTTTCAAAACTGTCTAAACTGCAATATTCATTCAATATTTCTAAGTTACATAAATCACAATTTCAAGATCGATAACTCGATCATAAAAATAATCTAGCTTACTAGGTCATTCCATAATCAGGAAAAAATTAAATTAAAAAAAAAACAACATCAATCCACCTTAAAAATCCCAAAAATTGACGGGTAACTCCTCCAATATCAAATCACCAATATATATCTCTATTACGAAAATATAAAAAATTATATTACTAATAAATAAACAGTCATATACACGACAGGATGATTAGTTCATCCTATCTAACTAACAAAAACCAAAAAAAAAAAAAACTTCACTAAATGAATGATGGAGTACACGGTAAACACTTAAGAAAAAAAAACTCTCCAGAAAAAAATTTATATACTCAAAAAATCTCTTAAAGAATTTTAAACACACTTAAATCTAAAACTGGAATTTATCCGATATTATATGTTAAAAAGATTAACAATTTGACAAGTTAGCCCATATCGAAATATTTTCGACTTATTTCCCATCATGAGACACTGATTGATCGTATAACAAATAATAATTTTTTTTTTTATACATTCATATATCTACATTTAACTCGTCGTCATCTATATACGGCAATAATCATCATGATGGTGATCATGATGATCCTCGTGAATAAAAAAAAAGTCTTAGTGATCAACTTCAATGAGTAATAGTGTGATTAAGTGATCACAACCGAAATTTTGGTTTCATTTCTTCTTTTTTTT
Organism: Chorisops tibialis; assembly: GCA_963669355.1. Taxonomy (NCBI): domain Eukaryota; kingdom Metazoa; phylum Arthropoda; class Insecta; order Diptera; family Stratiomyidae; genus Chorisops; species Chorisops tibialis. The sequence goes on along the minus strand of OY770264.1, from coordinate 170,064,084 downwards.
TCGTCTAATTTTGAGATACGTACAATTATTGAATAGATAATCTACAATTTTTAAGTAATGAAATAATTTCATACTCAACTTGTGTACACTTAATCGAATCGAAAGGACTTCGTCAATTCGATAATGATTTTATTGTTTATCTTTTTCATTCAGAAATCACTGTTACAAATGGAAAAGTAATGCTAACATTGTTATAAGTGGTTTGGTAAATATTTTATAGGGCGAGATGTCGGTAGGTACGTGGATAATATATCTGATAAAATGTTTTCTTAATGAACTCGAAATGTAAGCGATAATAATAATTTGCTGGAATCGCAAAAAAACAAAGGCGACAATATGAATGTTAATTTGAACACTGATTCAAGATACAAAAAATTCATATTTCTTATTTAGATAATGCGAGTTGATCTACAGGTCGGGAGTTCAAATCCCGGTCAGCGTATAATTTCAGTGTGGCTACAAGTTGGCCACTTAATTCTGCGAAAATGAAAATTCGTAGATAGAGTTATGCTAAGGGCTAACAAACCTTTCACAATAACAAATAAAATGTTAAGGAACTTGACTGCTGGGAAGTCAAAACCCGATTTGTGCAGTAGTGCCGTTGAAGCAGAATAAGGGAATCATTCACGCTAGTTATTAAATTTAATGGAACTTTGTCCAATGCAGCCAGGGAAAGTCGGAGAAATTATTCTTCCTTAGAAAACTATCGAGTAGACATTTCTTATCACAATTAAATTTTCCAGTTTACTTTCCCATTTGATTATACACATTCGTGTAATGTCTTCGAGCATCTCACAATGACACCATATTTCGCAGATGCTCGCAGGTGTGTGGTGAGAACAAGATTCGAGCCATCGACTCACCTTTTATCAGAATTTTCGTTTTTTTTTTTTTTTTTTTTCAAAAAATCCATATTTTTAGGGGATGGTCTTGTACCTTGGTTCAGTTTTTACTTAATGCACTATAACTTACAAAATATCATTGCAAGATATTTCTCGCGTATTTTATTTTAAAGGTACAAATCTCAGATTCGAAATATTGTTTTAAAATTTTTATATAATGCACTATTATTCGTGTAGCTAAAGTCAAAACGGTCCAAGGTGCAATTAGTACCTTATAAAATGTTTACTTCTCATAATAAATAATTTTTATTACGAATATAAAAATATTCGAAAGAAAAGATTTCCGGATGGCGTTTCGATCTCTGCTGCGACCTTTATCAAACTTATCTTTGCAGAGACCGAAACGTCCCGAATAATAAAGCGCAACAGTGTAGAATCCGGAAATTTTTCCTTTCACTTCGAATCGCACTCAAGATTCACCAAATCATAGAAATATTTATGAATACAAATAACCTAACAATACTAATTATTCGTTACAAAATTAGTGTTTGACAAATTTTCCAAAAATTAAAATGAAACTTCCAGAATTGAACTAAAATAATGGTATAGGATTCTTTTTCAACAGCACAAATTGGGTTTTATCTGTAAGCTAATGGATGGTTTGCTGATTCTTTGCACTACCTTTGATTTTTCAATTCTTGACTTCATACAACTCGCTACACATCAGGGAATAACTAATAAATAGGACCAAGTTACAAGGATGTTACCTAGCACTGTAAAGTATTTTATATTAACACAGCAACGATCAATCCATTTCATAATAAGAGGATTCAAAACGGGACAAAGAAGCAAGACGCAAACAAACTACCGAGGAAAAAGTCGCAAGGCTTCGCAAATAACACTTAAAAAATTTACTATTGACGCCTGTGCGAAGTACGGGCGACTTCGAAAGGATGACATATATTCAAAATTTAGTAAAACCAAAGGGCAACTAATTAGTGAAAAACATTTTTTTCAAAACGTTGTTAAATTCGTCAGAACAGCAATACGACTAAGGTACAATAGATCCAAGGTACAAGGCATTCCCTTATATTGATATTTTTCGTATCGACCGAACCACAAACCATCAATAACCTTCTGCGAATCGAAAAGATATATGGAATAGAAAAAAAAGAATGGAATAGTCATAAAATTTTGAATGCCACAAATCTTACGTTCCATCTCTTGTTTTCATTTCATACATCTCTCACACGCAAAGAAGTCCTTTTGTAGTTTGTGGCTTGACTCCAAAATCGAAAATACATCGAACAAGAACAGATACGTGTGGCCTCTTCGAGCAAATCATTTCATACAAAATGATCGAAGTAAACTATTCGCATAACTCATTCGAAACTCTATGGGCATCTGTTCGCTGAAAAGTTGAATTGGTCATAGACAATCGAATAAGTCACACAAGTAATTTACTTCAAGAACATGTTCTTTAAAATATTTAGCTTGAAGACCCTTCACAGAGATTTTTGACTAACTGAAGCATTCTCATACAAATACATCAATCAATCAGTCAATCAAATTCCGGTTAAGACCCCCTAAAGGGGCATAGGACAGAAGCAACTCTCTTCCACAAGGCGCGATCCCGAGGACTGGCCTTAAGCTGTTGCCAGGACTTGTTTATTCCTACAAATACATTTTACATATTTATGGATTCGTGCTTCATACCACCACTGAACTATTGTATGAAGGAAACTTCTAGGGAAGGCCATACACGATCGAATAAGTCACACAAGTAATTTACTTCGTTCATTTTCTCTAAAATATTTGGCTTGAAGATACACAGATACTTTTAACTAACTGAAGCATTCTCATACAAATACATATCACATATTTATGGATTCGTGCTTCATACCACCACTGAACTATTGTATGAAGGAAACTTCTAGGGGAGGTCATACACGATCGAATAAGTCACGCAAGTAATTTACTTCGTTTATTTTCTTTAAAATATTTGGCTTGAAGATACACAGATACTTTTGACTAACTGGAGCATTCTCATACAAATACATATCACATATTTATGGATTTGTGCTTCAAACCACCACTGAACTATTGTATGAAGGAAACTTCTAGGGAATGCCATACACGATCGAATAAGTCACACAAGTAATTTACTTCGTTCATTTTCTCTAAAATATTTGGCTTGAAGATACACAGATACTTTTAACTAACTGAAGCATTCTCATACAAATACATATCACATATTTATGGATTTGTGCTTCAAACCACCACTGAACTATTGTATGAAGGAAACTTCTAGGGAAGGCCATACACGATCGAATAAGTCACACAAGTAATTTACTTCGTTAATTTTCTCTAAAATATTTGGCTTGAAGATACACAGATACTTTTAACTAACTGAAGCATTCTCATACAAATACATATCACATATTTATGGATTTGTGCTTCAAACCACCACTGAATTGTTGTATGTAGGGAACTCGTATTGAACAAAAAAAAAATAGTTGGAACGAAAAATCTGTGGCCATACCCAGAGTACTCTTTAAGGCTATAGATCTTGCATTCCATCTCTTTGTTTTTTGCATTTCTTGCATCTTTTCCACGCACAAAAAATATCCGAAAATTTCGAAAATAAACAGCATCAGTATCTATCAGGTGAGCGGGTACTTAACTCGAAGGTGTATGACCAGGTAGTGAGAAAATATATATTGTAAGTGGTTTACTGCACTGCTGAGGACCCGGATTAAGATAAATTGAGCTCTTCATGCAATCTGAAATACAACATTCAGCGAGGTTAGTGTCAAATAAGACAGCCGATTTGAGTCCGGAATAAAATAATGTCTTAAAATCTATCAAGTCTTTCTTGAATCGAATTGAAGCTTGAAGCTGAAGCTGTAACGTAGATCAGTTACGGTTTTAATTCTAATTGCATGAATTATCGTACGTTTTTGGGAAATTTTCTGCAATGCTAATCAATCAACCAATTTCCTGTTAAGACCTCCTAGAGGGCATAGGTCAGAAACCATTCTCTTCCAGGCGCAATCCTCAATATTGAGGTTTAGCTGTCGCCAGACCTTGTTTATTCCTCTGGCCTAATGTTCAACTAGGGTGTAGCCTAGTAGGTAGCGTGTTGGTCTTGTAATGCGAAGGTCGTGAGTTCAAATCCCGGTCGACGCAATACATAATTCCAGCACATTGCCTGCTTGGATATACCTTGGTCACCTCAATCTACGAAAATGAAAAATTCGTAGAAAGAGGGTTGTGCGAAGGGCTAACAACCCTTCCACAATAAGTAATATAAAATATTAAGGAACCTGAATATCAGGAGGCCAAGGTCCGATTTGGGCTGTAGCGCCATTGTAGAAGAATGTTCAACTGCCCACTGCTATGTGAGAGCTGTATTTCTTGGCGTTACAAACTTTAGAACAAACTTGTAATACTCTCAGATTCCATCTAGAGTATAAACAATTGAAACTCTAATTGAAACTCGATTCAAGATTCATAGTCCTCCCACAGTTCATCAACGTTTTCATATCCTACAGCATACGATATTTGCGAACGCAGTTTTAAAATTTTAACATTAAAAGAACTAAATAAAATTTGTTTTATCGAATTAAACATTAATAATTGTTAAAAAAAAACACTTTACTATTTTAACCCACAATCCAACGGCTAAAGATAATACATTACGCATGACTATTTCTTTTTCTATTGTACGAAGTACTCTAATCTCGTGACAATCTATAGTAAAATTTCCGGTAGACTTTGCATGATTTCAAAAATTTTGCAATCTAGCGAATTTTCTCTTAACCAATAAATGAAATTTTTCACTAGCGCAGAGCTAAACAAAAATGATCATTAGCAATCTACACTATCTTTAGTCTTCGAATCATGATTAAAACCATCGGAAAGTTTGAAAAAAAAACCCCAATTATCATCTGACTTGCAATTTTCTGATCAAAAAATCATATCGATTTTCTTTAAGATATAATTAAAGAAAAATAAAATTATAAACAAATAAAATTGATAAAACTTTAAAATGTTTCTCGTATCCTGTTCCTAAAAATATCTCAATGATATATCACGAAGAAAATTTTAATGAATATGCTTCCATTATAACATTAATATTAAAACAATCGAAATCGACAAATTAAAAAACACACAAATTTTTCTGATAAAATCAAAAAACCAAAAAAAAAAAAAAAACATTTAGCTATATTTAATCAAAAAAAAATTTTTTTTAATATTAAATGTTAAAATTCATCACATTGACGATAGTCGTTTAATCGCAGTTCTTTCAATGATGAATGAAATTTTTCTTGGAACTAACTCTTCGAATATTATAGAAATCTAAATAAAATAACAGAAAATTACAAGGATCAGTGATCATATTGAAAAGATTTTAATTGATTTCGGTTTATGACAATGTTATCTGTAATTGATTAAATCCATACATAAATTAAACAATTTGAAGAGATTTTATTGCAAACTTTGTTTTTCGTTAACGATTTGTTTTTGTAACTGGTGATCGAAATTCATAAAATGTGATTAGAAATTACTAGGACAAACTATAGTTGAAAGTATATAAATATTAATAGAATTATCTATATTATTCGAAGTTAGCGCCAATTTTACGGATTTTGTTTTCTTAAGTTTTTAATTTAGATTGGGTATTTCAGGCCGTTGTGTATTTATGTCGAATGTAGCAGAATTTTCGAAGGAAGCATTTATCGGTAAGGTTGGTGCCACAACTGTGGCAAAGTTTGTTTATTTTTCAGTTCTGTTGGCTGCAACTGTCGCAGATTTTTATTGAAAACGAATATAAATCATGAACAGAGGTTGCTAATATTCAAAAGTAGAGCCAGTTCATTTTAACGTAATAAATGAATGGTTTTATCGGGAGTATAAATTTAAGCCCATTGTTTCCCAATAGATGGCACCAGCAGTAAATGCTGTCAAAAATGGCGGATCGGAAACGTCGCATGGTAAGGATAGGCTTATGTCAATAACTTCTCTGAATACCACCTATTCCGATCGATGACGCATGGTCTGGCTGAGCAGCCCTTCGATTTTTACGAAAAGGCCAGAAATTGGGTCGATTCGTGAATCGGTTGAAAAGAGCAGTTTTTCGACGTAAAATCCGTATGCTGCCACATGATGGTAAAAAGTTATGGCTAGCTATGGAGAATTCTTTGAAGAATAAATATTTAACCATTTTTGAACAATAAAGGCACGAATTTAGAAAAAAACGGCGGTTTTGAATTTATACTCCCCATACCATAAAATTTATTTTATTCAAAAATTGAGTGGTAAGTGATGGTAAAGAGTCCCAGGGAATATTATACTCTACGTGGTATATCTAAATAAACTGCCAACAAGTCAGACGAAACTTTATTATTCTTGGGACAAGTTGCGAATGTCGAATAAGGTACAACCTTGAGTTGCACCAACCCTACGACGGCCCAGAATCTTCAACGTTCATCAAGCGAATGTAGAGCGAATGGAAGATAGAGGAATCCCCAAACGTGCCCTTAAAGGAAAAGCGAGTGGTAGCTGACCATAGTGTTAGGTAGGAAAAGAATTTTTTCCCAAGTTTGTACGAGGGGCCCATTTGCAATTTGAGGTAGCACAATGTCACACCTCAAATGTACCAAGTCACATGGCGGATTCGCGTACATACAATTAGGGATGCCCATTTACACACCTGCGATTTTTATACTGCGATTTTTACACCGCTCTCTTAAAAGAGCAATCCCGATTGAAATTTGAAAAAAGCTGCGATTAGAAGAGAGGTGCTAATGCATACTGCTTACATGATATCGCCAATAAAATTGCCGCAATGATCATCGTCCCAAAACCCAGGATTTTTGTTCGCACTCGAACATCAATCGCGCAACTTCTACGTCCCACCTCAGCCCATCCAGATCGTTGCTTAGATCAAATCTCGTCAAACAAATCGCCGCTTACCCACGAAAGCGCACCTAATTTCAATGACAACTTCGCACGTCTCACCGATCAGATCAAAGATCGCTAAGCAAATCGCTGTCGCAATTCATCGACCTGCTTAGAGCAGTTCTAAGCTCATCGATCTGCTCACAGCTCGTAAAGTCGTAAACCTGCTTATCTATTCATTCATTACTACACCTGCTCCATTGACTAAAGCTACAGATAAATCTTTTTACAGTGACCAGGTTGCGTTATGAGTGATATCACTGAGCAGTCAACAGATATCGATATCACTGAGCAGTTAGCAGATATCACTAAGCACGAGCAGTGAAAAGATATCAGTGAGCAGGTAGGTGGTGCTTTGGGCAATGGGAAATGTTCACTATGCGAACTGAGCTGGTTGTCCTGAGTATGAGATTCGGTCTGCCTGATTGTTAGATGCAGAATTTCGCAGAAAATTGCAGCTTTATTTGTTTTTTTTACTGAGTAATGTTTTCTTAACCAGCATGAAATAAAGAAATACTTTGAGTTTTTCAGATTTAATATCCTTTCAGCTTTCTCTGATATTCCGTTTAATTCATTTCGTTATCGGTTTCAATTTGAATCATTGCTAAATTTAAAAATAATAGAATAGCAGCTCTTTTCGTAGACTGCAATAGCAGTTCTGCTATCCTTGCTCAAAAATCACTGCTATTAGAAGAGCTGTTTTCTTCCAAAGATATTGAAGTTGAACAGAGCAAGTTTTTGCCATCCCTACATACAATATGTCCCACCTCAAATGAGGTGTGACAGTGAAAAGTAAAGTAAAACACATATATTGTCTGTGGCCCTGGCCGAAGCTCTCCTAATCATCCATACATCTATGTTATTACCTCATTCGCTTATGTGCCACTATCTTACCTCAATAAAACAAATTGCATGCATGCGAACCCGCCATGTTACAGCCTTTTAATTTCACAATCAAACCTTATTTGAGTTGATACCTCATTTGAGGTGATACCTCATTTGAGTTGATACCTCATTTGAGTTGATACCTCCTTTGAGGTGAGACAAATTGTATGTATGCCACTATTGCTACACATCATCTCTCATCAGCTCTCCTGGTCATTCATACAGGTCATGTCACTGCCTTATTCGCTTTTACAGAACTCTTCAGTCCTTATTCGCACGACTCCCTCGAAACTGTGTAGTGAGTGGTACAAATAATGCCTTGACACGGCATCCATACAAATGCATGCTTATAATTCAAATGAGAAAAAAACTGTAAAGTGGGACGAAAATATTTTCTTAGTGATAGGACATTTTGACTGGCATGAATTGGACATTTGTACCAGCTCATGTATGAGTAACCCAACACTAGACCAGTAGCCAAACCACGCAAGCGATGGGAAGACTCGTTTGATGAAGACAGCAAAACCATCTTAAAAATGAGCAGCTGGAAGGCACGATCGAGACTAGAGATGGACAAAATAGTTTCTTTTACTGAACTAGTTCACTAGTTCTATGCACTAAAAGAATTAGTTCTTTGTGTTCGGTTTTTCAGTTCATTTAGTTCTTAGGAGGTGGTATCTGCAAAATTCAGCCTTTTGCAGATATCTCGGTACAAAACAGAAAGTGGAAAGGAAGAAAATTATACTCGACTAGATCCGAGCAACCGTTCCCGAGATGTCTGTAAAAACTGCGAAATTCGGCTTTATTCAAGATATCTCGAGTCAAAAAAAAAGATGAAAAAAAAAAATTCACCTAAATTAATACGAGTAACTTTTCTCGAGTGATATAAAAAAATATGCAAACAGGGTTTTTCGCAGACCCACCGACTAAAAAGGGAATAAAATGAATAAAAAAAGACACCGGAATCGATTCAAGCAGACAATCTCAAGATATCTGGGAAAAATAGTTAATTAAGTTGTTTGCAGATATATCGAGTCAAAAAAAGGAAAGTAATACGAATTAAATCACACCTGATTCAATCCCAGCTGTTGTTCTCAAAACTTCTGGAAAACACTACAAAATATTTTTTTTTCGCAGCTAATCGAGTCAAACTGAATTTCGATAGCTAAATTTTACAGATATTTCGAGTCGAAGAAGGGCAAAATGGTTCATCCGACTCAATTCAAATATCCGTTCCCGAGATATATACAAATGAGTAGAGGAGGGTCACAAAAAAGAAGAAGAAGAAACTGAAAAGCGAATTAAACGTATCAAACTGAAAAAAATTGCACCAATCTAATTAGTTCGATCCACAAACAATTCTGTAGCCTGTCTTCGAACTAAATGCTTACATTTTTTCGCGAGGTACTATCGTATTGAGCTCATAGTTCGTTCGTGAACTAAACATATACATTAGAGCAATCCAGAGCCAGACTGGTACTCTCAGTTTAGTTCCACAATACATCGCACGAACATTCAGCTCACTACCAGTTCATTTCAAACTAAATGTGACAATTTTAGTGAATAGTTCGTTTGGCTCAATGATGTGATTACTTCAAATGAACTAGTTCATTCGTGAACTACACATCTCTAATCGAGACGATTGGAGGTCACGACTTTAGGAAGCCAGGGCCCGATTTCGGCTATCGCGTCATTGATGATGATAGCAAGAAATAAATATAATAGCGTATACGCTCTTCTCCATTTAAGATTACAGCACTGGCTAACAACACTATAATACATAATTATACGATATTATCGTATATTTTGCATAAACCGATTAATTTTCTTTTTGTAAGAACTAAATAAATTTTGTATCGAAAATAAAATATTTTTTCTACATTCTAGATTACTGGAATAAAGGACTTGACATTTTTAATAGCACTGTTCTCGCCAAATTTTTTGCATTATGAATTAACCAGAAGAAATTCAGATTATTAAGCTGTAGCACCAAAAATAAACTAAAATTCAAATTGAAAAAGATACATCAGTAGGAGAAACTAGATACCAATCGCATAATTTATCTTTTTCCAGCCAACGAAAATAATGAATACATAAATTAAATTATGTTTTTTAATCACTTACGATAAATTAAATTTAAGTTTTTCTACGTTTTTCTTAATTTAGTTATAAACAAAAATGCATTCATACCCTGCCATAAAATCTCATTAATACAAAAAAAAATATAAACTTATGTATGAATAATTAAAACAAACATAAATTATAATTTTAATATTATCATAATTATTGAAAAAAAAATTAATTAGTTCAATAAAATTGAGTGTAATAAACCAAGTAATAGTAAAAAGTAGCTTTAAGGTCAAAGTACAATATTTAGATGGTTTTATCAAGTAATGCTAAAAAATTGGAGTTTTAATTAAGAATTATAGATTTTTAGCAGTTTTTGGTCTATTTGCATCATAGCCGGAAACAATGTTACAAATATGCATGTAAATAAAGAAAAGATTTCCAGATCTTACACGATTTAACGCAGCCTATTTTTTCAAACAATTTTAGGCTCCGGTTTTCTGAAAATTCATTTGAAAGTAACTAAGGCCAAGTACTAATAGAACTAGGGAATAAAAATTAAGGAACTCTGATCTGAATCTCGGGACGCAGAGGCTTTGAGGGTAATGCACAAGCTGTTTCGTTGGCCAGGAAAGGATCCGAATCTGATTTCACAGGATCTCTTCCTTTTGCGGGATATCACTCAATACTTGAAAAATGAATATCCTAAGAGTGCATACACACTAGGCGAACGCACCCGTTCGCTTCAGGATGTACGTCAAAACGAAAGCGTACGAACGCTTCCGAACGCATTCGTTTGCTTTCGGACGGACTTGCTCGGAAGGTGGTACATCAAGGAAATATCCTCGGCTTGGTTATAGAGTTCTGCACGAATGCATTCGTTAGTAGTAATCTGAACAGCAAGCAAATTTTTTAACGAGCGCCGCACAGCTCTGGTCGTATGCAATCGTTTGCATTTGCCTAGTATGTGTAATACCATTCTATGGAAAAAATCACAATAAGCATGCCAATGCTCTAGACACACGACGCGAGTTAAAACATTTAAACTTACAATTTCGATAGAAGTAGGCTGAATTATGTATTGGATTGTGACATTAGTAACATCGAAAGGTAATTTAAAGTATCTTAACTCTTTTACCTCGCGTCGTGTATCGAGGTTGAAAGTTTTTTGCTGAAACATTCGGATAAAAGAACTTCTCCATATCTACAATTAAACAAAAATCAAACCAGACTCTTGGTAGGTGTCCTCACTGGACAATACCACATGAAGAAACATCTTCACAGAAATGGATTCTCAGAGGACTATCTGCAGAATGCGCAATGAGATGGAGGAAACACCAGAGCATTATTCTCTGTAAATGTGAGACTCCTTCATTTCGGTCAACGATGTGAACCCAAGTGAATTTTTAACCATTCCTGTAAGCTTTATCAATAGTACGGGACACGACGAGGAATTCCAAGATTTATATACCGCAGTAGATCACAATAGGTTCATCAGTGGTGGCAGTGATAGAGAAAACCAAACCATCCCACTGTTTAAACTAATCTAACCAAAGCCGGCCCTTCAAAAAAAATCGGTGTTGATGCCGATTCCTATTCTTATTCTAGTAGTATTCGTCATCTTAAAAACAGCCCAACTGAACAATTTATGCACAATTCTCACCCTTAAAGTACGAATTTCAATTTTTGGTTTTATTTTTTCCGCACTAATTATAGTTTTTTGTATGCCATACCATATTTCGAAAAATTAATTTCGAGCATCTTGTAGAATCAAAAGACTTCAAATCCAGTCAATGATTTATGAGAGCGCTGAAAGGCTCGTTAACAACAAAACTCTATTTCTGTTGCATTACGCCATAATGGCTAAAGTTGATTTAACCATGGTACAGAGCATGCTTGAATAATGCAATACTTCAACAAATAACAAATCATGGTAGTTTCAATTATGTTTCATTGCAATTGCAAAAAAAAAAACTTAACACTTTTAATAGCCTTTCACAAATTTATAGAAAAGATAGATCACTTTTTTCAGGTTTATAAGCAATTCATGAGTGTTAAACAAATAAATTATACTTGTAGCAAAAAATTGAAATCTGTTTTGTTTGAAAGAAACGTGATAACTCTATCATTTCCATAATTTTTTTTCATCATTGTTCTTATTATATTTTTATTTCTAGAACAACTTTATAGTATTTTAGATTCCACACTGTGGTGTTTTATTAATCGAGACGTTTCGGTCTCTGCTAAGAACGATTTTAAACAGACAGTTTGATACAGGTCAAAGCAAAATGTTTTAATGGAAAGAGATTATTTCGTTTAGATTAATATCTCAATCAATTAAATCAAATTTGTGTTAAGACCCCCTGTAGGGGCATAGGACAGAAACAACTCTCTTCCTCAAGGCGCGATCCTGAACATCGGCCTTTAGCTGTTTCGAGGACTTGTTATTTCCTCTTTTCATTAAAATCTAAGAAAAAATTATTTCTTGAAGTTTTTATTAGAAAAAACAAATAATTTAGTTATACTTATAAATAGTAGTACCGTGGTGTAGAACTGCATCTACTATTTTCATGAAATAGTTTAATTGAAAAACCTTGCGCTTGGTTCTGCAAAAAAATGCCACATATTCTGAAAATGGTGGCAAAATTTCGGTGCTCCTAGTTGTGACGTTTTCGAGAAATTTTGGTAATAGAGGCAGTTTAAAATAAATATCTAAAAATATTTTAATATTTTCCACATATTTAATGGACATGTGAAGTGTATGAACGAGAGGTGTAGGATTTAATCAGCGAACGTACGGCACTGCTGGTGGTCCACCGGCTTCAGTTCTTGGGTCAATTGGACCTTGAACGTATGCAGAGCCATATCTTTCGTAAATATTCGCTGCAGTGTGGACGTGAAGAACGGTGACAAATTGTAGTATTTGGATTGTTTTCAAAAATGTCCTCCACTGCGGCGATATTTTCGGCCGAACGTAAGAGGCGAAGTCGTTTCGGTGTCTCCACACTGAGGCAGTCTCTTGGAATTTTTCATTAGGTTGCGGACATACGTCTCAGAAGGTACATGATTACGATCAAAATTTGCATGAATTTTGCGAATCGGAACTGCGATTGAACGTGAATTTTCGTAATAAAATTCAACGACTGTGTAGCGTTCCATGGTAAATTTTCCGTGTCTGTAGTTGTCAAATATGACCAGCTGTCAAATAATAGGCCTTTCCAACCCTACATCTCTTGGTCAAACACCCTATTCATGTGATTTAATTCAAACTAATTTTTTTTTTTTATGAAGCTGCAGATTCCGTGACTCACTAGTTTGATAATATTCAGGTGATTGATGAATTTTTTTCAGGATTACGTGCTTAATTAACAGTAAAAACCAAACATATTCTAAGAACAGGAAACAGCATTAAGATGTGAATTCTAAGTGGTGAAGAGATTTAGTTCTATTATTGCTGAGATGGTTTATTGAAATTATGAAACTAAAACTGATGAGACTAAGACTCAGCTTAGAAATTTGAGTTCAACCAAAATATTGAATCGTCTTTTCATCAATTTTAGAGTGATAGTTAAGTGCATTTCGAGTTAGAGAATTATTAAAACCATTATTAGACACTACGGTAACCTAGCTTTTTGAATTTCGGACCTAGCTCCTAATGCAGAGCATTTCAGCAAAACCAGTGCACAGAAGAATATCTGACATTGAGTGCTATGAAGAATGGTGAACAGGGATTTGTAACTCAGTAGTACTGAGATTTGAAACTGAAGAGATTATGAGTTCAGGTCTCAGAAGAGTTAGTGCCGTCGTGAAAAATAATGAAACTAGTTTACAACCCATAAGCATTGCGTACTACAACAATTAATTTATCCGTTACACGAAATTTAGTTCAATTTAGCACACGAATCAAGTTTTGTAGTCACTGAATAACAAATTTAACAACATATAATAGTGCTGTAGTAGTAAATAAATCAGAGAGATGCAGTTCACTTTATTTTTTCCTAGCGTATATCCTTAAGTAACTTATTTTCAGAAGGTTTATATGCTACAGTTCAATCCAAAAAGCACAAGACTACAGTCATGGTTGTATCTTTTTTCTATCGGGATAAAAAAAAATAACGTTGAAAATTGCTAGTAACGACTTTGGTCGCTCCTGAAAAACTTTTCCATTTCAGAACAAACTTATCAGCAGTAATTTTATCGTCGGCATCTATCTTTTACGTAAAGGTTTAGGTGAAGAACATAATAACCTCAGCAATATATCAATCGAATAAAATTTTGTGTGGAGTCAATTTTTGGAGATAAAAGATTGATTGGCGGAATCAAAAGTCAAGATAAAACTATCGACTCCTCAAAACTATATTTTTCTTTCATTTGTGCTTTATCCTATAATTTTCAAATTTTCAAAATAATCAACGGTCCTTTTTTTTAGGACACAACAACCTAGGCCGTCATCATTTTATGTAATGCACATTTGAGTAAGTACAGAGGTGAGTGAAATTGATAACATTGCAAAAGTTTTGGAATAGAGAGCTAAAACTGACGGTGACTGGTATTCTTGAAGTTACACTTGCTAGGGAAACCTGGAAACAGTACCCTGCAATGCATTTCTTTAACCATCCGTCGGGCGCAACTGGCATCAAATGCCAACAAAAACATAGATCTCTCCTGCATTACTCAAAAGATACCCAACACTTCACCTTTCCGTTTATTCCCCTAATTTTGGGAACAGCGCCCGACCTAAGTCTGCCGTCGGCATTTGCACAGTTCCCCTGGAACGTCCCTGGCTTCACAGGCCGCCTGCGCCCGATTGCGTTATAATTTTGAAGGTGCGTTTTTTTCAAAATGCTTTTATTGTAAATGCTCATTTTATTCAGACTAAGTCTGTTCTGTGTGAAGTTCGTCAGTATCTTGAGAATGCAGAATGCGCCCGATTGTGTTCTAATTTCAGTTTTCCTGTCTTTTCAGACATACTAGAACCATATTTCCTGCTGAAATGGTCACCAAAGTCTATGATCTCTCAAAACCTAAGGATGTTGTAGAATAGAAAAGACTCCTCGAGGATGATGCTTCTGAAGATCAAGCTTTGTTTCGGCGATGAGAGCTTCTGAGGACGAGGTAGAGTAACGCGAAGAGGACTCAGCAATTGAACAAGAAGATGAGGGGACATCTGAGGAAGATGAAGAAGAGGAGACACACAAGTGAGGAGTTTAAACGAGATAAAACGATTAAGTGGGCTGAGAAGACACCTTCGGCTTTTCGTAGGGCAAACAGTCATTACAAACCTTCCAGGTGCAAAAGGTGATGCTCAAAATGGCACCACAATAGTGTTGAGAATCGTTTTTCGATTTAGACATTTTAGAATTGATTGTGAAATTCACCAACTATACATCAACTCCGTAAAGGACAAATTTGTCAGAGAAAGGGATGCCAAGGAAGCAGATCTCATCGAAATCAAGGCTTTTTCTTGGTTTGTTATATCTAGCTGGAGCGTATCGTGGGAATCGGCAGAGTCTGGAGGAGCTCTGAAGGAATGGAGGAGATGGTGTTAAGAAATTTGGCCTAGTGATGAGCATCAAGCGTTTCAAGTTCCTCATATGCTGTCTTCGTTTCAATGATCGAACGAGCCAAGCTTAATGGAAAGAATATGATCGACTTGCCCCAATCCGTGAGTTTTTTGATCGGTTTGTACAAAACTGTCCAAAGAATTACATCCCTGGAGAAAATGTGACTACTGGCGAGATGTGCCAGGATTCCGTGGAAGATGTGCATTTCGGCAGTATATACCCTCGAAATCATACAAATATGGAATCAAGATATCCGAATGATGTACGTCTACAATATGGAAATTTATGCAGGAAAACAGTTCCTTTAATCTTGTTTTATGCGGTGCATTACTCACAAACGGAATTGCCACACAGTTGTCTTTAGCAACGCGGATTGTTTATGACGGCAATCATTAACGCCCCCGAAGGTAGTAGTCTATACCAGATACAAGTTTGGCATTCATACTGCTGGATGCGAGACCTATCTAAATCTTTGCCAGTTTATCGGTTATGACACCGGATTGGAAAACGCAGCTCCACGTCGAACTCCTAGGAGCTCTGCCCGCGATATGGGTGGTAAACAAAGCCACCACGATATACTCCCCAAAGGGTCTTCTTCTATTGCCGAGGGTGGAAGCAACCTTCCATTGGCTCATCGACACCCGTGGTACCAGAAAAACCTCCGGTCAGGTTTCGAAATTGTATTAGTACCAGTTTAGGTTCCTTGCAACCCGTGACTGGTGACACTCCGCTTCGGAAAACGTGGGGTCGGTACTCCCCAAAATGTAAGGAAACAGTCGGAAGGATCATTTTGTGTTAGCAACAAGCCCAGCGACGTGGTGAAAAGATTGCCCGAGCCACTTTATGGGCGAAACATCACCGGCGATAACTGTTTTACGGATATATGTAGATCTCATTAACTATTTGAAAACATAGAATCTGCAAAATGTTGGCAGTTACCTCCCAACTTCGTCAACGTTAAAGAGAGAAGTCAACACAGGAGCGTGCTTAGCTTCAACAACGGCAACACTTTGGTTTTCTATGTCCCAAAAAAGAAGATAAATGTGGTCCTTGTTTCCTCGCTTCACGAAGATGATGCCATTGATCAGAATACAGGAGAGCAAAAGAAGTCTGAGATTATTACATACTACAATAACACCAAAGTTGGAGTAGAACACGAGGTCATGTTTTTTGCTTGTCTGAACGTCGCCGGTAGTGATATCAAAAAAGTAACTATTCGTTACATGAATACTCGTTACCGTCCGAAATCCGAAGTAACGAGTACAGACGCAGATTTATATTCGTTACTTAAGTAACGAAATAAGCTCCCGAAAAGTAACTGAACTGTCAAAATGTTTCGTTACTGGAGTATTCATTCCACATTTAAAAAAGTACCTGTACCGAAAGCAACGATTAATTGCTTTTTTCGTAATATCACAGGAGTGAAACCTGCACGCCGAACCGCTATTCCAAAGCAAGATTTCGTCAACTGAGAAAATGATGGGTTTTTTTTTTGTTTCGTTTCTTTCAACACCAATAATGTCGTCGGGTAGAGTTGTGGTGCTCGGCTGGGGATCAGTGATACCAGATTGTAGTATTTTTTAATGTTTGGTGTTTTAGAAGGATTTTTTTTATCAATTTGAGAGATTTTTGTTGAAGAAAATTTCGATTTGATAAAGGCTATTTCCTTCACATTGCCGTTTGTGAGTGCTTAACGAAATTTTCTACTTAGAGGTTGCGGCATAGTTAAAAAATCGAACTTGGCATCATTGTGTTGATACACGTACCAGGCTAAGGAAATCAAGAGCAATTCACATGTGAGAGGCGATTTCTTCCATTTGAATTTATGATTTGCAAAACTGGCTTACCCAACCCTTGTGCATGTGAAATGACTGCATTTCAAATAAACGAGTACCTAGTAACGAATAAAATATAACGATAACTTTTCTTAAAGTAACGAATAATTCCTGGTACCGAAAAGTAACGAAAACGTCATTTAGATTGGTAGTCAGTTAAAACCACTAAAAAAAAGAGCATTTCTCAAAGCTTTGTCGCATCAACTTGTGACTGGACAACTGGCCCACAAGTGGATTGTCGATTCAGTTGCACAATCGGTTGAAAATGTTTTTACTCCACGAGGAACGTGAAAAATTCCCCACAATACCTCCCATAAGCTGAAAGTGTGAAACGTGCTTGCTTGAAACAGGATTTAGGAGGATGACGAATTATGAACGTTTAGCTTGTCATCAACCGATCTACTTAATCCAACTGAGTCAAACCTGCCTTTTCGCTGCAGATTTGCGAGCCTCAGTGTCCATTTCTGGCTACGGCTGCGGCGAGCAAAGATGAGCACACATCAGTAGAGACTGCCTGCCTTTCTTTTATTTCTATTACTTTTATGGAGCCTTATTTTGAAAACTTTTTTTAGAAAATTAGCAATTTTGATTATTTTAGTTTTAGGTTGATACTGTTTAATAAATTCGTTGTTCTATGTTCAATTTGGTATAATACCATTCCTTAGATCCTAGTTATGGGTACCCGAAAAGTATTTTGAATTTCAATTAACATGGTAGAAGGAGAGGGCTAAAATATGTAGGTGGCATCTCAGGCTGGGTGCATCCGATTTCGGTTTGACTAGAGATGTGCTCGATGGAGGATTAATAGTAGTGATGTGAAAAAAAGTAACTATTCGTTACACGAGTACTCGTTACCGATCGAAATTCGAAGTAACGAGTACCGACGCAGATTTTTATTCGTTATATAAGTAACGAAATGAACTCCCGAAGAGTTACTTTTTTTTTTTACAATGGTGCGAGATCGCAAACCGGACCTTGGCCTCCTGATATCCAGGCTCCTTAACATTTTTCATTACTTATTGTGGAAGGACTGTTAGCCCTTCACACTACCCTCTTTCCACGAATTTTTCATTTTCGTAGATTGAGGTGAGGTATATCCAATCAGGCAATGCGCTGGAATTATATATTGCGCTAACCGGGATTTGAACTCACGGCCTTCGCATTACAAGACCAACAAGCTACCCACTACACCCTAGCTACCTACCGAAAAGTAACTAAACTGTCAAAAAACGTTTCATTATTCGAGTATTCGTTCCCACATACGAAAAAAGTACCTGTACCGAAAGTAACGTTTAGTTGTTTTTTTCGTTACATTATAGGAGAAAAACCTACACTTGTGAATAATGTCATACTACCGTATAGGAGCAGACCCTCTTTTATTAGAGTTTGGACACCCGGTTCCAGCACAGAGCGAGAAATTTTCAAATCGAATATTTAAGGCGAAATATTTTACCTTATTTTCTACGATCGATTCTCTTCTACGTTAAAAGTATAAAATTAAAATCCTAACAATTACGTTTAAAGTATTTATTAGTGAAAAAGCAATCTTTTATTGCGACTTTTTGAATATCGACATATGACAGCTCGGTTAACGGCTTCGTATCCAAACTCGACATCAGCAGAAGAGGGCACTAGTGTTAGGGTTGTGGGATCTTTGATACTAGATTGTATAATTTTGATGTTTTGGGTGATAAAGGGATTTTTTTTTATCAATTTGACCGATGTTTGTTGAAAAAATTTCGATTTAATAAAAGTAATTTCCTTCACATTGTCGTTTTATCATTTATTTTGAAGAAAAATTGATTGGACAAAAGAAATTTGTGATATATTGAAAAGATTTACGTTAATGTTTAAAGAGATTTTCTACTTAGAAGAGGGATAATTAAAAAATCGAACTTGGCATCATTGTGTCGATACACTGATTGGGGATGATTGAGGTAGTAGAGGCAATTTCTTCGATTTCAATTTCTGTTTTCCAATTCTGACTTACCCCATCCCTGCAATGGCGATTTTTTTCAAATAAACGAGTACTTAGTAACGAATAAAATATAACGACTACTTTCCTTAAAGTAACGAATAGTTACTGGTACCGAAAAATAACAAAACTTGACATCACTAGTTAATAGTCGTTAAAAAAAAAACAAGTATTGAACCATACGTTTTTAAGTTGTAGCGTTTTCCACTGGCTGCACTAATTCGAGTTAATTTCAAACTTTTAAGTTTTTTTCTTTTCCGATGAGAATTTTCGGAGCCCAAAGTTTTACGAAATAAAATTCTGGCATTTTGCACGCTCTCAGTGGGTAATTTTAGAACTACAGTTGAAGTAAGATTAACCACAAAACTGTCACTTCAAACCAGATGTGATAAATCTCAAAAGCTGCGATTATGACAATAGTTGAGGATTTCGCAAAACAAAATTTACCAAGAATTGTATATTCCCTAGACCTGATATATATGTATAGCCGCGTAATAGTTCTTCTAGTTAATGCCTTTGAAAGAAAGGTCCCCAAGAGAATCCGTGGACCTGTGAAGGAAGACTGGATCTGGAGAACACGTTACAATAGAGAACTGTATGCCATCTTCGAAATTCCAGAAGTTTCAACCCTCATACAATTTAAGAAACTACAATGGGCTGGTCATGTGGAGCAGATGGATGACGGGAGAATTCCCGAACGCACAATAAAAGTGAAAATTAATGGACAATGACCGGTCGGAAAGCTACGGAAGCGCTGGGAGGATTCGATTGACGCACACACCGAATCACTGCTAAGATTTTCAAACTGGAGGCCGCGGTCACTGAATCGAGATGGATGGAGGCGCAGTATTCAGAAGGCCAAGGTCCGATTTGGGCTGTAGCGCCATCGTAAGTAAGTAATAGTTATTTGAAGAAAGATAACAAAAAGAAATGGGATTTGATATCATAATTCCAATCCTTTGCCATTGCTCCTAAAGAGCACTGTTTTTTACACCAGAAACGCAGCAGTGCGCTCTTCTCTCGTTCTGTACTAGAGTGCACTATAAAGGTACCAGAGTAAAGCGGTAGTAGCTTTTAAGATTTCATAACTAAGTTGTTATGAATTTCAAACGAATGAACTCACTTGTAAGTAAAAAATGTACACAGAAATGTACGAGTAGTTTGATAAAGGTATCAGCAGAGACCGAAACGTCACGAATAATAAAGAGTAACAGTGTAGAATCCGAAAATTTTTTCTTTCAATTCGAAATGCACTGTGAAAACATTCACCAAAACAATATGCACGAGTATGTCTGGAAGCATGAATTGTACAGTATACTGAGTGTAGCCTAGTGAGTAGCGTGTTAGTCTACAATGCAAAGGTCGTGAGTTCAAATCCCGATCGACTTCAAACTAGGAAAATAAAAAAATCCTAGATAGAGGATTGTGCGAAGGGCTAACAACACTTCCACAATAACAAATAAATATTAAGCAACCTGAAGCCCAGGAGGCCAAGCCCAATTTAGGCTGTAGTGCCAATGCAGATGTCTAGAGGCAAGTTACTTCGAGAAATGGATATAACAAGTTTTAAATCAGAACTTTGACTATTTGAATGTGTTTTCCTTGCATTTTGCAATGCAGCTGAAACTTAAGATTCTCCCACGCAGTCTACAAAATTCAAATTGTCAAAAATATAATTTAAGGGGCCGTATATACCAAAAAAAATGTTTTCGTTGAAGATGAAGTAATTTCGAATCGAAAACTTATGCGAATATCTTTTTTTCTACTTCTACAATGGCGCAATAGCCCAAATTGGACCTTGGCCTCCTGACATTCAGGTTCATTTTTAACATTTAACATTTTTTCCATTATTTATTGTGGAAGGATTGTTAGCCCGTCGTACAACCCTCTTCCTACGAATTTTTCATTTTCGTAGATTGAGGTGACCAAGGTATATCCAAGCAGGCACTGTGCCGTAATTATATATTGCGCCGGCCGGGATTTGAACTCACGACATTCGCATTACAAGACCAACACGCTACCCACTAGGCTACACCCCAACTTCAAAATAATTTTAGTAGTGATAAATTGGCTGAAAAAGAGCCATTGGATCAGATGGATAAAGCAGTAAAAAAAACCTTTTCCAGAATGTAATGTTATAGATCTGGCAATGATCTCTCTCAAATCTACCAGAACTATTTAGAATATTCTTCCAACATGTAGAGGGCTTCTAGTAATTTCTCAAAGACACAGACAATGACACCCGACGCCATCTAGTAACTTCCAGAATAGTCCAGACGCAACAGAAAAACATACACCAGAGAAGGTTCGAGACTCGGATAAATCCATTATAAATAGCCAGAGCTCACGACAAGTTATCCAGTTACTGAGTGAAAGTTTCATGGAAAACACCTATCGGTGTAAATAAGCGAAAGTGATAGATTGACAGTGTTCCTGAGTTGTACGAATTAAGTTTTAGTGAAGTGATCGGGAAATTGTGTATAAAGTGCGATTAAATAAAATTATTCATTATTTTTAAACGAATTGTGTTTTCCTTTGGAATCTGGCGAACCCCTAGCTCGCAACAATTGGTGTCAGAAGAGTGGGATTCCAAGGATAAATTCGGGTTAAAAAAAAAAAAAAAAAAAAAAAAAAAATCGCGAGTGAAATTAAAAATTCTCGGAACGGATAATTTTGTGAGAGCGAAAAAGTGAAATTCTCGAACGGACAGTGAGAATTTTCTGAAATCGAATATTCTCGAGTGCTCTAGTGAACAGTGACTTTAATTAGCGAAGTAAAATCGCGGAACTAAAATTCTCGAACGGACAGTGAGAATTTTGTGAAATCGAATATTCTCGGGTAATTTAGTGAGCAGTGACGTAAATTACCGAAGTAAAATCGCGGAACTAAAATTCTCGAACGGACAGTGAGAATTTTGTGAAAACGAATATTCTCGAGTGAGCAGTGACTTTAATTAGTGACGTAAATTTAAGTGAATTCGATTGCGGAAAATAATCCGTAGTGAAAATGCCGCGTTATTTAAAGGACTTAAAAGTAACGGAGCTGAAGGAAGAGCTCAGTAGACGCAAGTTATCTACGACAGGGAGCAAGTCTGAACTTGTCAGCAGTATGATCGAGACACTCCAGGCTGAGGGCGAGGATGCAGATAGTTTTGAGTTCCAAAGCGAAGAAACTCGTGAAGAGGAGTGCTCCGGTACATCGGATGCCTTAACACAGTTAATGCAACAAATGATGAACAAATTGGAGCAACAATCAGTCGACATTAAACAACAATCAGCTGTGACAACGGACATGAATCGGAAATTAGAACAACAATCGGTGGACATTAAACAACAATCTGCGGACATTAAACAACAATCAGCGGACATTAATCAGAAACTAGAGAAATTAGACCAGACTTCAAAGGACCTTAACCAAAAATTGGAGCTGCAAAATGATAAAATAGACACCATGGGTAAGGCCATAGAAGAAAACGTTGAAAAGAAACTTCGAATCTTCGAAGAACAAATTACGGAAAAGACATCCGGAATTGCAGAAGAAGTCGAACGCCTAAAAAGAGACTTCGATAATGTGAAGGCGACTGGCGCCATCAAGACAGAACATGTTGCGCACAAGGGTCTCAAGGCTCCAATCTTCGATGGACAAACACCGTGGGCTATTTATAAGACCCAATTTGAGGCCGCCGCAAGAAACAACCATTGGAATGATCTGGAACGGGGAACAGCTCTTATATTGGCGCTAAGAGGTCCACCAGCAGAAGTTCTTCAAACGATTCCGCAGGAGCAACAACAAGATTTTTCAACGTTAGTCCAGACATTAGATCTTCATTATGGCAGTGACCACATGCGAGAGATCTACAAAACGCAACTGTACAACCGAACTCAAAAGAATGGTGAAACACTTCAAGAGCTGGCACGCGATATTGAACGACTCACACTATTATCGCTGCCTAATGCGCAAACAGAGCAACGAAACGATACAGCTGTTTTCGCATTTAACAATGCTGTACAGGACAGAGAGCTGCAACAGGCGTTAAAACTGGCAGGTAAGAAAACGATTGGCGAAGCCTTAGTATATGGGCTGACGTTCGAAGCTGCCAAGCAAAGCTCGCGGAGTAACTATCGAGTTCGAGAAATAGTAGAAGAATGTGTGTGCCAGAAAGCCGAGTACACCAAGCGGAGCGAAGGATCTGGTGCTCCTCGATGCTGGAATTGTGGACAGCCAGGACACTTACGACGCGACTGCCGCAAACCCAGAAAAGCGATCAACTACTGTTCCGGCTGTGCTGCTAAACAAAGAGGAGGAAGGGGCGAACCGTCACGAGAGCACGCTTCGCCTAATGACAGTCCGGGAAACGAGTAAAGGCCAACTTCATGGGGCAGAAGTTGGCTGGTAGAGTCGACGCCCCCGGAACCATCATCGCAGTTTCTCGACTACATCGTTGTGAAAACGACTTATGTATGAGTGGTCGAGTCGGCAAATTAAACTGCATCATAACAGTCGACACAGGCGCAACACGGTCAGTGTTAAGATCTGACCTCGTAGATCGTACTTGGCTTCACAACACCAAGAAGTACGCACTTCGCACTGCTACAGGAGAAACTACAACGGTCCATGGAGAAATAGCTCGTGACATACAACTTGGGGATTTGACCTTCTCGCATGTATTCGTGGTAGCTGACATTACCGATGAGTGTATCCTTGGAATGGATTTTCTGAAACCACACGGTATCCAGCTGGACCTAGGACAACGAATAATGAAGTGGCGGAATATTGAAATCCCGATGGAAATAACATCCTCCAACACAACAAAGCTGCGAGTTGTATTATGCGAAGATGCGGACATACCAAAGTCATCTGAGAATGTTATTTGGGCAGAGCTCGATGGTGATCCCGGGAACCACCGATTCTACCTCATAGAACCGGAAACGACACCTGCATTACGAAGTCTAATACTAGGAAAAACGCTCGTAAAAAGGAATGAGAAGATGATGGTACCAATAAGAGTCCTGAACGTTGCGGACAGCACTACCAGCGTAAAGAAAGGAGATGTAATTGGCAGCTGTGAACCAATATCGGCGGTGACGAGTATCGACAAGGCAGAACCACATGACGTACCCTCTAAAAATAAGCCAAGAAGGAAGGACAATGTAACATCAACACTTCTTCAGTCAAGCAACCTTAGAGGAGAACAACACAAGCAAGCAGTAGATCTAATCGAAGGATTTAGCGACGTCTTTTCCACCGGTGATGACGACTATGGCAAAACAAACTTAGTGAAACATCGTATAGATACCGGAAGTGCTACACCGATACGTCAACCTCCAAGAAGAGTACCATTAGCGAAACAAGGAGAAGTCAATTCAATGGTCAAAACTATGGAGCATCAGGGAATCATCGAAGAATCAAAGAGCCCGTGGATATCGCCAGTAGTGCTGGTAAAGAAGAAGGACGGCAGTACCCGTTTTTGTGTGGACTACAGGCGACTAAATGATGTTACGAAAAAGGATAGCTATCCACTACCTAGAATCGACGACATCATGGACACCCTGACCGATGCTAAATGGTTCTCAACGTTGGACCTGAAGAGTGGTTACTGGCAAGTGGAGATAGATGAAAAAGATAGAGAGAAGACAGCATTCTCTGTCGGCAGTGGACTGTGGCAGTTCATCGTAATGCCATTTGGCCTGTGCAATGCTCCAGCTACGTTCGAAAGACTGATGGAATTCGTTTTGCGTGGTCTGAGTTGGAAAACTTGTCTCGTTTACCTAGATGATGTGATCGTTATCGGAAAAACATTCAATGAACACCTAAAAAATCTGCAGGAAGTCTTCCAGCGACTGCGAGCGGCAAAATTAAAGCTGAGTCCGAAAAAGTGCACTTTGTTTAGTGCAGAAGTCAAGTACTTGGGTCACATCGTTTCAGCTGATGGTGTAAAGACAGATCCGGAGAAGATACTGGCGGTGAAAAATTGGCCTACTCCGAGTGATAAACACCAGTTGCGCAGCTTCCTAGGCTTAGCGACATATTACCGACGATTTGTAAAAGACTTTGCCAACACGGCGAAATATCTGCATCAGTTAACAGAAAAAGGGAAGCCATTTACATGGAGTCAACAGTGCCAGGAAGCATTCGAGAGGATAAAAGACCAACTCTGCGACTCCCCAGTTCTGGCGTATCCAAAACCAGGTCATGGTTTCATCATAGACACTGACGCCAGCAATGTCGGTATCGGAGCAGTACTATCACAAGAGATCGATGGGCAGGAGAGAGTGCTATCTTACTACAGCCGAGTACTCTCAAAATCAGAAAGGAACTATTGCGTAACTCGCCGAGAGCTACTAGCCATAGTAGAAGCAACAAAACATTTTCACAAATACCTCTATGGTCAAAAGTTCCTTCTTCGAACGGATCACGCATCGCTTAAATGGCTACTTCAGTTTAAGAACCCCGAAGGCCAAGTAGCCAGATGGATCGAAAGGCTCGAATCCTACGATTTCGAGATTGTTCATCGAAGAGGAAGAATCCACGGTAATGCCGACGCGCTTTCACGTCGTCCTTGTCCACCGAACTGCAAGCATTGTCACCGTGTAGAAGGAAAAGAAGCCGGAGAAACCATTCAGAGGATAACGACCGAACCAGAGACTGGATGGAATCAGCAAGAACTGGAAGATGCCCAACGTAAAGATCCAGATATTTCACCGATCATGGCATGGAAGGACGAAATGAAACGGCCTGAGTGGAAAGACATCTCACAATTCAGCGAAACCCTGAAGTGTTATTGGGCACAATGGAACTCCCTTCACCTAGACGGCGGATTATTAAAACGGAAATGGGAAAACGCTGACGGAAAGTCGTATCACATGCAAACCATCGTCCCGCATTGTAAAGTCGAGGAGGTTTTGAAGGAATATCATGGAGGTACCTCCGGTGGGCATTTGGGTGTAAATAGAACCTTGGCAAAGATACGAGAAAGGTTCTATTGGATCCATCTCCGAGATGATGTCGAGAATTGGTGCCGTAAATGTACTACGTGTGCATCAAGTCAGGGCCCACACCGCAGATCCAGGGGAGAAATGCAACAATACAACGTGGGAGTCCCATTTGAGAGAATTGCTGTGGATATTGCTGGACCATTTCCGGAATCAGAAAATGGTAATCGCTACATTCTAGTGGTCATTGATTATTTCAGCAAGTGGCCTGAAGCCTACGCAATTCCAAACCAAGAAGCAGTAACCGTCGCAGAACAAATTGTTACCAACTGGGTGAGCAGATTTGGAGCTCCACGTGAACTACACTCCGATCAAGGGCGCAATTTTGAATCTCAAATATTCAAACACGTGTGCCAAATGCTGGGAATAAACAAAACCAGGACAACTCCATTACATCCACAGTCCGATGGAATGGTGGAACGCTTCAATAGGACATTGAACTCAAACCTATCCAAACTCGTCAGCGAGAGGCAACAGGACTGGGATCAGCACATCCCTCTATTTTTAATGGCCTACAGAACATCGGTGCATTCAACAACAGGAGAAACCCCGTCCCGAGTCATTTTCGGAAGGAATATTCGAGTCCCTGCGGAATTAATGTTTGGAGTGCCACCAGACCAACCAACGAATGCCAAAGATTACGTCTCGGATCTTCGATGTCGACTAAACACAATTTATAAACTGGTCAGAGATAAAATTGATTTGGCGACCGACCGCATGAAGACGAGGTATGATCAACGGGCGAATTCATCAGGATTCCAAGAGGGTGATTTAGTTTGGCTATACAATCCCAGACGACAGAAGGGCAGATCGCCGAAACTACAGCGCAACTGGGAAGGCCCTTACCAGATCATCAACCGGTTAAACGATGTCGTCTATCGGATTCAATTACATCAAAAACCCCGTACAAAAATGAAAGTGGTACATCTCGACCGACTAACAAAGTACCACGGTGCCATTGCGGAAGTGAACGACTCTGTTCGGGACGAACAGGGACTAAGGAGAGGGTAATGTTATAGATCTGGCAATGATCTCTCTCAAATCTACCAGAACTATTTAGAATATTCTTCCAACATGTAGAGGGCTTCTAGTAATTTCTCAAAGACACAGACAATGACACCCGACGCCATCTAGTAACTTCCAGAATAGTCCAGACGCAACAGAAAAACATACACCAGAGAAGGTTCGAGACTCGGATAAATCCATTATAAATAGCCAGAGCTCACGACAAGTTATCCAGTTACTGAGTGAAAGTTTCATGGAAAACACCTATCGGTGTAAATAAGCGAAAGTGATAGATTGACAGTGTTCCTGAGTTGTACGAATTAAGTTTTAGTGAAGTGATCGGGAAATTGTGTATAAAGTGCGATTAAATAAAATTATTCATTATTTTTAAACGAATTGTGTTTTCCTTTGGAATCTGGCGAACCCCTAGCTCGCAACAGTAACATTCTTATTGAAAACTTTGAAATATAGAAAACTTTCTAACCAATTCTCTCCGTGGAAAGGTTTATTTTATGGGACAAGAATCAATACTTCCTTACAAAATTTATACACTGCGGAGCATAACTATAAACGCAGTCAAAATATGCTCATTTTTGTAATTTATTTAGTGGAATACTGTTATTTTTTAATTGATTAAGAGAGATTAGAGAGAAAGAGTAGCAAACAAAAACAATTAATAATAAATGATCGCTGTAATTACCGTTAGTTTAATTTTGCTGAAATTTAGCCGGAGCATAGCTATAAATGTGTCCCCGCAAGGGGGTAGTTGTAGGATGAGGTTTTACCAATTCCTGCAACTATCTTTAGAGGCTAGCGACTCCACGGACCTGAGCTATCTATCCCCCTGTGGGATGGGGCTGTGGAATTCACCCACAGCCAGTCCTGTTGCCCTAAAAATGGCAACTGGACACTCACTGGATCATGGGCTTATCACCCGTGATCTTAAGACCTAACTGATACGAGAAACGGATACAGCGCCTCGGATACGGGCTGATTAACAAGTCCTGGCAACAGCTTAAGGCCGATGCTCAGGATCGCGCCTTGTGGAAGAGAGTTGTTTCTGTCCTTGTCGAACAGTCTGTCAGCTCCGAATCCTATCGATCACAGGGAACTAAGTGCTGGTCCAAAAAGCTACGGCGATTCCAGTAACTGCTTTTGGAGCGTGGCAACTCCATGAACCCGAGCTGTTCGATCGGTATCAAGTTGCGTGTGAACTAGACTGAAGTGAAGCTTGCTTCACGAAGGTCCTCACCAAGGACTTGAAACTTGGTACTACGGGAGGATGTATTGGCAACCCTGTACCAAGTTGTATCGATCGGGTCTCAAAGAGTAAATGAATAAATGAATGAACGAATATAAGATCCAAACATCAAGAAATAGCTGATAATAGTAGTTGAATGAAGAAGGCGAAAAGTAGGTGTCCGGTATATCCGGCACGGTCCAGTAACTACTGAATGATATGAAAATTGAAGCATAATAAAGAAAAATATAAGATGTTAACGTTGAAAGTTGTTAGTTGAATGTAGTATGATGTCTTAGTGGATTTTAATAGCAGACTTAAGCTAGGTGAAGACGAGAGTAGCCCTGCTAAGTATTGTGAAAAATGAAGCAAGAAGCACGTTGATTATGGGCGAATGTTCTTACGGGTGATTGTAGTAGCGGACTGAGTAAGGCGAGAAGTCATAGGTGGACTACGTAACCGACCAAAAAAAGCGAAAATTGATCCTTAAATGCGGATATTAGGCTGGCTGTAGGTGTGTGAAGGGCAGGAGCTCGGTATAGCCGGGACGGCCATCGTAGCAACCTTTACGAAAGCTAATTGAAGCTATAACTAAGCTGAACTGATATTGTATTTTGGTAGTACATAGTATATTGCGTAAGAAAGTAGCAATCTCGTATTCGAGGTGGCACTTCGGATCCAAGCCCCTTGGTGTCATAGTAAAACGCAGGAGAGCAAAATCTACGCAGCACAGACGATATGATCGAACATCGATTGATCATATGTAGAGCATGAATGATTTGAGACTTGATCGATGCGACGGGGTATGGGCAAACCAGTGCAAACATGGATGAGGTCCCTTCGGGGTACACGTAGTGGCTGTGGTTTACCACCTACATCGCGGGTAGAGCATCTCCTATACTACTGTACTTGTACAGTATACAGGTTCTTGGAATTCCTCGGCAAACCTTATGCTCGGCATGGAGTTGCGTTTTCAACCGGATCCCATGATCCAAAGATTGGGAAAGGCTTTAGATAGGCCTTGCTCTTACCAGTATGATTGTAGAACACACGAAGAAGCATAGACTGGTATCATCTGCCGAGATACGCTGGTCAAAAACTAGCGTTAAGCTTGGAGGATCCAGGCGTTAATGATTGTCGTCACAAAAACAATCCGTGACTGCTAAAGACAGCCGTGAACTCGTGGCTTTCGGTCGGTACGTTCACGTTAAGCGTTCAAGGTATGGTCCTATATCCTATGTCCCTATAGGGAGTCTTAACAGGAATTTGATAGATTGATAGTAGATTGTAGTTTATGCTGTCAACTGTTGATAACAAGTCAAATTTATTCAAAAATTAATAAAATCGTTGTTGTTTATTATTAAAATGCCGCGCGGAACTGTGCTAACAAATTTGGAAATAGGCCCAATTCTTGCAGTGTTTTTAAGAAGGCTTAAGCAAGCGTGGTGCAATTGCTTAAAAGTTCAATCGGTCTGACTCTGCCATTCGAAATGTGCTACAAAATCCTGAAAATTATGAAAACGCAGAACAGAAGACCCAAAAGTCAAGCTGTCAGACTGAAATAAGCATCGGATAATTCAAAATTCAAGCAACTCCATGAAGACCGTTGTCCAAATCACTAAGTATTGTGGAGTAGATGTCCCAAAATGGACAGAAGCCCATTTGTCGCCAAAAGCTGAAATTGGCACCACGTATTTTAGCACGTCATAAGCCTGCAAGGCTGAAATTCGCCCGAATAAACATGCAAACCAACTTCTTTGAGGTAAAATGCTGAACACTAACTTTTTATGGACATTTTAACTGTTATTTCTTCCTCAAAATCATTTTTTCTGACGAGAATAGGTGGAACTAGGATGGCCCAGATAGTTTCAATGAGTATTGGCGTGGTTTGCGAAAGGATTCCCGCAATTTCGGTGGAAGCAGTTTAATGGTTTGGGGAGCTTTTTGTGCAGATGAAATGAAACTGGCGTCCATCGAAATACATGAATTCGTTGCCGTTTATGAGAACCAGAGTCGCTGAGTATTGAGATTTTCAACAGAACAACGCCAGAATACATCTGAGCCATGTCACTTATTCCTGGTTGCAGGACCATAGTATTCAAGTGATGTCAGATCCGCTTGCTCACCAGACCTTAATCCAATAGAAAACTGGTGGGGAAATCGGTCTACTACAATTGCGCTACAGCCCAAATCGGGCCTGGGCCTCCTGACTTTCAGGTTCCTTAATATTTTTTCCATTATTTATTGTGGAAGGGTTGTTAGACCACAACCCTATCTACGAATTTTTCATTTTCGTAGATTGAGGTGACCAAGCAGACAGTGTGCTGGAATTATGCGTCGACCGGGATTTGAATTCACGACTTTCGCATTCTAGACTAACACGCTACCTACTAGGCTACACCCTGGAAAATCCTAGCAAGAGAATTTAATATAGAAAACAATCTCTCTCTCTCTTATCTCACAAAAAAAATTAAAAAATAGCGGTATTTCACTAAATAAATTGCAAAATTTAGCATATTTTGACTGCGTTTATGCTCCGTAGTGTAAAAAATGTTTCTTTATAAAATTTGCCTTTTTATATTTTTTAATAACTCCCTGCAAGAAAGTGTTTATAGCTTCAAAACTAATCAACCAATCACATTGCCATTAACTAGTTCCCTAACCAAAGTTTTGATTTAAGGATATTCGAAAGAAAATGTTTAAGTTTCCAGCGGTTTCGGCGAAATAGTTTATTTACAAAACACTAAATTTTCACTTAAATATGCAATTTCGTGTCTATGCCCCGTTAACTAAAATTCATAAAACAAAGAATGGAAAAAAGACAATTTTCGGGACAGACAGTAAATTTCACAACTAGAAACAATTTTTAAATCAAAAATGGCTTCAACCCAAGGATTCTTTTCCTCTCTTCACGCCTATCATCCCCCAAACATCCAAAACAGACGAACCACCTCCTCAATCTAATTCTAACATCGAAATTCGAAAACATCATAGAAAATCTGCGCTCCTTACTTAATCCCTCTCATCAACGAAACATACCGACGGCCGCTTGTAACATCAAAAAGACACTTAAACTACAATCAAACATTGCATTTCACCATAATTAAATGAGCGCACTTACCCTAGGCTGAGCCATCAATGCTCTGGGAGCGATTTCCAGCCCGATTTGTGCCACTTTTAATGGAACAAAAACCAACGAAACAACTCGAAAATGATTTATAAAAAAAAAAAAAACAGGTGGATTTTTTTTTTTATATAATACTTATATAAAAAAATAATTGCTAAACAATTTTTTTAACAATATAATTTTCAATTTTTTGACACTAAACAAAACTTATTTTCATTTAACTTTTTATTTTTTCCCGAAAACTCTTTTTATCCTTGTTTAAAACTTTTTTTTTTTTGTGCCACTTTAACACTACTTTATTGATTTTTTTTTTTTTTTTTGATATATAAATTGATTTTGTTTCACTTAAGAACGGTAACACTTTTTTTTTTTTGACGTATACAGGATGTAAGAATTTATTGTGTTGTTTTGTTGGTATACTGCAGAGAGATTCCTTGTATTTTATGTGATTGTCATTTAAAATGATGACCGATCATATTTTGTCCAAAAAAAAAATGAATGAACCGCGTTTATTTATCACGACCGCCGTTACCGCGAAATTCAAAAAAACCCGCGCGCGCGAAACACCGTTACCGAGAAATGGACAAAATCGAATGTTGTTGGGGAATATTTTGATGTTGTTGTTGTTTTTCTTTTTTGTTTTTTGTTAATAATTTATATTTTTTTAATATTCAGCCGGCTTATGTTTAGCCCGAAAATAATTATAGCTGCAGCTGATAAATGTCGTTGGATTATAGTGCACACAATTTGGCGCGCTAATTTCAAAGTGAGACGGCAATGAAAATGACCGTAACATGTTCCATCATTTTTGCGTCACTTTGTATTCTCCTTTGTGTCCTTCTAATATGTTTGCAACGTTGTTGTTAATAATAATAAAGTGGTTGGTAGAAAAAAAAGGAAACAAATTCGTTTTCGGAAAGAAAACAACAAAAACAAAAATAACGAAAAGTTTGAATTGTTGAAAACGATAGTGTTGATGTTGATGATGAGAAGTGGTGGTGTTGGTGGGCGGTAAATCAGTTGGGATGATACCGCCGAAACGTCCTTAGATGACGGTGATTAATGATCAACTGAACCGTTGAACAGCTGATGCGTGGTGGAAGCAACAGTCACACGGGATGATACACCACTAGGATCGACATTATTGCTCGTCCGTTGTTTTGCTTCTCTTTCTCGAGACTCGATAATATCGATTTGCCGTTGGGGGTCTACTTCAAACGGATCAGGTGGTGCATTTCGCGTCGAAATCAACGCCACTATGCAATCGGTAACATTTTTTTTTTTTTTTAATGTTAAATTCAATTAATTCAAACTTTTTTTTTTAATATTCCGTATACTTTCTTTTATTTGTGTTTGTTTCGACCGCGATATTTTATTAAATATTTTTTGTTATTTTTATTACTTCTACCGATTGTATACACTTGTTTTAAATTAAATTTGTTAAAAATCACACACGATTTATTATTTGATTTTTTTTTTTAATTATTTATTTATAATTTCATTTAAAAAAATTTTTTTTTTTTTAT
Source organism: Chorisops tibialis (assembly GCA_963669355.1). Lineage (NCBI taxonomy): Eukaryota > Metazoa > Arthropoda > Insecta > Diptera > Stratiomyidae > Chorisops > Chorisops tibialis. The sequence continues at coordinate 170,031,062 of OY770264.1, read as the reverse complement.
TAATTTTTATTATCATTATTTTGACAGAAGGATGCAAAATATAAATGTGATTCCGTAATGCGGGCAAAAACCGAAAAAAGAAAAATAATAAAACCTCCTTTTTTAATGGGCGCTCGTGTATAATAAAAAATTGTTCTACACGTCGTACGCGTTTCGAAGGCAAATACACACTGGCATGTCAATCAATGCGAACACTAAACTTGGCGGGGGTAAAATTCTGAATTGTGTGATGTTCACAATCGGACGATAAAAACGGGCGCGCACACACTACGGTAGCAAAACTCGTCACTTTGCCCAACAACGCACACATATGGCCGTTATTTTGCTGTTTGCGCTGGGCTTGTTGCTGGTGCTCATATGCACAACACACACAGCACTCATACACGAACTCGAACGAGATAAAAGCGCCGTCAAACATTTAAGTTGAGAATCGGCCAAGAAGGAATGACTGATTCGATAGTACGCCTCTCCGTCAAAAGTGAACGTGTCACACGTCCGGCCCCCGGCATCCATAAGCCGGCTCGCACACTTAACGGCGCCCGGCGCGGCCCGCCCGTAATGCTTGTCGTACGTCAGCGAAACCAAACCCATTCATTACTGTGTGCGTGTGTGTGGCGGTGACATTGCGCATTTCGGGAACGCCTCCGAGGGTGCCGAACGGGGTGCATCAGAGTGGGACAACTGTTGTGCCGCTGTCATTTGGATAACTGCAGTTTTGAATCATTCGGGACTTGAAATATCCTTGATTTGCAGTAATGCTAAGTGCCAGGCCGCAAATATGTATCACTGGGAGATTGCTCGTCCTTTAGCACGAGGCCGTTGCAAGGAGCATGGACGGGAGCGAGACAACCGTAGCCGCCATTAAATTCATGGTGGGACACATCAAAATCCCATTGCCAACGCGAATTTCACTCATAGAAAAATGATTTACGGTTCGATTTGTAGGTGTAAAAAGGTGGTAACCGCCGCACATTCGTTGTTTGTGTTTGTTTTTGTTATTTTACGATTTGTTTTACTTCTTCTTCTTCTTGGAGCCCGCTAGCGCACTGATCCTTCCCGGCTGCCAAGCCAGCAGCCTGACGGAGCCTTTCGCGTACGCCGGGCCCAACTTGCACACCAGTAGAGCCTGGCACTCATCATTGTCATGTGCCTCTCGAGTGTGTTAGCTCTGATGAGCAAGAGGAAGACTGATTGGGAATTTTCTTACCTTGTTCGCCATGCTGTCGGAACGGGACAGGAGACGTACCTCTGTCTCGTACGCGCGCGTCTTGCGTCAATTTTCTGCTGTCTCGGCTGACATGCAAGAGTGAAGTGAAGTTCGTCCGAATCCTGGACGGCTCGGCAGGACATCGCAAGTCGCACAGCAGAAGAAACCCAAAGAGATCACCGATTCGAGTGCATGTGTGTGTGTGTGTGTGTATCGTGCTGTGTTTTTGCTTTAGGAACTGTGCGGGGGGTGGTGTATGGCGCGCGTGAGAGTGTGAGAGCGGGGGTTGGTCTGACATGGCTCGGCGGATTCTCTGATGCAAAGATTTTCGTGCCGCTGATGCGACGACCCGCCGGTAAAATGAGACAGCGTCAAACCGCAAATGCCATCAATCATAGTGCAAACGAAAGGGAGAGTGCGATTAATGTCGCTTTGATTCGTTGCTTGGGCTGTGCAGTAGCGAACGATGTTGGGGGGCGGGGTGGACACACAACACAAGTCGTCCTTGTGCAATGCTGTCATTTTGCGGGAGTAAAGCGTGTTACCCGATGGGATCGTGAGTTTTGTTTTGTTTGCCCTTTCGGCGTTGCACTTAGAATTGCATAATTTTTCGAGTTGGATTTTTAAGGGCCCCGTGTCTAGGAAGGACCGATGAGGAGTTGACACCCTCTCTCTGTCAGTCTAACGCCCTTCCGCGTGATGGAGTCCTCATAATCAGACTGGTTTTTTCCATAGATTTTTCGTTTGAGATCTTTGTTCGGTTTTTGAGAGGTTTTCATCCGTGCGGAAGTCAAACGGCCGGAAATACACACATGGGTGTATAGACAAACATTTTTTTTTGGAACTTTTGGTGAGCGATGGGCCCGGCGCTATTGCGAGGCTGGCTCGAAGCTATCTCTCGACGGATACGAACGAACCGATGCCTAGGAATCGTCCTGGCTGAGCGTTGAATGGCTTAATGACTGACAACTGAAAATTGATGGATAGAATCAAGGATTTGAATTTTTTGCGGTTCCGGGCGATGATGACTAGTAGAGGGGTGTTTGGGTTTTTGTTTATGTCATCGATTTTTTATTATTATTGAGATTCGAGTAAGATTTAAGCTTTGGGTAGATTTGATGCAATTAAAGAGGATATGCCCGGACAAATTGGAGTAATTTTGGTGCAATCAGGCCAGGATTTTTAAGTTTATTTATTTATTTGGGGTCTTGAACAAAAAGATTATAATTTAAATTAATCAAAAGCGGAAAATAAAAGAATAGCAAAGAGGAAAATTCAAACATTGAAGATGATAGATTTAACTCTATTCTTAAATAATGGAAAAGAAGAAGCTAAAGAACCAAGTTGGAGTCGGTCATGGTTCCTTTACGTTCTTAGCATCGGAGAGTGATGGTATATGTACATCGAGAGAGGATTGAAGATGTCTGAATTCCTTGTTGAGACTATTCCTGGTCTACAGTTCAGGTCGTCACAGAGGTGAGTATTGAGCAGGTAGTTGCACAGCTTGAAGAGGAAGCAAGCATCGAGGAAGGTCCGCCTTAAATGCAGTGGCTGTAGGTGAAGTACTTCAAGTCTGCCATTGTAGTCGATATGAGGCTTCCTTAATCTGTAGAAAAGGGTTCGAGTGAATCTACGCTGAACAGATTCGATGGTCCGAACATGGCAAGAATGGACGAGTGTGGAAAATAGGAGAGCAGCTGTTCCTGGACGGTTAAAATGGACTGTCGTGCGGAAGACGAAGCCAGCAAGTCTGAATGCCTTATTAGTAATCTCGAAGAAATGATTGACGAATTTAAGTTTGCGATCAAAGACCACTTCTAGATTCTTTATTGTGGTTACTGCTGTAAGGATGGATCCATTTAGAGAACAGAGGAGGTAGTCTTATACGAAGTACTCCACAGTAAAACACTTTTCTATGTTCAAAAAGATATCGATGTTTGAACACCAACGAGAGACAGCAGAAAAATCAGTCTGGAGAATCCTACCATCAGAAACGGAGGAAATTTCCCGGAACAGTTTGAGGTCATCAGCGAATAAGAGACAGTTCGAAGATACAAATTTTGGCAAATCATTTATGAAGAGAGTAAATAATAGAGGACCAAGGATCGATCCCTGCGGGATACCATTGTTAGCAAGAAACTCAGTAGAGGAGTATCCGTTGAACGTAATTCGGAGACGACGGTCCGTAAGGTACGAAATGATCCAGTTCAGGAGAGAGCCAGAGACATCGTACCTTTCAAGCTTTGAGATTAGAATTTTACAATTAACAGTGTCGAAGGCTTTTGAAAAATCGGTATACATATATGACTTGGACAGTATTGTGACGATCTAAAGATTGAGCAACGAAATTAGTGAATTCACATAAATTAGTAAAAATAGATCTTGTTACGATTTTTCCCCGGTTGGGAAAAACGCGTGAAATTACCGAACCCCTAACTACTAAGGGCTGTCCGAGCGTAGGCTTAGGTTTAGGTTATAGGAGGGTGTTTGCACGGAACCACAAGCACTGAGGCCATCTAGTTGGGCCCATTGTACTCCCCCTATTGTTATAAGTTGGAAGTCACTCCTCTTGCTCTAACCACTTGGTTCGGTTTGCGGACCTTAATAGGCTCGAATATTGGAAGCCTCTGAGGTCGCCTAGTTCTGAGAAGAATCTAGAGCCTAAACAAAGGAGACGACTGTTGGAGATTTGCGGACAGTGACAAAGATAATGTTCGATAGATTCTTCGTCTTCCTCGCAACCTCTGCACAAGCTGTCGCTTGCGATCCGCATCCTAAATGCGTGCAGCCTTAGCAAGGAATGGTCAGGCCGACAATAGTTCGGATAATATAGCGACTACGTTGTAACAGCTGAGCTGTAATATTTTTGTTCGGTTCTTCCCAAAAGGATTTGGCCGTTTTACAGCTTTCCAGCTGCCGCCACCCCGCCAAGAAAGAATCCAAAATAGTCTGTTTGAAGATAGTCTTCAGCACTGTTGGTGCTACATCGACTGACTTCCTAGTGGGATTGATATTAGCAGATCCTTGCCGTGCAAGCGTATCTGCCGCCTCGTCACCTAGCAGGCCACTATGAGCCGGTATCCAAATTAGAAAAACTTCCGTTATGGCCGCTAGGCGATTTAAATTGTGTCTACAGATGGACACTAGTTTGGATGTAGTCCTGTAGGATTGGAGTGGCTGAAGCGCAGCCCAGCTGTCTGAGAAAATGTAACAATTTCCGAGACTGTTCTGCTTATCAAGAATAATTTTTGCACACTCGTTAGTGGCTAATACTTCTGCTTAGAACACTGTCGCGTGTTCTGGAAGATGAAATGAAGTTTGGATGTCGAGGTCGTGGGAATAAATCCCTGCACCTGTCCCCTGGCTAGCTTTAGATCCGTCCGTACAGAGATGAGAACCTATACAGGTGCTGAGTATTGTATTTGTTGCCCATTCATTTCGTTCAGGAAACTTAATGTGAAACTTCCGTTTCTCAACCTGCGGTTGGTTCATGCAATCATACTCGCGGTCTAAAAGGGAGTTTGCGTTTCTAATGACGTTTAGAATTTTTCCATAACCAATTTGTGGCGCTGACCACGATTTAGTGGTTTTTAATCTAATGGCTGCCAGGCCCGCTGCTTGTTTATAAAAAGATCAAGTGGGGGTAGTGAGAGAATCACCTCCAGAGCTGCAGTCGGTGTGGTTCTAAGGGCACTTGTTATGCACAGACATGCCATCCGTTGGATCAGCTGTAAGGGTGCCAGGTTGGTTTTTATGGCTTTGCAAGGCCTCAAGTATGGCGTTAATGTTGACGTGGTTGAACGCGCCTTCCACGTCTAGGAAGGCACCGAGTGCAACCTCTTTTTGATGGAAAGCTTTCTCTACGGCGGCTACATGCAAGGCGGTGTCAGTGGATCTACCTTTCAGATAGGCCTGTTGGTAAGGGCATCTAACTGAGAGGTTCAGATTTGCCCGCAGGTAGCTGTCCACCAGTCTTTCTAGGCCTTTAAAAAGGAACGAAGTCAGGCTGATGGGTCGAAAAGCCTTCGGGATGTTGTGAGAGGTTCTACCTGGTTTATGTATGAAAACTACCTTAACCTCTTGCCATAACTTCGGTATGTAACAAAGACTGATGCATGATTTATATATGTCTACCAGGTGCTGAATTATTGTTTCATCCGCATTCTGGATCATTGCGGGATAGACTTCGTCCAGCCCTGGTGACTTGTAAGGTTTGAAGGAACTGAACGCAATTCCTATGTTTCCTGGTGTCACGACTGTATCTACTAGTTCTGAGTTAGCTAGACTGCGATCGGCACATGAACTTTGTGGTGGGGGCTCAAAGCAACCAGGGAAATGCGTTTGCATTAAAAGTTCAAGTGACTCGCCGCTAGACCCCTTCCATGAACCATTGCCTTTATCCAGTAATTCAGGCATGTATGGGTTTTTGGATAGGGTCCTCTTTATCATAGCAGTTTCGTTGACGTTATCGATTTCTTCGCAGAATCTCTTCCATGAAATTCGTTTGACGGCTCTTAGCTGGTTTCTATACAGTGTAAGTGCTGCTTTGTATTTGTCCCAGTCTGTGTCAAGTTTGCTGGAGTTAGCTTTATTAAAGAGTTTCCTAGCTCGTTTTTTCAGAATATCGAGATCGCTATTCCACCAGACAGTGTTCTTACTATCTTTGGCAGACTTCTGAGGGCAGGAACTCTTGTATGATTTTGTTAGTATATTTGTTAACATACCCACTCTTTTATCTAAGGAATCTGTTGTTCTTATTGGGTAAGGAACTATTACCGGTAGTCTTTGGTTTATTAGCTCCTGATATTTAACCCAATCAGTTCTTGCTGGATTCCTGTAAAACCGGCTATTTTTTGTTAATCCCACTATTTCAAATCTTATCCACATGTGGTCTGACAAGGATGGTTCTTTCAAAACTTCCCAGTTGTGGACCATTAGTGATTTAGAGTTAGTTGCAAGAGTCAGGTCGATAACCTCGCTTCTTGCTCTATTTATGAAGGTGGGACTGTTACCAACATTACAAACATTTAGATTGTTCATGATAAGAAATTCTAGAATTGACTTACCGCGATCGTTGCAGTCTGTGCTAGACCAGTAGTTGTGATGGGCATTGGCATCACAACCTATTACCAAGTCCCCTGTGCTGGACTGTACAAGCTGGCACAGATCAGTCGTTGGAGCAACCCTTGCGTCGTATGGCTGAAATAATGAAACCAGCTTAACTGGCTGCGGTGTTCCGTTAAGAGACCTCTCCCTAAGCGTCGTTGTTTGGTCTGGGATGCTGAATTGCGGAATTAAAGTTAATTTTAGTGCTTTTTTCGCAACGACACATGTTCGTAGCTTACCTATTTTGGGTCCGTGAAGGACCGTAAAAGTTTTATTGCACCATCCTAGAATGTGGTTAGAGCCACTTAACCACGGTTCCTGGACAAGTGCAACATCTGAGTAACCTCTTAAGCGGTGTTATTAGAGAGTAGCGGTCGCCGCTCTACTGTGATGTAGATTGGCTTGAACCACTCTCAGTTTGCCGGCTTCTGAAGTTGGCCGCGTTTGGTCCGAGCGTAAGATTAGTGGGTTTTGGTTTGGTCTATTCTTAAATCTCAATACGTATACTGCATTAACGAACAACAATGGAATCCAAAATACGCGTAGACCGTTTATCGCAGGATGAGCTAATTTACGAATTAGCAATACGCGGCATGGAAGGGGGAAAGTAGAAATTGTGCGTAAAGAGCTGAGTTCGTCTTTGCGCGCAGAAAGGTCGACGAGCAGGTCAATGGTCATGACAGAATCACCTTCGAGCAAGACGCAGCAGCAAACTGCAGCAAGAACAAACTGGATGAGATTGAGTTACTCCTGGATCAATTTAAAGGAGACTGCAAATCACCAGAGCGTCTTAAATTAGATAGCAAGATTGGGTGGTGCCTGAGGAGGCTGGACGGTGTCTCGTCATCATCCATCAAAACCGAAGAAAAGAAAACTAAAGCAAACATGAAAGGACGGATCATGCTCGCTTTAGCAACACTTATGGAGAAATCAGGCGAGTTATCCTCAGATGAGGAAGAAACAGAACAATTAGCGACTTCCTCGCCAAAGAAACCTATGCAGGAAACATCAGCTGCAATTTCAAAGTGGGGAATTAAATTTTCTGGAGAAAATAACTCCTTAAACGCTTTCCTGGAGAGGGTGGAGGAGCTTTCTCTTCCGATCAGCGGTCGATTTATTTGAAGGAAAATGATTGATTTGGTTTCGGGCGAACAAAACGAAATGTAAGTCGTGGGAGGGAGGACTTAGAACATGAGCTAAGGGCAGAATTCTTGCCACCTGGTTACGACGATCGACTCTGGGAAGAGATCAATCGTCGAACTCAGGGCAAGAACGAATCGATAGGAGTATATGTGTCTATCATGGAGAGTCTTTTTCGACGCCTAGTGGAACCCCGTAGCGAAAAAGACAAGTTGAAGATGCTACGACGAAATATAACGCCGTTCTACCAGACTCAGTTAGTATTGACGCCGACCGGAACGATCCAGGAGCTGATAGAATTGGGGCGCACCTTAGAAGCAACCAGGCTATTGGTGGAAGCGTTCATACCACCGCCAGCACGGAGATCGCATCAACTCGTGCCGGACTTAGCCTACGCAAAGGCAAATATATGCGAGCCGTCGTCAGGCGAATGGCCACGATACAATATAAGAACCATGACTTGCTTGAACTGCAGGAAGAGTGGCCGCATGTCCCGGGAGTGTAGAAAACCGAGACGGTTTTCCAGATGTGGCAGGATTGGTGTGGTACGAAGTACATGTCCATCCTGCAACCAACGAGGAGATGATTCTTTTGTCTTCCATTCACTCTTCATGGCCAAACCACTGCAGCTTACGTAGCACGATGAACGTTGAAACTTCTGGCTCATCGTAAAGTTGATTTAACTCATGGTTGTATCCTATTCGCAATTTAGTTCCTTCCTTCATAAGTCCCTAAATTCTTCGGAGAACTTTTCTTTCGAATGCCTTAACTGTTTTTTTTTTGGAAGTTCGCGTTAATATCCTCCCCTTGCTGCCATAACAGACAACAGAGTACTAATCGTATATTAGTTTTAAATAGTTACTCGCAGCTTATTGTTCCGCAATCTTTATATTTTGTCTGATTAGTGCTCTTATTCTCGTTTGCGTTATTACTTTACTTTTGCTTTCGGATGCGCAACTCGACAGTAATGTTAGCAACATGATTTCTACCTAAGGTGCTGGAAAGTCTAGAATCAGCCTTGCTTGAGGGCTTCAGTGTACCGCCGTCCTTGTAATAATATGAAGTCACTTTCTCTTAGTATGACGCGACAGCCCCAATCGGGCCCAGGCCTCCTGAAGTCGTCGCCTCCAATCATCTCGATCCAAGGACCGCGTCCTCCAGCTGCTAATTTTTAAGATGACTTTGCTGTCATTATCAACCGAGCCCCTCCATCGCTTCCGAGGTTTGCCTACTGACCGGTTGCCACTCGCTTTTTCTTTAAGACCGCGCTTGGGGATTCTTCTGTCTTCCATTCGCTCTACATGACCAGCCCACTGCAGTTTACATAGATTTATGAACGTTGAAGCTTCTGGCTCATCGTAGAGTTGATACAACTCGTGGCTGTATCTTATTCGCCATTCTGTTCCCTCCTTCACAGGTTCCAAAGTCCTTCGGAGAAGCTTCCTTTCGAATGCGTTAACTGCTTTTTCGGAAGTTCGTGTTAATGTCCATGTCTCGCTGCCATAACAGAGCACAGGTCGTATAATAGTTTTATAAATCCACAACTTATTGTTCCTGTGTACTTTCTTGAATTTCATTATTGTAAGTACCGAATAACACGTTTTATTTGCTAGTATGTATTATCCGGCGATTGATTTCGTCCGTTTCATTGCCATCCTTTGCTATGAAAGAAAAGATTTCCGGATTCTACACTGTTACGCTTTATTATTCGTGACGTTTCGGTCTCAGCAGAGACCGAAACGCCACGAATAATAAAGCGTAAGAGTGTAGAATCCGGAAATCTTTTCTTTCATTTCGAAATGCACTGTGAAAACATTCACCAAACCATCCTTTGCTAGATTAGCCCCCAGATATATGAAGTTGTCCACACTCTGCAAATTATGTGCCGCAATTGTTATGTTTTGTCTGATTGGTGTTCTTATTCTTCTTTGCTTCATTACTTTTGTTTTGCTTGCGTTAATGCGCAACCCGACTACTTTTGCGACGGAGTCAAGATTGACAAATACCTTCTTAGTACTAGGGAAGGATCTTGCGAGGATGTGAATGTCGTCAGCGTATGCTACTAGTTGGGTGAACTTGAATAGTAGTGTCCCGTTGGTGTCGACTGGGATTTTTCGGACGACATACTTTAGTGCCACGTTGAAAAGCATGGGGGCTAGACCATCTCCCTGCTTTAAACCACATTCCGTTCGAAAGATGGTTGTGGAATCGGTTTGTATTCTACCTTGGGATTCAGTGTTCGTCATTGTGAGTCTTGTTAGTCGGACTAGTTTTGAAATTTCAAAGTCAAGCATGATTTGGTACAGTACGCTCCTGTCGATACTGTCATATGCTTGTTTAAAATCTACGAAGATTTGGTGTACGTCTGTATTATATTCCCAGCATTTCTCAAGCATTTGTTTCACCAAGAATATCTGGTCCATTGCAGATCGTCCGGTTATTTTAGTATGCCCAATACGAAATACAGTTTCAGTACTTAATCTGTCCCATTGTGGACTCATCGTTGGTTAACTCCCTCAAATCTATGTTGCTAAAATCACACCTAGCTGTGCTCGACCGTATTCTAAACCATTCTTTTCGATTAGAAGATGAAGCTGTATCGGCCTCAATGGACCCACTCCAGCACCGTCGAAATATCGGAGCACTCTGCATTTGCTATAGACATTTCCATGGTAAATGCAGCAAGGAACTAGAAACCCAAATATCCCGTCTCTTTAATGCCCCTTGGAGTACTCATCAAGCTGCACGCTTATATGAGTACACTGTGAAGTCCTTCGGACAACAGTTATGTAGAATTCATTATCAGACAATCTTTTTCCAACAGGATACAACCTCCAACAATTTAAGAGCATTTAAGAATTTAAAGTGGCGGTGAACGCCAGTATCTAAATTCTTCCCTCCTGTGATTCCCTACTAATTTTCCTATATCAACTTGTTTCCCCATACCCATGTCGACTTAACTGTGCATCGTGCATTAAAGGGTGACCCCCTAAATTATTTTTGATAATTCGTATGCAATGTCTATGTGTTTTTATGTTTTTTTATTTGCTAGTTCGTGTTTTTTCGTAATTTTTTTTTAATTCAATTTAGGCGATAACTAATTATAGAATAAGTATATTTCAAGTTAAAGGTAACTTTAATTTATGGCAATTCCAAAAAACATTCGCCTATTAATTTGGACTAAAGTTGAACGGGGTCACTGGATTTTTAAAAATCATTTAAACACTTTTCGTTTACACTATGTCGCTTTAACAATCGCACTGTTATCGCTGGCGATCACACGACCTCTTCGCTTCCGAATTCAGATTAGGTTTCTTCCACAAACGCTCGCCCTTTTTGTATCACAGCATATCCATTCTAAAAGATTCTCCATTGTTCCTGTAGCATGCTTGTTGATGTTTATCTGTATGAGTGCGGGCATTTGTGCGTAGCTCGCTTCGAGCTTCTCAGCACGACAACCCTTCACTCCAATGCGTGAAACACATTCAAAATTTCGACTGCGACAGCTAGCAGCATATATGTATGTCCTGAAAACAAGTTTTTTTCCCAGAAGCGACGCCTTCGACGCTGCATGCGAGACAGACACCACGAAAAAAACCGCCCCACTTTATTCATAGCAAAATTGTTGAAATTATTGTCTGAATATATTTTTTTATTAACAAAAACTTATTGTTACACCCATTCAAAAGTTACTATCCTGAATTTATATGTTTCTAAATACGACTATACCTTATCTCTAAGCTTTGATTTTTTTTCAATCCTTAGGTTTCCGCATGTGATAAATTCAAGAGAAACCCAAGAATAATGTGGTACAATATGTGATGTAGCTTGATCCGGATTCAAAAAGGAGCTGGAAAACAACGCGATTTTAACTAACCGAACTCATAAAACGAAATATCAAAAATGGAGTAATTTAACTGATGATTTCTGAAATCTCTTATGCGTCTGTTATGGGTGCGATAATAATTTCTATAGTAAGTTGAAATGGTTGACTTCAAAGAAACTCCTTGGCAAGCTTGAAACAATTTCGAAATTTACATTGAAATTTACAATGAAAGTGCGAACTCGAAATGCAAAGTGAAGCATTTATTCTAATAAGTAAATCACAGACCGTATATTCAGTAAAATGGAGCATAGACATAGAGAATAAATTGGAATTGGTTTATTGCGGTAGGTATCTATCTACCTATGAGAAAAAATTTAACAAGATATATTTCTATAATGACGAGTAAACCCCTGCTCTAGTCTGGCATGAAAAAACAAATTCATTATTCAATTTATAATACTTTAATGTAATGTGACTCTCATTACATAATAATTGGCTTGTCTGCTGTATTACAGAGATTTGCACAGATTGAACAGTTTTTCAATGATGGAATTGTTAACGAATATTTAGGTAGGTAAATATAGTTCGCGGCAATAGAAGTACTATTTTGAATTTTACATTTTAGAATTGGTATTTGAGAACTGAGGTTAACGACCAAACTCAATTTTATTTTCAGATTTGACTCCAGCAGATTTGTACTCAACATTACTTACAAACTAAACCCTCAACGTATCAATCAATCAATACAGAACGCTGTTGTGATTTTTGCCCCGAATTGTCGCATATGCGTGTAAGCAACAACAATCCGTATTGTAAAATCGAGGCATATACGCAAGATTCCCATGCTCGATACTGCCCGATACGGCAGATAGTAAGAAGTTAAATGAACAGAGATTAAAACTATTGTGGGCCGAATACAGTTTACTTAAAAGTAAAGTGAACTCAAAATTCGATTTTTCTTTGGGTTATTTTTTAAAAATTCTTATTTCACACGTGCATCGATAAACATGGCCAGACAAGCCGCCTCTTCCAGGCGGCGACAGCATACTAAAAGATTTGAGCAACAACTTGAAAATGATGAACTGCAACAATGTTTTTAAGAGAATAATCTCAAATTTTTTATTCATTGTTATTCTCAATTATTTTTTTTAATTTTAAGTTCATTTTAAGCATTTGTAAAATATATCATTTAATTATTGTAAATTATAATATTGTAAATGATTTCAGTTAAATAAATATTAAAAAAAATTTTAGGTGGCTCGGAAATTCTAACTTTTATTTAGGATTAACATGAACTACAAATTATGTATTACATTTTTCTAAGACTCTTCATGGAAGTAGGAATTCTTCGGATACCATATTGTTATATGCAGACCTGGCAAACCCGCAAATCGATCTCTCTCGAATAGACAAGAATTATGTAGAACAGTATACTCAAATATGTAGAAAGCTACAATTAAAGATCTAGAGCTTTCCAGTATAGTTCAGACATACGGAAGTTTCGAGAATAGTCATGAATAGGGGGAAAAATGTAGAACGAAAGCTTTCAGTCGGGAACCAGTCATTTCATGACCGAGACACGAACCAGTGCAAGCGATAGAAAAAGTACGAGGCGGTAGTGCGATATAGTGCGAATTAAGTTAAAGTGCGACTAAATAAAATATCACTTATTTTTAAACGAATTGTGTTTTTACTTGAAATCCCGGCAAACCCCTAGCTTGCAACAATATGAACAATTACTACTACAGTATACCTGATCACCTATGAAGAGGATTTGAAAGCCGACCTATCCTCTAATATTCACCCAAAGTCGGCCCGTCAGATGAGGCAGGTGAGGCACTGCCTTACGTATATTGAATACTTATTTATCTTTTCATTGCGACTATTTTTATTTTAAAATAAAAAAAAAATTTTTCCGTGAATTGTAGAGCTTTTAATTTTACTCAATTATAATTTTTCATTTTTGTGATCCATTTTAATTTTCCAATGCACATTTTTCGGCAAAATATAAATTCTGGGTGTCGGCTTTTCCTTTTAAAAAATTGTAGGCCATAGAAACATTAGTTAACTCTTCGATAAATCGAAAGTACTGCTTTTCTAGTTACCTTTTCATGAAATATTCGATACACAATTTCGCTTGTAAGTAATAACTTTGCAATATTTCAAGCTACAATAGTTGTTTTCAAATTATACAATTTTTATTGCAACAATATTTAGCCTTCTTCAAATTCAGTCATACCCAAAAAGATATAAAACGAAAAGTTAGGTACGTAATTTTGTGGTCTTGTTTCTAAATTTCTAAAGAATTATTTAAAATTCTATTTTTTGAAAAATGCAACCAACCGTTTCTTAATGAAGCTAGGGTGGTCTTGTAATACGAATGTTGTGAGCTCAAATCCCGGTCGACGCAATATATAATTCCGGCACATTGCCTGCCTGGATATATCTTGGTCAACTCAATCTACGAAAATGAAAAATTCGTAGATGGAGGGTTGTGTAAAGAGCTGACAACCCTTCCACAATAAATAATGAAAAATTTTAAGGAACCTGTCAGGAGGCCAATGTCTGATTTGGGCGGTAGCGCCATTGTAGAAGAAGTAGAAGTTTCTTAATGACCAAGGTATTCTGATTAAGTTTTGAAATTCTATGTGGTCTTTTTCACTAGCATAATAGACCACGACCCACCACTGATTCACCACTTACTGCACGATTTTTGGCTGAATGGAAAAAATTGATACAGCATTATTCGAATGTACCCAAAAATTTTATTTTATTTTTCTAATAAATTTTTGACGAGTCACAGTTTAAGAAATTGATCTTTGAGCTGAACGCTATCCTTATACAGATTTTTACTAACCCACTAAATACTTTTTTCGAAAATCAGGCTACGTGCCACATATGGGCACACTAATCGGTAAGAGGTTTAAACAATCTACTTCTGAATTAATCTTTAATTACAACTTAAAATTCTGTTTCGTTCTTAAATTAAAATGTCATTACAATAATTATTGATATGACATGAAAAGAATTTTGAAACAAAGCTGAAGAGGTGCTTCAGCGTGCTTACACCATTTTCGTAAATTTAAATTGTTACAATATAAACCACTGTTGCAGCAATGATTTCTTCGTTGAACAAAACAAAGAGTCTTCAGGTTCAATTATTGAGTTAAACAAGGTGCATCAGAAATATATAGGAAATAAAGAATATTGTCGATATGTAATATAGAAGATCATAGTAGCATAGATTGAGCATCAGTTAACTTTCGTCAAAGACATAAATTTTAAAAATAGTTTTCGTTTATGACGATAGAATTGTAACATTTTTTACTTCTTTTCCGATATAACCACTAAGTTTCTACTACTAGGAAATACACTTAAAGGAAAGATTTCCGGATTTCACTCTCTTATGCTGTATTAAACGTAACGTTAAGGTCTTTGCGGAAACCTTTATTGATCTAGATCAAGGGTGCAATTACTTAGTATTAACTCAAATTCTAGCAAATTCTGAGTGGACCCGAAAGTGAAATTCTTGTTTTTTGTTGATTAAAAAAAAAATATGGAAGGAAAGATTTCTGGATTCTACACTGTTACGCTTTATTGTTCGTGAAGTTTCGGTCTCTGCTGAGACAGTTTGATAAACGTCTCAGCAGATCAATATTTTTTTTTAGTTTTTTTTTTTGTAGAAAAGATCTCACTTCGAAACAGATTGGAATAAGTTTCCGTAGTCTGGATATAAGATTTGTTATATGGATATCCCATTTAAAATGCTCATCAAATGTAACCCCTAAGTATTTGGCATATGGAACTCTTTTTAGAGGCGGACACTGACAGTTAGAACCACATTGATTTGTATGGATCCTGATATATATATTAATGGGGTCCCCATGCTGAGTCAGTTTAAATACAACATAATTGGTTTTCGCTATATTTAATGTGAGTGAATTATGATCTAACCATTCCTTAATAGTTAATAAGCTGTAATTAGCCTTTATAATGACATTTTCCCATGAGCTGTCTTCTATGAAAAGCATTGTGTCATCAGCAAACGATATTAGTTCACCTTCAATTGCAGTCGAGAAGATATCGTTAACATACAAAAGGAATAGCAGAGGTCCAAGTACTGTCCCTTGCGGAACTCCGTATTCAAATGTCTTATAACCACTGTGGTTTTCTAAAATTTTCACGCGTTGTTTTCGATCATGTAGATAGCTAGCGATCCAATTACTCCAATTTCGATTTATATTAAATTTATGTAGTTTCTGAGTTATTTTGTTGTGAGGAATGGAGTCAAACGCTTTTGCTAAATCCAGAAATATTGCGCAAGTTTTATTACCTCTATCAAGAGATGCCATAATTCTCGTGCTTAAGAGGGCGATGGCATCATGAGTACTATGACATTTCTGAAACCATATTGGTTATTAGAAAGTATCTTTAGATTTTCAATGTCTTGCACTAGTCTGTTTTTGGCCGTTTTTTCAATAATTTTACCAATATTGGAAATCAAAGAAATAGGCCTATAGTTTTCAATCGTTTTTCTGTTTCCAGCTTTGTAGATAGGAGTTACTACTGTTGATTTGTAAATTTGTGGAAACTGGCATGACTTAAAACTCAGATTGATAAGGTAGGCTAGTGGTTTAGTAATAAATCTTTTAATGTGCTTAAGGCATTCGACAGTAATTTCGTCAAAACCTGAGGCAATACCACCCGATAGATTACTAATTACAAGGCCAATTTCTTCTTCAGTAACCATCTCTATTTTATTAATATTCGTTGAATTTGCAATATAATCGCAATTTGGACTGTTCAGTATTCCTTTGAAAATATTTTCAGCCATATACATCCAATGTTGGTAAAATAATTATTAAAGACATTTGCAATTTCTTCAGCATTATCATCTACTTCTAAATCTACGCCATTATGTGTTATAGATTTAATAGTAGAACTTTGTATTTTTATCCCCATTGCCGAATTTATAGTCTTCCAAATTCTTTTCCCATCATTGCCAGCATTTGTTATTCTTGTCTCAAAATATCTAATCTTAACTTTTTTTATGATTTCGTTTAGTTTGTTACGATATTTTTTGTAATAAGTAATCAATCTAATATTGTTTGGATATTTTTTGACTTTGCTGTATAATTTCTCTCTTTTACGTATAGAATTAATAATTCCATCTGTTACCCAAGGTTTTATTTTTCTCTTGCTATTTGTGATTAAAATTGTCTGAGTACTATCATGAACTATTTGTTGTAAACTATTATGTAATAACTCTGCACATTCGTTTACATCTTCTAGATTTGTTATGTTGTCCCAGTTAAAACATTTAACCTTTTCCATAATGAAGTTGTAATTTATAAACTTTTTTGTTTTGATATTACTGTCTACTAAAGGCTGATTTCTATTCAGACACAGAATCACAGTAGTGCTGCTGCGGTCCGTAATATCTGTTGAGATAAGTGCTGATCTTATGTTTGTAAATTTCTTAGAATTTATTTTTGAAAAAATGTGATCAATGCAGTTATTTCCTCTCGTCGCGTTATTAATTAGGGATATAAACTCCTTCCCATTTAGCATATTTATATACTCATTGCTTACTTTATTTTGGGGATCCTTTATGTCAATATTAATATGGAAAAAGGGAGACGTTACAATATGTGTTTAGTGAATTTATACCAATTGTAAATCTGTCATAATATCTAGTAGATGTAGACCAGTTGTAAAGTAGATAACCAGTCAAATATTAGGTTGTTGCAGATGAAATGGCGACTTTGCTAGTGAAATTTCAAACATACTTCTTATACTTACTTACTTACATACGATGGCACTACAGTCCAAATCGGACTTTTGCCTCCTGAATACTTTACCTCCATCCATCTCGGTTCAGTGACCGCGTCCTCCAGTTAGAAAATCTTAGTAGTGATTTGCTGTCTGCGTCAATCGAATCCTTCCAGCGCTTCCGTGCTTTTCCGACCGGTCTTTGTCCGTTGACTTTCCCTTTAAATGTGCGTTTGGGAATTCTTCCGTCATCCATACGCTCCACATGATCAGCCCATTGCAGTTTCTTAAATTTTATGAGGGTTGACACTTCTGGATTGTCAAAGATGGCATACAATTCTCTATTGTATCGTATTCTCCAAATCGAGTCTTCCCTCACAGGTCCGAGGATTCTTCTGAGGACCTTTCTTTCAAAGGCGTTAAGTAGTTTTTCGGACGCCTGAGTTAAAGTCCACGTTTCGCTGCCATAGCATAGCACAGGACTTATGATGGTTTTATATAGCTTAAGATTTGCTTTCCTGTGCACGTTCTTGTCTTTGATTATTGGAAGTACCGAATAATAAGTCTTGTTTGCCATCATTATCCTTCTTTTGATTTCGATGTGTTCGCTTCCATCCTTTGATAGGTTCGCCCCTAGGTATATGAAGCTGTCTACGTTTTCTAGGTTATAATCTCCTACTGTAATATTCTGTTTGATTGGCGTCTTTTTCCTAGATTGCCTCATAATTTTTATTTTCTTTTCATTAATACGTAGTCCAACTTCCCTTGCTACCGAGTTAAGGTTTACAAATACCTCCTTGGCACTCTCCAGAGATCTTGCAAGGATATCTATATCGTCGGCATATGCTACGAGTTGTGTGGATTTGAAGCATAGTATTCCCTTGGTGTCAAGTTTCCGAACAACATATTCGAGTGTCAAATTGAACAACATTGGTGCGAGGCCGTCACCTTGCTTAAGGCCGTTGTCTGTTTTAAAAAGTCAGATCGTTTCCTACTCTGACTCGTGACAAAGACTCGGTCATTGTCATTTTTGTAAGCCGAACCAGTTTCGGTGGGACGACTCTAACATGATTTTATGCAGTACGCGCCTGTCGATACTTTCGTATGCTTGCTTGAAGTCGACAAGTATCTGGTGCACATCAATATTATATTCCCAGCACTTTTCCAGCACCTGTTTAACTGAGAATATCTGGTCCGTGGTCGATCGTCCAGCTCTAAATCCGCCTTGGTATTCACCAATTACTTCGTCAGCATAGGGCTTAATTCCCTTTTCCAGAATTTTCGTCAAGATTCTATAGGACGTACACAACAGAGATATTCCTCGGTAGTTTCCGCATCAGAGTTTGTCACCTTTTTTATAAATTGGACATTTGATGCTCTTGCGCCAATCTTCAGGAAGTGTTTCCTGCGTCCATATGTCCGTGATTAATTTATGTAGGAGATGCACTATGCAGGTGTCGCCAGTTTTCAGAAGCTCAGCTTGAATTTGATCAGTGCCCGGCGCTTTGTTGTTTGGGTGGTTCCTCAGGGCTGTTTTTACTTCTTCGAGTGTGGGAGGACTCAAAGCGGATCCTTCATCAGCTGTTACATCAGTTATACCTGCAATTGTGTCTGCTGCTGCTATTCGTGCAGATGATGGGCTCGGATTAAGAAGGTGTTCAAAGTATTGCGCCCATTTTAATTTTATATCTTCCGCATTACTTAGAATGTTCCCTTCTGCATCTTTGCAGAGCGTCGTCTTCGGTTGGTATCCCCTTTCATTCTTTTGACAAGGGAATACGCGGCTCTTGTGTTGTGTAATTTAAAGTGTTCGTCCATGTTTTTAATTTCGTCATTATTGTACTTCCGTTTTTTTGCTTGCATTTCGTCAAATATCATTATATTTGTCCCGTTTGGCTCGTGTCGGCCGTTCTGTTAATATTTTGTAAGTCTGGTTTTTTCGGTCTAAGGCATCTTGGCATTCGTTGTCGAATCAATCATTTCTTTTGCGCCGGGGTTGTTGTCCTATCACCTCCTCTGCGACAGATGTAATGCCATCTTTGATATTTTGCCACATTTCTTCTATTGGCATGCTGGTGTTGTTGTTCAGTATTGGTGCGAAGTGCCTTTTTAAGGCTGATACGTACTTCGCAACTACTTTCTTATCCTTGAGTTTTCCTATCTCGAATTTAGAAACCGGTTGTGTTTTTGGATGTCCTCGGTTTGCTATTCGACATCGGAACTTGGTCTTTACCAAATAGTAACGTTGTTCAGATCAATATCATCCAATTCCGGCCATAAAAAATCATTAATCATCTCTCGATAGCGCAATCCATTCACCGTAACTTTTGCTCCAGCCTCATTTTCGAAAAAGTAAGGTCCAATGACCCCGCCGGACCATTTGGCTGATGTTGTTTTCCATTATTAACGGCATACCTTCCTCTTTACCGTAACTGTTGCTCCATCTCATTTGAAACTATGGATAGTGAATAGGGAGCATTTGAAATTTCTATTATTATAAACAAGCACATGCAACCGTGTTTTGCACGCGTATTTAAAGGAGGAGCCCACGTTATTGTTACTGCTGAATAAGTCAAAAAATTAATAAGTAAAATTAATTTCACCTTTTAGAAATATTTGTTTATTTACTTATAAATAATTTCAAATCTTCTTGTGTTTGTATCAAGCGGTGGATGTATCAAGCGGTGGATGTATCAAGCGGTGGATGTATCAAACGGTGGATGTGTCAAACAGTGATTGTATCAAGCGGTGTGTGATCTGTGTCGCAATTAGCATCGCGACATGTGCGCACGTCGAGAATGCAGGAGGCCGAGCTTTTCTCTATTAGAACGTGGTCTATTTGATTGAATGTTCGTCCGTCGGGTGATGCCCACATTCTCTTATGAATGTCACGATGCGGGAAGCATGTCGAGCTTACAATAAGATTTTTGCTACTGGCAAAATCAGTCAGTCTCTGGCCGTTGTCGTTACTAATATCATGGAGACTGTGCCTTCCAATTGTCCCTATGTACGTTTCTTCTTTGCCCACTTTCGCGTTAAAGTCACCTAATCTACTTCTACAATAGCGCTACTGCCCAAATCGGGCCTTGGCCTCCTGATATTCAGGTTCCTTAACATTTTTCATTACTTATTGTGGAAGGTTTGTTAGTCCTTCGCACAACCCTCTTTCTACGAATTTTTCATTTTCGTAGATTGAGGTGACCAAGGTATATCCAAGCAGGCAATGTGCTGGAATTATGTGTTGCGCCGACCGGGATTTGAACTCACGACCTTCGCATTACAAGACCAACACGCTACCTACAAGGCTACACCCTAGCTAAAAGTCACCTAATACTATTTTAATATCGTTCGACGGAAGGGAGTCGAATGTTGATTCTAGGATGCTGTTGAAATCGTCTTTAACTTAATCGTTTTTGTCTTCCGTTGGGGCATGGACATTAATAAGCCAAACATTAAAGAATTTTGTCTTGATGCGGATTGCACACAATCGTTCATTGACGAGTTTGAAGTTGGTGACCTGGTGTTTAAACTTGTTGTCGACGACAAACACAACTCCAAACTCCCGGTGATTTCCCACTTTTGAAAATTGTGTGCGATCTAATGTCAGTAATCTCGCTGCCTAACAATTTAGTTTCTTGGAGTGCAATTATGTTTATACTGTATTTGGTTGCCTGTTCCAGAAGCGCTCTCACGCTCTGTACAGGGATCGCACGTTCCAAGATCCGAAGGAATAGTCCATTTTTCGTTTGCGTGGTCGTTGCCGTTGAATCAATCCAGTCCGAGGCTTTGCTTCAGGTTTCGAAACGGGTGTGGTTTTTCCGAGGATGAGTTGCTAACACATCGCCCAACCCCCAACTTGGAGGGCCATATTATTATAGTGCTAGAATTTTTCTGGTTCATTAGCACTCGCGCCTATCAGTTCAGCAAGTCAAGTCCAGATGGACAAGACCAGTACCCGGTGGCTGCCACGTGGAGGTATGGTGAGCACAATTGATGTGTATATGATAGTTACAACACTGGGTGTCGCCTTATGACGCCGATCAGATGCTTACCCTATCTATACACACCCAGCCACCTTTAACTCTTATAAAACTGAATTTTATTAATCAAAATAGGTACCAGCAGATGCAATACACTTCTCCCATTTTTGAAGGCTGCTTCATTGTTAACTTGTTTCTCCGCCAAAAAATGATCCAAATTTTTAAAAAAGAGGTAATCGGTTGGAGAGAGGTCTGGTGAATATGGTGGATGAGGAAGAGTTTCATACTGCAACCAGTGTTATGGCGTGATATTATAGCTAGGGGAAGCAATTAAAATTATTATATTTAGCTAAAAAAATTACTAGTTTAATATATTTCCTCCATTTGAAGAACTTATATTTTCGTTTATGCCCAAGAAATGACTCTTCTCAGCATCCTAAATGGTACACAATGTCAATTCAAATTTTAAGAATTTCTCTACTTTTTGTGACTTTCTCATTATGGGAAATTACTGATCTTAAAAAATTCTTCAATACAGGACCAAATACTGAACTCAAAAGTACTAATCTCAAATGATCAACGCTTTTTGCGTCGTGTCTGTCTACAGCTTTATGTAAATTATTTAATTCACAAATTCCGGTGATTCGCCAAACATTTTTATCATAACAAAATAATAGTAATGACCAGCAAAATAATTTTGTATGGTTTTACAACTGGTAACCCATTCGGTATCTTTATACATTTTTCAGTGCATTTCCGAGCAATGGATGTCATTTCCAAAACGTATTTTGGAATTAATATTACCTTTCTCTTTCGCGAAAGATCGGGATCCAAAATATAACTTGAAAAGATCATCAATAATGCAGCAAAAATCCACCATATTAAGCCAAAAAATGAGTTTAAAAAATACCTGCTCCTGGCAAATAAAAACAACGACATTACATTGCACTTCACGGCAATTGATAAACACCCCACTAAGAATTGCATCCTACAAATATTTTTGATCAGTACCGACTGAAAGCACTGAGAGGAAGGTGAAAGCAATTACTTGAAGCATTCCTTCTTATAGCAATCAAATTTGCGATTTTTGGGCGCGAAAATGTTGCCACGTACTGGCGGGCAGTCTCATTTAAGGGGGCTACCGACTTGAATATGAAAAAAAATCGATTTTTTTTTTGGGCTGATTATCATTCATTATTCAATTTAATACAAAATACAATAAGCCGCCGATTTTTCCGATGAGTAAAAGTAGTCAAAAAATTAATTCAAAGCTTGGAAGGTGGGAGTAAATCGTGCTACCAGTCAGTTAGTTTGTTTGCTCTTCTGAAAAGTTTTTATTTTCACATTTTTTATCCACATCGGTACATTTTTCTTGGAAACAGAGATCAGTATTTTTTTTCTTTTTTGATCGATAGGTAGCAGTACTAGCTAACAACAGTACAGAGGAAATTTCAAATAGTCTGTTATAAATAACTCTTTTTTTTAAACAAAATGAAAAAAATTGAAACTTTCACAGCTTATCAATGACAAGTTTTGAATATTTTTGAAATTCCTCTGCTACATAGCATTAGTTTCACTAAAGTAATAAGTGTACAAGAAATTATTAAAATCGGTCAAGCCGTTCCCGAGAAAATGGTACCGCATTTTGTATGAAAAACGGTCAAGTCAGTAACCCCCTTAAGCATTTTTTAAACCGCATCTCGTCAATTTTTCTCTATAAAAGTCTTTGGACTTTCATCCAAACGGTTTTGTTTAGAAAAAGAGTTAGAGAAAAGCTGTCCTTTGCACGCAAATGTTGTGTACAGTGTTTTACGAAAATAATGCAAACAACCATTAACTTGTACTACAAATGCAAAAATTTGAATTTGCACTTATATCCCTCAGCCCGTCGTTTGCTAATAATGGACTCAAAACTTTTAGCAATGGGTTTCTTTGATAAGCCCTTCAATCATTTTTTTTAATAATCAATGTAAGCTTTAGTTTAAACTTAATTAGTAAGAAAAAAAGTTGGAAGTAATTACTATAGCGCATCTCCCATTCCAATACAAGTCGAATTTGCGTTTTTTGGGCGCGAAAGTTTTCCCACGTACTGGCCGGCATTCATATTCATTTCTTAAATAGCATCTCGTCGATTTTTCTCAATAAAAGGAGCTGGGCTTTCATACAAACGGTTTTGTTTAGAAAAAGAGTTAGAGAAAAGCTGTACTTTGCACACAAATGTTGTGTGTAGTTTTTTACGAAAATAATGCAAATTTCCTTTAGATTTTTTTCAATAAATTTACATATTCGTCCTAATTTCAGTTTAGTATTTCTAGACTTAATAGAAGGCAAGGATTGCTTGCCTTGCATCAATGGACACCACGCCACTGACTGCAACTCGTTTAATTTTTTGACCGTAATACGTGAGGTCATGTTTTGCTCAGTAAGCTCATGCGGAACCCTGTTATCAAGCTTTTTGACTTTTCCAAGCTGTTGCAAGTGCCGGGAAACTATGCCCAGTTTCTCTGCAATGTTCCTTACAGTTTGGCGTAAGTAAGACTCCACTAGTAAACGCAGATCGTCGTTGTCTATCGATGGTCCTGGGTGACCACATAGCTCACTTTGAAGGTCATATCTCATGATTGGAATTTTTCAAACCATCGCTGTGTGGTTCGTTCGCTTACTGTGTCAGCTCCATATGCCCTGTTAATGTTTTTGGTTGC
Organism: Chorisops tibialis; assembly: GCA_963669355.1. Taxonomy (NCBI): domain Eukaryota; kingdom Metazoa; phylum Arthropoda; class Insecta; order Diptera; family Stratiomyidae; genus Chorisops; species Chorisops tibialis. The sequence continues at coordinate 170,007,329 of OY770264.1, read as the reverse complement.
CTCCCTTGCGTTGTGATCAAGTTTGAATTCGTAAAGAAACCGTTTTTTCGTTGTTCGATTCCATGTTTTTTTTAATTTGTTTTTCCGATCTCGATGAAATCCAAAACTGAAATGATTCCATGACCAAATGTAGGAGTATTTATACTTCAATATTCATTACTACTGGAGCCACCTGGCGGCAGTTTGAGACATACAAATCGCAACTAACTTCACTTCATCGCGAAAGTCGCCATTTCACCTGCAACAATCTAATACAAGTATCAAACAGCATCAGACTTATAGTCTTTCATTGCTTCAACAACAAAACATAACAAGCATATCCTGCCAGAATTTATTAGTGTGTGTGTTATAAGTTATGCTACGCTGTGTAGATTCAAATATTTCAAAATTGTCGAATAGCGCTTAAATTGAATGCAAATTTTTCAAAATTTGAAAAGGGACTCCAGTCAATTTCAAATCTAACCCTAATGCCAGTGTGAAAAATTTAACTAGAAGCCTACAACACGGTACAATAACTTTAAAAGTAGGCTTCTAGAAAAAATCAATACATTTTTTTTTTTGTATCTCATTCGCAATTTAATTTCAGTCGTACCATCAAATTCTATTGATTTAAGGCGGGACTTTTCTTTTAATGTTGTTATCGATAGAAGCGCAAAAATCAGTGCCACTTCAATATCGCGATTCTGATTTACTGATTATGTCACAGCCCCCGTAGATACGACGAACGCGTTTTGAAGATAGCACCTTTTTTTCTCTGTTTATTAAATATTGAATAAAAAAAAAAACCTAAATCTATATTTGTTGACAAATTGTTTTCCCTTTGAACGTAAACCGCCACAATTAGCTGCCAATCAGAGCAACCCTCTAACATGTCAATTCGGCAAAATATGTTGTTTTGCACCTTTAAAATTTAATTATAGATCGAAATCGAAACGAACAATGGTGTCGATTGTTTTAGACTCGTATCATCGGTATTTTTACAATAAAATTGAATTTTTATCGTTGTATTTTCAATTTCGATTTTCTCTCCAATCCAATCTTAAATTTAATGAATTTCAATAAAAAAAAAAAAATTGATTCGATTACATTTTATTTGACACAAACAAATCGCTTATACTCACCCGATGAAGCAGCAAAAATGGATGTCATCCCATCAACTTACTTCCGCTTTGAGTGAAAAAAAAATCTCACTCAAACATTGCACCAAGAATAAAACTCACTCAACTCGTCAAATTTCCCCTACTTGCATTCATACCCCCCCGGAGGAAAACTGCAACCCATAAAAGAGACAGCTATACATCAAGCTGTCAATAAATTTCACGTGCCGGCATAACGACCCCAAAACAACAACAACAACTCGCAGCCGACTCCAGCTCAAGCCGAAACGAGACGCAAAATGAAACAAAAATAAACCAAAACGGAGAAGCAACAGAAAAAAAAAACTCATTTCTCCTCTCTCCATGGAAAGGTTACCTACAGAACAAGGTCGGCAATAAATCAAAACCATACGGTGGTGTGTTTCTTGCATGGGCTCGCGCGATGGCAGAACAGACGCAACGGATGATTGATTCCCCTTCGCGGAGTTTGTGTGAAGCCCAAAGAAAGTGGGATAGGTCTCAGCGACGAGCGATGAGTGCGAGCGAGAGAAGGGTAGTGCCCTTTCGGAAGGGACAAAGGCATCGGCTACAACAACAAATCGGCAAGAAAGAGAAACACGAATAAAAACTCATCGAAATGCAATTGGTTTCACCCTCCCCGAAGCCGATCACTCAAAATGGCTGTAAATTGCCGTCATGTCGTCACCGGAGTGCCGCGATGCAGATGCATTTTCATCCCGTTTCCCGTAGCAAGGGGGATGGTGGACCGGTTTTTTTTTTCTATTCTCCCTTTTTTGGGTGTTGGTAAGCATGGGTAGCGCACACACGGAGGGTAAGTTGGATATTATGTTTGTATTTGAAATATTTTTGATAGAAAATCGCTTTATGTGCGGTGCGTTTCGTTAGGGGTGCAATTTTTTTCCCTATTGAAGGGGAACAAATTTTTACGACGCTTTAATGAATTTCCCGAATGTGACAGGGATGCCATAACAAGAGATTTTTTATGTCATCCGATGAGATATACGAGCTCGGGATTTTTAGTGCTGCGTGCCGCATTCGATTTTGAAAGGATGAAGGTGTGTGGTTTTCGATTGCGATAGATTCGAACGAATTGGAGTGGCCGTGAATGATGCGATTTTAAATTATATCGTGGGAAATTAGGTGGATGGGGTGCTGAACAGAATGCGACAAAGGAAGAACGTTTAGGGTGGTTTGAACTAGCTTTAAATAATATTATTGTTTGTTTTTTGACAATCGTAGATGTTGTAATCGATAAGTGAAGATTACGCCGGGAATTTATAGCGCGGTTGGTAGTATTGAAAATTAGTTACAAAATAGTGGTCACCTTTATTCCTAAGCCCTATAGGGGTTCATATGGGCGCAACACTTAGAACACTCTATCAAAACGTACTATTGAAACGTAAATGGACTTCGTACTAAAACCCAGGTGATACAGTGAAACCTCCACTCGCGGACACCTCCAATAAGCGGACACATCCCATATCCGGACAAATTTCCTCTACACTCGCTTTAGGACTCGCTTTACGAGCAAAATGACCTCCGACAACCGGACCCTCCAATGAACGGACGCGGACACCATATTTCTGTACAATTGGATAAAATGACCTCTCACAAGCGGACACAAAGCTTGTTTAGTCACAAAAATATTCATAAAAAAATTAATATTGAATTGGGGATCCCCTTATTAGATACATATATTTGATCAGTCCTTGATTGTAGTGTGTAGGGTGATTCCCCGTATTAGAAATACATAATTCTGTTTTATATGAGAGTCGTGCTCGTGATCTAGTTGTTTCATTCTGTATTTCAGCATAGTTCGCGAAGGTGAAAAATTGTTTTTTATATTGTGTTGATATCAGAATGACTCCACGAAGAAACGTTATTTCCTTAAATGAAAAAAATGAAATAATTAATGTGTTTGAAAAAGAAAAGGTGTCTGTTCGAGAATTAGCTAAGAGGTGATTTATAGTGGTTTAGTGAAATGAATTGGAATAGAATCTTTTTTTTTTAAGGTTTCATATTGGGAAAACTCAGGCCGCAGAAATTGTGAAGAATTGAGATGACATTCGTCGCAAATGGACATCCGGTATCAATTTCCAGCAAAAGAAAAGCTTTCTGAAGACGGAAGGCTCACAAATCGATCGGATCTGCTTTGATTGGTCTGCCAAAGCTAGAAGCCAGCATATTCCTCCATATCTCCGGACCAATTATTAAAGAAATAGCGGAGCGTTTGGTATACTGCGGAATTTCTGCGTCTAATGGATGGCTAGAAAAATGGCGTAAAAGGCACAATGTATCATTCAAGTGTATAACTGGCGAGGTTTCAGATGTGAATCCAATAGACGTCGACCAGTTTAGGTCAAAAATAGCCCCCATTTTACTTGGGTACAAGCCAGTGGCGTGGCGTGATATTATAGCTAGGGGAAGCAATTACAACTATTATATTTAGCTAAAAAATTTACTAGTTTAACATAATTTCCTCTATTTGAAGAATTTATATTTTCGTTTATGCCCAAGAAATGCCTCTTCTCAGCATCCTAAATGGTACACAATGTCAATTAAAATTTTAAACATTTCTCTACTTTTTGTGACCTTTTTATTATGTGAAATTACTGATCTTAAAAAATTCTTCAATTCAGGATCCTGAACCAAATACAGAACTCAAAAGTGCTAATCTGAAATGATCAACGCTTTTTGCGTCGTGTCTGTCTACAGCTTTACATAAATTATTTAATTCGCAAATTCCAGTGATTCGCCAAACATTTTTATCATAACAAGATAATAGTAATGACCAGCAAAATAATTTTGTATGGTTTTACAAACGGTAACCCATTCGGTATCTTTATACATTTTTCAGTGTATTTCTGTGCAATGGATGTCTTTTCCAAAACGTATTTTGGAATTAATAATACCTTTTTCTTTCGCCAAAAATCGGGATCCAAAAGGTAACTCGAAAAGGTCATCAATAATGCAGCAAGGATCCACCTTATTAAGCCAAAAATTGATTTAAAAAAAATAAAAACAACGACACTACATTGCACTTCGCGGCAATTGCTAAACACCCCACTAACAATTACATTCTACATATATTTTCTGGCCAGTACCGACTGAAAGCACTGAGAGGAAGGTGAAAGCAATTACTTTAACGCATCCCTTCTTATAGCAGTCGAATTTGCGTTTGGCGGGCGCGAAAATTTTGCCGCCTGCTGACCGACAGTCTTGTGTAAGCATTTTTTACTTTTTCTCTGCGGAAGGCTTTGGACTTTCAATTAATCGGTTTTGTTTAGAAAAGTCACAAGATAAAAAAACTTAAATTCAGTGTAGGAAGAAAATAATGCGCGTTTTTTATTTTTTTATTTTAAGGAATTTTTTCAATAAATTTTCATATTTGTACTGATTTCAGTTTAATATTTCTAGACTCAATAGAAGGCAAAACGTAAGGGAAGCAATGCTTCCCTTGCATCAATGAACGCCACGCCACTGGTACAAGCCCGAAGATATTTATAATTCCGTTGAGAGTGGCCTCTTTTTTCGCGCTTTGCCTGATAAAACTTTCGCCCTGAAATCGGAAAAATGCATTGGTAGTAAACTGTCATAAGAAAGGCTAGCAGTTTTATTTTGTGTTAACATGGCAGGGGAAAAAGAAATGCTTTTAGTTATCGGTAAAGCAGCCCGCCCTCGAGCATTCAAAAATCTTCGCATCCAAGACTTACCAGCCAATTGGAAGTCAAATAAAAAAGCGTGGATGACGCGTGACATTATGTCAGAATGGTTACAACAGTTCGACCGTAAAATGAAAATTCAAAAAAAGGACCTTTTGTTTTTGGATAATGCGGAGTCTCATCCGAAAGATTTAAATTTGACAAACGTTAAAATAATTTTCTTACCGGCTAATACTACATCAGTCTGTCAACCCTTGGATAAAGGGATAATTCAAAATTTTAAGGTACAGTACAGAGGATTAATCCTTAAACATATCATCCCAAAAATAGATACAATGGAATCAGCGCCAGAGCTCGCCAAAACTATCAATGTTCTTGAAGCTTTTTATTTCATCCGAACTTTGTGGGCCAAAGTTGATACAGCAACCATCATAAACTGTTTTAAAACAGCAGCATTCATTCAAACAAACCAGGACCTTTTAGAATTTTAAGCCGAAGATGATCTACCGTTATCAACGTTATTCGGGGCTCACTGAATATGTTCGTCAATCTAAAGGATCAAAATTTGGAAGAATGTTTGAACATTGACAGGACGGTACAGATTGAAGGAGACGACGATGTAATTCTATTTAAAAACCCAGTTGACACTATGAAAGAAAGTGACTTCAGTAGCGAAGACATTGAAGATGCCGTTCCAATAAAGTAATGAGCTGAGGCCCTGAAGGAAATAGTTCGTCTAAAGAAGTTTGTAAAAGATGACTATTTAGCTTTTCAACACTTAAAATTTGCAGAAAGTCTTATAGATAATCAGCAAATGAAATGGAAACAAACTAAGCTTCTATAATCGAAAATTGATCAATTTTTCCATTCTAAGTAGATTTCTTTTCTTTTCTTTCATATACATATTATGTAAACATACAACTCAAAGAAATATATTATAAGTACATGTACAAGTTCCGTTTTAAATAATAAATGCTATGAAATAATTATTGAAATGTTTCATAATTATATTTTCATATAAAATATAGCATTTTGTTCGATACCTCCAACAAGCGGACACCTCCCATAGCCGGACAAAAAGACTGTGACCATGGCTGTCCGGCTATGGGAGGTTTCACTGTATTTGCTTCGAATCAGAATTCTTCTTATGATGTTATTCCTCTAACTGAAACCAGGGACGAAGCGTCTCCCCAAAGAAAATCACCACTTGCAAATGTGATCAATCGTTTTCACCTACAATATAAAAACTTAATTATTAGAATAACAAAATTAAGTTAACATAGCAGAATATGTATACTTATTGTAATATATCATAAAGAAAAGAATCCAAACAATAAAAAGCGCCTAGTGCCTTTTACAAAAACAATTCATGTATTAAAGACAAATTCAGTTTGTCCTTTTCCATAGTGGCACCGGAGCTTCTGCAGAGCTGCAAACATCGATTATCTATGCAAAATTTGCAGCAAAAAAGTCGTATCTACACTCTGTTTCATATTTATAACCCACCTACCAAATTGGAATTATTTTCGCATTAAAATAATTTTGCCCCAAATTAAATACAAGCAAAGATTGAGAAACTCTATGCAATGATTTTTCTGTAAATCATTTCTCATTACCGTTCTTATTGCTGCAGTTCTTGGAAATTCGCCATTTTTGTGCGTTTCGATTTATAACCCACAGTTCAGTTAGAAATCGACACATTGAATCAGTTTAGTTGTTGTTTACAAGAGGGTTTCGTAATAATCTTATTTATTTATTTATTTATTATTCATCTATAGAGGATATCTCAACAGACTAAAGAATTACAATTAAAAATCTGTACACATTAAAAATTAAGAAAAACCAAAACAATAAGAAACATTAAAAAAAAAAATATGAATTTGCTACAATATAGGCTTTGAACTGCGGTCGACTATCAGTAAAATCAATTTTGTCGCATATCATATTAAAGTAGGAGATGCATCTAGAAATAGGTTCATTAAGTCCATAATTTGTGCGGTGCGCGGTGGAATGAAAAATCGCTCTTTGCCTCAATGGCCTTTCTGGAGCATAAATTGGTAGATAACTAAGCAATTCAGGGCTTTTAATGCGATAACATCCTTTATAAACATCACACATAATAACTTCCTTCGATGAGCCAAAGATTGCAAGCAAATCAATTGGCATCTGGTGGGAATGTCAGCGCTCCAGTTAAACTTACGAAGAGCATATCTAGAGAAATTACGTTGAATTCGTTCAATCCGCAACACATGAATCTGATATACAGGATCCCAAACTACACAGCAATATTCCAAAATAGGTCTCACAAGAGAAACAAAGAGTGCTTTGACAGTGTATGGGTCAATGAAATCTTTAGCATTACGTTTTACGAAACCCAGATTTGAATTAGCTTTGCATCAACACGCCAAGATCCATTACCTCCGAGGATCTATGAAGAGATCTGTTATTTAAGTTGTAGTCAAATAAAATGGGAAAAGATTTTCTGTAGGCAGAAAATATTTTGCATTTATCATAATTAAGTTCTAACAAGTTAACGTCACACCAATTATAGAGCTCAGAAATATCAGCATGAAGTTCAAGACAATCACCCAAGCTTGAAATCTTAGAAAAGATTTTAACATCATCAGCGTACAAAAGAGAGCTAGAAAATTTAAATATTGACGGAATGTCGTTTACAAATAAAACAAAAAGTTAAGGCCCTAAATGGCTTCCTTGGGGAACGCCAGATTTAACATGAAAACACGATGAAGAAATTCCATTTATTCGCACAACTTGTCGTTCGTCACGTAAGATGAAAACCAGTTCAATAGATTAGAATGAAACCCTAGTGCCTTCAATTTTTCAATCAAAAGACCATGATGAACCTGATCAAATGCCTTTTTGAAATCTGAATAGAAGACGTCAACTTGAAAGCCTTGTTCAATATTTAGTAAAAATCGTTTGAAATAACCTCTTTAATATGGAAAAATAGCTTTTCCTTTGGTTTCAAATAACTTAGGGATGGAGGATAGTTTGAAAATAGGTCTATAATTTTCAACCATATGTCTGCGACCAGACTTAAATATTGGAGTTATGAAAGACAGTTTCCAAGTATCCAAAAATGAACCGGACTCCAGCGACTTGTTGAAAATAATAGTTAGCACTTCATAAAGCGATGAAGCGCAACCTTTTAAGAATATAGCCGGAATTTGGTCGAAACCAGATCCTTTTTGAATGTCTAAATTGCATAGAGCAACTAATACATCATCTTCAGTAAGAGTTAAACTGCCAAGATCAACAATGGGGACCAAACCATCGAACCTTCCTGAAAAATTTGAATCGACTGTTGTGGTTGAGTTGTAAAAAGACTTGAAAAATGATGCGAACTGTTCACAGGACCCTTCAGCAGAGTTCAATACCTTTCCTAAAAACTCCATTGAATTAGGCAGTATTGAGGAATTACGTTTGGAGTTGAAGAAGATCCAAAAGGATTTACTATTACGTTTAATCTTTGATTCAACTGAGTCGATATATTGTCTATAAAGAAAGCGATTAAGCCAATCAAACTTCTTCCTGAGACGAAGGAATTTTTTATTATTTAATATGCCGCGCGGTTTGTCTTTAAAGAAAAGAATGAAATCTTAGCGTACAAAGATGATGGTTTGAACATAAGTGAAATTTCGAGAAAAGTTGCTCACAGTCGCCGTGTAATTCGAAACTTTTTAAAAGATCCGAAGTTATATGGGAAAACGAAGCGAAAGGGAAGAAAAAGGAAACTGTCTCCGCGTGGAGAGAGGAAAATTGTACGGACAGCAAGCAATTCGACACTAAGTTGCAATAAATTGGAAGCTCTTGTCTCAACAAAGGTGTCAAAAATAACAGTTTGGAGAACGATTCAACGTAATCCTAGCATTTCTAGAGGTAAACTGAAGAGTGCTCCACGACTATTAGATCGCCATAAAAAAGCTCGGATGGGATTCTCAGAAAACCACATGGCTACAGATTACTCTTCTGTAAGACATACTGGCTTTCGTAATTCTTCATTGTTTAAGCTCAAGATTTAATTTTCAGGTGATATTTTATGATGAATTGAAATGGAACTTAGATGGACCCGAGGGATTTAATTCTTACTGGCGCGATCTGAGGAAGGAACCTCTCTATTTCTCGAAGAGAAATTTTGGTGGCGGTTCTGTGATATTGCGGGGAGCATTTTCTGCAGTAAGGCGTTTGGATATATATACAATTTATTTCATCGCGGATGAACAGTAGAGATTACATCCAAGTACTCGAAAACAGTGTACTGCCATTTCTGGCAGAACATGGCGAAAAAAACCGGATTTTCCAACAAGATAATGCTAGAATTCATACCAGTCGTGAAACAATGGGTTAGATGGAGACAAATTCCTTTAGGGTGATGAACTGGCCGGCATGCTCTCCCGATCTGAATCCCATTGGAAACATTTGGGGAGTGCTTATGAGACGGATATATGCTGAAATTCGCCAGTATGAATCACTGGCAGATTTGAAAGCTGCAATCCTTGATGAATGGCAGAAACTTGACTCTGAAATGTTAAATAAATTAATCCAATCGATGAAAAAAAAGGATTTTCGAAGTCATAAAATCAGAAGGAGGCCCTATTAATTATTAAGTTTTTGTAAACAATTTTTTATTTAAAATTTATTTTGTTGGAAACTTCAAATGGATTATATATATGAAACGAGCAAAAAACGTATAATAACTGGAACTGTTGCAAAAATAACGAATACTTGCCATAATTTACTACAAATAATTTCAGCTCCAGGCTTTCTACATTTAGCAATCAAATACAAAAGCAATAATTTTCCGAGTGGAAATAACCTAACATTTCTACGTGGGCTATAAATATGAAACGTAGTGTACTTGTACAATGCGTTAGCTGTCTGCATACTCCTTTAGGGGAAATGGGAATGAAATAAACAAGGTATATGCGGTATTGATTGAAACAGCTTCATGTTTACGTCGATAGGTTGACTCGATGGGATGAGTTTCGACAATTTCGATATTTTTACTTATTTAGTTAAAAATATGTAAAAATAAAATTGTCGACTATAACGCTGGATAAACTTGGAAATAAAATCTAAAATACAAAGCCTGCTCATCAGAATATCTGCAAAAGGACGGGAAAACCGTCAGGAATTTCCAAATAAAGTAGTATGACGAATTCGATTGGTTAGCTGGAAGCAAAGATTTAAAATAGATGTTTGGTTTTCTTTGCTTTCTATTCAGTAACGACCCGAAATGGAGTCTTGGCGGTTATGACACAATGAAAAATTCTGATGCTAAAGCAATAATGTAAAGTCTACGCTAACTATCCGCAAACAATTCCATCACTTAAAACGAACATTGAAGCCGCGATCGTTGAAATAGAGCCCCAATTATGCGAAAGAGAAATCGGAAATTTCGAGAAAAAGAATAAGGTTTGTAAGCGAAGCGATGTTTTAGAGACATCCTTACAATTGTTCATTTTTTTAAACAAATTCTACACCTCATTACTGGCAATTTGAATTCGTAGCTTTTACATTGCAAATTTATCTTGTATATTAGTATTAGTAGATTCTTTTATTTTCCAAATATATAAATGTATGCTAATATCTTTTCTTAAACTAAAAGAAGTAATACAACATTGACTATATTGTAGTCTGTCGGCAGTACTGCTCCATCGTGTGGAACCCTCACCATGCTTGCCATGTTGCGATAAAGTCTAGGGTAGTCTTTAACTGTCATCGCGCGTTACAGAATCTATGTGTCAACAGAAGGGTAGAACTCTGCTGGGTTCCAGGCCACAGCGGCATAACAGGTAATGAGGCCGCAGACGACCTGGCGAAAAGAGGGGCAAATCTTGATCACGAACTCGCAGAAAACGTACCACCGCCTATAATGATCATCAAAGGATATTTGGACACACAGTTCACGAATCTAGCCGAAGCTAGATGGCATACGACCGCAACTTGTAGAACCACAAAATCAATGTGGAACAGGTATGATGCAAAGAAAACAAAACTCTTGTTATCACTACCCAGGAAGCAATGTGTGACAATGGTTGGCATCATCACTGGCCATTGTCTTATAGGAGCACAGGCCTATAGGATGGGTTTGGTAACCCATGATTGCTGCAGGAATTGCAACCAGCCGGGAGTAAGAGAGACAATGGAGCACGTGTTATGTAAGTGTCCGGCGCTTGCTAGAAGAAGGCTTATAACCCTCGGCTCTCCGTTCTTCTCCTATCTCAAACAGGTGTCGAGCTGTAGTATGCGAAACGTTCTGAACTTTGCGGCAGCAGCGAAATCCTTTGAGCTCAACAAGGAACTCGCAATACCAGCGAACCATTAGGTTTTCCCTATTTTCCGATGTGGTATCACTATGGATCCCAAAGGGTCTATGTGGGCTAAGGCCGCCACTCTAACCTAACCTAACCTTGCCATGTTGCGGCCATCGAATCCGTTCAGCGTAAATTTACTCGCACCCTTTTCTACAGACTAAAACATAAAAGAATTATAATTGGGCGTAAGGCCCAATCATATGATACTCTAGATGAAATGAGAAAGAGTTCAATGTACCGGAAAATATGTCACCTCTAATTCTTTTAAATAATTAATAGTGACTTTTGTATGGGAGGTGGTAGAAGGAGAGGAGGAAGGTTTGTAATTTTTGGATATGACACCTAATGTGGTATACAAAATATTTCGTGCTGAATTTAAGGTTTGTAGCTTTCATTATTTTCCATTGGACATCGTTTTCCTGAAATTGAGGCATTTGTATGGGAGGTGGCAGAGGAAGTGGAGCGTTTATGAAGATTTTGAAACTGCTTATCATCATCCTTATCACCACGCTTTGATTCAATTTCAAATTCGATAGTTCTAATATATTCGAAGGAGAAATGCTTTTCTTGAATTTATAGTACAGATATTTTTATGGGAGGGGATAGAAGGAGTGAAGAGGAGCTGATAATTTTTTTTAGCATTTATTGCAATTATTAAAAAACAAATTCTGGCAAAATTGTAAGCTTATACTTTTTCTAGTTTTAATGGAAATCGATATAATGCACATAGCAAAAATTATACATTTGTATGGGAGGGGGTAGAAGGAGTGTACGGATCAAAACACATTTTTTTCTCGTTATTGATAATTCTATTTTTATACTTTAGGCAAAATATGAAGTTGATAGCTTTAACAGTTTCGGAGAAAAATAATTTAATTTAAATTTAAAAATTTCGTGAAATTTGTATGGGAGGGGGTAGAAGGGGTGAGGTGAAGTTGATAATTTTTTCAATCTGATTGCAATTATAATAAAATTAATTCTGGCAAAAATTCGTTCTTATAACTTTGCTAGTTTCAATGAAAATCGAAAAACTGCATTTTTCAAAATTATGCATTTGTATGGGAGGGGGTAGAAGGAGTGACGAGATCAAATCAATATTCAGTCATATTAATGACATTTATATCGTAATACTTTAACCCAAATTTCAAGACGATAGCTTAAATAGTTTCAAAGGAAAATCAATTTCTGAAAATTTGGGAATTTCCTGAAATTTGTATGGGAGGGGGTAGAAGGAGTGGGGGGAATTGGCCGGTTCACGAACTTAAAGTTACTTTTTTGCTAAAAATGACACACACAAAATTTCATTACGATAGCTCGAAGCTTTCGAGAGTTTTGCTGTAGACAGACGCACAGACGGACAGACGGACAGACAGCATCTCGGAATCGAAGTTTTTGAGCGACAACAAATATTTCTGTACCCTTGGCGGCTCTGTGCGAGCATTATTTCTTAGCGTTACAAACGGTAAGGCAAACACAATATACTCTCAGATTTCATCTAGAGTATAAAAAGCCTCATATTAGCTACAAAGACAGACTTATAGCACTTCAACTCCAGCCTTTGCATCTACGACGGACTTTTCTTGATGCTTGCTTCCTCTACAAACTTTACAACTACTTGCTTAATACCTGCCTCTGCAACGACCTGAATTTCCGGCAGGGAATAGTCTCAACCAGAAATTCAGATATTTTCTATCTTTCACGAGCTTCACTCGATATTTACTACCACTCCCCGATATTGAGAATGCAAAGGAACCACGATCAACGTCAACTTGGATCTTTAACTACTTCATTTGTTTTATTTAAAAATAGAGTAAAAACTATAATCTTTAATGTATGAAATCTTATCATCACTGCTCTAATATTTTTGCTTTTGTATAAATGAAAATGTTATCTTTTTGTTCAAAGCGTTTAAATAAATAAATTGCAAATGAACTTTCATGCATTTCTGGTTCGCGCCTCGAAAGTATGGACCTGTATTTGTTACCTGTTCAATCGACAGATCAGGGCTTACCAACCAGATAAATATTAGCTGTTTCAACTATCACCGGTCTCAAGGCATCGGCTCAATCCTGATCAGCGAAATACTCGTCCTGGAACTGGATGAGACGCTTATCTTTTTATCTTATTTGGATATTTACTATAGACAATTCAAATCCAAATGGAAGGTAGAAATTAATCGAAAAATTAATTACATAATAACAACCGAGAACTTTGATAAAGTGCAAAAGGAAAATTTATGATATTTATATACTTTTATATGAATTGCATGTAAGGATTTGGTCCTGATTTATTTTGATGAAAACCCCTGAATAATATTAGGAGTTAGTCATTTTAATTATTTCTTAGGTTCTAGCTATTAGGTGTACAAAACTTTGATTTAACGAAGTATTTTTAGTTTTTTTTTTGGGACGAGATCAACTTAAAAGAATGGAAAAAAAATAAAAAATAAAAGGAAAAATATCAAAGTATAAGAGAATTGATTCGAGGGGTGCAGGCATGCATTCTTTTTGAAAAATTCAATATCAGCCCAATGATTTTGTTGGCACGTAAAATTAGTTTACCGAGATTTCCAACTCTAAGGGATTTATGTCCATGTCCATGATAATTTTATATAATTTGGTTTTTAGAATTAAACGCGTTTGTGTACTACTGTTTAGTATATTTCGCTTCGCTTGATGATCACGAATCGATGGATTTTTGGGTAGTGTGCGTGCGAATGTTTAAATGAGTGAATAATTATTACCCTAAAATCGGAATTTATTAACGATTACAAAAAAAAAAAAAAATAAATTATATATCTGAAATAATTTAAAAACAGTAACGCAAACAAATTGTTACTTCCAGATTTTACGGGAATACATGAATCAATGTTTTGTTCACTATATTGGGGCAATTGCTTTTTTTTGCCGACATAAATTCATGAGATTATCGATAATTATTTTTCTAAATTATTTCCCGATTTTGTCATTTAGCTCAATTATTGAGTCATCAGTTGCACTCAGTCTTCAATATCCGTAAACTCTGAACCTTAGCAATGTTTCCGATAAATATTGTAACTACGCGAATGAATCCGTTTTTGTTATACATAATTTAAATGGCCATTGCTTGTCATTATTACTATTTTGAGGCCAAATAGTAGCCATTTAAGTATTGCCAGAGCTCAGAAAAAAAACTAGATTAGTACCTTCAAAATTATGCATTTAAAATGAAAACCTACTTAAACTTTGTTATTTTCATTATAAAAAAATATATATCATAGAAAAAGCTTCAAGTTAATAAAACATATTAATAATATTTTTTTTGTTCATAAGCTAAGAAATTATATAGTTGTACACATGTTATTGAATTCAATGCATCAACATTTTTTTTATTATTAAATTAAAGGAAAATACTCAATTATAATATCCGTAAAGTTAAACTTATATTTTTACAACAATTTTTACAGTTATATTTAATATAACATGACGTTACTATTGTTATTAGTAAGTGTGATATCTAGGGTGTAGCCTAGTTGGTAGCGTGTTGGTATTGTAATGCGAAGATCGTGAGTTCAAATCCCGGTCGGCGCAATATATAATTCCAGCACATTGCCTGCTTGGATATACCTTGGTCACCTCAATCTACGAAAATCTAAAATTCGTAGAAAGAGGTTTGTGCGAAGGGCTAACAACCCTTCTACAATAAGTAATGAAAAATGTTAAGGAACCTGAATGTCAGAAGGCCAAGGTCCGATTTGGGCTGTAGCGCCGTTGCAGAAGAAGTGTGATATCTCTAAAAATGGAGTAATTTTTTGTGTTCATAATTGAAAATAACTGGGTTGCTATTAAACTACTAAAAAGATAAAAAAAGAAAAAATATGAAAGAAAATTAATAGATAAATACCTTTAGTATATATTTGAATAAAATGTTACGCGTTAAAAATAGTTATAACGAATATAATTTAAAATGGACAATGGAAGATTAAACTGAATTAGAATGAAGCACTAAAGTTTTCATTTGAAGAGCCCTCTAACCTCCACAGGTTCCTCCACCTCTCTCCATGGGGCCATACAAAAAAGATATGTTGGAGACTGTACTGCTAAGGCAGGGTGGGCAGGGTAAGGCGACATAACAGCCGTCACATTCGTCGAGGCATCTGATCGGGTCAACATCCGCGATCAGAGAAAGTCCTAGTTTTTGTTAATGTACCTAATCTGGGGTAAGCTCTTAAGCTCGTTTTGTTGTTATAGGCCATGGTTTTGATGATCAGTATCGGAGCAACAAACCCCCTCCCCCCCCACGACTCTCGTAGCTAGACCCGGCGACACACTAGCACGTCGCTCCAGCCCGATACTGCCACCGAGTTGGATGTTGGTGGATCTCGGACCAGTTTGTTTCCCAAACCTTGATTTTTCCTTTCTCTTTTCGATTATTTCGATATTTTGGTATCGAAATAGTCCGTTGGCCTCAAAAACACAACAATATCCACTCCGGTTGACAATTGGTTGACAATTTTTAGCTAAGAGATTTGTAATATTGGAATTCGCTATATTATTTATGGTGGAACTTGTAAAAAAAAATTCATTCATTCATAAGGGATTCTGTCTTCGCCTGGGGCTTTGCGCATCTTCACACGCGATAAAACTCTTTGTAAGTCACTGACCAGAATATCAATGATGTAAAAGGAGATAACACATTTTTAGTAGCAGGCATAAATATCAACATAAAGGATTTTAATAATATCCCTCGACCTATTTAAGTATACTCAATGGAAAGGGCTTTATATCTATAATAAATCAATTAACTAGAGAAAAGGATTGTATTGACTATATCTTCGCTAAGTTCAAACCAAATATTTATGATAAGGTGCAATCCGTAATCCTAAACACAAATATTACTGACCATAAAAGTACAACGGTCATTCTTGCATGCATGCAATTAAATACAAGTAATCGTACAAAATATAAAAAATAAAGCCCAAGGACTCTTAAATTCCATCAGGAAAAGAGATCAACTATGTAAAGCTCTGAAAAACTCTCCGAAAAATGACAAGCTAAAAATATATTGCATGAATTATCGAAACAAATTAAAATACCAAATCAGATTACTTTGGAAAAATCTTATACAGCGCAGGAAATGACGTTAAGCAGGTTTGCAAAACAGAAATCACGGCCATAGGTACGAAAAGGGAAAGAATGCCCAATACACAGTATGCCGGGTGGTATATCAAACTGAAGAAAATTCAAAGAATATAGCAAACATTTTTAATTACCACTTTAGTAATGTTGGGAAAAATTGTCCAGATACTATAACGAAAGAAAATGGAGTACGAGATACACCGTTCTACTTCAACAAATTCAGAACAAATTAGAATAATGAATGAAGACGAAATAATAGCCATCATTGAGAACATGAAAGGGGGTACTAGTTCAGGTTTTGATGGAATAAATTGTAAATGTCTAAAACCATTTAAAGCAAAACCTCTCACCCATATAGTCAACCTAGGCTTTCAAACTGCAAAATTTCCAGTCATTTATAAACTAACTATAAACTCCTCAGTATTTAAAGCATGAGATAAGAAAATTATCAGTTTCCCTTGATCTCAAATAGAGGTAAAATCATAGAGAAGGCTGCAAAAAAAAATCAGGATGATGTACCTACATCAAAACAACATAATTCACAAAAATCAGCTTCGTTTTAGGAAAGGAAAAAGTACGCATCATGCTATTGCTATATTAACCGAACTTATTTCCACTTCTAAAGATAAAGGAAACAACCCATGCGCTATTTTTTTTTGGATTTAGCTAAATCATTGGATTGAATCAGCATAAATGTATTATTGAGAAATTGAATAAATTAAATATGAAATTAAGTTGGATTCAATGGATAAAGAGTTGTTTGGAAAATTAAGTCGAGCGTGAATTCAGTAATCCATTAACTTTTGATTATAGTGTGCCACAAGGGACAGTATTAGGTCCCATATTATTTTTACTTTATGTAAATGATTTATATGATTAGCATCTTGAGTGTAAATTGCTATCTTTTGCTGACGATACCGTATTGTTTCTTGAAGATACTGACAGGGAAGGAGTTCAAATTAAAGCAAATTACAGTCTACTGCGTATAAAGGAATGACTCCATTGTAATTTTCTAACATTAGAAATAAGAAAAAGTTGTTTTATCGTCTTTTCATCAAGAAACTATGGACTACCGTCAGAATTCGAATTAAAAATTCATAACAATAAATGCACAGTAAACTGTAAGTTCCTACCTGTGAAACAGGTAAATCACACAAGATATTTAGATGTAATATTCTACCAGCATTTAAAATGGGGCTTTCAGATACTCAGTGTTACATCCAGATAAAAAACAATAGAATCAATCTGCTTGCAAATTCGCACATTCCTTACCAAAAAAATTACGAGAATATTCTACGTTGATCAATTCCATATTGCAATATGGTAAAATTGTTGTATACACCACTAGTTGCTCAAAAATTACTGCTTTAAATACTTCTGCAGAGCCCCCGAAGATTTCCAACCATTGAACTATTTCCAATAATAAACGTTATTAGTGTAGATAAAATATTCGATATTATTGCCACATTCCCAATATTTAAGAAATATAAGAGCGGATTGATAGAAGTAAATAAGAATAATACAAGAGGTGGCGCAGAAGGAGAACTATATTTTCCATTACTAGTGACCAACGTAGGCTAAAAACATTAAACTTATAAGAGAATCAAATTATTTAATGAATTGCCAAGTGAAATTAAAAGAAGCCGAAATTTAAAGAAATTATACTACAATTACGAAACCAAAATCTTTCGAGATATTTATAATAACAAAAATCGTGTCGTTCTGCTAAGCATTTATAAACGTTATGATATTCTGTATAACACGCGTTGTAAATTATATATTGCAATTAGATACTATTATACTCCAGTGATGTTTTATATTATATATAGAGTGTAGTCTAGTAGGTAGCGTGTTTGGTTTAAAATGCAAAGGTCGTGAGTTCAAATCCCGGTCGACGCATAAGTCCAGCACACTACCTGCTTGAATAAACCTTGGTTACCTCAATCTACGAAAATGAAAAATTCGTAGATAGAGGGTTGTGCGAAGAGCTAACAACTCTTCCGCAATAAATAATGAAAATGTTAAGGAACCTGAAAGTCAGGAGGCCAAGGCCCGATTTGGGCTGTAGCGCCATTGAAGAAGAAGATGTTTTATATTTAAGCCGATAGCTATTGTTTATTTACATTGATATTATTACTTATTATTTTTACAGTACACAATTTGTTAGTAGCAATGCTTTATATGAAATATGGAAGTATGAATTGACCCCTCACCCCATTATTATTATTATTTATTTAGGGAACACGTGAGAGCACCGCGACCTTTTTGCCAAAGTGTGCGTTTATTGTCCCTTAACCCTACTAAAACTCGATAGCTTTGGCTAATCTAAGAATTTTTAAGCGAGCCATTTTGGCTAGTTCATCAGTTGTAAGGAAACCCTTTCCGAGAAGATTGAATATTTTCCTTGCTAGGACATTATCTGTCGTTTTTGAGTCTTTGAGACCGAGGCGACAGATGTCGGTTTCAGCTAGACCCATATTTTTGAGGTGGTGGTTTACTTCCTTATGCCCCGTCAAAAGTCCGATTAATGTAATAATATTACTCTTGCTGAATGATTAGAATATAATTAGAATATCCTCCACTTTGCTTTTTGTGGTAGAATAAATTTCTTTGAGATTGATAAGCCTGAAAGTATATTCCAGTAGATTCTATGGTCTTGTTCAATCCACTCTCTAAGTTAAAGGTTAAAGTGTCCTTTTGGCTTTCCACAGAATGGCTGTGGTCCAATAAAATTTATTTCTGCTCCATTTTGTGCGAGGCGGTCTGCCTCTTCATTTCCCTTAATCGCCATTTGTCCTGGGACATTAATGTTACTTTATTCCTTTTTTCCAAGATTCCCAAACAAACCTCGATCCTTGTTTGTTGGATGCTTAAGCTTCGAGAACTGCTTGACTATCTGATAAGATATAGATAGATTTGTTGCAGATATAGATAGATTTGTTCTCTGGGATACATAGCTCCATGTGAAATATAAGCAGTCGTTTCCCGAACTTCAAGACTTTGGAACGATTTGCCAGCTAGTTTGTTTCCCAACAAGTAGAGCCTGCGGTGTTTCAAGAACAATGTCCACCGTCATTTTCGTCTCTCTCCACCTGAATACCTCCACTTCCACTTCCTATACCGACATAACTGTGCATTGCATTAAAGGGTGACCCCTAAGTTATACTCGGTGCCGTAAAAACAAAAATTGCATTAAGTTCGGCTTGGAAGATTGTGGCTTCCTTACCAAGAGGTTTCGAAACCGAGAAGTTAGGACCTATGACTCCGGCTTCAGTTCTCTTCGAGGTGCGCGAGCCATCTGTGTACCAGATGGTTGATTTCTCTTCCATTTCAAAGAGCATGGATTGATTGCCAGTCCTTGCGTTCACTGATTATAACTTTGAAGAGGGTTTCAAATTTGAATTTTGTCGGCATACTGTCGGACAGTGTTGAGGTTAGAAACTCAGCTCTTGGATTTTTTAAAATGTGGAGGTGACCTGTAAAGTCTCCCGGCTTGTAGATGTTATCCCTCTGTATGCGTAACACCCCTTTGATAGCCTCCTTTCTTATTTGGAGATATATTGGAGGGATGTTTAAGAATATTTCCATTGCCGCCCTCACCCCTAACTCAAGGGGTCGTAGTGCTAATTAAATTAAAATAAAATTGTATAATATTGTATTTATAAAAAAAA
The DNA here is from genome assembly GCA_963669355.1 of Chorisops tibialis. Lineage (NCBI taxonomy): Eukaryota > Metazoa > Arthropoda > Insecta > Diptera > Stratiomyidae > Chorisops > Chorisops tibialis. The sequence goes on along the minus strand of OY770264.1, from coordinate 169,987,423 downwards.
TTGGAATAAAAAAAAATATCTGCCAACAAGTCAGGCGCAACTTATATTTATTATTCTTGGGACAAGTTGAGGATACGTGCGAAGTCAATACACAATAATCTTTACAAGAGGTGGGTTGATGTTAATAATGCTTGCTTGAATCACGTTCAAAATTCGCTGTATAGAATGTTAGTTTCATAGACGAAGTGAATTCCGGTATATACCTAGGTATTATATTCACGAAAACATTTGTACGGGGTAGAGGAGTTGAGGGAATAGTGAAATTTGCATTATTTCGATTGTTTTGAAAGGTGTTCGTACAAAATTTCTAGTTCGTAGCTTTTAATTTGTTGATTATTAGTTGATTTATTGAATTTGGTGTGAAGGGCAAATGGAATTTCAAAAATTTCTAAGCAGCATTGTTTCAAATACTTTTAAGCTGATTTGTACATAATTTGAAATTGATAGCTTCTAATGGTTTGGTGATCATTGATTTATTAAAAATGGTCGAAAAAATACTTTTGTATGGGAGGGGGTGGAAGTTTTGAAAGTATTCGGCCAGTTAATATCTTAAAATTTTAATTTATGAAAATTAATTTTACAAATTTTCATGTTTGTAGCCTAAAATTTCACTCAAAATTGTTGAGCCTTTGTTTTCTTCTGAATGCATGTGAAACACATAGTGCTGGTTAGGGCTCCCTACGGTGGATTGCAGTTCTGGGTCAAATAATTATTTGTCCTTATCTATATCAAATGTATGCATGCACGTGCAAATTTGAAATTTGTATCTTTTGCCAGAGCCCTAAGAAAGTTAGTGAAAATTTTTGTCATCTAAGCCCACTCCCCTTGCACCACCTATCTTAAAAATTTTTATAAAAATTAAAGATCATATATCTCTACAATCTTACAAATTTTATTGGATTTTGAGATATAACGGTTTGAAATTTTGAACAGTGCGCCATTTTTGAAATGTTCCCCATTTCCCCCCACTACTATTATTTCAAGATGTTATTTTTTTTTAGTATTTCGCTAGTACAGCTTAATACATGTTTTAAGTTTCAATTACATAACTTAAGAGATAGTTGAGATATTAATTTTCAAGTATTTTTCCTTGTAGTCCCCCTAAACCTTCCCCTTACAATTATTGGCCTCCCTTTTAGTTGATTATATTGGACCTGTATGCCACCTAATTGGTCCTAAAATAAAAATGTTTTGTGTTAAGTAGTTCGGAAATATTGTCATTTGGAAAAAAAAAAATTCGTCGACAATTTGTTTTTAGCCCCCCCTTTTCGGACCCCAATGGATAAAAAAATTAAATTACTTTTGAAGTTTGTCCCAGAATGCCCTTTATTAGGGATGGCAAAATCTGCTCTTTTCCAATTGTAGATCAACTACGATTGTTACTTTTCAAAATCTGTGAAAAAGAGGAGCTCTTCTAATAGGAGTGATATTTTCACCTCTACTCTCCATGCTAGTGCGCAAGGATGGCAACAACTGCTATAAATATCTTCGAAAAGAGCTGCTTTAATTTTTTTTTTAATTTGGCATTGATTCAAATTGAAACAGAAAAACGAAATAAATTAAACGGAAGAGCACAGAAAACTGATATGAAATCAAATCCGAAAAATGTAAAGTTTTTTATTTACATATTGGTTAAAATAACACAACTCATTAAAAAACATAACAAAATATGATTGGTCGTATAGTTACTTTTTTGTTAAAAATAGCACACAAAAATTTTGAGCACAATAGCTTAAAGCTTTCGAGAGTTATGTTGTAGACAGTCATTCGGCATCGAGATTTTTGAGCGACAACAATTATTTCTGTATCCTTGGCGGCTCTGTGCGAGTATTATTTCTTAGCGTTACAAACGGTAAGGCAAACACAATATACTCTCAGATTGCATCTAGTGTATAAAAAAAAACACCCGGTTATAGAAAACCAAACCATAGGGGTCTATTGTTTTCTTTTTTCACACGATATTACTCATACGAGTGATTTCATCAATGAAGAACGTAAAGCTCTTATTGACACAGTGGCCTGCAACTCACATGTCCCACCTCACCCCGACGAGATCGTCACTCAGAACAAAGCTCGCCAAAGAAATCATCTCTTACTCAGGAAAGCACACCTCATTGACCACTTCACACGTCCCACCTCACCGATCAGATCATAAAACACACGGATCAGATCAAAATGTCGCTAAGCAAATCACAGTCGCACTTCACCTATTAACTATTCACTCATTACTATACTTTCTCAGTACAAATCAATAGCACTCAGAGCACGAGGAATGTGTTGATGGTGTAGATATCACCAAAGACTATCAAGGTCTGAGATAGTTTATATTGATAGTCATTGATATCACTGAACTGATCAGTGAACAGTTTACAGAAATATCAGATACGAAGAAAGACAATAGAATATATCAAATATCCCAAGCGGTAATCGAGCAACGAGAGAGCATCCATATGAATGTCGTTCATATAAAATCTCGACGTTTATATGAAAGCTCTTTCGTTGCGCTATTAATGAGCTTAGCGCTGGGGCTGGGTGAAGTACGACTGCGATTTGTTTAACGAGCTTTGATCTGGTCGATGGGTTTTGTGATCTGATCAGCAAGGGGGGACGTGCGAAGTGGCCAATAAGGTGCTCTTTTGTGGATAAGCGGCGGTTTATGTTTGTTCTGAGCTATGATCTCGTCGTGGTGAGGTGTGATGTGTGAGTTGCGCGATTAAAGTGCGAGTGCGAACAAAAACTCTGAGATGTGTACCGATGATCATTGTGGCAATTTTATTGGCGATAGACCGTCAGCAGTATGAATTTGCTTTGCTAGAAGAGCAGCTTAAATAAATTTTCAATCGCAATATACGATTGCTATGGAGCTTACTTACCCAATCAATAATTTACACATTAACATTTTATCTTTAATGGTCTTGGAGATATAATTCCATATGTACGTCGGACGCCGTACGGTGTACCGAAAAACGGATTTGTTTTTTATATTTTTAGGCTAATTTTGTCATGAAATGCGGAAAACAAAATTTGAGGGTGGAAATTTTTTTTCTCTTTTTTCTACCTTATTATTAGAATAATAAAGTACAAGTACATGCCGTCTATGCGGTAATTCCTCAGTTTATGCCTTTTAAGTGAGACAGTTCTTGTTTATTCAGAGATTTTAATGACCGCTGAAACAGAGAGCCTATGTAAATCTATTGGTATAGTCGGATTTTTGTTTATTTTAGTGTTGTAGAGCCAAGGCTGTGTCAGGGATCATGCCCTGACGATATTGCATGATGTTGAATCGACAGGTCATTGTCTTAATGTATAAATTCAAAATCATGCAATATATCAGCACATGCCATGCGTCCACGAGCCGCAAAGTTGCGAAAACTCACATGGTGTTGAATATCCGTAATTTTGGAAAAATGTACAATCAATGTAAATTCGACACCATGTGAGTTAAGCGACCTTAGGATCGCCGGCATGTGCGTCCGGTCGTCAGCAAGATTGACCGGATCGAAAAGTAAAAGTGACGATCGATCGGGGAGTTGAATACTGGCTCTGATTGGGAGCAGTCAAAAAAGTGAAATAAAGTACAAAGTTATTACAACAAGTTGTACTAGGAAAATTGTAATAATTAATAATTATAAAGTGTGAAATAAAGTGTAAAGTTATTACAACAAGTTGTACTAGGAATATTGTAATAATTAATAATAAAGGCGTGAAATAAAGTGTAAACTTATTACAGCAAGTTGTATTGGGAAAATTGTAATAATTAATAATTATAAAGTGTGAAATAAAGTTATTACGTGTGAACAAGACAACATATAACAATAATCTTTTATTTGGTAACTCGACCCAACAGCTGCTACGCGGAACTCTTCATTTTTTTGGTACAACCCCAGGGTTGCGCAGGCTTTTCGTCCAATCGTAGTCCAGTTATGTTTTTTATTAAAATTTACACTTGTTCACGGGCTTACCCCAGATGATGAAGTCAAATTCGAGCTACAACTTCTACATCTGGAACTCCAAACTTACTCCGCCATAAACACATAAAATTTTCGCATAATTTACGGCAGGTTCTTATTTTGATATTTATCGAAGTCAAACAGATAAAATCGTTTTTTTTATTATACACTTGTTTTGGAAACTTTTATGGACAAGTTATTTAAAAAAAAGAATTATCTCCTAGACTATTTTTTTATTAATTAAATAATTAAAAAAAAAAACATTTTGAAAACCTCCAATTTCCGTTGAAAAATTGATAAAAATCAGTAGAATAAAACTTCTAAAATAAAAATCTATAAGATAAATAACAAGGTCCAACCGGCGAGCAGTTGTAAAAATTATAAACCTCTCGAGCAATTCAACCGATTCAAATCATTAAATTAACATAAAACAACACTTTCACCTGAACGCCCCGAAATTGTATGTCCACCTCATCAATCTTCGTCGTTTCATTTGTTGTTGTTTTTTTGTTTGTTGTTGGTGTTTTTTTTTGTTGCTAATAACGATCATCACCAGGTGCAATGGCATCCAATTCAATCCTGCTGAAGAGTCATTTAGTTGTCGTTCTCAGGTCCGAAAAGAATTTTTCCAAATCTTTACGAAACCGAGGACGACATTGAGAATTTGAAGACACGACAGCCAATCGTTGCTTGTTCCCGATGAAATAAGATAAAAACATTAACAACAAAAGAGATCCTCAGATGTGATATCTAACGAATCGGTCCACCGAAGAAGAAGATACCTTGCATCTCGTTCCGAATCTGGACGAGATGCATGCATGGACGTTTATGTGTCCCCGAAACAAAGGCCTCTTATTGTGGACTAAAAGATCGATCAAGTCCGCTTTGAAAGAATACGACAGGGTCCAATCGTTGGCATTAAGAAAGGCATTAAGAAAGCCACTCTGAAAATTGTTTTCTCAGGAGAATCACAATTTTCCGTTTTAAACAATGGCCGGTATAGGTGCTGGGGACGCCGGCCGGCCGCTCCATCGTGACATTATTTTGCCTGCTGATTTTACGGCAGCGAAAACAACAATTCGCTAAGGGTCTGATAAGTTTGGCAAGGATTTTTATTTACTTATTTTTTTAATAAAGTGGCTATGGGCTTGATAGAAACTCCCATTCAATTTGAAAGTATTCCATTAATCTCACGACATTGCTCCGAGTCACCACCGAAACATCGACTTTAATTCTTTCATCAATGAAGCGTTCTCAAATGAAACTCGCATCAATCACGGAAGCGTCCCGGAATCACAGCCGGACCCTTGGACTTGTAACTTGCTTGTTCCACTTATCTCTTGATCAAGAAGTCATTTTTCAAATAAGGAACACCCTCTTGAAATTAAGCAGTCACAAGATCACCAGCAAGCACAATTGTTGAGCTCACGCCCTGCATGATTTATGGTGTCTATTTCATCGTTCTTTTCAGAATCCGTGCGACCATAAAGAAGTGATTTCGATTCAACGATGTCAAAACAGTGGATGGCGCATTTTGGAGAAAATTTCAAAAAATTCACCTTTCACCGGGCTTTTCCTACTTTGCATTAATTAAACACATTGGGTATAAAATTCTCGGTCGAAATCATTTGCACCTTTTTCATACCTTAGAATTTCGTTTAGTCCTTTTTTGTGTGCATTAGACGTACCCTCTTCGAAGATCTCGTTTAAGACAGTTTCAATTAAAAAAAAAAAAAAACTGTAGAAAAATCCCTTAATGGGACAAAGTCAGTCAGTTACACAAAATGTTTAGGGGTACAACGAAACAATGAGTCCAAGGATCAAGTCGAAAAAAAAAACAGAGAGAAAAAACTAAACTCAAAACAACATCTCATAAATCATTTTCGCTTGAGTACAACAGTAGGCGATTTTTGATAAAAGGACTTGAACCTTTTCTGCCATGCATCACTTATTTCTCAGCAAATGCTACGAATTTTTTTTTTTAATTTGATCTCATTTTGGAGATCTAAGGACGACGAGGAATACAAAAAGGATATTATGCTGATGCTTAGTTGAGCCAAAGGCAAAAATGGAAAACGTTTCTATTTTTCACTTATTTTTTTTTCAAGAAGAAATGTATATCTGCAGTTTGAAGGGCACATTGCCGAAAAGGACATACCTGTATACAGATGAGAGTGGGAGAGTAAATTGACTTCGTTTTTATCTATAATACCCGGTTTTTTTCGAATTTAAAGGATTCTTTGTCGCTAATGGCTATTATGGCAAGTTAAGTGTGACAATGAAGAGGTGTAGGGATTCGTTGGGTTGTAAAGAAATAAAGGGCTAAGCAACAAAAAATTTCGATGATTTAGTCAATTTCGATTGGTGTATCATAAATTATATCTTTTCGATATTATTCAGACTTTCAAGGAATTGAAGAATTTATCGGAGCTTATTGCGGTGGTTAGACTTCAATATTCCTGTGGGTTGGGCAAATGTGTCGCACGACCCTCGTCCGCGGTTAGTATAGCAATTGCAAGGAATTAAGTTTAACAGTTGATATTTCCTCGACGTGCTCGTCGGACACATGTCGGCAATCGCCTCATTGTTAGCATACTTGATGAACATCTACTACTACAATGGCGCTATAGCCCAAATCGGACCTTGGCCTCCTGATATTCAGGTTCCTTTACATTTTTTTATACTTATTGTGGAAGGGTTGTTAGCTCTTCGCACAACCCTCTTTCTACGAATTTTTTCATTTTCGTAGATTGAGGTGACCAAGGTATATTCATGCAGGCAATGTGCTGGAATTATGTATTGCGCCAACCGGGATTTGAACTCACGACTTTCGCATTACAAGACCAACACGCTAAATACTAGGCTACACCCTAGCTGATGAACATTTTGAGGTGAAAATAGTTGCAGACATTCTTTCTGTAAGAACCATGCCGCGAGCCAGCCAAAAAAAAAACTCTGATTAATAAAGCTACCACTTGCGAAGTGAATGTGGTCAGAGTAATAAAGTCTCATACGAAAGAGTCTGAGGGAAAACCTCTTAGGTGATCCACCAGCTAAGTACGACTTCAAGATAAGTTATGTTAGGATAACTTGTGCTGACCAAAACACTCTGGTCTTCCTTCAGGAAGCGGTTCCCAATATGAACGAGCTCTTGAAAGGTACTGAGGCTCCTAGACTGACGAAAGTTTTTGTATGGATCCCGGATATAACTGATGACCTTGGGCTCCTATTGCACTTTTACAGTCCTTCATGGAACCAAAACTGATAAGCTATGGCCAGGTGTTGTGGTAAACAAGCACTAAAATTGACATTAATTCCACAATTTAATAGTCCAGACCAAATAACAACGCTCTGGGAGAGGTCATTTAGCGGAACACCGCAGCTTGTTAAGCTGGTTTAATTATACCAGCCACACGAGGCAAGGGATGTTCCAACGATTGACTAGTGGCATCTTGTCCAGTCCAACACAGGGGACTTGGTAATAGGTTGTGATGCCAATGCTCTACACACCTACTCGTCTATCACAGACTATAACAATCGCGGTAAGTCAATTCTAGAATTTCTTAGCATGAACAATCTAAATGTTTGTAATGTGGGTAATAGCCCCACCTTCATAAATACTTTAAATCACTAGTGGTTCGCAACTAGAGAGTTTCGAAAGAACCAACCTCGTCAGACATGTGGATAAGATTTGAAATAGTGGGATCCAGCAAGAACGGATTGGGTTAAATAACTGGAGCTAATAAGCCGTAAACTACTGGCAATAGTTCCTCTTCCAATAAAAAATCCAGATTCCTTAGGTAGAAGAGTTGATATGCTAACAAATATGCTAACAATCTCATACAAGAGTTCCTGCCACAGAAGTCCGCCAAAAATAGTAAGAATGCAGTCTGGTGGAATAAAGATCTTGATATTCTGAAAAAACGAGCAAGGAAACTCTTTAACAAAGCTAATTCCAGCGAACATGTCAAAGGCTGGGACAAATACTAAGCATCACTTACACTGAATAAAAAACAGCCAAGAGCCGTTGAACGAGATTCATGGAAGAGATTTGGTGAAGAAATAGATAACGTCAACGAAGACCCATAAATGCCTGAATTACTGGATAAAGGCGATGATTCATGGACGAATTCTAGCGGTGAGTCGCTTGAACTTTTAATGTAAACACATTTTCCCGTAGGATTTGAGCCCCGCTAGAAAGTTCATATGTCGATTGTATTGTTACAGATCTGGCAACCCCGCAATCCGATCTCTCTCGAATAGACAAGAATTATGTAGAACAGTATGCCCCAATATGTAAAAAGCCACAGTTAAAGATCTAGAGCTTTCCAGTATAGTCATGTATAGTCATGAATAGGAGGAAAAATGTATAAAAGCCCGAAGCTTTCAGTCGGGAACCAGTCCTTTTGATGACGGAGACGCAAACCAGTGCAGGAAAGCGATAGAACAGTACGCGGCGGTAGTGCCATATAGTGCGAATTAAGTTAAAGTGCGAATAAATAAATTATCACTTATTTTTAAACGAATTGTGTTTTACTTGAAATCCCGGCGAACCCCTAGCTCGCAACAGTATTCTAGCTAACTCAGAACAAGTAGATACCGTCGTGCGCCAGAAAACATAAGAGATGCGTTCAGTTCCTTCAAAACTTACAAGTCACCAGGACTGGATGAAGTCTATGCCGCAATAATCCAGGATGAAACAATAACCCAGTACCTGGTTGACATATTAAAAACATGTATCAGTCTTTGCCACATACCTAAGCTAAGAGGTTAAGTTAGTTTTCATACCTAAGCCAGGCAGAGATTCCCATAACATCCTGCAGGCTTTCCGACCCATCAGCCTAATTTCGTTCCTTCTTAAAGGCCTGGAAAGACTGGGGGATAGCTACCTACGTTGAAATCTGAACATCTCGGTGAGGTGCCCCACCAACACGCCTATCTAAAAGGAAGGTCCATTGACACCGCCTTGCATGTGACAATAGCCGTCGTAGAGAAAGGTTTCTATCATAAAGAGGTTGCACTCGGTGCCTTTCTAGACGTGGAAGGCGCTTTTAATCGCGTCGACGTTGATGCCATACTTGAGACCTTGCACAGCCATAGTGTGGAAGCTCTCCTGACTACATGGATAGCTTACGAAAAATCGTAGCACGGATGAGTGAAGAAACAAGAAAAGGCTCTGTACATAAAGGAACAGTTCAGGGCGGCATAATATCGCCTCTCTTGTGGGTCCTAGCAGTAAGTGAACCCCTTTCCATTTTAAATCGGAACAGCTACCCACAATAGCATATGCAGACGATCTTGTCATCACGCTAATTGGTAAGTTTGAAGAAGTCCTAGGAGATCTTATGTGGTCCGCTTACAACTGTTAGACTAGTTAAAGGACCTATCATCAAACCTCGAAAAACAGATTTCGTCCTCTTCTCCAAAAGAAGGCCACATGTTTCCAATCCACCACCTCCCGAGTTAAATATTTAGGTCTTATTCTTGATAATAAATTGTCCTGGAATACCAACATTCAAGAACGAGCAAATAGGGCTACCGTAGCCTTCATCCGTTTGGGGTAGGGGGGCCTTAAGCCACACCTCATCCATTGGATGTATACCAGTATTATCAGACCAATTATTTGCTTGTTGTGTATAATAAGTGCTCTTAGAAACACACTAACTGCAGCCCTGGAGGTAGTTCTCTCACTGCCTCCACTTCATCTTTTTCCAAAACAAACAGCGGATCTAGCTGCCAGTAGATTAAAAACCACTAATTCCAGGTCAGCATCTTCTTCTTCTACAATGGCGCTACAGCCCAAATTGGATCTTGGCCTCCTGACATTCAGGTTCCTTAACATTTTTCATTACTTATTGTGGAAGGGTTGTTAGCCCTTCGCATAACCCTCTATCTACGAATTTTTTGTTTTCGTAGATTGAGGTGACCAAGGTATATCCAATGTGCTGGAATTATATATTGCGTCGACCGAGATTTGAACTCACGACCTTCGCATTACAAAACCAACACGCTACCTACTAGGCTACACCCTAGCTTTAGCAGGCCAGCGTCAAAAATTGGTAATGGCAAAATTTTAAACGTCATTAGAGACGCAAATTCCCTTTTAGACTGCATCTCTATACGGATGGATCTAAAACGACCTCGTCATCCACACTTCATTTCATCTTCCAGAATACGCGACAGTGTTCCAAGCGGAAGTATTAGCTATTAAAATTGTTTTAGATATGCAGAACAGTCTCGGAAATTGTTCGAACAGCAGGGCTGCACTTCTGGCACTCCAATCATATAGGACCACATCCAACCTAGTGTTCATTTGTAGACACAATTTGAATCGCTTAGCAGCTATAACCAAAGTATTTCTAATTTGGATACCGTGTCATACTGATCTGTTAGGAAACGACGCAGCAGACACGCTTGCGCGGCAAACATTAACTCCACTAGGAAGTCAGTCGATGTTGCAGAAGACTAGCTTCAAACAAACTATTTTGGATTCTTTCCTGGCGGGGTGGCGGCAGCTGGACAGCTGCAGAACACACACAGAAGGAGTAGAATAGGTGGAGTACAATAGGCCCAACTAGATGGCCCCTGTACATTGTGGCTTTACGAAACCACCATCCTACAACATAAATCTAAACCTAGATTTAAATAGCTTATCCTTCATACGTTTCCCGACAAGCTACCTTATATGTACTTATTTTCCTTACCCATGTCGATCTTACTGTGCACTGAAGGATTGGTTACCCTCTAAATTTTTTCGTAAACAAAAATTTCGGACTTAAAGTCAAATGTCTGCTCCTGGCAAAGAGGCAGGACGGAAAATAAATGTGCAAAAAACCAAGTTCACGCAAAAGCCACACTGATACTTAACGGAAAAGATGCGGTAGAGATCCAAGATGTGTGTTACCTCAGAATCATTGCCAGCATGGACGGCGAAGCCGAAAAGATGCTGAGGCTCGTCAGGCCTTCAGTATCTTTTCATTTTTCTGGAGTTTTAAGGAAATAGGTTTTGTACGAAGCTGCGAGGGCCGCAGGCGACAAATGCGTATTGCTATATGATTACAGTACCTGGAAAGTGACTGTTAAGCTTGTCAAGAAACTGCAAGTTTTCATGAACCAATGCCTGTGATGCATTTTACGGATGTTTTGTCCTGAATTCGCTTCCAATGACGAAACTAGAGTATAGTTGGAGATACTAAAATAAGCATTAAGATTGGAAGGAAAAACTGGCAGTGGATCAGTCACACTTCTAAGAAGTTAGACCGAAACATTTCCAAACAAAATCTCAACTATAATCCTCAAGAAGGACGTCGGGTTGGAACATGAAAGCTAGTAGTTGTTGAACAGGTGGCATCGAATGAGAGAGGCTCAGGATTGCGCCATGAGAAAGGAGGCCTTAACAGAAAATTTATTGATATTGGAGTAATACAATTCAAATTCTTTAAGATTTCGCAAATAAATCATGGGGAAAAGCAGACCATACATGTTTGAATAAACTCTACAGGCATATCCTTATAGCGTCATGTCTTAGCGATGCTCGCTGGTACGGGGTGAGAAGTAGATTTGTTCCATCGGGTCACCAGATATCAAAATGTTCGCAATATTTTTGGAGTTGATCCATTAATCGCTAATTAACTTTTGTGTGAAGGAACGACGTTTAGAACAATATAGAACATATGAAACGCATGACTAGTATGTTATAATAGATATGAGAAAATGATTCAGAAGTTTGTGGTCGCATATTAGCCTAAATTTTTAGAGGTAATCTTTTTTTAGGCAGTTTAGCTGTGTTATATGTGTATATTCGCCACGATTGAATCCTGATCATAGAGCACTATATTCCATTAAAACATAATTCCTTTAATTGATGTCTTCATTCCATGACACTTTCGATCCAATTTGATTTGTTTTCAAATGTTCATTGCATGATGTTAATCGCGATAATGAACTGCACTACTTCGGAATAAATTGCATAGTCCAACTTTAGTGAATCCTCCGCACAGATGACATTCTCCACCATGCCCATTACCAGAAAGCCATCCACGTTTCGTAGAACTTTACTCGAATACAAATTGCATCGAAAATCAAATACTTCACCAGTTTGTTCCCGGGGCCATATCCCCAACTTCATTGCCCCGTGTGATGCCGCACGCGGCAAATACGACCAAAGGTAGGCCAGGCCGCATTTATAAAATATCTTAATTTAATAAATTTATCAAATTAGCTGGCCATTTGTGAAACGTGCTGTAAATTTAAATGGAACAGCTACACCACCAACTATAACAACAACACCAAGATGAAGAACGAGGCGGTAACAGACCAGGGTGAGAGCTCGGGCTCAGTTTCCATGATGGATGCTTGTTTTGGTTTAATGCACTCCTACCGATGCATCATTCGATTCGATGCACTCGCTCTCTCACCACCAGCGTATTTATATGGCAAAGCGAGCGCTAGCGTTGTAGCTGCTACGAAAATTTCTGATATTAATGGCCTCCTTCGTTCTCCATCCCTGGAGCAAGAGGATGACGATGGTCCATGATAGAGCTCGCCAAGCATACCTATCTGTACCTACGACCTAGTCCATTTAGGTCATCGCAATCATCATGCCCGTGTGTGCATACATCGTTCAGGTATGTAGCCCCGCTGCAAGGTAGCCTACCGACGACGCTGATGTGATGCAGTTGCAAAACTTTCGACCGCAAATCTCGACACGGAATTGTATGAAATCGCTATAAATAAATTGGAAATGCTGTTAATGAACTATTAAACTGTTGCACGACGATACTTGTGTATTTCGTTTTGGTTGGATGGACATTCCGGTTCAATTTATTCTTAATAATAATAATTTATTCAAAATTTTTTAAATATTGTTCGGAATTTTTGAAATATGTTCACCGGCTGAGTCAAATCTGGTCGACTTAGCGAAAGGCTAAAATTTTGATTATAATTTTCGAATTCTCACAGATGTTTTGGTACACGGATTTATTAATTCTCCGCAACTTTCGAACTAGGATTAATCGATTTTAATAAAAAAAAACATAAAAGAATTATGATTGGGCGTAAAGCCCAATCATATGATACTCTAGATGAAATGAGAAAGAGTTCAATGTACCGGAAAATATGTCACCTCCAATTCTTTTAAATAATTAATAGTGACTTTTCTATGGGAGGTGGTAGAAGCAGAGGAGGAAGGTTTGTAATTTTTGGATATGACTCCTAATGTGGTATGCAAAATATTTCGTGCTGAATTTAAGGTTTGTAGCTTTCATTATTTTCAATTGGACATAGTTTTCCAGAAATTGAGGCATTTGTATGGGAGGTGGCAGAGGAAGTGGAGCGTTTAAGATGATTTTGAAACTGCTTATCACCACGCATTGATTCAATTTCAAATTCGATAGTTCTAATATATATATTAGAAGGAAAAATGGTTTTCTTGAATTTATAATACAGATATTTGTATGGGAGGGGGTAGAAGGAGTGAAGAGGAGCTGATAATTTTTTTTACCTTTTATTGCAATTATTAAAAAAAAAATTCTGGCAAAATTTTAAGTTTATACTTTTTCTAGTTTTAATGGAAATCGATATAATGCGCTTAACAAAAATTATACATTTGTATGGGAGCGGGTAGAAGGAGTGTACGGATCAAACCACATTTTTTTCTCGTTATTGATATTTCTATTTTTATACTTTATGCAAAATATCAAGTTGATAGCTTTAACAGTTTCGAAGAAAATAATTTAATTTAAATTTCAAAATTTCGTGAAATTTGTATGGGAGGGGGTAGAAGGATTAAGGTGAAGCTGATAATTTTTTCACTTCTGATTGGAATTATATTAAAATTAGTTTTGGCAAAAATTCGTTTTTATAACTTTGCTAGTTTCAATGAAAATCGAAAAAGTGCATTTTTCAAAATTATTCATTTGTATGGGAGGGGGTAGAAGAAGTGACGGGATCGGATCAATATTCAGTCGTATTAATAACATCTACATCAAAATACTTTAACCCAAATTTCAAATCGATAGCTTAAATAGTTTCAAAGAAAAATCAATTTCTGAAAATTTCGGAATTTCGGGAAATTTGTATGGGAGGGGGTAGAAGGAGTGGGGGGATGTGGCCCATTCACGAACTTAAAGTTTTTTTTTTGCTAAAAATGACACACAACAAATTTCAGCACGATAGCTCAAAGCATTCGAGAGTTATGCTGTAGACAGACGGACAGACGGACAGACAGCAACTCGGAATCGAAGTTTTTGAGCGACAACAAATATTTCTGTACCCTTGGCGGCTCTGTACGAGCATTATTTCTTAGCGTTACAAACGGTAAGGCAAACACAATATACTCTCAGATTTCATCTAGAGTATAAAAATAACGATTACTGTGCAGTAATTAAAATAGATACGGCATTAAATACCCCATTAAAAGTTATGCTAGGTTTAGATTTCCGACGTTCTTCTTTGTCAGGCTAAATATGAATTCTGTCACACCGCAACTATAATAAGAAACAGAAATTAAAAAAAAAAAAAAAATAATTAGGTATATTAATTCGAAAGGGCTGCCTCGAATAATTTATATTCATATTTTTCTTGATAGTAAATCTTTTTCGAAGAGAATCGATTTAGCTGGACTTTTTCTCCAAACCGGCAAGGCTGTCGAAGAAAAACTTAATATTTGTTCGACTTTCCACGTCCTGTATCCAGTTGTCGAACAGCTTACTAGTCGATATGGCCTAAATAAGGAAAACGTCGGGTCTCAGCATGTGAAATGGGGGAAGTAGAATACAAACATCTCCAGCCCTGCAAGCAAGTGGACATAAACTGGATCGTGGGCAGTCCTGATCTTAAAATCTAAGTGCTACGTGAAACGGATAAAGCTACTCGGAATTCTTTTGCTTTTGGATTTTGGTATTCAAGAAGGACTATGATTAGCTCCTGGAATGATGGTGGAAGCGGTGGGGTCACCGCCAATCAGTGATCGACCATAATATGGATCACTATAATATCCAATTTTTGGGCTTGAGCGAGGTCAGCTGAACAGGATCAGGAGAAGAACGAACTCCGAGCTGGAACCCCATAATGTACGTTGGTCCTGAATGTGAAAATTGCGTAGCAGCATCCTTCCACCGAGAAACAGTCTCAATAGTTGGCAGCCTAGCGCACAATCGGCCGGTGAGGTTGCAGTGCTATCAGGTGCTCCCCAACAAGCTGGGAACCAGTCTCAGATAAGATTATTGTCGTCAGACTCAGAACCAAGATCAGAAACATCAAAATTCTGCAGTACTACGTGCAAACCAATGGCACAGCACCTGCTGACTAAAAATAGTTTTATGGCCAACTGAGTACCACCTTCGATCGTCTTAAATGAGGTGAAATTATTATCATCTCAGGAGCCTAGTTTGGCTCTGACAATACGGGAATAAAACACGTCATGGGGATGCATGATGTACTTTGGGTCGATGCATTATGACCCTGGATTGAGAGATCCGAAAGTGGAGAATTATTTGTGAAGTTGTGCAGTACTCGGCGAATGGTCACTGGAATGTCCTTTTCATACACAAGAGTCACCATAAAAAACATTGGGTTACCCCTGATGGTGCTACTCAGAATCAAATCAACCATTCGGCTATAAGTCGCCGATGGAGAAGATGTCTTCTCGATGTACTAGTGAAGCGTGGAGCTGACATGGAAAGCGATCACCACTTGGTGATCTTGAGATTGTCCAAAGCAGTTGTTCAATGGTCACAAATTCTTCAGATACCCCAACAAAAAACGGGAGTACATTATGACCATAAAGTACCGGGATTTTGTAAATAAAATTACTCTGGGGAATGATATTTCAACTTTTTTTTGGTAAGCAGGTAAGACTGTCCTTAATTAAACCAATTAAAAACAAAAATTAGGGCGGTCTGTTTATCAGTTTGCTTACAGCAGCTGATTGAATGGTTACACCTCAGTAGACCACGGCGATTTTTGTTTTATGTCCTTTTTTCCTTCATTCCGATGATTGTTGAGTAGTTTGCATGTCAAACTCATAGATTCATGTCTCATCAACAGTTGTGATGCACTCCATAAATACGGGATCAGAACTCGCAGAAAATTTAGCTTTATCGGAACAAGGACGCGTTTCATGGCCAAAATATCCACCAAAATTAAACGAACGGACTCGTGAGAGATGCTGAGTTCTCCTGCTATCTCCCAAACACTTCTTCTCCGCTTGCGATGATTTTCAACAAATCTCTCAGTGATGGTTACTTTCTCAGTGCTTGGAAGCTAGCTACCGTGATCCCAATTTTACTTTATTATTTTAATAATAAAGTATTGTGATCGACACAGAAAAAAAAAAAATTTGCTACCCTGAAATTTTGTTTTTTCGCGTTTCATGACTAAATTAGCCTAAAAAAGCAAAAAAAAAAATCCGTCCCGCCGTACGCCGTACATATGGACTCGTACCTCCCAGACCGTTAAAGGTAGAATGTTGATTTTTGGGTGGGTTATTAACTTGGTAAGAGAGCTCCATTATCCAAATTTTGGGGAGTGTGGGGTGGAAGGGGGAGGCGGGGGGATGGAAAAAGTCGAAATATACACTTGCTAATATCTTCACCACGAATGCAGATAGAAAGATGAAAATCAGCACACGTATAGAGAAAGCTGTGGGACATATTCCAAAAATAATTTAATTTTTTTATCCATTGGCGTCCGTAAAGGGGGGGCTAAAAGCAAATTGTCGGCCGAATCTTTTTTTGAAATGGTTATATCTTCGAAACTACTTACCATAAAAAATTCATATTTTGAGACAATTAAGATGGCGTATAGATACACCAGAATCAGCTTAGAAATAGGCTTATTATTGTAAGGGGAAGGGTCGGGTGGGGTGCAAGGAAAAACACTTAAGAATTAATACCTCAACTATCTCTTAAGCTATGTAATTGAAATTTAAAACATATACTAAGCTATACAAGTGAAATATAAAAAAAATATAAAATTTGGTCATAATAGTAGTGGGGTGAAATGGGGAGCATTTGAAAAATGGTGCACTTTTCAAAATTAGAAATCATTATATCTCAAATTGAGTACAGATATCAAATTGAAAATTCGTCAAATTATAGAACTACTCAATTTATAATTTTGATAAAAATTTTAAGTTAGGGGGTGTAAGGGGAGGGAGGCGGTAAGCAAAAATGTCGAAAATTTTGAGTGAATTTTTTAGGACTCTGCTCAAAGATAGAAACTTTAAATTTTGCATGTGAATACATCTATTTGATATACATAGAAAAAAAATAATAATTTGATCCACAATTGTTATGAACCGACCACCCCGGTCTAATGGGCACAAGCTGTTTCATGTGCAACGCAAAAAACACGAAAACTGAAAATTTTTGGATGTAATTTTAGGGTAGAAACTTGAAAATTTGGGAAATACATTTAAAAAAAATCCCTAAAAGTATAAAATATTAACTGGTCGAATACCTTCAAAACTTCTACCCCCTCCCATACAAAATTATTTTTTCGACCATTTTTAAGAAATTAATTATCGCCTAACTATTAAAAGCTATCCATTTGAAATTTTGCATAAGAACTTATAAAAATATTTACAAAGAAATTATTTTAAAAGTTTCAAAATCACACTTGCCCTTCTACCCCCTCCCATACAAAAGTATGATTTCGACCAATTTCATTAAATCAACTAATAACCAACAAATTAAAAGCTACGAACTTGAAATTTTGTACGAGCAGCTTACAAGAGAAAAGAAATAAAATTGCGTCACAAATTTTGCAATTCCTCTACCTCTTCTACCCCCTCCCGTACAAAATTATTTTTTCGAGCATTTTTAAGAAATCAGTTATCAGCTAACTCTTAAAAGCTATCCATTTCAAATTTGCCTAAAAACTTATAAAAATAATTGAAATGAAATTTCTTTAAAAGTTTTGAAATCGCGCTTGCCCTTCTACCCCCTCCCATACAAAAGTATCATTTCTACCTATTTCATTGAATCAACTAATAACCATCAAATTAAAAGCTACGAACTTGAAATTTTGTACAAGCACACTACAAGAGAAAGGGAATAAAATTGCGTCACAAATTTTACGATTCCCCTACCTCCTCTACTCCTTCCCATACAAATGTTTGGTTTCGTGAATGTAAAATGCACCGAATCCTATGAAAATTCTATGCAACTTCGTCTATGAAACACATTCTATACAGAGGATATTGGACGCGATTCAAGCAATTAATTAAAAAGCTATTAACATCCACCCACCCTTACCCCTCCTCCTCCCCTCATAAAAACCCAAACTTGCAGAAATGAATGAAATATTGTTAAATTGACAACAGCCCTGCCCAAGAACTCCCTTTCACTTAGCCTTCCCTAACCACTCTAACCTGCATATTGACTTTCCACACATCCGCAACTTGTCCCAAGAATAATAAAGTTTCGCCCGACTTGTTGGCAGTTTATTTAAAAAAAGGTGACAAGAATAATGTTACAAACTATCGGCCGATCTCAACACTGAACTGCTTTAGAAAAATATTTGAACGATTAGTTCATAACTCTATCTCAGAACATCTTTCTCATCTTATTTCTTCAAAGCAACATGGGTTTCTTAAAGGCAAGTCCACGACTTCAAATCTTCTCGAACTTACTAATATTGTTGCGAAATCCTTTGAAAGCCATAGATCCGTGCCCACCGTATACACTGACTTTGCCAAAGCATTTGACTCTGTGAATCCTAAAATATTCATATCTAAATTAAAGAAGTACGGTATCTGTGGTTCGCTTCTCAGTTGGATTTCTTCATATTTGTCTGATTGAAGTATGAGAGTGACCTTTCTCGGCAAATCATCACCCATTTTTTTGGTAAACTCCGAAGTTCCTCAGGGTTCCATTCTCGGTCCACTCTTATTTCTTGTTTTCATAAATGACTTACCATCATTTTTATCTTCTGACTGCCTCTTATATGCTGACGATCTCAAAGTATTCCGAGTGATCGAATCTCTTTCTGACTGTCTGGCACTGCAAAGTGACCTTTATTCTCTATCTGAGTGGTGTCTTAACAATGACATTTCTCTTAACATTGAGAAATGTCTTTTCATGAAGTTCACTTGCCAACTTAACCCCCTTAACTTTACCTACATAATCAACACGACTCGTCTTTCTGAGGTTAGCACTTATAAGGACCTTGGTGTTCTATTTGACAGTAAGCTAAAGTTTACGCATCACTACTCTGAAATCTATGCTAAAGCCTATCGGCTCTCTGGTTTTATATTGCGCTCCACTAAATCCTTTTCGAGTATAACCGCTGTTTTGCTGTTTAAAACGTTAGCTCGTCCTATCTTAGAGTACTGTTCTCCCATTTGGAATCCCCATTACCAGTGTGATATTGACTTTATTGAGTCTGCCCAGCGTAATTTCACTCGATCTCTATTCTTTCGCTTTGATATACAGCAAGTTTCTTATGCTAATCGTTTGGCCGAACTTGATCTTCCATCCCTTTATCAGCGACGTATTTGAATCGACCAGTGTACACTATACAAAATCGCTAACGGTATCGTTACTTCACCTTTGCTTATCGAACTATCGTTCCGGGTTTCTACTGCTACGAGGAATCGTGATATTTTCAATCTCCCTCGTGCACTTCATAATGTTTATTATCATTCGCCCTTTCCTAGATTTCAAAGGATGCATGATCTCCTGCAGCTTGGTTCTTTATCTGTTCCTTATAGTTTATTTTTAAGCACACTTAAACACATTCTTGACCTATCTTGATTAACGTAGCTTCTAGTAATTTGAAATTTTATTGTTTTTATTATTTTTATTTTATTTTGTTTTATTATTATTATTATTTTTTTTTTTTTTTTTTAATTTCATCGTGCTTCCTTTTAGTCATTTGCTAATATTGTAAGTCTTATTTGTACATAAAATTTTCGCTCCACTTTTAAATGGTGGCTTTACATTATTGGAGCTATCTGTGTTAAAGCTGTAAATAAATAAATAAATAAACACTGGCATGACTATATTTTGAGCACCATTTCCTTTACATTTTGAATCTTTTCTTCAGTAGAAGCTGTCGAAGGTCGTCCAGAACGAGTCATATCTTCAACGATCTCTCGGCCGTCCTTAACTGTTCGCAGGCTTTGGTCTTATTACTGAATCACTGTAAGCCTTTTTCAACATTCGCAACGATCCCGCACACGAAATTTTGCGGGAAACACAAAATTTGAGACTAAACTCTCTGTCCCATATTTTTATCCATTTAAAAAATCGCAATCAACACTTGGTTGATCAACGTTCACGCACCAACAGAGGACAAGGACGATATAACTAAAGACGAATTTTATGCCACCCTAGAAACACCCTATGACTCACTGCCCTCGAATGACCTAAAAATTGTCTTAGGGGATTTTAATGCAAAAGTCGGAAAGGAGGAGGCTCATATAGGAACAACAGGAAGGTACAGTCTCCATGACATAACCAACGACAATGGCCAACGTCTTATTGATTTCGCAAGCAGCAAAAATATCATAGTAAGCTACGTGCTTCTCACATCGCGTTATTCACAAACGAACGTGGGCATCACCAGATGATCACACCTTCAACCAAATAGACCACGTTCTAATTGAGAAAAGGGCCGCTTCCAGCATACTTGATGTACGAACTCTCCGCGGTGCGAATTGTGACTCTGATCACTATCTAGTCAGAGCTAAGTATCGATGCAAAATAGCTTGTCGTGGATATCCGAAAACGAGTAGAGCTCGCAAATTCAATGTCGACAAGCTCAACGACGAAACGATGGCGCAGGCTTACATGTTAGCATGTAATAAACACCTGACACCAATATATGAAGATATCCAAAATATGCCAGTCGAGAATGCGTGGATGAAAATACGAGACGGCATCAAATCCTCCGCAGAAGAGGTATTAGGATAACAAGCACGGCGAAAAAATAATGATTGGTTCGACCAAGAATGTCGCGACGCAATAGATAAAAAGAACGAGGCTTACAAAATTTTGACTGAACGACCAACACAAGCCAAAAAAGAAAGAGACGAAAACAAAGGAAGTACCATAATGACAAAATACAAAAAATATACGACGACATAGAATAAATAAAACGTGGGACGCATACGCAATAGTAAAAGATCTAAAAAAGAGATATAATCCAAAAACCAGTTTCTTCAAAGACGCAGAGGGCAATATCATCAGCGACACAGAAGAAATCAAAAGGAGATGGGCTTCATACTTTGAACATCTTTTGAATCCCATCCCAGTAGCACCGATAACGACAGACAACATTTCAATTGAAGCCTCAACTGACGAAGATGAACCATCATCGACACTACCCACGCTTCCTGAAATCAAAGCAGCCCTATATGACCAAAAACTAAGCAAAGTTGAACTTCTGAAAAATGGTGGAAATTGTGTCGCTGAAATACTGCATAACATGATATGCAAAATTTGGACAGAGGAAATCATACCCGAAGTTTGGCGAAAAAGTATTATTATTAATTTACAAGAAAGAAGACAAACTCTGCTGTGAGAATTACAGAGGAATAACATTGTTGTGTGCGTCCTATAAAATACTGACAAAAATAATTGAACGTCGTCTTAAGCCCTATACTAATCAAATAATTGGCGAATACCAAGGCGGATTCAGAACCGGACGATCTACAACAGACCAGTTATTTTCGGTGAAACATGTGCTTGAGAAATGCTGGGAATATAACACAGACGTGCACCAAATCTTCGGAGATTTTAAGCAAGCATACGACAGTATCGACAGGAGCGTACTGTACCAAATCATGCTTGACTTTGGGATTCCTTCAAAACTAGTCCGACTAACAAGACCCACAATAACGAACACTGAATCCCAAGTGAGAATACAAACCGATTCCACAACCAGCTTTCGAAAGCAATGTGGTTCAAAGCAGGGAGATGGCTAGCCCCCATGCTTTTCAACTTGGCGCTAGAGTATGTCGTCCGAAAAATCCCAGTCGACACCAACGGGACACTACTATTCAAGTCCACCCAACTAGTAGCATACGCTGACGACATTAACATCCTAGCAAGATCCTTCCCTAGTGCTAAGGAGGTATTTGTCAATC
Source organism: Chorisops tibialis (assembly GCA_963669355.1). NCBI lineage: Eukaryota > Metazoa > Arthropoda > Insecta > Diptera > Stratiomyidae > Chorisops > Chorisops tibialis. The sequence continues at coordinate 169,965,379 of OY770264.1, read as the reverse complement.
TTGACTCCGCCGCAAAAGAAGTCGGGTTGCGCAATAACGAAAACAAAACAAAAGTAATGACGCAAACAAGAAGGAGAGCGCCCATCAGACAAAACATAACAATTGCAGAATATAATTTGGAGAATGTGGACAGTTTCATATATCTTGGGGCTAATCTAACAAAGGACGGTAATGAAACAGATGAAATCAAACGACGGATAATATTAGTAAATAAAACGTATTATTCGGTACTTCCAATAATGAAATCCAAAAAAGTGCTCAGGAACAATAAGCTGCGGATATATAAAACTATTGTACGATCTGTGTTCTGTTATGGCAGCGAGACATGGACATTAACACGAACTTCCGAAAAAGCAGTTAACGCATTTGAAAGAAAGGTTGTCCGAAGAATTTTGGGACCTGTGAAGGAAGGAACGGAATGGCGAATAAGATAAAACCATGAGTTGTATCAACTCTACGACGAGCCAGAAGCTTCAACGTTCATCAAGCTACGTAAACTGCAGTGGGCTGGCCATGTAGAGCGAATGGAAGACAGAAGAATCCCCAAACGTGCTCTGAAAGGCAAAGCGAGTGGTAACCGACCAGTAGGCAAGCCACGCAGGCGATGGGAAGACTCGGTTGATAAAGATAGCAAAGCCTTCTTAAAAATTAGCAGCTGGAGGACGCGGTCTTTGGATCGAGACGATTGGAGGCGACGACTTCAGGAGGCCAAGGCCCGATTTGGGCTGTCGCGTCATTGATGATGATGAAAAAATCGCCGTCGGCTACTGATGTGTACCCATTCAACAAGCTTCTGTAAACAAACTGATTAACAGACCTCCCTAATTTTTGGGATAATAGTTAAGGACAGTTCTGCCTGCTTACAAAAAAAATTGAAATATCATTCCCCAGAGTAATTTTATTTACGAAATCCCGGTACTTTATGGTCACAATGTAGTAGACCACCAATCTGCACAAAAAGTCATCCTTATATGAAACACGCACAATGGACGCCAAGTTAGGGGTTACTAGAAATACATTCCTAACAAGTGCTGAGGTTTGGATTTCATACTTTGACGTTTATCTCGCCTATTTATCTTTTTTTTTATAACTCTCGTCCATCCTATTTCTTTAGGGTCCTTCTCCTTAAGTTTTTCTGTTGATACTTCATGTAGTTGTATATTACGAGTATCTGCGAGCGCGTTTTCCTGTCTCGGTTTTTTTGGTAGGGTGGCTCGTTTCAGGTGCCCTTTGTCTGCTTTGTTTTGTTGTGGATCATTATTGATGCACTCTAATGATGGTGAGATTTGAGCACTTTTATCAGTCTTCCCTGCCTCTGATTGTCGATGTATGTCCTTTTGGACGATTCTATCAAACTTCCCTGTCTCCGTTTGACGACGTATGTCCTTTGTAGCGCGTTTGTGCATAGCCACGATTTCTCTCACCGCGTCTCTCATAGGTGGATGGATTGTTCGCCTTCTATCACCCATCATTTCGACTAGCTCCTTAATTTTCTCACCCAGCCCATCAAGAGCATCAAATTTACGGTCTTCCTCTTCACCAGTTTCTATCGCCGGGGAATTCTTCCATCAGGACCTGAAGGCAATGACTGCGTTGGTGGGACGTCGTCTTTGCTCATCAATTTCTTCGGGGATCGAATTATTCGCGCACTTCTTGCAAATGGTGTCCTTTCTTCTGGGTTGTTACTTCCGTTTGATTCCTCCTTGTTAATTTTATTATTATTGATAGTATTATTGAAATTTGTTAAACTCATGTCTTAAAGGTCCCCACTGAAAGTCGTTATCTCTATGCATTTGTGTAGTCCCATGGTTGTGGGATGGACCTCACTGCTATGCAAGCAGTGAGGCCATGCAAGGGTTGACACAAACCTTTATGAGGAATTGCGTTCAGGGCCGGATCAGCGTTAGTCAGGAATGTTACATTTGAGCCTACACTACCAATTGAATGATGATGAACTTTGAGCGTACTTTTAGGCCTGCCAGGGTTTTAACGGGACGGAGGCAGCTGTGGTAAGCTATTTCTGCAGGATGTCACTCCGGCCTACTGAGGTAGCAGAATAACACAGTCACCAGCCCAATGCTATCTTGTATATATTCATTGTCCAGTATGCCATAATTAAAATTTTACTGGTCTCCATCTTAATATCCTTCTTCTGTGTATACGCTCATCTCCGATTCGGATCTTTTTCGATCTTGGCCTGGATTATTGCTTCAGAGTATTCATGCGTGTCGGAGTTTTCACAACTAAACTGCAAGTCTGAGCCAGAGTACAACAAAGAGTAGGAACATTCAGCTAAAAATGCGACCCGGCTCCGAAAATTTGCCGAAAACACACTCGTGTTTCATCGCCGATACGTGTGCTTCCTCTCTCTCACGCTTATAAAGAGCATTTAATCTGATCTTTCCATTTCATTCTCGCAAAGATTTTTTTTTATTAGACAAGAGCAAGCGAAAAATATCAAAAACATTGAGCGGAAGGAGAATCGTCGATCACCCGCCGACCATGACCCGCGCACCCACCGTCCAAATTGAAGACGACGCGAGCAAAAGCTGTAAGAACGCCATGTACTAGAATGAGAGATAAGAAGTGTCGCGGACTCGGCGGGACACGTTTCTCTCTTTATTTTCAGAGGTAAAAACCGGATTTTTCAGAGGTATTACGTCACAAACATGTTGACCCAGGCACTATACAAAGTGTTCTTACTCTTTGTTGTACTCTGGTCTGAGCACACAGGGTTTTTCATCATGTTTACCCCTCTTACTTCCGGAGACGCTAGTCTGTTATAGCCATTCCGGTTACAATAATCCTCCCCTCCTCCTTTCTCAACCGGGCTTGGGACCGTCTATGGCGGAGTTATTGACGAGCAGTGTATGCACATGGGCTCGAGCCCAAACGCACCGATTCTTCTTAACGGATAAGATTGGGAGAGGTGCATGATTTTTGTTAACTCGGAAGAATTGTCAGCATGGACGGCGCAGCCGAAATGGATATTGAGGCTCGTATAAGTAAAGCTCTTCAGGCATTCAATTTCATTTTCCCTTTTTGGTTGATAAGGGAGATCTTCCTTTGCACGAAGTTGCGAGTGTTGAAAACACTGGCAATTCAAAATTTTTTCTAATGGGCACTATATATTCGAAATCAAAAAAGCAGTTTTTTTTCCAAACAATTTGAATTGAAAGGGGTAGAAAAATGAAGTTCAGTTGGTATTTTTTTTTTTGATTCAATAATTATAAAAGAAATTCCCGGCAAAAATTTTGATTCTACATTGCTTAAATTTAAAAAAATTATATAATGTATTTTCTAAAGCTGTGCAATTTGTACCTATGTATGTACCAGCTCCCTGTACAAGGCTCTCAAAAAATTTTCCCCCTGAGAGGAGTAAAACAGTGTGGAATGTGAATTATTCACGATCTTAATGTTTTTTTTTTTAAACGGCATGAAAAGTTTCGGCTTCAAAGCGTTCGAGAGCTATTTAGTAGATAGACGAACAGAAAAACGGTCCGAATATCTTGTTTTTATTGGAGTATCTCCGTGCAAGAGGTAGAGTATGGCAGAAATTTCACAACCGACACCTGCGAATTCATCGTCCTCATTTCACGATTCGTGGAGTGGTGAGTTTAGTGGTTTTCTTTTGCCAATTTCATGCACCCTAAGATAAATTGTTGCTTCAAAATTTTTGTTTGTGACTTTTCAGTTAAGTATTAAAAACTTCGCACAGTTTTTGATGTTAAGAACGTACAAAAAAAAAGATTGACACTGTTTCTTTTTAAATTTCGAATTTCGCTCCAAATATCGGGCTTCACCATTGCTAAATTATGGTAAAGGGCATCTAGTGTCCCATGGAGTAACTATAGTTAGAAAGACATGCAATCTAGGAAATCCTCTACTTCGTATCTTAGCGCGAAACTTAAAACCTCGCTAACTCGATCTACTTTTCCTTTTTTTTCGAAATATTTGAATCATTAATACTACTTATCTCACAACTGCCGATAACCCTTATATCTATATACACAACTCTCCGACTGTTTTGTGAAAAATAACCCGGATAGTTTTTCCAATACCTGGCCGCCGACATAAATTACCAAACTTTATCGATTCAAATAAACAAAAAAGAAAACAACAAAACATTAATCAACTATCAACCCCCGATATCGTGTTAGTGCCACAAAGACCGCACAAATTCCCGAATTCATCGGATTTAAGTCCCTTAAACTGCCAACCGCACAGGATCATAATAATCCTAGAGAGGTGCATCGATTCGTATAAAAATCAATTAATTACCACATCAATAAACGTTGTAGGGATAACTCGGCGCATACCGCTGTGGCGTCTGCTCGTGGTCAAAATATTTGATGTTCGGTCACTTGAAGAATAATGGCCGACAGTTTTGCGCGAATTCCAAAAAATAATGACCAAAACAAGTGTGCTCACGTCGCAATCAAAACTCATGGAATTGATGTACGAAGTTCAATGGAAAATCCATGCAATTTTTTCCGAACATTATTTCACGTTTTAATTTAATTTTTCATTGGATTTTCCCTCGATACTACGCAATTCTTCCGTTCCCGTTCCACCGAATCACATTCCACTGTAAATGCATTTTACCCATATAAATAAAAATATATCGCGAAATAGGGTCACGCCTGGCATGTCCCTAATTTTTCGCGCAGTAAAACTCATAAATATTCAGTGAACTCGGTCTTATACGATATATGTATTTTCAGGATGATGTTGTTGTTGCTGATTTTTTCGCACGAGAAATGTTTCCACTGATTGTTTTGGCTGTTTTGCCGCGACCCGTAAATATTATTCACCCACTGTAAACCACCCGATATTCATACCCTTTACTGTATAGATGAGCGAAAAATTTAGCCGGTACATATAGAGCAGGAGTTTTTCCATGGGTGATTGCCAATCCGCGAAAATGGCGTAAAAGTTTAAAAATAGTTTACGGAAGTATTTGGTAGGCATTCATCCATAAAGTGAGTCCGGCCAGGCGGAATAATTATTGTCGTCCGCGTGAACATTTCGACGAAATTTGTTGATTTGTTTCAATTGAAATTTACATGCGTTGGGTTAAATTTTGCAAAATTGGATGAAAATTTCGAGTAGATATGTGAAATAAAAAACTTTGAAGTAGGTAATATTGAGGTATTTCATGGTTGAATTAAAACTGAAAAACATATTGGAATGATTTTTATGTAATTCCAAAAATTGCATTTATTGTTTTATACACGTATTGAGCAGTCGAGTTTAACTCAAATTTGGGTTTGGTTGATGAAAAACACCTGGTTTTAAAATTTGTTTGCCTGTTTGTCTGTATGTTTATTGAAATTTTTATTTAATCTACATATTTAAAAGATTAAGCGATTTCTTGTAAGCACACTAGGGCCCAAATCAATTATCAAAAATAAACAAACTTAATACCATTGGAAAGGTATTTTTATCAAGGTGTGCCTTTTTTGAGTTCCAGGTCTCTATGAGGTATGGTTGCGAATTTCCGCTGAAATATGGCAACAGGGTTAAGGAAAGTGTGAAAGTGAAACTACAAGCTCATCCCGTACTTCAATCAGATCACAATATCCGACAAGCGTACAAAAACCCAAAGCCAGAAAAAGACAGAAACATAAAGCTTAAGCGACATTCGATGTTTCCGCCGACCAATTTTTCATTCCAATTCACACTCCAATGGCATAGTTGTAGTGTATAGACAAGATAAGCTTCAACCCCTTTCGAAATATGAAAGTTATATTAAAACTTAAATAAATTATCAATATAAAAGAAATTTACCTCGACCAAATATAGCGAAAGTCCCGCTATTGCGATAATGTTGCGATAACCATCTGGAGATCATTTTCTCAAATCTGAAAATCAAGTACTTAAGTTAAAATATTATTTTTTCCATTAATGAAACAATAATTCATAATAATGTTATCCACTTTCCACTCTTCATACAAACTTCTAACAGATGTATCCACACTGCACTACATAAGCCATTTTCTTGTATGACGATCACTGTAATTGGTTCGAGATGTATGCCACGATTGATAGATCAGAACATATCACTAAATAACAAAATTCAATCACCTATTAACAAAATTAATGACCAATTTACATCACACATAAATCTAGAAAGCCAGTGATGATCATACCGTGGATCGCCTACACTCCTTCATAAGATCACTTCGCAGCCACTTATTTCCGATAGCAATAACTCACCAACAGTAACATTGCTAAGATTGAATCGATGAAAGGCACCAGCATATCATCCAACATTTCTACTCACTTTCAAAACAACATTCCGAATTGGAGTATATATTTGAAAGAAAACGATCGGAAAAGCATCTCATCACAATTTCTCTGAAAGATCAGCGCGATCCTATACATCTACTATGTACTAAAAACTTAGCAACAAAACAGATCAATTTATTGGAACACAAGAAAAGAACAGAGAATGCTTATAAAAATGTTGCGGATGGGGTTCGCCTGCCGTGAGCATCCATGATAAGCGGCTACCACGGTATCGGCACCACAAGACAAGATCGAATCGAAGATCAAACGAAACCAAACCAAGATAATTTATGAACAGTCGACTTATATTTGTTTTATGTTAAGTACGTTACACTTGAAGCCACAATATTTGGGTACATAAACAAACAACAAGCGGCTACAAATAACCCGATGAACTACTTCAAAGAGATTTCAATCATTACCGGAATCGATCGTGATCTTCGTTGTCCATAAATATAATAAAGAAAAAGAACGAAAAAAAAAAAATCGATACGAAAGGAACATTTTCTCGATCACATAACGATCTAGATACGAACAATTTTCCGATCACTGAAACTTAAACGATTCGACCATTAATTAAGCCCCACGACATCTCAACAAAATACAAGTCATTATCGGATATCATGCGGTTCAATCATTCACTGCAAGTTCACTCAGTTCCGTATAATTTTCATTGCGGAAGCTTTACATGAGCCTTTGATCCGTGTTCGCTTGTCATTCAATCAAGCTGATCCTGCTGGTGATCTATGGATTAGTTTCAATCCTAATTTTATTTTAGAAAATTACAAATATACAGAAGATTTATTTAGATCTTGCGGAAGAGAAAATTATTGATCACGTAAAAGGAGACTACTTGTCAACTTATGCCTCTTTGGGATGCAGTGGCGGCTCGACAAGTACAGCGTGCTCGCTTGCTATTCAATCAAGCTGATCCTGCCGATGATCTATGGATTAGTTTCAATCCTAATTTTATTCTAGAAAATAACAAATGTACAGAAGATTTATTTGAATTTACGAAAGAGAAAATCGGCTTATTGTAAATTTATAAAATCGTAAAAATTGTATGGGAGGTGGAATTTTTTTTTTTTTTCAAAACCTTAATCAACGAAATTTTAGACCGATTAGTTTGTTAGATTACGAGTATGGAAATTAGTCATATATTATTACACATCAGGCCTGATCACGTAAAAGGAGACTTATTATCAACATATTACTCTGTGAGATGCAGTAGCGGCTCGATAAGTACAGCAGGTTCGGCACAGCCGACCCATAAATTGAATCGGAAAAATATTTTATTGCATTAAGTACTAACTTTCTTTTTTAAAAATAGAATTTTTTATTGTATGCTGTATTAGATTTTCAAAAAACTTTTACTACTTAATAAAAGACAATTTATTCGTAAAACAATCGAAAGCTATGGTTATGTTGAAAGCATGTGTTTATTTCCATGAAAATTGCATTAGTACTATTATGAAGTGTTAATGGGAAAATATTGTATTAGTAAAACTCTGCTTTAGATCTGTATTAAATCTATAAGAGGAGGCTGGGTGTAACCTAGTAGGTAGTGTGTTAGTAATCAATGCAAAATAGCTGAGTTCAAATTTCGAATAAGTTCAGCCTACGTAGTTATACCTATATATAAGCCAGCTCAATTTGCAAATATGAAAAAAATCAATAAAACGTTTATCAACCCTTTTTCAATAACAAAAAGAAACTGTTAGGGCACCTAAAGGTCAGAACACCAACGCCAAATTGAGCTGTAGATCCATTAAAGAATGAGATACGAGCAGGTATGCTAGCAAGTTTGCTGACGGTATGTCAAGCCATCGTGGACTGCGTCGTGGTGAGAACATTGTCGATTGGATACTCTCGTATAAAATGCCGAGTGACTCGTATTCGTTTGAAGGACCATGCGGGGTGAGCGACATTGATGGGACCTTGGCCAATCGTGCAGCGATGGCCATTTAGTCTTGGTGTAGCACTAGTGCGGGATGAGGACTAGCTTTCACAGTCCGATTTCCGTCGAACTTTTGTATGACATGCCTGGGTGAGAATGCAATACCCCACGCGAGATCGCATGGGGCAGCAAGGGGCGCTGCAGGAAAGTCCAAGGTGTGCGTCTGAGCGCTGACGGAAAGGATTTTCTTAAAAAATTCGCTCCGCTCGGCTTGAATAATCTAATCTCGACTATCCAATAGTGGGTTCGTTCGGCTTAATGATTACAAGTTTCGAAGAATATGCAAGGTGAATCTGAAGCGTGTCAACTGGTGGAACGCAGAATTGACGGGTAAGCGCGCCCGAGTGCGGGTTCCTTGAAAAAATTGCAATGGGCTCGTACCAGTGGTCAATCAAAAGTATCCCAGCTTAAACTGTACTACCAGCATCGCATGTAAGAGTATTGAGTATCTTGAGTTGATTACGTCATCCAATCACGACGTTTGGAGACGTTTCGTACATACAAACTCTCGTGACCCCTGGATTAAGTTCTATAAGATCCGCAGGGGAAAGCGATCAGGACCTGAAGTGTTTGGTACTAACGTTGGACGCAATATCATGTCAACTTGGAATGAATGTGTAAAAGCACTACTGGATGAATTCTTTCCCAGTCCTAAACCGAGGGAACTTGTTCATGATCGGGTGAGACAGAAAATCCTGAGCAAGAACTCTAGGAGATTGAACATAGTTTCGGTAGTGTGAGATCGGGAAGGGCGTCTGGGGTAGACGGAATGACGCGCAAAATGGATAAAAACATCTGGAGCGCTATTCCTGATTACATAACATACGTTTTAAACCGGTGCTTTCGGAATCTCTTTGCGTTTTCGCATTCGAAGCATTCAACACACGAAAGGACGAAAGAGATAATACAAGGAGGATATAGGGTATGAACATAGATAGCTTAGATATTTTAACAGTTAGTAAAGATAGTCATTGCATTTCGGGTGAATGACCAAGGCCATAACTTTTGGGGAATACTGATTCCACGTTTCCCGAAGCGAAATGCTACTAGTCACGTGCTTGTCCGAAACCGAAGAGGATGCCGGGACCATGTTTCACCTGCGGTGAAATGTGTCACTTACATCGTGACTGCCCAAAGAAATCTTCACGTGCTGCCGCCACAGTCGTACTTACTGAACCCGCAGAAATAGACGTCGAAGATTTGTCGGACGCCATCAGCGCGACGCAAATGTCTAATTTTTTATCTAGCAATATTTGTTTGATCGAGGCCGATCAAGTGTCAGATTGGTCGAGATATAACTTCTTAACGTAGTACAAGTGCAGCGGGGCGCGAAAGTGACACGTGAGGAAAAAAGAAGAGACGCTAACCTAAAAAACATAACAGGAGTACGATTGGGCATAAAGCCCAATCGTGCGATACTCTAGATGAAAGAGAAATTTTTTGTATCTTAAGAAATTTTGTAGGGGAAGTGGTAGAGAGGGTGACGACATTAAACTAATTTTTTCACATGGCGGTAAGGTTGCTATCAAAATGTTTTATACAAAATTTAGGATTTAAAAATTTAATAGGTACTGAGAAAATTAGTGTATTGGATGCTGTGAAGTAGTGCAGTTTGTATGGGAGGTGATGGAAAGAGGGGCGAGTTTTTAATGACTTTTCAGAAAGAACTATAAATATCATGCTTTTGACATGTCTTAAATTGCAGATCAGTAGTATTCATACTTGTCATGAAAATCGACTTTTTATAAAGTTGTGAAATTGTGTCATTTTGTATGGGAGGGGGTAGAAGGGGTAAAGGTAATCGCCTAATTTTTTTTTTGGTTTTACTAATAATTCTAAATAAATATTTAGTGCATAATTTCAGCTCGGTCAATTTTATACGCACTGAGTAAATTGGCTTAGAGCATTTCATGACAAAGTGCAGTTTGTATGGGAGGTGGTGGAAGGAAGGAGAGGACTCAAATAATTTTTGTACAGTAGATTAAGACCATCATAAAAGTAATATATTCCAAATTTCAGATCAATAGCATTTATATTTTTCGAGCAAATCTGTTTATTGTGAAATTACGAAATTGTGTCATTTTGTATGGGAGGGGGTAGAAGGGGTACAGCTAATCGTCTCATTTTTTTTGGTTTTAATATTAATTTTAAATAAATATTTTGTACACAATTTCAGCTTGATAACTATTATACGCACTGGGTAAATTGGTTTAGAGCATTTCATGAAAAAGCGCAGTTTGTATGGGAGGTGGTGGAAGGAGGGGGAAGACACCAATTATTTTTTTAGAGAAGATTGGAATCATTATAAAAGTATCACATTCCAAATTTCAGATCAATGTCATTTGTACTTTTCAAGGAAATCCGTTTATTGTCAGATTGCGAAATTGTGTCATTTTGCATGGGAGGGGGTAAAAGGAGTGGAGCGATTTGGCTCGTTCACGAACTTGATCTTACTTTTTTGTTAACAACGACGTATACAAAATTTGAACTTTCTAGCTTAACGCGTTCTCAAGCTAGAGAGGACACGGACGGACAGACAGACAGACAGACGGACAGACAGACGGACAGACGGACAGACGGACGGACGGACATCCGGTTTTGAGATTTTTGAGTGATTATATGAACTTCTGTATCATTCATTTTTTTCTCCAAGCCTTATTTCTTGGCGTTACAAACTTTGTGGCAAACTTATAATACTCTCAGATTTCATCTAGAGTATAAAAAGGCGGTATGAGTAGAACGAGTGACGCCGAATTTAACACATTGTCAAATACAAAAGTTATACTTAAAGTTTGAGAATACAAGTCTTTACACAATATTTTTAAAAAGTAATTGCTTCCCCTATCTATTATAACCCACGCCACTGCTAAGGACTGGTTCAATAGACTGTGTCAATGCAATCCAGGTAAAAATGATTTGCATTTAGCAAGCTCAAAGCGCAATCTACCTAAGACAGTACTTTATAGCAAGAGACTTCTGAAAATCTATCATCATGCCATGCGAAGGAAAAAGTTAAGACAAAAAATTTCTGAGTCTTCTAAAAAACTTTTTGGTCAATCGGCATCAGCAATATTTTTATTTCATCGCTCACACCTTCTCTTTCCGATGGCGCTCACAAAGTTTTTAATCCAATAGAAAAACTTTTGTGCTAGAAATACAACCCATCCACCCAATACTAAGCCTTTCCCAACAGCATTTTCTAGAGGTACCATATTTTCTTCAACAAGATTTCACACTTGAATCATCGTTAAAATTCTTCAAGAACGCGATGGTTTAAATACTTCTTTTCATTTTCTAAAACGACTTGCACACTTTTCCATCTTTCCTATTATTCAGGAAAACTCCCAAGTGGAACTGGCATGTGACTTGCTGGTTTATTTGAACGAACGCCGAAATTCAAGTACACCCAGCATTAAAGATGGTAAAATACTTGCAGCAAATATTGCGAAAGTATTTGCCTGAGTTCGCCACTAATCTCTACTATCAAAGTTTCCAGGATTTGGCATTGATGCTTCTATGAACTGAAAGCTGAAACTCAAGATCCTTGTCAATAGCAAAAAAAAAAATCGATTCTTAATCGCCGATCATATGCGACTCAGTAAGCTGCTGAAGCTCTCATTTTGTCGGACCCATGATCCATGTACGAGTATTATTTCAGTTTCGGGCTTAATTGTTGGTTGGATGATCGGGGTAATTGTAGGTTTTGAGCAACATAGTCCTTCGATTGGTTTTCGTTTCATCATAACAACATAATTATGTGCTACAAAGTGTGCAATCTTGTTTTGGCCGCAAAAGATCACTGCCTATCAACCGTTCACACAATCTGCAAATGGGGCGTACTGATCTCATCTTGGTATTTACAGATAAATCAGATCGAAATGATTTCTTTTTCTAAAGGGAAATTATAGATGACATGAATTCGATTTCAATGTTAAATTATATGCTACATATGTGATGGGTATAGGAAATAATAATATTTTATGGATGTTAATTCTGCCGATATTTAAGTGCTATGATTTTAAATGTTATGAAAATTGAGTGGAAAAGCCTGGAGGAGAGAAGAATTAAAGTTTTGATCATAGCTTTTGGATATAATAATGGGAATCGATCTGCAGAAGACGATTTTTTTAGTTTCACCGTCATCTACTTATCTCGTTACAATTCCGATCCGGTACTTCATTTCTGGTATACTAGAACCAATCTCACTTTATCGTGATTAGTTTGATGTGAGGTATATGATTGATACTTAAGCTTCCTAAACTAAAAATCTCTCTAATGAAAAATATTTAAATCTTTCGCAATTCATGTCTTAATGAATTTCATAATCATCATTCAATATTCACATTAAAGATTATTCACTATAAATTACATGCGTACTTTTCCGCAATTCATTGCGTACCATCTTTTCGATTCCTCATGAATTTCCTCCTCTTTCGAGACCCACCGCGCTGTCCAAATCCTTCACGGATCACCAATCTAGTATTCAATCTTCGCATTAAACAAAGTAATATTGAAATGTATCCGATTAACAAGAAAACGATCTAAACGACCGTCTAGAACGCAAGCGAAAATGACAAAAATCGCGATAAAGCACCTAAATGCACACACAGGCTGCACACCTTCTTGCTCGCCTCCACCTCACCTTATTGCATCTTATTCCGAACATAAATAAATTCTTTGAGACGTGCAATAAAGCAATCGCTTGAGGAATGTGCGAAAACGTATCAAATTTCATACAGCTCGGCGATTCGAAAAGTTGGTGGTGGTCATTACCAGCGTAGTGTTCATATGGCATTCCTGTGGGACATGCACCCTACAATCGCGAACATTTTGTTCTGAAATCATGGCCTTAGTAGCTATGGCGGCCTGGGCAATCTGACATGGAAGTCTTGGGATCCACTCATATTTTATTGTTCCGTGCTATGCGGTTCTTCTTCGTTATTTTTTTTTTTCTTACAAAGAGTAAGAGCAATATTAAACAGGTAACTGTACCTGTTCCTGATTGCCTTTTTCGCAAAATTTTCTCACGATAGTTAAGAGGTACCTTACCAACAACCTCTTAAGAAAAAATGTTGCTTTTTTTCAATTCTTTTTGGCAGTCTCAATCTTAGAAAACTACACACGTGAGGAAGTTTGTGCAAAAAAAATGAACTTTCCGAAAGAATAAAACATTAGGTACCGAAACGAAATCAAATCGACTGATCTTCGTAAAAAAGCGGCATCAGCGACAACAACAACAACGTACCATTTCTTAAATACCAGAAGGAAAAGTTCAGTGAAGATAGCATGCATGCCGCGATATGGACAAGAGCGATCACTTCACAAAAATTTTATTTACACTCGTTAACCACAAAATTAACGACTTCTAACTTCGTCAAACCTGACATGTGCCAATGACTTGGCATTTACCTTTTGAAAAGGTATAAGAAATAAATAATAACAAAAAAATAAAAATTAATTGATGGATAGTGCGCTTCGTTCGTATACGATTTTTTATTCAGACGTTAAGGGAAGAGGATCGAATTGTGTTGGAATTTTGACACTAAACGTTTTGATTCGAATTGGCAAGTCATGCAATTGTTTAGGGAAAAAAAAAGAAAGAAATATACACCTAAGACTCTTTCAAATTAGTTGAAATGGAGTGTGAATGATGGCAGGTGCTATCGTTATCAAAGCTTGTCAGGTGAGTGATATTTAATTGAATTCGTGTAATTTTAATAAATTGTAAGATTACAATATTTTTCACGAATTTGAATAAAATTGTTATCCTATATAAAATGCAAAGGGATCATGGGCTTAAAACCTAATTGACACGAGAAACGGATATAGTGCCTCCGATACGGACGGACTCTACGGTAACGACTTTTGGCAATCGAAAATAGACTATGATTGGCGTATCTGGAATGGCTGGGGTCACTCGGTCCATGCACCGACAATCAGTGATCTACCGTGAAATGGAGCAAAATGGAGCACTATAACATCCAAATCTTGGGCTTGAGCGAGGTCAGGGGGCAGAAACACCATTCTGTATATTGGTCCTGAGTGTGAAGCAAAAATGGCGCAGCGGTTGTCCTTACACCGAGAGCGAGAAAAAGCTGGAAAACAATCTCGGATAGGATTATCGTCAGCAGGCTCAGGACCAGAGTCAGAATCGCTGCAATTCTTCCATGCGATGCACCAACTAATACCACAACACCTGGTGACAAAGCTGAGTTTTATGACGAAATGAGTGTCACCTCCGAGGGTGTCCCAAGAGGTGATATTATTATCATCTCAGGAGATATGATCGCCCAAGTTGGCTTTGACAACTCTGGACTAGAACACGACATGTAGAAGCATGGCGACCCTTGGGTTGACGCGTCACGACCTTGGATTAAGAGGCCTGAAAACGGCAAATGTAGTACTCGGCAAATGGTCATCGAAAGGACACTTTTCCCACACAAAAGTCACCATAAATCATCTTGGGCTTCCTCTGATGGTGTTACTCAGAACAGAATCGACCATTTGGCTATAAGTCGCCAATGGAGAAGGTGTCTGCTCGGTGGGGAGCGATCACCACTTGATGGCTACCTGCTTGAGATTGTGCACAGCAGCTATCCTACGACCATAAATTCTTCAAATGAAGCGCAATCTAAATCTGGATAAGCTCAGAGACCCCAACCAAAAGCACTATCATTCTACGTGAAAAGTTATCCTAATTGGGCGGATATGAAATGGGCACGCTAGAGGTCAATTTGCTGAAGAATCTCAGTGATAAGTGCAAAGCGGTAAGAATTTCTAGATGTCGCAAGACGCATCGGAAAAAAAAACCAAATTGGTAATCAGCGCTCAATCCGATGTGGACCAAAGAACTATCCCGATGTTATTGAAGATTTGGCCAATAAGGCGGAATCTGCGGCTTCCCTTCGGGATATGGCTTAACTATTTAAAATTATGAAACAGTTGACGAACATGAATTTCAACGCCAACCACCTGGTGACAGATGTGAACGGAACTCTCCTTAATGTAAGTGAACACGAGTTGCGGCGACAGAAGGAATACTTCTCTGATATTTTAAACATCTTGTCATAGGAAGATATTCCAGAAACGGAACAACTGTTAAACTTCCAACCGCAACAATCCTTTATTAGGGACGATCACCCAGATAAGGAATAAAGAGTTTCCGCTATTCGAGCAATGGCAAGAAGGAAAGCTCCAGGTATAGATGGACTACCAACCGAATTTCTCAAAGCAGACCCGAGAATATCAGCAGATATACTCCTACTGAGGTATGAAATGAAGGAAGATATTTGGTTGAATAGAAGGAAGGCGTCCGAATTGTGGTGAATTGGCGTGGGTTATGTCTAGTTATTGCTGTAAATCATGGCTAAGGTAATTCTCAATAGGGTCAGGATCCTTAATCTCGATTTATGTGGTGCATTACTCACAAACGGAATTGCCACACAGTTGTCTTACAACACGGATTGTTTCTGACGACAATCATTAAAGCCCCCTAAGGTAGCAGTTTATACCATCTGTAGGGTCGGTATTCATACTGCTGGCAACAGGTTGTTGGATCAACGCAACCTTACGCCGGGCAATAAATTGCCCTGCCCGCTTTATGGGCACCACAACCATTTCGTGTACGTCAAGAGACGACCTCAACCAGCACTGGGGGTGGAAGCAACCTTCCATGGGCTCCCCAGCTCCCGAGGTACCAGATAACCTCTGGTAGGCTACACAACTGAAGCATAGCTACCCTGCACTGTGATCAGTCGCACCCCTCAGGTACGTGGGGACGGTCAACCCCAAAACTAGTTGCTGGAATCGCCGAAGCTTTCTAGACCAGTACTTTCTTCCCTGCGTGATAGGTTGCGGAGCTGACGGACCATACGGTCTTTTCAACTTTATCCCCCCTATCGTTGTAGGTTTCGGAGCCGATGCCATTAGTATGATTAAATTGATAATCAATTTAATATTCAAGCATTCGACTTAATCCACCCTACTTCGATATGATAGGTTGGAGCTGACGGATCGTTCAACTTCCCCCCCCCCCCACAAATGGGTTTCGGAGCTGACGGTCCATCAACTTTATCCTCCCTATCATTGTAGGATTCGGAGCCGATGCCAATAGTATGATTGAACTGAGTAATCAATTCAATATACAAGACATCGACTTAGTCCCCCCTACTGCTTGTCGGGTTTCGGAGCCAACAAATATAGTGTAATAAACCCTCTAGAACAGAAGGTTCAATACACCAAACGTTGACTTGCTCCCCCCCGGTTGGAAAGGTTTCGGAGCCGACAGCAAGCTGCCCCCCTATCCATTGCATCAATCGTACATCCGTGGTTTGCTACCAAGCAATGCCGGCTATACCGTACATCTACTTTTCGCGCCCCGTTTTCAGTCGTATTGTGCAACATGTTTTTGCATCCAATTTCGCTGTTTATGGAACACTCCGTACAACTACTAGTATCAGCCAATTAGAACAACATATCAACTTCTAAGGTATCTACATTTTTCATAAATCGATTGCGTCCTACTAGTACTATTTTCTTTGTACTGCACGTTTTACTTCGTTAACACTTCTTGTTGTACAACTAATTTCTCATCCTTATTTCTTCAATTTTACAACATTTTATACAAAGGGATAGGTTTGGACATTGTCCTCCCCTATCTGAATGGGTTGCGGAGCCGATGTAATATATTGCAATAAGTTCAATAAATTGAGCTCAAGGCAACTACACCGACGGATTCCCCATCTGTAAACCTCTTAGCATTACCCAGCTTGCACCACGAGGAGGTGGGCCTACTTCGCAAGCCTTCAATAGGGTCAGTGATGTCGTAGAGTGCACTCTCGAAGCTAATCAGGCTGGATTCCATAAAGGGTCATCTCATGTTTGTCGAAATCAAGAAGGCTTTCGCCAGCGCTAAGCAAGCTTTCATATTCCAGGTAAGATCATGTCTATGATTAAAGAATCCTACGAAGATGCAAGGTGTCGCGTCTTACATAGAAGAGAGCTGCCGGAAAACTTTCCTTCTCGAACGGGTGCAAGATAAAGTTGCATATTATCACCAACCCTCTTTCTGGTGGTAATAAATGACTTCTTGAAAGCTTCACTGGAAGGTGGGGAAGATAAAGGTCTTCAGTATGGACTATTTAA
This sequence comes from Chorisops tibialis, assembly GCA_963669355.1. Lineage (NCBI taxonomy): Eukaryota > Metazoa > Arthropoda > Insecta > Diptera > Stratiomyidae > Chorisops > Chorisops tibialis. The sequence goes on along the minus strand of OY770264.1, from coordinate 169,947,987 downwards.
CATCTTAAGTCACGCACATTTATTTTCAGTGCCACCTCTTTGCATTTCGAATGTAAAGAGCGATCATTTGACTCTAAGTCTGAACGGTTATGTGCAAGCGAACATCAGCATAATCAAGGTGCCTTAAGATGATAAATATGCAGCCTTGTCTGACACCCGTTCGCACAGGAAAGCTCTCGGACAACACTCCTTTATGTAAGACGCTATACCTTGCATCTTCGTAGGATTTCTTTATCATAGCTATGACCTTATATGGAATACCTCTCCCACGAAAGCATTCCATATATAATCTCGCTTAACGCTGTCGACAGCCTTTTCGAAGTCCGCGAACATGAGAAGTAGTGGCGAACCAATTTTGGCTGACTGCTCTAACATTATCCGTAGGGTATTTGTGTGGTCGGTACAAGACGACCCCCTTTACGGAATCCAACCTGATAAACTTCGAGAGTTCTATCCACAACATCACTAGTCCTATTAAGAATTACCTTAGTCATGATTTTCGATACGGTAGTAAGTAGACATATACCACGCCAATTGCTACAATTCCAAAGGTCGCCCATCCTCGGAATTTTCACAATGATGACCTCATTACATTCAATCGGATATATTCCTTCATTCCATACCTTGGTAAAGAGTGGGAGGAGTGTATTGGCTGTTATTTCCGGGTCAGTTTTGAGGAGTTCGGTTGGTAGTCCCTTTATACCTGGGGCTTTTCTTTTCCCATTGACCGAATGGCGGAAACTATCTCTTTTATCTGGGGGATCGTCCCTAATAGAGGATTGTTGCGGTTGGGTGTTTGGTAGTTGTTCTGTTTCTAGAATATCGTCCTCTAACAAAATGTTTAAAATATCAGAGAAGTATTCGTTCCATCGCCGCAACTGGTGTTCACTCATATTAAGGAGAGTTCCGTTGACATCTCTCCCCAGGTGGTTGACGGTGAAATTCCTGTTCGTCAACTGTTTCACAATTTTAAATAGTGAACCTATATCCCCAAGGTAAGCCGCAAATTTTGGTTTGTTGGCCAGATCTTCAATGGTCTTTCTCTTGTCGCGTCTATCAGCCTTCTTAAGCTGTATATGATCATTGCGGTAGTTCTGCCTCAAGTCGGGTGTTCGTTGGTGGACATCGGGTTGAGAGATGATTGCCAATTTGGCTTTTTCTGATCGCCAACCTTGTCCCATGTGTCTTGCGACATCCAGGGTTTCTCACCACTCTGGGCATATCCCACAAACTCTTCAGCATTTATTAGGAACGTGTTTCTGGCTGCCTCGCAATTGGCATCCAGTGTGCATATTTCATATTCACCCAATGTGGATGACTTTTCGAGTAGAATGGTGGTGTACTCGCACTTTTTGTTGGGGTCTCTGAGTTTGAAGAATTTGTGGTCGTCGGATAGCTGCTCTGCATAATCTCAAGCAGGCAGTGGTGATCGCTCCCCACGTCAGCTCCACGCTTCGCTCGCACATCGAGGCTACTTATAGCCAAATTGTCGATCTGGTTCTGAATAACACCATCAGGGGAAACCCAAGATGTTTTAAGGTGACTCTTGTGCGAAAAAATGTCGCTCCGATGACCATTTGCCCGGTACTACAATACACCACAAATAATTCGCCGTTTTTGTGTCTGTTAATCCAAGGTCGACCCAAAGGTCACCATGCTTCCCCATGCCGTGTTCTAGTCCAGTGTTGTCAGAGTCAACATGGGCGTATATATCTCCTGAGATGACAATAATCTTCTAAAATGGCGCTACAGACCAAACCGGACCTTGGCCTCCTGACATTCAGGTTCCTTAACATTTTTTATCACTTATTGTGGAAGGGTTGTTAGCCTTTGCACAACCCTCTTTCTACGAATTTTCCATTTTCGTAGATTGAGGTGACCATGGTGCATCCAAGCAGGCAATGTGTTGGAATTATATATTGAGCCGACCGGGATTTGAACGCACGACCTTCGCATTACAAGACCAACTCGCTACCCAGTAGGCTACACCCTAGCTATAATAATAATATCACCTCTAATACGCTCGAAGCTGGCACTCAGTTGGCTATAAGACTCCTCTTCGTCACCATGTGTTGCGGTATTAGTTGATGCGTAGCACTTTAGAATTGTGACGTTTCTGACGCTGGTCGTGAGCCTGACGACGATATTCTCAGCCGATGAGACTTACGCCATTTTTGACTTCACTCTCAGGACAAACGTGCAGAATGGTGTTTCCGCTTGGAGTTCGGCCTTCTCCTGATCCTGTTCACCTGACCTCGCTCAAGCCCAAGATTTGGATGTTATAGTGCTCCATTTCACGGTCGATCACTGATTGGCGGTGCAAGGACCGAGTGACCCCAGCCCTTCCTCTGTCATTCAGTATTCGAACATTCTAGAAGCCAATCATAATCCGATTTCGAATGCCAGAAGTCGTTACCGTAGAATCCGTCCGTATCCGAGGCGCTGTATCCGTTTCTATTATCAGTTAGGATTTAAGATCACGGGTGATAAGCCCATGATCCGGCTCTGACTTTGCAAAAATTTATTTCTGAAAGAAACTGAACAAAGTTCTATTTGAATTCGCATTAATAAGTTTTTGAATTGAATGCCTGTTTTATTCAATTTAATGCAAAATTTATATCCTCAAAGCCGAACCCCAAGGGATATATTGTAGATCAGCCCTTACTATTTCATTGCAAAATCATGAATAACGCGAACCGCTCGATTTTCTTACCAAATTTGACTGCAAGAGTATTAAATTGCATAGGAAATGTCCTCCAGCAGGAAAATTGATCATTCCAAGCTTAATAGCATAGCGTTTCTTTGTGGTCCTTTTTGTATAGATAAGCCTGCGAATATGATGGATGATACTGTTGGAATAATAAATGAGACTCCTCCATTGAGCTCACCGTGGTACACATGCGGAGATATAATTTGTTGCTCCAAAGATATCACTACGAAAGTACTCCTTTTGGCGGAAAAGCTTACGTAAAGAGAATTACAAAAAAAGCTAAAAAAAAAATTTTTTTTCAACCCTTATCGAGCGCTTCGGGAGGAACATTCGTTATTCGAAAACGATGAAATCGACAGCGATAATTGTGCAAATGGCGATAGTAATGCGAATACGATAGCGATACACTGAAATTATAAAGTGTTTCAAATGATACCGCACTCGTTTGAATAAAATTTATCAAAATGCGAAATTGTGTGGATTTGTTTTACTTGAAATCCGGCAAACCCAAGTGCACTTTAATTTATACCTATTCGTAGATTACTTCTCATAAAGATTTCAATTTCACCAAGTTAGAGCCTGTTGCTCCTTCAAAAAGGCTCGCTACCGTGAAATTTTTTTTTTTACGATCATTGTCTTCGTTATAAATTTTAAATTATTTTACTGTAGTTAATCTGTGAACTTTATCGTTGAGCTTTTAGTCCAAGGCTTTTGATCTATATTAAGATAAACTGTGTTCTCACCAAACATTCCTAATTAAAAGATATTCGTAAAAAAGATTAAGATTACGTGCTTTGAAATAAGTGATGCATCAATTTAAAATTAATACTCCAAGACTAAATCATGACGTTCTTTTATCAATCAATCCGTTATTCAATTAACGCATCCACTTTAATGCAATAATCAACTTAAATTGGTTAATTTAATTTCATTATTTGCAATCAGCTGTTCCAACATCCTCTCCAAATTAATGCAAACTTTTAAAATTAACGAGCTTAAATGCAACACCTTTAAAAGGTTCACAACAGGTGGAGCACACCAGTAAATTCTGACCTTTCTTAAGAATATATTTAAGAAAAAAATTAAAGAAATTTTAATACCATTAAAATTCCCATTTAAAACATTAATAAAAGAATCAAAAACAATTATCAGTTAGTAGTGAAATGAAATATTTTAATGTTGGAATAAGGTCCGAGAAATGTCCGGTTAAAACGTGCTAAAAACATCCTACAATAACTAAAATAAAGACACTCCTTGCGACATTAAAATGTCTTAAAATCGCATCATCTCTGAGAACTGAAAACGAAAAAATCGACAACCTTGCGCGGCATTCCTTCAATCACTCAAGAAAATGCCTCTTGAAAACCTTTAAATAGTTTGGGTCACATCATCAAAAAGCCAGTCGATTTGTTGGCCGTAAAATTCGACTTTATTAGTGGCGAGGTGCTCGGGTAATTAAATTGTGATCGGGCGGGCTCCAGCTCCATCCCAGTTTGATTGGTGGTTGCCCCATGGTGTTTATGGCCGAGAAATAAAATTCTCAATCATTCCTTTAACAACTTTGATAATTTATTAAATCCGAGTAGTAAAAATTTTTGTTAATAATAATTTCCTTTTTTTCCTGTTGCTTCTCTATCCTTCCCGTCTGTTTTCATTCATTGACTGTTTTATTGGACCTTATTAAAATGAAATCCCCAAGCTCATCATTTTTTTATTACTCGATTTTAAAATAGTGATAAGTCTTATATGGAGATTTATTCGGAGCTGTTTTTTTTTTTACAAATTTTAGGAGGTTAAAATTTGATGGGAGATAAATTAAAGACGCCAGAATCGGATTTCAGAAAAGAAAAAAATATTTATGTTTTCTGATTGTGCACTAGAAAAAGCGAATAAAATTATTGGGCCCATGTGACGATGATAAAAAGCGAGTTAATGACAATTCTTTAAATTTTATTGTTTCGATGACTTATTTTTTAATTTTTTGGGAATTTTTTATTTACAATTTTATTTATGAAGCCCAATTAAGGATTTTTCGTGCGTTTATGAGAATTTGAATTACCAAAAAAAAAAATCGGCTGAATAGATTTTAAATGGCTCGAGGGTCCAGGCGATATTTTTTCAGTAAGATTAAAAAAACATAAAAATTATCTTACATATGATGAAAATATTAAAAAAGAATAGTGGGTGGTATTTTTATTACCGATGGCAATAAAATATTTACTAATCGCCTTGAAATTTTATTATTTGAAATCCATTTTTTTGACAAATTTTTCCAATCTATGAAATATTTTGGATTTATTATCAATAAAATTTTACTTTCAAAAATCGATTATGGATTTTCTAAATAGTTTTCGAATCAAAACTCATAAATTCATCTTTTCTTTCTGTTTTTAGGGGGGTAGTAGATATAAATTCATGAATAACGATTTTTTTATATTTGGTTATTAATCTTTACTCGTTTCTATATAGAACTGGCATACATACAAAGCTTTATAATTAGTAATGAACAACTAAAACGCTCAAAAGAAAATCACAATACCCAAAAAAAACACTGAAAATCAACAAAACAAAGTCAGTTTTTGGCTTCTCCTGAAAAGTTATACTTTTTTATTTTAGGAACCTTTTTCTCAAGAACTATGAGAGATGTAAACTTGTTTTTTGTTTTAGTTTTAAATGTAGAACTCTGGGCTGTTACTTCACTTACTGTTTTTTTTTTTTTCAAAACTTCCTCCAGATTTTATAATATTTTAGTCTAAACTACTTAAGAAAAATAATTTTCAACATTCTTTAAAATACGTAATATTTTTTTTTTTTAAATCCTACAGTGGGTGTTTTCTATTTTATAGCCAAGATAAAGCCTGCAAAGTTTAAACAAGATCGGCTTAGTAGCTTTCGAGAAAAAGGTACCTCCATTCTCCAAGTAAATTCACAAGATAACTACCGCCCTCCATCGAATCGCTAAACTTATAACTGCAAAGTTGCGCCATAGATCCAGCCAGGACACAAAACGCCTTGCACATTTTATCCAAATTAGTGCGAAACTATGAAACGTCATTCATGAAACCACAGCATATTTAGGAAACTTATAGTATTCTTCGTATTTCGAAATTTGCAATAAAATTCCCTTATAGTCACGCTGAGGATGGAAATATTTTTAGAATTCTATCTTTTAAGAAACCTCAGATTCTTTTCAAAATTAAAAAAATTGTTTTTAATTATAATCTTATCAAAAAAAAAAAAAAAAGTCTCTTTATTTAATTAAAACACCTGTCTCCGTAATATCATCGCGTTAATATCCTAATTTTCTCCAGAATCCCACCGGACATTCCATCCCTTTGTCCAAACTGAGAGTTAGAAAAAAACGCCTGAAAGTCAATTTAAAGATTAATTTTAATTTTTTTTCCATCGCTTAAATCGGTTCGTTGGTAATTCCCAACCGTACGGTGTGACAGTTCAGCCTTAAGACATTTCCTCTTTTCGACGTCGCTCGCCTGAACCCCTAAGAATGCCGAAGGAAAACTCCATGTCCCCAGGCACCTCGATCTCCCATCGGGATTACATGTGTACCATGAAAATATTTCATTGGCTGTTGTAGGTTTAAGGAATCGTATAGTAGTATACCTTTAACGGACGCCACCAGGATACCTCCGTGTACCACAGTGTGCATTTTTAATGCTCTAAATGTATTAGAACTGAACGCTCCAGGACTACGCTTCGTAAAGGTGTCTAGAGATCTCGTTTTTCTATATCTAAACGAACGGAGAAAATATTTTTCCTCGATTTTCTTGAGTATTATTTTTTTTTTTTTTTACCCAAGTCAAACCGGGGTGTGTGATGTGACATGTTTTCGTGTAACCATTTTCCGATCCTAATGTAAAATTTAGCAACCCTCGATTTCGGAAGAAGATGCCTTTCATATGTTTCGAACTCCCTGGTTATTTATGTTACAACGCGATAGCCTGATAATATGTGCTCAGTGCTATGACATTCTTAAGTGTTATATAGGGTTGTTTCCTGGTGGTATACATTTCCAGGATATGTTGTACGGCGGGTTGGTTCTACAAGCCTACTGTGAGCTGGTGAATGTTATCACACCGATTGTCGAATTATATGTAGTAAAGTGATTCGCTTGTCAGACCATCCGGAAAATTCGCTCGCGATATTTTTCACGTGGTGCGAATTTTATGCTCCCTTTAAGGCTCTCCTGTCTTCTTCTTATTTAGTATTTCTGCTAAATATTACATATCTAGTGTTGAAATTGATACTTTTGGCTAGTCTCTCGCTTTCTTACATTAGATACGGAGTCTTTGTAGTTTGGGTCGACCTCAAATTAGGGCGCAGTTAATTTAGTTTTCGTTGAATTAAACTGCAAAACTTTTGTAACTAATGTAAGAACGTGAGAAACTAGCCAAAACTGTGCATTTAAACTTTAAAACTCTAAAATTTATAAAAAAAAACGAAGTAAGAAGAAGACATGTATAGATGAGCCTTAACTACATGTTATGCAATATGATCGTATTGTTACATGACAGCCCTAGTCGATCATCGAATGTCCGCGATCTTAAGTTATTTACTACTTCTACTACTATGGCGCTACAGCCCAAATCGGACCTTGGCTTCCTGATATTCAGGTTCCTTAACATTTTTCATTACTTATGATGGAAGGGTTGTTAGCCCTTCGCACAACCCTCTTTCTACGAATTTTTTCATTTTCGTAGAATGAGGTAACCAAGCAGGAAAAGTGCTGGAATTATATATTGCTCCGACCGGGATTTGAACTCCCGACCTTCGCATTACAATACCAACACGCTACCTATGGTACTAGGCTACACCCTAGCTAGTTATTTACTACACGCACATAATACTTATCGACTTGGCGGCCGAACAGCAGTCGAAAAGCGGCCGAATAGGAGTGGATTAGCGGCCAACCGAATAGTGGATGATATACCGATATAGAAGGAGTGTGCACTTGTGAGGAAAAGTGAGTTATCGGTTGATATTTTAGTAGAAGAGTCAACAGGCAAGTGCGGGTCAGCGGTCGAGCTTAGTAAGCGGGTGAGTCCTGTTACCGGCAGGCAGAGCTCAGTAAGTGAGTAAATCCTGTGATTGACAGGCGAGACTAGTAAGCGAATAAGTGACCGATAGGTGGAGTTCAGTAAGCGACAGTAAGCAAGTAAGTCCTGTGATCGCCCGGCGGGAGTAGTTCGAGTGATCAAAAGGCAGAATTCAATAACAGATTACGTCGTGTGTTCGGTGGTGCAGATTGGTAAGCGAATACGTCGTGTGATCAACGGTGGTCGGGATATCAAGAATTAGAATCGTAAATAAATAAAATATTTGGGTTCCCCTGCATAACGTGGTATTAAATTGAAAATATGGTTTAAAAATACATAAGGGTTAATTAAAGATGCTTCTATATGCACATTATAATATAGTAATCATTTTAATTCAATAATATTGATAGAAAAGTTTGCTTTATAAAGGGTTTTCAAATAAGGACTTCACAACTTTTTTTACAAAGTAAATTTTTATAATTTGCAGACGTTGTTCCTTCGTGTACTTTACCATGATAAAAATGTTAAGTTTACTGAATAAATTGACAGTGACAGTTCGATGATTAGTAAAAAGGTGCGTTCACAAATTGAATTCAAAGTTGTCAAGTCCCTATTGGAAAACCCCTTTAGTCCATATAAAGGGTTTTCCAATAAGGACTTGACAACTTTTTTTCAAAGTAAATTTTTATAATTTGCAGACGTTTTTCCTTCGTGTACTTTACCATGATAAAAATGTTAAGTTTACTGAATAGATTGACAATGACAGTTTGATGATTAGTGAAAGGGTGCGTTCACAAATTGAATTCAAAGCTGTCAAGTCCCTATTGGAAAACCCGATATTTATTTAGTTTTAAGTGACTATGAATTTCTTTTTTTAAGGCACCAAGTATAACTTAGGGGGCACCCTTTAATGCATTGCACAGTTAAATCGGTAAAGAAAGTTGAATAAAATTTGTCGTACTATGGAAATTCGAATTGGCAATGCGTTCCAGATTCTGGATGTTCGGGAAATGAATGACCGCCTAAATTTCACTGTATGGGAAGATAAAAGTTTGACAGTATACTCGTGTGCATGTTCTGCTTGACGAGTATGTCGTGGAAAAGTCCAAAGTGGAGGAATAAGTGCGTATAGTTCCGAACTGCATTTACTATGGAAGTAGCTATAGTAAATGCTGAGTACTCCGACATTTCTGCGATGCTCAAGGGAGTCAATAGCCGTTATGGTTTCATCTCCAGTAAGTCGCAACATGTCCTTTCCACAAAATTCACAAACTAAAACAGCATCATTATTTCGGTTTCTATTCACGCACATGATTTGTTCGCCCATTTTTTGAACTTGGAATAAGGGCCTCAACCTTTAACTGATTTTTGAATAAAACACACCGCAATATAAACATTCACAGGGATACGCCAGGGACACGATTCAGGTTAGGGAGATAAGACCACTCGAGAATGATACGTAAGCTAACGTTTAACTACACAAAACTAAAAGCAATGATGCGTTCTTCAAGCATGTACGAACTACAGTTGTAATGTAAACAAGTATGTATACCTTACTCTGGTTACAAAATCATCAAGAGTTTCAATACAGGAGCAAAAAAAAAAAAAAACTGAACGAAAACTTGACGCACCAATGCTCAAGAAAACTAGACTAACATGGCTGCCGTAGTTGAGGAGTAACAGGATGCTTTAGTTGTACTTATTGCCACACCGAAAAATGTTGAACTTTATTCTGCGTCGGTACCACGAGTTCCCCTACATATCTCTTTTTTTTCGATAACATACCAAATACAACGATTACTATTTCTTACAAAATTTTAATGCGGTGGAAATTAAAAATAAACTAGGAGAGCTAAATTTGAAAGAATTTTTGTGCGAATTTGTGAAGTGTATAGTATCCAAAATTTCATAGAAGAGCTTTACATATTGAACAAGGTGAGACGATGACTAAATTATAGACCAAAATGTCAAAACAAATTTTGCGAAAATTTCTAAGTTTCAGTTTCAAAAGATGCCCTTCTTTACTCCTAATGGGACATCGCCTCATGAATTTCTGATTCCGAAAAAATTTATTTGTTTTTGAGGAAGGGTTTTTAGCCTCTTGTGCAAACCCCTAGTTGCGAATACATTGAAAACTTGAGATGTGACTAAAACTTCACAGTAACCACCCGCTTAATATGATCAGTATATACTCATCCCGAATTTAGAATTGGTGAATAGTCACTTTAGGGGTGTTTGAAACACCCACTAAAAAGTGACTACAAAACAATAGTCTCGTTGTTGATCACTTTATTTTTGTAGATTGAGGTGGACCAGGTATAACCTTGCAGGCAGTGTGCTGGAATTATGCGTCGACCGGTATTTTTTTTTTGTTTTACTTTCGCATAGTCGACTAATACGCTACCTACTAGGCTGCAAGTTATAGGGTGTATAGCGTGTGATTACAAATATTAATTTAAATCCACATTTTGAATCCCGACTCCAGCGATCACATTAACCGGGATCTAGCTAAAACGATTTTCAAAATTTCAAAAGCTTATCAAACATGGTTAATGGCTGAAAGCAATTTGTCTTGAAGAAAAAATGTTCTTTCGCTACAAAAATTCGTTACAGTCATCTCTGATTCGCAATACGACGCAAACCCGACGTTGTTCAAACGCTGATATAGTTTTTCCAGAGCTATTTCTCACGTGATTGATTCACCGCGTCACAACAGTTTACGGTTCAACATATGTAACAGTCCATATGGAAAGGGAACATTTCTCGTCAGGCCATTTTTTTCAGTACAGCCAAAAATAGGTGTTTCGGTAAATTATATTGATTTTTAGATTTTGGTTGGTACTACTGCGAAGATATGTTCTGCACAGTACCAAGTTTCAGAAATATCGGACGAAAATTATGACTTAACTCGCAGCTGCGAGGGGAGATCTTCCTTAACCTCCAGAAAGGGAAAAGGATCCGGAAGGCCTGACGAGCTTTATTTATCATCAATCAATCAAATTCCTGTTAAGACCCCCTATAGGGGCATAGGACAGAAACAACTCTCTTCCACAAGGTGCGATCCTGAGCATTATATTATTCCTCTGGCCTCCTGCTCAACTGCTCGCCGTCCATGCTGACAATGCTTCCGAGATAACAAAAATCTCACCTCTTCAATATCTTGCCCGCTAAGAACAACCCTTCAGTCCCATCTCTTTGCATTTAGAATGCAACGAGCTAACATTTGACTCTAAGTCCGAACGGTTATGTGCAAGCAAACACACGTCATCAGCATAATCAAGGTGACTGAAAATGTTAAATAGTCTCCATTGAAGACCTTTACATTTCGCACTTTTCAGTGCAGCTTTCAAGATGTCATTTATTACCACCAGAAACAAAGCAGGTGATAATAGACAGCCTTGTCTGACACCTGTTCGCACAGGGAAGTTCTCGGACAGCTCTCCTATATGCAAGACGCGACACGTTCCATCTTCGTAGAATTCTTTAATTATAGCTATGACCTTATCTGGAATACCTCTCCTACGTAAAGCATTCCATATGTAATCTCGTTTAACCTAAAATAAACCACTTTTACTTTATTATTCTAATAATAAAGAATTGTGATCGACAAAGAAAAAAAAAAGTTGCTACCCTGAAATTTTGTTTTTTCGAGTTTCATTACTAAATTAGCCTAAAAATGCAAAAACAACCCGTCTCGCCGTACGGCATACATATGCACTCATATCTACGAGACCTTTAGAGGTAGAATGTTCGTTTTTTTTTGGATTCTTAATTGGGTAAGTTCCATTCTCTAAATTTTGGGGAGTTTCAGGTGGAAGGAGGAGATGGAGGGAGGAACAGTCAAAAACTACACATGCTAATTTCACATTGAATGCAGATAGAAAGGTGAAAATCACCTGATAGAGAGGATTATAGAACAAATGTTAATTCAGTGAAGATTTAGAATCGATTGCCAAAAGTTACTTTCATAGATTTCAATGATGAAATATCCTTTATTGAATCAGAGCCATCCTATGGAAAACCAAAAAGGCATTCCAACCAAATACTGAGAATGCGTTTTGAACAGGAGCACAGAATCTACTGTAATATACTTCCCGGCTTATCAATCTCAAAAAAAAAAAATAATAATAATAATAATAATCGTACCACATAAAAATAAAGTGGAGGAGATCCTTACACTGAGTAAGAGTGATATCAGTTCTCTGATCGGCCTATTGACTTGCCACAGTGGAGTAAACAGCCACCTCAAAACCATGGGTCATTTAGGAACTGACATCTGCCGACTCTGTCTTAACAACTCAGAAACGACAGAACATATTTTATGTCATTGCGAACCTGTAGCAAGGAAAAGAAAAAATCTTCTAGGAAAGGGTTTCCGTACAACTGATGAAATAGCCAACGTGGCACCCTTAAACATACTTAAATTAGACAAAGCTATCAACTTGTGGTAGGGAAACGGGAGAAATAAACGCACAATAGGCCGAGAAGGTTGCAGTGCTCTCAAATGTTGCCCAATATATAATAATTAACATCATTCCAATGTGAGTGATTCAGTATTTGTACGCCAGATTTGGAAATGCCTTTTCGAGGAAAACATCTTCAAAGTTTTTCTTATTGCCTCAATACGCTTTGTTTAATTAAGTAGGACCTGGAGTTTGAAACCTATGGCTGTAATGAATTTTGGATTTTCTTCTATAATATATTTTTAAATAATTCCTATATTTGCGTAAAATGTTTTCACTGAAGCTGGTTTCATTTTCCAAATTAAAATTACGAACAGTCAAGAAATAAATTGAGCGAAAATTCCAGAATCAAAGACTCGTAGACTTGTAGAAAAGGAGACTTAAAAATATTGTCTTGGCAGAACTTTTAAGAGACATGTATTGGTAGTAATGTTGCGATTTTTCAGATAACATGATCGTGATCGCAGTTAAGTGTTAAATAATTATCAGCAGCCCTGCCCTAGAACCCTCATTCACATAGTCTTTCCTATCCACCCTAACTTGCATATTGACTTCCCACGTATCCTCAACTTGTTCCAAGAATAATAAAGTTGCGCTCAACTTGTTGGCAGATTTTTTCGAGTAAATTCAACTATATTTTTTCATTGCTTGAAATAAATAGAATTAATTCAAATGTTGTCCATTCTTATGGAGGACCTTTTACTATTTTTCTGGAGGAGCCATGATTCCATTCGTCTGTGATTTTTGGCCAAAAAAGTCGTCAAGTGGTTTTCACAGTCAGTTTTTGAAATCAATTTTCCCCTTCTAGGGAGTTTTGAGAAGACCAGAATAAATGGTAGACTGAAGATACAAGGTCAGGGCTATGAGGTGGCTGAATTAAAACTCCCCAACCAAAATCATCCAGTTTTCACCAGGTCATTGATTGCACGCGCAAATTGGATAGAGTGAATGGGTACACTTTTTCTTAGAAATTTAACATGATTCGTACATTTCCAATTGCCCTTTTCGATTATATGTATATGTGGGATCCAGTAGACAATTAGTGCTTGATATTATTAAAAAATTCAAAGAGTTATTTATTTTAATGTCATTAATTTTCTTATTTTTATGTAATTTTTCAAGCTATTTTATAGATAGTTAAATGTAATGTGTATGTAAAACACATTTGATTTTTTTTATGATTTAAGAAAATTACATTGCAATTTCATCGGGATAAACAATAAAGAATGGCCAAATTTGAACAAGAAAACTGATACTTTCATTGGATCCGGAAAATTGTTTTATAAAATTTGAAAGGAAAACTTGATCTTTATTCAATTTTTGTAAAAACAATTTTCCAAGTTCAAACAAAATTATGAAAAATGTACCGTATTGTTGTTCCAAAAACTTTTTTCGTAGTCGAATTTCAGAAAATTAATTCAAAAATTGTGTATACTCTCACATAAATTACTTTATAAAAACTTAAGATATTTCACTTCGATATTCCTTCTACTATAGACCTCCCTCAAAATCACTGTCACATTTATCTCGTCCTAAATAACCTAAAACACGACATCAAATTCAATCTTATTAGCAATCAAGGCTTCTTACAAATCAAAATTGTCGTCAATTGTTGTTGAAAGTGCTATAATCGTTTTTAATCCACAATGCATGAGACGTCTACGAAATTTGGGTGTACTTTACCTCCTGTGATGTTGCATTGCTTGTTTGTTGCCGATTATAAATCACCATCCTGACAACCAGAATCACCCAATCCATAGTGAGTAAATAGGATTTCTCATAAAACGATTTCCTTTTTGACTCTAACTCGACCCTCACTTGCAACAGGATAGGACTAGGACCTCATCCCTTCACAGAGTTGAGACGAAAAAAAAAATGAAACTCCCATCACTCAACAATAGTCCGGGAACTATTCCGGGCCATCCTTCATTTCAAGAAATCCCTGCATCCATCGGTAATAATTTCGGGGTCGCTGAGTGAAAATCTTCATCTTTAGCCAGAACTAATCTTGTTGGTCAGGTACCCTAGCACAAGCACACCAATAATTCATAATTTCGTTCACCCTCTCCAATCCGAAATCTTAGATAAGTTATAGCATTTCAAAATTTTGGGTCTCAAATCAAATATAGGTATAAATGAATGTACCTGCAAACTTAAGATATTTTCGGTATTTTAAATTTTTTCTTAGTTTATTCGACCGATTACACACATCGATAACTTCGCGCGCTATTTTGATCCGATTCCATGTCTGTGCGTTTTGGGCATCTACGATTCAGGACCCCAAATAAGAATGGTTCTGATCTGATTCGGACTCCTGGCCGTTCAGTCTTTTTGTAAGACGCCTTTCGAATAGAATTCCAGTAACTCGGCTGGAACGTCTTCGCTCGGACATTAAACATAAATTCTTACCTGAGCTTGATTCGTATGCACAATCTTCAGGGACCCGACGAATCTTGAGCCCTGAGGAGATTAAAATTTAAATCGACCAACAATCGGTTGACATAAATTTCTTAACAATTGAATTTCATCGTCTTTTCTCCTCATATATGGGACGACGACGACGTCCTCCAGTTCGAACGATTCGGATAGCATGTAAGGAAATTCTTCAATACGTGCCCAGGTCCTGTCCTTCTTTTCAATTTCCGATCCTTTAGGATTTATCGTGGAAAAGTCAATTTGCCTTTGTGTTTCGTAAATTGAAGTTTTGGTCACCTTTTCGGAATCGTTGTTGTCGGCCTCGTTTACTTTATTATTTTTTTTTTAAAGCAACTTGAACTAAGAATTTATGAGCAGAGAAATTTAATTTTTTTTCTGCAGATTTCGATATTGAAAATCCGCCTACAGATCCGATCAAATTCATTTCGAAAGATTTTGCTATAGAATTGCAGATGATTTTATGCATGGATCTCGTAGTTTAAGTTTTGAAATTAAATCTGAATTGAAATGACAAGGAGCTTATTTTAATGAAAGCATTTCCTTCCCTTTTAAATATGAGGAGCGTCCACAAAGGAAGTTTCGTTATTGTTTTTTTCTTGAATTAGGGAAATCTCTCGACACTGCAACTGAGGTGGGATATTTGTCGGAATGAGTTGGAGGCCCTGAATTTCTATTAAGGCTATACTGTCAGGCAGAATGTATTTTTGATGAAGTAACCAATGCGCTCCCCTTTCTTTTACGCCTAATTTGTGAATTCTACTACATTCTACAATGGCGCTACAGCCCAAATCGGGCCTTGGCCTCCTGACCTTCAGGTTTCTTAACATTTATTCATTACTTATTGTGGAAGGGTTGTTAGACTTTCGCACAACCCTCTATCAACGAATTTTTCATTTTCGTAGATTGAGATGACCAAGGTGTACCCAAGCAGGCAGTGTGCTGGAATTATGCGTCGACCGGGATTTGAACTCACGACCTTCGCATTATAGACCAACTTGCTACCCACTAGGCTACTCTCCTTGTGAATTGTGATCTGTAATTCGGTTTTTGTCAGCAAAAAATAAACCAGTGTTTGGAAAATAAAATACCAGAGCTTCTGAATTGAAAAGTTCTTCTGTTGCATGATAACGTAAGACTACATTCTGCACGACAGACTCAAGAAATACTTCAAAAATTTAAGTGGTAAGTTCGTGGGCACCCACCATACTCCCCAGATTTTGCCAAGAGTGATTTTTATTTTTTGCCGTCATAAAAAATGAAATTGGTGGACGTTGTTTCCAAAACGATGCCAAGGTGATCGCGCATGTGCAGCGAATTCAAAATTTGGACGCAAACTGGTATGATAAAAGTCTTGAAAAAAAAAACTGCCAACAAGACGGGCGTAACTTTGTTATTCTTGGAACAAGTTGAGGATGCGTGGGAAGTCAATATATATGTTGATTAAGGTGGAGTGAATGGGGGTTCTAGGGCTGCTGCAAATTTTTTAACACCTAACTGCGATTATGGTCAATAGATCTAGTACTTAGTATCAATTTTACATTCGATTATTTATGCCCGTTGGGATTGAATAAGGGGGAGGGGGAGGATTCGGCTTAAGGAGTGGGTGGATGTTAATAACTTTCTAATTAATTGCTTGAACCACGTTGAAAATTTTGTACATAGAATGTTAGTTTCATAGACGAAGTGAATACAATGAAATTCGATATACATTGTGACACAAAAAGTACCGATAATTTGTAAATAAAATTACTCTGGGGATTGATATTTAAACATTTTTTTTTTGGTAAGCACTTACAACTTACCAAGAAACTACAGACTTTCATGAACCAATGCCTCCGACGCATTTTAGGAATATTCTGGCCGGAAGTGATCATCAACGACGAACTTTGGAGTACAACTGGCCAGACTAAAATAGGTATTAAGATTCAAAGGCGGAAGTGGCAATGGATCGGTCATACTTTGAGGAAACCAGAGCGAAACATCGCCAAACAGCCTCTGGATTATAATCCTCAAGGAAGACGTCGGGCCGTTGGGCCATGTAACACATGAAAGCGAGCAGTTAAGCAGGAGGCCAGAGGAATAAACAAGTCCTGGCAACAGCTTAAGGCCGATGCTCAGGATCGCGGCTTGTGGAAGAGAGTTGGTTCTGTCCTATACCTCTATAGGGGGTCTTAACTGGAATTTGATTGATTGGTTAAAGCAGGTAGGACTGTCCTTAATTACTATTTTAAAAATTAGCGCGGTCTGCTAATCCGTTTGTTTACAGCAGCTGGTTGAACGAGTACACCTCAGTTGTCCACGGCGATTTTCGTTTTATATCGTCGATCGACTGAAAACGGGTTCCACTGCGCGGTAATTTCAGTTCCGAGGGTAGGAAAAAGTCACCCTGGGCCAAATCTAGTGAATACGGTGGTTGATTGATGGAATTTGTTGCTATTTTGGCCTTAAATTCGGTCCTGATTGAGGCTCAATACGATGGCGTATTTTCATCGTGGAAAATCGATGAATTCTCCTTTCATAATTCCGATCGTTTTTCACGGATTTGCTTACGCAAACGCTTCAATACGGTCAAATAGTACTCCTTATTGACCGTCTCTCTCTCCGGAATTCATGATGGATCAAACCTCGAATATCGGAAGTAACAATGAGCATCGTCTTAAATTTTGGAGCAACCTTGGCGTGTTTTTTTCAGTTTCGGCTCATTTTTTTCATCCATCCCGATGGTTATTGACTGGTTTGCATATCAAACTCGTAGACCCATGTCTTATCACCAGTTAATGTGGGATAAGAATTCGCACGACCAAGCATGTTCTGTTCACGGAACTTTATTTTGAAGAAAATTCAGCTTTATTGGAACTAGTCGAGCAAGGACGCGTTTCATTCCCAAACTATCCATCAAAATCGAACGATCGGACTCGCGAGAAATCTAAAGGCCGATGCTCAGGATCGCGCCTTGTAGAAGATTTGTGATTGATTGAATTTTTTTTTTGCCGTCGATAACAATACTTTGTTACAAGAACTAGCGATCCCTTGCGACTTTTTCCGCAATTTTTCAGAATATAGTTAGTAATACTAGCAATACATTATGTGGGATATATAATCTACTTAGTTTAATGGCTCTTTGAGCACAATGCTTTGTATTTTGTTGGAATCAGAACCATAAATTACTAAGAATAAAACCATGATGCTCGCATTTGTATGGGACAGGCTCGTGATCAAATCAAATTCGTGATTTGAGATTATATACGTATTAAAGAGCGTTAAGGGCATGTGAATAGTTAAACGTTGTATTAATTAAAAAAAAGTCCAAACAACATAACACTAAGCTTAAGAACATAACATGACTACGATTGTGCCCAATCATACGATACTCAAGATGAAACAGCTATAATAATCATGCAATTGATATATTTTAAATTTCAGACCAGTAATTTTCATGGTTTTCAAGATAATCGAATTTTCGAAATGTTGTGATAGTATCACATTGTAAGAGAGGGTGTAGAATCGGTTTGCTTATCCCTGACATTAATAAAAAATACTAATTGAGGTTTTAGTACAAAATTTGAGCTTGATAGATATTACATATACTGAGCAAATTGATTTAAAGTCTTTCATGAAAACGTGCAGTTTGTATGGGAGTCGGTGGAAGAAGTAGCGGAATTCAACTAATTTGTATACCATAGAACACATTTATGATAGACATAATATATATATACAAAATTTCAAACTTTCTTGAAAACCATACGAGCAGATTTTCAAGAAAATTTGATTATTCAATTTTTTTTTTTTTTGAAAATCAGTCATTTGTTTGGGGGGGGTATACCTAATAAGCTGCATACCTAATAAACTGAGTAAATTTCATTATAATCGATTCGTCGGACAGACAGACAGATAGAGAAGAATTTTAAAAACGTGTCTTTCTGCTTAGTTATTGTCCAAATAAAGCAAAACACTAACTTAAAGTCATTTATAAAGTATTACAGACAGACACTGCAATTTATTTATATGTATAGATAATAAAGTAATTAGTGTACTTCGAAAGATATTTATTTATTGGATTTCAGATACAATTGGACATTTCATTTCAAACTATACAGCAAGGAGGATATATAAAAAGGAGTGACTATGAGCATGCTTTGCCTTGTAAGTAAAATGGGAATGAATGTATTTCCCTCCCTTACTACCGAAATGCTCGAAATATTTCGAAAAAAATCGTTTCGCTATCTTTGTCTGCCACACTTAAAAATATTACAACTAACTCTTTCCCACGATAAATTGTTCGAAACAGTTGTCAAATTTTCGAAAAAAATTGTTTCGCTATCCTTGTTTGACATACTTAAACCCAAAGTAACTATCTCTGTCCCGCGTTATATTGTCCGTTGCTAAAGTGCTTAGCTTAAACACAAACCAAAACTAATAAAAATTGAAAAAATAAAATTTTCTGAAATGAAACAGCAAACTCCATTGTACTGAAAATTAGTTTACTACTAGCAACTAAGAGAGAATACAAATTATGGTATTTTTTTTGTAAAAGTTTGAAGCCAAGTTAAGCTTGGACACAATTTTCGAAAATTTCCGAATCAAAAAATATTCCCACATGAGACAGACTATCAGGTACTCCTTTTATATATCCTCCTTGCTATACAGAGATTATACGTGATGTTTTTGCAACTGTGAATAACTAGATATTTGACAGACCTTGACCAATGAATTGGTTGTCCTAAGATATTAAGAAAAGGTGCTGGTAGAAATTGTGAAGCTCGACGCTTCGTAAAAAATATACACTGGGTATTCAGTTTTATTTTCCACGTGGTGTAGTATTCGGAGATTTCTTCTAGTTGCCGCTGCAAATTATTTATTATGATCTGTGGATGTAAGCCTGCAGAAAGTATCGCTGTGTCGTCGGCAAAAGCCGCCAGTTCGCAGTGGAAGAGCTTTGAGAGATCAGCAGCATAAATGTTATATAGTGTTGGGCAGAGGCATGAACCTTGCGGAACACCTGCGGGAATCGATCTTGAACTGGAGTATTTTCGTTTTGATTTGATACTGAAACTTCTGTTTTCTAGGAAGGAGCTTATGATTTGGCATAATTATGTCGGAAAGAAAAATTAAGAGGCTTAGACTGACAACTGACTCCTTAGAGATGATTTGTCTTTGAATGAACGATTTAACTCTGAAAAGATGATGGGTAGTCGAATGTTTTGGGCGGAAGCCAAATTGGAAGCTTGGAATAGTATTGGTGTATTCGGTCGTATTAGTCAGGCGTCTTAGAATTGCTTTCTCGAAAATTTTGCCTAGGATAGGGAGTAGGCTAATGGGACGATAGCTCCCTGGTTCAGAGGAATCTTTTCCTGGCTTTAGTATAGGGATAACTGTTGCTATTTTCCACGCTAGAGGAAAGTATCCAATCTTAAGACAAGAGTTATAAATAAGATTTAAGTAAACTATTAAATTCACTTGCATGTTTTTGGCCATGAAAGGCAGTACACCGTCGGGACCTGGAGCTTTCTTAGTTTTTATTGAGCGAATAATGCTTTTAATTTCTTTAGGTTTACACAAGACAGTCTGGAAATTAGATTAACTTCTGAGTCAGTCGCATTGTTTCCTAAGGTTTGGGAGATGGTATGAAACTTTTGAAAAAAAAATTATCAGCAAGAAGCTCTGCTTTAGCTTCATCTTGGAAGATGATTTGACTCCTATTTTTTAGAGGTGGCATATTACTGCGACCTTTTCTGAATAATTTATTTAGCTGCCAAAGTTTTGAGGATCCCTTTTCCAGATTGGAGAGCGTAGTGTTCCAGCGTTTATTCCTAAAAACAAAAATTTGGATTTCCTTATTTAAATAAGTTAAAAGTGTTTTAAGCTGGCAAGTTCCTGTTCTCTGCCATTGTCTTCTTTCGGTATTTCTTTGTTGGATCAGGAATTTAAAGCTATTGTCTAATTTTAAACTGTAGTCGGAATTTCGACATCTAGGAGTTGAATTTCTAGCAGCATCCAGTATTTTTCTGGTAAGATATTGGACTTTTAAATCGATTTCAGCTTCAGATAGGTCTAGTTTAATATTACTGAAGTCTTTTTTTTGAGTGATCTATTGAATCTTAACCAGTTTATTTTGGAATAGCAGGGTCTTGAGTCGTCGAAACTAGGTATTGGTGCGTTGAGCAAGATAGAGAAATATACAGGTAGATAAGTGGAGGACAGTTCATTGAGTGTTATCGGTGCTGTAATTGCGATGAGACCATTGGTAAATCAATTGTACAACACCTTCCTTTAGGTGGGTAGTGTGTGGGATTAGAGGGAGTATGAATTACCATATTCCTTTTAGTGATTTCATCAAAAGTAAGCGTCCAGCTTTGTTTGAGCTGAAGCAATTTCATTGTCGGTGTCTAGCATAAAGGTCGCCACATATTAGTGCATTAGAGTGGTTTTTGAACAGAAGTTTTAAATCGTTATTGAACAAATTAAGTTTGTGCTTGTTTAACTTACTCCCAGGAAAATAAGTCGCTATTAATTTTATTTTTAGATCAGTAATTTCAATAATAATGTGTTCGATTATTTTTGTGGCTAGAGGGAGTAGTAGGGTATCATTTTTACTGTTGCGAATGAAAATTACGACACCCCCACCTTTGATATCTGGCCTATCTTGCCTATAGATTTTGTAGCAAGGGTCGTTTAATTTATCAGTTAACTTAAGCCAGGTTTCTGTAACAAATAATATAGCAATATCGTTCGATTTTAAAAAATCAAACGTCTCGGCGGTTTTATTGCGTAAGCTTTGCGCATTCCAGATAAGCGATTTGAAATTAGTTCTGTGATTCTTTATGGATAGAAACTTAGCAGCTAATTTGACAATAACATTGAATTGGTCTTGCTTGGATACACATTTTGACAGGTTTATAATTAATTCGTTCGAGAGTGAAATTAATTCTTTTGTACTAAACAATAATTCAGATGGCTTGGAACTAGTGATTACTGGGTTAATTAAACTATTTCTATATGAAGTGGAAGGGTTAGTTTTAATAAAAGAGGTAATGGACCTTGGTGCTGAGTTGCGTTTTGGTGGTGCTGCTTCTCTGCGAGTTAAGCTGGGGAAATCCGTAGCAGTAACATTAAACTCACGGGCAGTCGAGTTCCTGGTTTTTCTTCCATTGGGTTTGTTAAGATTCCGAATCTGAAGATGTTCGGTATGCTTGGGGCATTCTAGACGATTTGCGATGTGATTACCGCCGCAGTTTGCGCAACTGATACTGTCAGAACCTGTTGTGGGGCAATCAGTGTGTTTTTGAGCTCTTCCGCAGATAAGACATTTAGTTGGTAGGTAGCAATTATTGGAGCCGTGGCCATACAGCTGACAGTTTTGACATTGTGTGACCTGGCTTTGACGTTTCGTGTCAAATTTCCAGTGGACTATAATCCCCATTACTGCTTTAATTTTACGAAGGTCGGAGATTTTTACTGATACTCTGTCAAAGTAAATATACGGCTTGCTTGTCGTATTGCATAATTTTGAGGTGGAACATTTTCACTTCACGGCAGTCAACTCCATTGTTTTTTAGTTCGGCTTGTAACTCGCCCGTGTCCATTTCGCTTAGTCTAGATAGAACAATTTTCATAGGACGTTTTTCGTTGGCGGGGTGTGTAAAGAAGTGTACTTTCTTTTCCTTCAGATAATCGAATGTCATTCTTCTTGGAGTTGAATAATATCTTTCGGCCAATGGACATGAACTTGATGTTGAAGTCGGTGACTTTCAGGTTCTTTAGTATAATTTTGATGGTGTCGAGATCCAATGTAGGGAGTATTATTGGTGGGATGATTACCTTTTTAGTTGCTGGTGTTGGTTCATCAGTGCCGTTGGTGTTATCGTCATCATTGTTTTCGTTGTCGGTTTCATCATCTAAGAGAGCAAATCTGTTCTCGCGATGTACCGTATTTTTAGCTGGTGACCTGCTGGTTGGCTGCTGACATTTTCAGGAACTTTAAATTAATCTCGATTTAGGCCTTGAGAAGGGGCATCAGGTCCTCTTCTTTTGAGAGGGTTCACTAGATTGTTAATTTTTTTTTTTTTTTAGTTTTTTAAACAACAAGAAAACGCGCTTAACTTCGTAATCACAATTTAATAGCAGTACCGCTGCTGTAGGTATGAACTTGATGGGAACGAAAGCCGGTTACCGTCAGATGTAAAGAGTACCGAGACACTAACTGGATTAACTCTGTCGATGCTCATGCCCCGAAGGTCAGAACCAGACTGGTGTATTTAATTTAATGAAATTGTGCAGTTTATATGGGAGGAGATAGAAGGGGTGTAGCGACTTCGTCAGTTCACGAAATTAGCCTTACCTTTCTGCCAAAAACGAGGTGTACCAAATTTGAACTATATAGCTCAACGCGTTCTCGAGCTAGAGACGACGCGGACGGACGGACAGAAGGACATCCGGTTTTGAGATTGAGCAATAATATGAAATTTTGTATTATTCATTTTTTTTCTGAGCCCTTTTTCCTAGCGTTACAAACTTTGTGGCGAACTTATATTACTTTCAAATGTCATCCCAATATTGCATCGAAAAATAAGGAACTGAATGTAAAAGAAAATGCTAAGGTAATTTATTATTTATTTAATGAATATTTCTATATATATTCTATAAATCTGGGGAGAAGACATAGAAGGACTACGATTGCGAGTAAACTCCAATCATGCGATACTCTAGATGGAACGAAAGATTCAGTCTATTAAGTTTAATTAGAAAATTATATTTGTCTTAACGCTTATCACTAAATAGCAACTTTTGTATTGTGTTTTTCAATAGAAACTGACATTTTATTAGGCTATGTCGGTTCGTGAGGTATGTGATTTTACTTTTTTAATACACTCCGTTTCATATTTATAACCCACGTAGAAATTTTAGGTTATTTCCACTCGAAAAATTATTATGCTTTTGTATTTGATTGCTAAATGTAGAAAGCCTGGAGCTGAAATTATTTGTAGGTAAATTATTGCAAGGATTCGTTATTTTTGCAACAGTTTCAGCTATTATACGTTTTTTGCTCGTTTCATATATATAACCCAGTTGAAGTTTCCAACAAAATAAATTTTAAATAAAAAATTTTATACAAAAACTTAATAATTAATAGGGCCTCCTTTTGATTTTATGACTTCAAAAATCCTTTTTTTCATCGATTAGATTAATTTATTTAACATTTCAGCGTCAAGTTTCTGTCATTCATCAAGGATTGCAGCTTTCAATTCCGCCAGTGATTCCTACTGGCGATTTTCAGCATATACCCGTCTAACAAGAACTCCCCAAATGTTTTCAATGGGGTTCAGATCGGGAGAACATGCCGGCCAGTTCATCGCCCTAATGAAATTTGTCTCCATCCAACCCATTGATTCACGGCTGGTATGAATTCTGGCATTATCTTGTTGGAAAATCCTGTTTTTTCGCCATGTTCTTCCAGAAATGGCAGTAAACTGTTTTCGAGTAATTGGATGTAATCTCTACTGTTTATCCGCGATAAAATAAATTGTATATCCAAACGCCTTGCTGCAGAAAATGCTCTCCGCAACATCCCAGAACCGCCACTAAAATTTCCTCTTCGAGAAATAGAGAGGTTCCTTCCTCAGATCGCGCCAGTAAGAATTAAATCCGTTGGGTCCATCAAGCTCCAATTCTTTTCATCAGAAAATATCACTTGAAAATGAAATCTTGAGCTTAAACAATGAAGAAGTACGAAAGCCAGTATGTCTTACAGACGACCAATCCGTAGCCATGTGGTTTTCTGAGAATTCCATTCGAGCTTCCTTACGACGATCTAATAGTCGTGGAGCACTCATCATTTTACTTCTAGAAATGCTAGGATTACGTTGAATCGTTCTCCAAACCGATGTTTTTGACACCTTTGTTGAGACAAGAGCTTCCAATTTATTGCAAATTAGTGTCGAATTGCTTGCTGTCCGTCCAATTTTCCTCTCTCCCCGCGGAGACAGTTTTCTTTTTCTTCCCTTTCGCTTCGTTTTCCCATATAACTTCGGATCTTTTAAAAAGTTTCAAATTACACGCCGACTGCCAGCAACTTTTCTCGAAATTTCACTTATGTTCAAACCATCATCTTTGTACGCTAAGATTTCATTCTTTTCGACATCATTTAAAGACAAACCGCGCGGCATATTAAATAATAAGATTATTACGAAACCCTCTTGTAAACAACAACTAAACTGTGTGTCGATTTCTAACTGCACTAATCACCATGTGGGTTGTAAATATGAAACGCACAAAAATGACGAATTTCCAAGAACTGCAGCAATAAGAACGGTAATGAGAAATGATTTACAGAAAAATCATTGCACAGAGTTTCTCAATCTTTCCTTGTATTTAATTTGGGGCAAAATTATTTTAAGGCGAAAGTAATTTCAAATTGGTAGGTTGGTTATAAATATGAAACGGAGTGTAGATTTTTTGTTGTATATAGATGGGTCTTGTAGGACAATGTTTCTAAAGAAAGTAATGTCTTATTAAAATGGCACGTTACTGTATTTATGGTGGTCTGCAGTTTGCTAAATCTTTTGTCGATTAATCTAAATCCAGAAACCTATCCACTTCAAATATCATTTTCTCATCATAAATTTCAAATTTTCAGACTGCGAAGATTGAATCATTTTCAGTATTTTGAATGCAAAGAATTTTCTAAGGACGCTCCATCCGGAAAATTTGCCTCACAACCAATTAAAATCCACAACCAAAACTCCAGACCAACATTGGAAAAAAAATCAAAAATAAATTCAAAACAGCTGCCGATCCCCATCACTCCCACTATTTCAACGCATCATTTCCAATTTCTTGTGCGCTATCAAGATCAACGAACGACGCTTTCCGCGCGCGCGATTCTTTTCCTTCCTAGCGAAAAACCATGTTGAAAATTAATTCACCTGCCACGTGCTATTTGTCATTAATGCTCTCGAAACAAGTACCGCCTCTATGCGTTAACTTTCACACGAGGTGGTGGCGATCGCGGCCTAACAAAACCATTTCCTTCAGTTTTCTGATTTGTTGTCAGAATTTCTTGAAGAATTTTTCGCAATCAATCTAAGATCTAAGAAAAAATCAAATAGAATCTTCTTTTGAAGCGCAGATCATTTTATGGTCGAATGATGGTTGTTATGCGAGCTGTAAAATTTCGGAGGTGCCTTGCCATCAAGGAGCTGGTAAATATGTGACAAATTCATCGCAAACAGTTGAGAACTTGGGACATAATTAATGATCTTCGACCGCCGAGGATCGATCGGCTGGCAGGTCGAACTGAAGATCATTTTTCTGGATGGTCCAGAAGTTGCGTTGAGGAGCACTGAATGCCTCTGATGGGTCAACGAGATCTACGATTTCCGAACGAGACGACATATCATGATCATCTTGAAGCGATCGTGCTGAGTTATTCCTTTTAGATTTATAGCTAGAAATTCATTTCGGTTGTGAGAGTTACTCTTTCCATTTTTTTTTTCTTTTCTTTTAGCGTTGTTTTTTTTTTTCTCTCGGGACAGCCAAGCCATTCAAACGATGCCAAGGAAGTTGATTCGTGTCATTCCTTTCGGTGGACGTCATCCTATTGTCAAGAGTTGACAAATTTAGATGGCAACGGTGATAATTTAAAATCCCGCTTTCTATGCTCGCTTCTGAGATGAAATGACAGGTGAAGTTTAGAGTTGGTTTAGAGAAAAGATCGGTGTTGGTTTTTTTCTGAAGGCAAGTTGGTTTGGTAGTTGAATGTTTTATTGAAAGTGATGAAGATCTATGGCATGATGTGAACATTTTTTTTCTATTTAGTTATTTTTGTGAATTATTGCTTTATGGTAGCGAAATAATGTCGCCAGTGGTGATGGGTAATTAATTTCCGATCTCTATTGCAGAAATATTTAATTTGTGGCTGGTTAGGTTTTCTCAAGATAATTGGCTTAGAAGTGTATAGATATCGTATCTAATATAGAGGCAAAGTGCTCGTAGTTTTAATTGTTGAAATTTCTTCAAGACAAATTAGAATTGTTTCTGATGAGAATTACTTTGTAGGGGATCCGATTATATAGCAAATAATTCAAGTTCAAGGAAATTTCACTTTAAGGCAGCATAGACGGCAATCCGCTTATTTTAGCCAAAATTTAGTGTTGTCCTGTTTCTGGTGGTAATAAATGACATCTTGAAAGCTACAATGTAGGGTGCGGAAGGTAAAGGTCTTCAATGGAGACTATTTAACATCTTATGTCACATTGATTATGCTGATGACATGTTTTTCCTGGCACTTAACCGTTCGGGGTTAGAGTCAAATATTTGCTTGTTGCATTCTAAATACAAAGACGGGACTGAAAATGTACGTAAAACCAAGTATATTCACATGGGATTGAACGCAAGTACACCGATTCTTCTTAACGGACAAGATGTGGAAGAGGAGCAAGAGTTTTGTTATCTCGGAAGCATTGTCAGCATGGACGGCGTAGCCGAAAAGGATATTAAGGTTCGTCCAAATAAAGCTCGTCGGCCTTCGGTATCCTTTCCCCATTCTGGAGATTAATAGAGATCTTTCTTCGCAAGAAGCTGCGAGTTTTTGACGTATGCGTCAAATCCGTGTTGTTATATGCTTATACTACGTGAAAAGCGACCGTTCGGCTTACCAACAAACTACAAACTTTCGTGAACAATGCATCCGACTCATTTTAGGCCAGAAGTGATTTCACGACGAACTTTGGAGTACAACTGACTAGACTAAAATAGGTATTGAGATTCAAAGACGCAAGTGGCAGTAGAAACAGGCTCTGGATTATAATCCCCAAGGAAGACGTCAGGTTAGTCTGTTGCGGAATCAAACAAGCAGTCTATTGCTTCCAAACGCAGAGAGTTATTCCGTTCGCTGAACTCAGATCTCGATTTAATCCTGGAATGGGGCAGGAAAAATAGAGTAGAGTTCAATGCTGCTAAGACACAGGCCTGTCATCTATCCCTCAAACGTGATGTTCCAGCGTCGTCTTCTAATGTAGCCTTTAATGGTGTACAACTTTGCTCTTCCGAAGATTTTATCCTTTTAGGCGTAAAGTTCAATAACCATCTCAATTGGAGTCAACACATCTTTTAAGTTACCCTTGACTCTTCCAAACGTGTAGGTATTCTTCGTAAATGCAAAAAATACTTTACGCCTCACGAGTTAGCTACCATCCACAAGGCCTACGAGGGTCGTTTGATAAGTCCCTGGCCCAAGTAAGAAAAAAGCATTTTTTCCGGAAAATTTTTTTTTATTTTTCAACATAATCTCCCTGGAGGTTAATACATTTGGTCCAACGTTTCTCAAGTCCTTTCATACCGTTCAAAAAGAAATTTTTGTCACAGTCTGCAAAAAATTGGGAAACGGCGTCTTTCACCTCTTGGTTCGATGAAAATTTTTGTCCACCGAGGTGAGTTTTCAATTTGGGGAACAAAAAAAAGTCACATGGGGCCAAGTCGGGCAAATAAGGTGGGTGGTCAACGATCTCATACCGCAAATCGTGTAATTTGGACATGGAAACCGCGCAGGTGTGGACAGGGGCGTTATCGTGGTGGAACAAGATCTTTTTTTTCTTTCAACTTATAATGGCTGCCAAAAACAAACTGTTACCTACAGAAACCTGAAAAAATTCATGAGACCGTTCGAAAGTGCCATCTACCTAGCGATAGCAAAAACTTTTTCGTGAAACCACGTTTTGTCATTTGGGCCAGGGACTTATCAAACGACCCTCGTACATTCGACCTCGCATAGAGTACAACTAGCATCTTTGGGCTGGGGCTCCCAAAACTCACCTTGCGTTGCACGACCGAATCCAAAAACATGCGTTCCGACTAATTGGAGATGAAACCATTACGGCTTCTATTGACTCCCTCGAGCATTGCAGAAATGTCGGAGTACTCAGCATTTATTTATTTATTTATTTATTAATCATAACAAGATAGTTTAGTTTACAAATAGATTGCTTAATTTAATTTATTTTAATATATCCTAATATATTTAAATTTACATTAATTAATTAAACATAATTGTATATACATATATGATGTATGATAGACACTGGTGGAAGGGTTAAGTGGGATGTGGGGACCTTATAAAACGGAGCGTAGTCTCAGTTTATATGTCAGCTTATTTATTGGAGGTGTATAGTGGGCGCTGAATTTGTTGAATACTCTACAGCATCTGTTAATTGGTTCATTTTGTCCGTAATCAGTACGATGTGCATATTCCTTAAGTAGTTTTGAATGTCTCGTCAGCCTGACATTGTCATTGAGTCTGAATTTATTGGAGATATTGTCAACCTTAATATCGCCATTCAAAACATCTAAGGTAAAACAGGATGTGAGCATGGTTCTTCTAGAACCAAGCGGTAAGAGATTTAATAATTGCAGCCTAACTGTGTAGGGTGGAAGGTTTTCAAAGTCTCTAGGGTCGTACAAGTCCCTGAGAGCAAAAAGAAGGAATTGCTTCTGGATTGACTCTATTCTGTTGCTGTATAACTGGAAAAAAGGGTCCCAAATGGGACATACATATTCCAGAATAGGGCGGACAAGAGAACAGAATAAAGATTTTGTAACCCATACATTCTTAAACTCTTTGGCTCTTCTCTTAATGAACCCAAGAAGTCTATTGGCTTTCGAAATTATTCGATTATAATGAGATTTGAAGCACAGTTTGTTGTCCAGTACTAAGCCGAGGTCCTCAATTTGATCAACACGGTGTAGTTGAGTTCCACTTAAGACATAGTCATGGCGATATGTGGATGATTTACGTGAGAAACTTATAACGTGGCATTTACTGACATTAAGCTCTAATTTGTTCTGAATGCACCAATGATCTAGCGCAATAAGCTTGGATTGTAGGAATGCGGCATCTGCGGGCGATGTTATGGCATGATATATTTTTAGATCATCAGCGTACATCAGATGTGAAACATTTTCCAATACTTCTGATAGATCTGAGATGAACACATTAAATAAGAGAGGTCCCAAGTGACTTCCTTGGGGTACCCCAGAGGACACTAATATTTCCTTGGAAATAAGACCTTGAAACTTAACAAATTGAGTTCTATTGTTAAGATAGGATTTAAGCCAGTCAAGTAAGGATCCTGTCACACCAATTTTTTTTAACTTTAAAATGAGGACATTGTGATCAACTCGATCAAACGCTTTGCTAAAGTCGGTGTATATTGTATCGACTTGATGCCCGTTTTCAAGTTCGCAGAGCGTATCAGATACAAGAATCATGAGATTCGTTGTAGTCGAGCGACCTTTTCTAAAGCCGTGCTGTTGGTCATTAAGAACAGGGTTGATCATATTGGTTAATTTATCGCAGACAATTTTTTCGAATAATTTCGGTATTGCTGATAGAATTGCTATACCTCTGTAGTTCTCAATTTTTCGTTTGTCTCCATTTTTGTGGATAGGTGTGAGGTGCGATGATTTCCAAGCCGAGGGGAAAGTTCCCAATGACAGTGACTTGTTGAAGAGAAAATGTAAGGGTCTTGAAAGTTGATGGGCACACTTTGATAAAAATAGGGGAGGAATAATATCAGGACCTGGACCTTTTTTGGTATCAATAGTCTTGAGAGCAGCGAGCACCTCCTCAATAGAAAATGAGATATTATCAATAAGTGTAGGAACCGAAATGTTGGGTTCACTGTGGGTTGAATCTGACTGGGCACTAAAAACCTCTTGAAAACGGTCAGCAAACATATCGCAGATATTACGCCGGCAGGACGATTGCGTGATCCCATTACACATGGTCATGGGATAACCCGAACTTTTTCGTTTTGTATTAACAAATTCGAAAAATCTTTTTGGTTCTGTTATGATATCTTCACCAATTTTTTTAACATAACACTCATACGCAACCCGGGACTTAGAAGAGAACTCTGAGGCCAGCGTGTCATAACTTTTCTGAAGATTAGGAGTAATCGCGCCTGTTTTCTTAAGTTTTTTAAATAGCTTATTTCTTCTATTCCGCAGTGATCTGAGGTTTTTATCTAACCAGGGCTCTGAAACTTTGTCTTTTTGTTTTATTACAGGGACATAATTATCAACAATTTTAAAGATCACATCGTAAAACGTTGTTATGGCATTGTCAAGATCATTACATGAGAAAAGGGATGTCCAGTCTATCGAAGACAGTTCGTTATTAATGCAATTGAAATCAGCATTACGGAAGTCAAATACAATATTATTATTGTAAGAGTGAACAAAATTAATGTTGTTGCATGGTAGTTCTACTATGATAGCAGAGTGATGTTGTGTATTAGAGAAAAGATTCTCCGCGTCAGAGGCAGGGCTAACAATCACTTCATCATATGCGTCTGTAAAGATCATATCAAGCCATCTCCCATTTTTATTGGGAAAATGCACTACCTGATGTAAGTCGTTATTATATAGTGTGTCGATAATAGTGGTGTCAATATCAGACAGAAGATTCCCCGGTATAATAGTGTTATCGGAATGATTAGTCTGAAAAGAAATATTTGGGCGATTAAAATCGCCGAGAAGGAAGATATTGTCATTCTCTGTTAAGGAGCAATTGACACTATGAAAAATTTTAAGAATGTCGTGGTATTTTTGGTCTTCAGAGTTAGGCTGGATATATACAACACCTATGTAAATATATTTATTTATCAGTTTGATTCTGATAAATTTATGTTCAAAAAATGTTGTTGGTGTTGTGTTTACAATCTCACTCGATAAAGATTTGTGAACTGCAATTAGTACACCCCCTCCTTTTGATAGACCCGTTGCGCTGTAATTCCTATCATTTCTGTATACGGTCCAGCTATTGTCCAGTATTTCTTCATTTTTGAAGGAGTCATTTAGGCCAGTTTCCGTAATAATAATAACATTAAAGTGACATGATTTTGCATCAATGAAGAGATTATTTACCTTCCCTCTAATGCCACCTCCGTTGTGGTAGAAAATTCTTATATTATTTTTAGAATTAGGCACGAAAAAACCGATTATGATTTTCACGACTTTTTTGCATATCAGATATATGCTTCGAGGAGACATGGGAACCGTATGTGGCAAGATCCTTATGGACTTGGTCTGGAGAAAGATTGAACTGCTCGTGAAAGCGTGTATAGAGCCGTCGTAAAGCTTCTAGATCCGTTGGAAGTCCTTCCTGTTGAATGGACAGAATCAGACTGGTTTTTGTTTTGCCATTTATACAGGTCGAGTCAGATTTATTGTGCATATAAGCAAGATACAGCCGCACATTGTCAAATATTCTATGTTCTCTCAACCGTGATAGTAAATATCTGTTCTCCTCGGAACTTGCCGAATTCTTTGATAGCTTTACGACTGGGGGAACAAGTGGGTCAAGGAAAGGTGGATTATTGTGACCAACGACTGCAGTATCAAGATTTGTACAAGATAACTTTTCATTTTTATCTTCAACACATGTTACTGCTGACGAAGGGTAGGGATTGATTGTGTCGCCTCGCACGAAATTTTTGTAAGGACCCGGAACTATGACAGAATTCGAAGTAGGAACTGAGACTAGATTCGAATTAGGTAGTGTATTTGAAGTAGGAAGGTTAATGGAATGTAATAAAGTGGTGTTAACACGATTAGTTGTGGCTGTAGTAATGGTGTTAGTGTTAGTTTTATGGGAAATTTTTTTCTTCTTATTCGTACTCATATTGTTCCTATAATTATTATTGTTATTTTTATTACTATTTGTATTACTATTTTTAGTTTTGTTATTGGTTCTACTTTTATAACTAATATTTGGATTGTTAGTGGTATACTTATTATTTTTTAAATTTGACTTCCAGTGTCGGATTTGTATGTTTTTCCATTTGAAGACATCAGATTTCGTGGTGAAGAAAAGCCAGTCATATTGCATAGGCATATAAAGTTTAAAACTCGTGTGTTTCGGTGTAATTCCACTAACTCTGCGGGACGGTAACTTTTCACACTTACAGCCTTTTATCGCAAATTGGTCCGCAAGCGTTTTGCATAGCCACGATGCATCCGAGTTTGGAGGAGCTCCAGTAACAAAATAGGCAAACGAATCAGTTGAATTTGTAATTTTGACCTTGTTAATCCTATTCAGCTTATTAATTCTGGCATCCCAATCGGCTTGCGTCCATGTTGCGTTGAATTTTATTAACGAATTTTTCGGCGCGTCAGGAACTCCTCCAGGTAAGTGTATCTTTGGTAGCGAGAACGTTTGAACGGGTGACAGCGAAAGTGTACGTATATGCAGATTTTCTTTTGAACTTTGAGGTGGATCGCAAACAAATCGGGAGACTGCTAGTTCGCGCTCGAAATCAACGAGTTTTGTTGTTATATCGTCTGCCTGTCTGATTTCGGACCTGGATGTTGTATGACTCAATTGACTTGATTCCTTCACAAGAGATTTGTCCGCCTTCGTTACCAGTAGCTTAACTGATCTGACGTCATCATGGATACTGGTGAGCTTGCTTGCAACAGCGTTCACCTCCGCGAGCGAGACGTCTGTTATTGATGATACACCATTAGCGGAAATATTGTCTGATAAACTATCTAGAATAGTAGTTAGCTTAGAGTCTGATTGTGTCCACTTTTTCTGCAACTTCGATGCGTCATGTTGGATCAAACTACAACATGAGTGTAACTTGTCCAGCTGTGATCCGTAGTCACGAAATTCGTCAATACAGTCGCTTAAGTTGGTAATATTATCAACGAGACTATTGACTTTGTTCGCAATGAAAGAACAAGTGCTTTTTAAATCCTCTATTGCAGCGTTGCTAGAGTCAATTCGTGATGCAGTTAGTTTAAAAAATTTAAGAATATGACACGGTTTTATAGCGCTACACTCGGTACATGTGAAGCTGCTTGGATTGTTCGAGACCCGATGAGCTTTAATACACTCGATATGGAAGCTTTGATCACAAATTCCATCACAAGTAATATTGTCAAGATTTTTAATAGCCTTATGGCAGACACCGCATAGTGCGTAGGACATTGGTGAAGGAGAAGACATTGCACAAAACAGGACTGTAGTCACTGGGTTAAAAGAAGACAAAAATCGTTTTTAATTGAACAATGTCAAGTTAGCCGAGATAATTATTAATAATCCACTGATTATGTATTTTAAACACACGGCGAACAGTAATTTTAATAATATTAAGTGTTTTTAATTAGGTCAAGTTTGCACAGGTAATTATTGATAATTCACTGTTATGTAATTTATCAGTCACTAATTGCAAGTTAGCAAAAACGTACCGCAAAGCGATTCACACAGTAAACAAAATAATTAAAAATAAACAGACGACCGGTAATATTAATGAAAAAGTAGAACGAAATAATTGGTTGATAAAAAGTAAAGTATTTCGTGGAGCAAAACAAAAAGACGTCTGCACTGTCGGACGGTTAAAATACTACTTACCATTACCATTTACTATCGTTTACTTTACTTCCATAGTAAATGCAGTTGGGAACTATGCGCGCTTATTCCTCCACTTTACACTTTTCCGCGACATACTCGACAAGCGGAACATGCGCACCAGTATACAGTCAAACTTTTATCTACCCGTACAGTGAAATTTAGGCGGTCATTCATTTCCCGAACATCCAGACTCTGGAACGCATTGCCGGCTAGCGTTTTTCCGAACGGGTATAACCTCCAGTCCTTCAAGAATAATGTTCACCGCCATTTCCTTCTCTCTCCTTCCGAATTTCCATAATACTCCAAATTTTAATCCATTTCCTTCGCCGACTTAACTGTGCAACGCATGAAAGGGTGACCCCCTAAATTATACTCGGTGGCTTAAAACAAAAAAAGGTGCGAGATAACTATTCACGAAATTCCTGAAAATAATCACTAAAGATAGTCGTTTAAATTTGGCGGTATGAACGGAATTGGATTGGTCATATGTATATCGTTAGGAAACCGAGGAGAACATTTGGAAAACTGAGCGCTGCAAATGCATATAAACATAGAGTCTGAAAGGAAGAAGAAAGAAAATCTTGCCATTATCTTTCGATTTTCAAATTGTCGTCCGTCACACAACACAAACCCCTGTTTCAATTTTTATACTCTAGATGAAATCTGAGAGTACCTTAGCCTTACCGTTTGTACCGCTAAGAAATAATGCACGCACAGAGCCGCTAAGGGTACAGAAATATTTGTTGTTACTCAAAAACTTCGATTCTGACTGACCGTCTATCTGTTTGTCTGTCCGTCAGTCCGTCTGTGCGTCTGTCTATAGCATAACTATCGAACGCTTCGAGCTACCGTGCTGAAATTTTTTGTGTGTCAATTTTCGAAAAAAAAACTTACTTTAAGTTCGTGAACGGGCTATATACGCCGCCCCTTTCACCTCCCCCCATAAAAATGTCGCGAAATTTCGAAATTTAAAAGAAATGGATTTTTCTTCGAAACTATCTAAGCCATCGACTTGAAATTTGTATCAAAGTAGAATAATGTATAAATCATTACCATCACAAAATACTTATCTCCTCACTCCTTCTACCCCCTCCCATACAAATGCAGAATTTTGAAAAATACATTTTTTGGTTTTAAATTGAAACTAGAACTAATTTTTGCGAAAATTAAATTTATTATAATTGCAATCAGTTTTGAAAAAAGTATCAACTTTACTTCACTCCTTCTACCTCCTCTCATTCAAATTTTACGAAATTTTTAAATTTGAATTGAATTAGTTTGCTTCGAAACTGCCAAAGCTAACGACTTAAAGTTTTGTGAAAAATATAATAATAGATATATCATTGATGACGTAAAATTTTGTTTCGATCCGCATACTCCTTCTTCCCTCTCTTGTTACATGCATATCGATTTCCATTCAAACTAAAAAAGTTACAAACTTAAAATTTTGTCAGAATTAGTTTTTTAATAATTACAATAAATGATGAAAAAAAAACTATCAGCTTCGCTTTACTCCTTCCACCCCCTCCCATACAAATATCTATATTATAAATTCAAGGAAACCATTTTTTCTTCGATCAAATGAGAGCTATCGATTTTGAAATTGAAACAAAGCATGGTGATAAGGACGTTGATAAGCAGATTCAAAATTGTCTAGAACCCTCCACTTCCAATTTCATTGAAAATAATGAAAGCTACAAATTTAAAATTCAGCACGAAACATTTTGCATACCATATTGTCATATCCAAAAATTACAAACCACCTCCCCTCTGCTTCTACTACCTCTCTTTCCAATTCTACAGTGGCACTATAGCCCAAATCGAGCACTGGCTGACCTGACCTTCAGGTTCCTTAACATTTTATTTGTCATTATGAAAGGGTTGTTAGCACTTCGCAGAACCCTCTATCTACGAATTTTTATTTCCGTAGATAAGGGTAACCACGGTATAACCAAGCAGGTAGTGTGATGGAATTATGTTTCGACCGGGATTTGAACTCACGATTCGTATTGTAGGCCAACACGCTACCCACCAGGCTACACCACTATTAACTATTCGAAAGAATTTCAGGTAACATATTTCCCGGTATCATATGATTGGGTTTTACGCGCAATCATAATTCTGTTATGTTTTTGGTTTATGTTTACTGAGATCATAAAATTTTCCAGAGTTTGAAAATCGATCTTCGTCTGATCAGAAGTGCTCGGAAAATAAAAACGGATAACACGGAGAAGCCACTTTTTTCTTAGATTTTCTTTGATACACTCCCTGTTCAAAAACTTTCCCACTTTTGTATGGTATGTATATTTAATGCTTATCTCAAAACTTGAAATAGATTATAATAGGAGGAGACCGACACAACTAATACAACTTTAAGAGAATTTTAAGGAAGACATATGAAACTTCCATTCCCAAGAATTTCGAAGAGTGTGGATTTAATGTGAACGATTGCATTACGCACTGCATTTACCGTGTAAGTATCTATAGTAAATGCAAAGTACTCCGACACTCATGTTTTTTGGATACGATCGAGCAACGCGAGGTGTGTTTTAGGTGCCCCAGCCCAAACATGCGAGTTGTACTCTAAACGTGGTCTAATGTATGCCTTATATATGGTTGCGAGGTCGTTCGGCGTGAAATATTTTTTGCACTTTCGGAGAACACCCAAACGTTTAGAGGCGTCGAGGGCAACATCAAAGATGTGTTTGGCCCAATTCAGGTGGTCATTAATTTTAACGCCCAAAAGAGTGAAATTATCCGAAGTGCAAAGCTGTGCGCCACCAAAAGCCACATTGTTAGATAATTCTGCAGCATCACGTTTAAGGGATAGATAACAGGCGTGTGTTCTGGATGTGCTGACCTCTACTCTATTTCTCCTACCCCATTCCAGGATCCAGTTGAGATCTGCGTTCATCGAACTAAGTAACTCCATTCGATTAGAAGCAATAGAGCGCTTCTTTGATTCCGCAGCAGAGTTAAGTTCATAGGTGTTATCCAAAGTACTGTCATCTGCAAAACTATGGATTGGATTCAGAGTAGATGACAGAAGGTCATTGATGAAAACTAATAAAAGAGTTGGATATCAAACAGAGCCTTGAGGGACGCCGGAATCTATTGGGAAGGAGGAAGAGTAACGCCATCTAATACTACTCGTAAAGTGCGTTCAGATAAAAAAAAACTCTAAATCCATTTAACAAGGGTAGCATTAAAACCTATGGCCCTAATCTTAACTATGAAACATTCATGCCAAACTCTGTCAAAAGCTTTTATTATATTAAAAATTTTAAAGTCCATTTATATATAATAGTCCTAAAAAATTTCTTCTCTTCCACTACCTTGTACGCAGAAACGACTTATCTTACGAAAAAGTTAAAAATATCCCATCATTCAGAAAGCGATTCTCTATTTATAGGTAAAGTGGCAAGACATCAGCTCACTACCTGCTAATTCGGATTATTTTTTTCATTTAGAATAAATTCCTTTTAGTTCATAGCACTTTTATTTATGTTGCAAATGTTAAAGACGCATAAACAAACTGACAAACACACAAACAGAAAATTTCCAACCCGAAAAACATGAACTACGGCGCTAACATGACTTACATCAAGGAAAAATTGTTCCATGCGCCAAAGACACAGAATCCTAAGATGCTTTTGGTTTTCTCGTCGAGCACTTCAAGAAGATCATCCCGTACATGGTTTTAATTACACGCCGAGCACCTTGTCACCTTTAATGGTGCAAACGCTTCGCCACAAACAAATTTGTGTCGTATTTTTTATTATTTAATGTTTTATTTTTTTCTTGGCTTTTTGTTTCTTATATTAACATTGCGCGTTTAGGATATGTGCAATGTCTTTCTGAACGCGCACACGAACTTTTTAACGGCAGAAGTCTTAAACGAGATTAAAGATTCATGTAAGTTCAATTTTGTTTTTCTTATTTCTTCAATTTTCATTCGTTTTTTTTTCGGTTTCTGTTTTTGGTTGGCTGCCAGATCGTTCTCGAACTATATAACGCGCTTAACGCTTTATATTACTTAGCCCTCGTTTTGAGCCCGATATCGTCCTCGTTGTGTCGTCTTATGGGAACGATGTTAATGAGATGCTCTCGCTAGTTTTCCAAGAATTTACACGGCATTACACACGCTGACACCTCTAAGGGGGAAAATTACTGAACTTGGCCTGTCAGCTTGGGCAAGAAAAGGCGACCTCGGCTTGATCTGAGGCTTAAGAAAAAGAAGAGGCTAGAAAAAAAAAGAAAATCAAAAAATACCGACAGAACTGGCAACAAAAACCACATACGGACCAGACTAAGAAAATCTACAGCTGCGGTCTTTGCGGTTTTCATCGTAAGTTTTTCGGTGTCAATCTCGATGGGTTCAGGATTTGTTTTTTCTCTTCGAATTGAATTTAATTTTTTCGGGTGTGTTATGCCCGGCTATGGAGACGTTAAATCGGCGGACAGCTGAGAAATTGCGACCAACTACGTAGTATGTAGTATCGAGATGAATCAGTCAAATTCGAAATGTCTTTAGATTTTGCTGATTTCTTGAGAAATATGAGAAGTCGGATGCAGTTACATATGCGCAGTTGTCTGCCACGGAATTCTCATTTTATTTCGCTATCGTTAAGAACAGTCGAAAATTAAATGTGGGATTAATGAAGGTCGATTTTAGATTCAAAAAATATCACATCTCAACTCACAGCTTTCATACTTTAGTACACAAATACTTTAATTTTTGCACATAACGATATTTCGGTATGCACGGAAACGGAAAACTCAACTCAATTATCAATCCGGACCAAACGAGAATTTCACGACAGGTTTTCTATTTCGAAAGGTTGGTGAATAGGATAAATATAAAGTTTGTACATAAACCCGATTTTTTTTTCCTGTTCGAAAGAGATTGGCTGGTAATGAATTCCACATCATAGTCATCCGAGGAATGACGGACTGCCTAAATTTCACTGTTCCTCACGGCAAAGGCTTTTCAGTGTACTGTTATGAGCGTGCAGCTTGGCGAGTATTTCGGGGGGCATTGGGGCTTTTTTTTCAACTCCGCCATAAACGGTCCCAAGCCCGGTTGAGAAAGGAGGAGGAAATATGGAGTTAACATGAATGGCCAGTAACACCAGTGTGTCTCAGGAAGTAGGCAAAAAGTATGACATAGTTGGACTTGCAGCATAGCTGTGAGAACTCCAGCATATCACATTTAGCTGAAAACTCCCACCCTTTTTCTACTAGGGTGTAAGAAATAAGTAGGACTGGGCCTCCAGGTCGGGGGTTGGGCGAGGCGCCGACAACGCATCACCGGAAAAAAAAACACTGTCCCGAAACCTGAAGAACAGCCTCGGAACGGATGGACTCAACGGCAACAACCCCGCAAACGAAAAACGGACTACTCTATTGGATCTTGGAATGTTCGATCCTTATTTAGGACAGGAGCTCTGAAAGAGTTCCTCGAAGAAGTGGCAAAACACAACATCAACGTAACTGCCATCCAAGAAACGAAATGGCTCGGTAACGAAATCATGGAAATGAGATCACACACAATCTATCCAAGTGGAAAATTGTCGGGAAGCAGAGAGTTTGGAGTCGCTTTTGTCGTTGACAAAAAATTTAAACAGCAGGTCACGAGCTTCAGACCAGTAAGTGAAAGATTGTGTGCAATCGGAATAAAACGCTTGGTTGATCAAAGTCCACGCACCAACTGAAGGCAAGGACGATATAACTAAAGACGAATTTTATGCCACCCTAGAGACAACCTATGATTCACTTCCCTCGAATGACCTAAAAATGATCTTAGGGGATTTTAATGCAAAAGTCGGAAAGGAGGAGGCTCACAGAGGAACAACAGGAGGGCACAGTCTCCATGACATAACCAACGACAATGGTCAACGTCTTATTGATTTCGCAAGCAGCAAAAATATGATTGTAAGTTCTACGTGCTTCCCACATCGCGATATTTACAAACGAACGTGGGCATCACCAGATGGTCACACCTTCAACCAAATAGACCACGTTCTAATTGAGAAAAGGGCTGCTTTCAGTATACTTGATCTACGAACCCTCCGCGGTGCGAATTGTGACTCTGATCAGAGTCAGAGCTAAGTATCGATGCGAATAGCTTGTCGTGGATATTCGAAAACGAGTAGAGCTCGCAAGTTCAATGTCGACCAGCTTAACGACGAAACGGTGGCGCAGGCTTACATGTTAGCATGTAATAAATACCTGACACCAATATACGAAAATATCCAAAATATGCCAGTGGAGAATGCGTGGCTGAAAATACGAGACGGCATCAAATCCTTCGCAGAAGAGGTATTAAGATATCAAGCACGGAGAAAAAATAATGATTGGTTCGACCAAGAATGTCGCGCTGCAATAGATAGAAAGAACGAGGCTTACAAAATTTTTACTGAACGACCAACACGAGCCAAAAAAGAAAGATGAGATTAGGCGATATGCGAAAAAGACCTGCAGGCAAAAACAAAGGAAGTACCATAATGACAAGATACAAAAAATGGACGACGATATAAGACAAAATAAAACGC
Organism: Chorisops tibialis; assembly: GCA_963669355.1. Classification (NCBI taxonomy): domain Eukaryota; kingdom Metazoa; phylum Arthropoda; class Insecta; order Diptera; family Stratiomyidae; genus Chorisops; species Chorisops tibialis. Next base: position 169,907,359 of record OY770264.1, on the reverse strand, counting down.
GGGACGCATACGCAATAGTAAAAGAATTAAAAAAAGGATATAAGCCAAAAACCAGTCTCTGCAAAGACGCAGATATTTGATATTTGATATTTCATTTATTTGGTAAATACTACAAGATTATAAATCTTTTATAAGTACAATAATATGTGGTGAAAGCTCAGAACTAATAGAATTCAAATTCATTAAATTATAACTAAGTACATTGAAGAAGAAGATAGAAAGATCATAAAAAAAAAAAATAAGCTTAGAAAACAATGAAGCATAAAATATAAATATATATAAATATAAATATAATGAGGAAAATAACTAAGATAAGAATATAAAACAAAATCATTAGAAATTCGCAATTATTAATTAATTGATTAAGAAAAAGTTAAGAAGATATTAAGAAAATATTAAGAAGAAGAAGAAGACGTCAAAAGTATGTTTAGAGGAATATTAAAATCAAATTATGATTATGATGATATAAATAGATTAAAACTCAAGGAAATACACAAATCGCCTGAACGTACCCGGATCATCAACACGCTGAATATGAGGCGGAAGATTATTCCAGATTCTTATGGTCTGGACGAAAAAGGAACCCTCACCGACCGTCTTAAAGAAACGCGGAGCAAGAAGTTTACGATGTCTGTTGGTTTTTAGAGGTATTTGGAACTCGGATAAATACAGTGGCTCACTTTGCTATAAAATATTGTGCAGGAAAATTAGTGCTCTGCGCTTAATGAAAGAGGGTAATGTGCAGCCTAGAATGCTCATCTGATATTGTGGTATATGATCAAAACGCCTTAGTCCAAATACATAGCGGATACAATCGCTGAAAGCCACATTTAGCCTGTGTTGGCATTTGAAATCATGTTTAGGAAATACTAGACTACCGTAAGAAAGAAAAGGGATTTTACGAGTTTCAATCTGGTATGCATAGGAAGGACACTAGCAAACACCCATAGTCTTCTCAAACTACCATATACTTTTTTTAGGATAGAATCGACTTGCTTACAACCGGACATGGCCGAATCCAGGATTACTCCTAAATCCGTTACATGGGTTTGGAATACGAGGGGTGTACCGTTGACTATAGGGTGGGGAAGGTCCCAGGTGTTAGGATTATCTAGTCCGGCATAAAATACAGTACATTGAGATTTTTGCTCGTTGAGCGTAAGATGGTTAAGTTTGGACCAACTTAATATGCGAGCAATATCCCGATTTACGCGGTCACCACAGTCCTCAACTAATCCAATAAACCTACTTAAGTAGATCTGCGCATCATCCGCGTACAAATGAAGACTGCAGTTATGTAGTATATCCGTTAGATCATTAATGTAAATGCTGAAAAATAGTGGACTTAAGACTGACCCTTGGGGAACACCACACACAAGGGGTAAAGACGAGGACAGAACATGATCAATTCTAACTTGCTGCTGCCTGTTGGCTAAGTAGCTACCAATTAATTTGACCGCATTAGTAGAGAAATTGAAGATTGACGATAGCTTGTCCAGAAGCCTGTTGTAGTCCACCATGTCAAAGGCTTTAGAGAAGTCTAACAGAACAAGGTAGGTTATCATATTCTTGTCTAAGGCGGCTCTAATATCAGAGGTTACTTTAACTAATGCAGATTCGCAACTGTGTCGAGGTGGGAACCTCGATTCATTTTGTTGCTCAGTATATATTCTTGCATTTGTATAGACATGATTTTCTCTAATATTTTAGAATAGAATGCTGATAGGGCGGAAATCATTACATCATCACTTTCCAGGCGAGTGGAAAAAAAACTCATAGTTAAACATGAGTTCATAAAATGGAGAATATATTGCCATATACATATATAAGAAAATTATTTGAACGAAAGCAGGATACATTTTAACAGCTCCTACAGAGAGAGATTTTATACTCTTAAAAACAGAGAAAAGTTCATTTAGGCTGATGCATTGATGTGAGAAGGAGTTGGCGTTATAATTGATTCTTGGGCCGTCAGCTGATCTATTACTCGAAGAGGTGTTGGAAGGGGAGCTACGAGTAGATGCATTATTCAGGAAATGAGCATTTAATATGTCTGCATTCAAATTATTTATTTATTTATTTATTTCAAATTCATCAAAACAATGATTACTTACAAGATATTGTTACAAAAAAGTACGTAAAAAATACATGATACGAGTATCCAATTTATAACAATCAACAATCACAAATTATTTATCGCATAAAGCTGACTTTAACTGCATGCTAGATAAATTAAAATCAATACGGTAGTAATTATTGTTGAAAATACGCGAAAGAGATGCGATTGGTTCGTTTTGTCAGTAGTTGGTGCGATGATGAGAAATATGGAGTGGCACATAGTTTCTCAAGGATCGCGGAATACTAAAAGTTATGGCTTCGAGCAAATATGGGGAGTCAATTTCTCTTAAGATTAATTTAAATACAAATGTCGCCATAAGGATAATCCGTCTATTCTCAAGCGACTCTAGAGAAAGGAGTTTTAGACGCTGTTCGTAAGAAGGAAGATGCAACGTATCAGACCAGGGAGGTCCCTTAGAGCGAACCCCCAAACGGAGTTGGCCTTGCTGATTATGTAGTCAATATGATCGTTAAACGTAAATGCGGAAATAAAATATACACCTAGATCCAGTACCTTATCTGTCTGTTGTAGTATGCTATCGTCTAGGACATAGTCGAAATGTATGGGAGATTTGGTCCTAAAGAATGAAACGCTTGCACATTTACTAATATTCAAAGGCATACAGTTTGATGAAAAAACGTTGCAAATCACTTTGTCAGTCATTCTGATTCGAAATATCGCGAAACAATTTTGCGTTGCCAGCATAGAGCAAAATTTTCGAGTGGGAAATAACCGAACTCACGTCGTTAATAAATAAAATAAATAAAAGTGGCCCTAGATGGCTTCCCTGTGGCACACCAGATGTGTTAGGTATAGCAGAGGAATAAGCACCTCGAAAAATCACTTTTTGGGTACGATTAGACAGGTCAGATCTGATCCAATCTAGGAAAGTAAAAGGAAATCCAAGTGCGTATTACTTGTAAGCAAGAATAGTATGGTCAACTTTATCAAAAGCTTTGGTAAGGTCGGTATATATGCAGACAACCTGCTTACCGCCTTCAATCACAGGAATAGTGAAATTGGAAAATTCCATTAGATTTGTTGTGGTTGACCTACCTTTCGTAAACCCATGTTGGGCTGGACTAATGATTGATTTACAATGAAAATTCATTATATCAAAACAACAGCCTCGAACAACTTAGGTATGCAAGAAAGATTAGCAATAGTACGATAGTTACACACATCACTTCTTTTACCTTTCTTGAGCATTGGTCTAATAGTGGAATATTTCCATAAATTAGGAAATATGCCCGATCTGAGAGAAGCGTTAAATATATGGCATAATGGCAGAACCAGAGAGGTACTACAACGCTTTAATACGGCAGCAGGGATGCCGTCTGGACCTCTGGAAATTAAAAAAAATTTGAAATAAACTTTAAAATGGTCGCTTCCCCAATATGAAGATCTTTCATCTCTAATGAAGTAGATGGAAATTTCGATATATAATGGACATCCTCAGGATTAATAATACGATTTGAGGTAGCGAAAGCAGTACGGAAATGGTCAGCAAAAAAGTTGCTTATAACTAAGGAGTCATCACTGATTACACCGCCGAAGGACATAGATGCGGGATAACCACCGGTGCGCCTTTTAGAATTCACAAAATTCCAGAATTGCTTAGGCTTATCCTTGATTGATCGCTTAATTTTACTGACGTAATTATTATATGCCGCAGTGGACTGACTAACGACTAAATTAGTGCTGAATCGCTCCTTACCACATACACCAGCCATCTTTAAATTGCTCCATAGACGTTTCGAGGATAAGTTTGGATCAAGCTTTCGGCTGAAATAATGACGCTTTGCATTGCGTATAGCACAAGTGGGTGCACTGCGTGCGAATTTATACAGCCTACGAGCGCTCTCCGATTTCTTCCTCACATAGTCGCGATAGAGGTACTCTCTTTCCGGAATAAGTCCAGCAATTTTCCCAGAATACCAAGGGCAGGCACTTTTGGTCGAATTTAAAGTTCGGAGAGGTACGTATATGTCGTGAAGATACCGAACAAGATTGTTGAAAAACTCAAGTTTTTCACCAATGTCAGGAGCAGCCTAAATATACTATCCCAGGGAAGTGAGTGTAATTTAGCAATGAGATCGACACTATTGACTTTGTTATAGTCCCGAAAGGCAAAGGATTTATGGGGATTTTCAGTAAGCTGAACGTCATAGGACATAAAAATGATGTCATGATCCCGAGGGCAACATTATCAGCGAAGATGGGCTTCCTACTTTGAACATCTTCTCAATCCCACACCATTAGAATCTATCACGACAGACAACATTTCGGTGAAACAGGTGCTTGAAAAATGCTGGGAATATAACACAAACGTGCAACAAATTTTCGTAGGTTTTAAGCAAGCATACGACAGTATCGACAGGAGCGTACTGTTTCAAATCATGCTTGACTATGGAATTCCCACAAAACTAGTCCGACTAACAAGACTCTCCATGACGAACACTGAATCCCAAGTGAAAATACAAACCGAATCCACAACCAGCTTTCGAAAAGAATGTAGTTTAAAGCAGGGAGATGGTCTAGCCCCTAAGCTTTTCAACTTGGCACTAGAGTATGTCGTCCGAAAAATCCCAGTCGACACCAACGGGACACTACTATTCAAGTTCACCCAACAAGTAGCATACGCTGACGACATTAACATCCTAGCACGATCCTTCCCTAGTGCTAAGGTATTTGTCAATCTTGACTCCGCCGCAAAAGGAGTCGGGCTGCGCATTAATGAAAGCAGAACAAAAGTAATGACGCAAACAAGAAGGAGAACGCCAATCAGACAAAACATAACAATAGCGGAATATAATTTGGAGAGTGTGGACAATTTCATATATCTTGAGGCTAATCTAGCAGAGGACGGTAATGAAACAGACGAAATCAAACGACGGATAATACTTGCAAATAAGACGTATTAAAAGACGTATTATTCGGTACTTCCAATAATGAAATCCAAGAAAGTGCAGAGGAACAATAAGCGGCGGATTTATAAAACTATTATTCGGCTTGTGCTCTGTTATGGCAGCGAGACGTGGACATTAACGCGAACTTCCGATATTTGGACGATGCTCGAGGGAGTATATTGAGGGCGATATAGCCTCATCTCCAACCAATCGGAACGCAAGTTTTTGAATACGGTCGAGCAAAGCCAGATGAGATTTTAGGGCTCCAGCTCAAACATGCGAGCTATACTCAAGCCTTATAGCACTTAAGCACTGACTGAGGCAGCTTCGTAGGACCAAAAGCATTTTTTCTTAGCTAGTTGGGTGGCAGAAAAGTATTTCTTACAGAGTCTGCAGAAGATGAAATCTGTACGCCATTTAAGAACATATCAGCGACCGAAATCGGAACGTTGTGTTTAAGACATAGATGACAGGACTGCGTTTTTAAGGCACTAAACTCCACTCTGTCTTTCTTGTTCTATTCCAGGATTAAACTGAAGTCAGAGTTCAGTGATTGTATCGAATCATTTCGACATGAGGCCACCGATGTCGGACGAGCATCCGCAGGAAAGTCGAATTGGTATATGTTATCTAGAGTACTGTCATCTGCAAAACAGTGAACAAGATTGAGGGTGGATGAAAGAAGGTCATTTATGAAGACTAAGAAGAGAGTGGGAGATAAAACTGAGCCCTGAGGGACGCCGGAATCAATAGAAAAAAGTGCAACTTGAATAGAGCACTCGGAGAGGAAACTATCAATCCATCGAAGAAACGAATTGTTTAATATTGATTACATGTATTGGAGTAAAGTGTTAAATAATTGACAACAGCCCTGCCCTAGAAACCCCATTCAAAGTCTTCCCTATCCACCCTAACCTGCAGAATAAATAATAAATAAATAATAAATAAACCTGAATAATAAAGTTGCGACCGACTTGTTGACAGATTTTTGAATACTTTGATGCTGTCTTCAATTAATTTAGCGAAAGTATTGTCAAGGATCATTACATCTAGATTGTCAGTTTTTCCAGTTCTACCTACAAACGCAATGTTTTCCTCCAGAAGGTCATAAATTTATACTGTTCAATTTTATCTGAATGCTGAGCTAGTTCTAGCGGTCTACTTTTGTGATCGGTAATTTTGGTATTTCCTCCCACGACGACTATGCTGTGTTCGACGAACCGATCGAAAATTGAATTGTCTCAAACTATGACCCATCCAATGCACTCATTTCGTTCCATCCATTGTTTCACCCCGCTATAATTTCCATATTATCACAATCGAAACCCCATCTCATCACTCTTTCAATTGCCAATCGGTCCATCGATCACTTGCCACTTAGTCCCCAACAAAGTTATAAATTATAAATATTCTCACGCTTTTTCCACCTAATGAGGCTCCTTGACTCCTAAAAGACCAGCCAACATATTTTATGGAAGTGTGAATTGAGTGTAGGTCAAATGCGACTGCCATAAAGGCCGTTCATCATTTCGACTACCAGCTAGCCGAGCATCCAGCCAGCCAGTAACTTAATGTTTAAAATTTTCTAAAGTGTTTTTTGATAAACTTGACCAGTTTTTAGCAAAACCATCGCACACTTCGCCTCTTTCTCCACCGTCAGCGTTCTGCGAAGGAGCAGGCAACGTTACAGAGAGCGGGGAGGATCCGCACAAAACGTCCAATTTCCAACTATGACCGCCATAAATTTTCCAACCGAAACCAAAAGAGGTAATGATTTAATTTATTGAGGTCTTCATAAATAACGGACTGCGGGCCACGCCATCTCATGCTTTCCGCTGGCATATCGCGCTCATTTATAAGCGATTCGAACATGTCTCGAACGTTCTTGTTTGTCGTTTTGTTCGAGCTAAACGATTTGTTTTCAGCAGCAAGTCACAGACGGAAAGTCACACCTTCGGACATTTTTCAGGTGTTTCCAATCACATCCGTGAGACAGATGTCCGGCCGAAAAATAAAACAACAACCGCAAGAATGATTTTGACTTCAAAAAATGTTTGTAAACATGACAACTTTTATAGAGATAAATCGGTATTGGTTCTTGCCTATGCTATGCGACGCATCTCATTTAGTTGCCATTGACCGGTGGTGGAGTGGTTTGTTGCTTCGCTCTGGGTTTTATTTATTTTTAATGGACAGGACCCACCGATAATTTTTCAGCTCTGCGCTGCGCTAACTAAACGAAACAACGCCGTCGAAATTAATTGGCACACACTGCGACTTAAAACAACTTCTGTAGGAAGTGCGGCTAATTAGCTGACATTGATCGCGGTCTTTCAATTCGGAAAGGAAGAACCGGATCGGGAACATGTCGGTACTGAAATGTCTCGTGGTTGACGATGGTGTTCCCTTTTCCAAAAGTCAAACTGCTATAAATAAACGGTCGAACACAATTCGACTAATTTTCTGTACTCTTTGCCATTTAAGCCTAACAAAGGACGCGACACTGACTCGAAAATGAGCAGCATCCGCCGAACCCTCAGATTTGGGTTTTGTGTTTCCCTTTTACATGGGTTCAAATCCATTTTCATCATGGTTGTGCGAATGTCAAACGTCAGGATTTGACATGCATGTGACATATCAGTGACAGGCTTGCATTAATCAAATCCCTCGAAATTGCGTAAATTTGTTCGTCTTTTATACTTATATATGCGATCCTTCCCTCGGTTAGGTAGCGCTTTATTTCACGGAAATTCGTCAAGGAGTAGTCCTTGGGCTGTGTATGAATTTTGTTATTTTTTTTTTTTTTTTTGCTTATTTTTTTACGTAGGGAACGGGTGTCTATTTGTTTTCAGAGAAGCTAACTATCAAGATTGCATCCAATAGGAAATAGGTTGGACCGGTTAGAGGTGTAGTATAGTTGCTCTTATGAATATTGAATGCAATATTTTGGGGTGCGTCCCGGATTTGTTGAAGAAAGAGAGATAAATATGCTATTCAGGGGGAGATTATGTTTTAAGAAGCAATAGAGATAATGGTTAAAAGTTGTTCTAGACATGACGTCAATTGATTTTTGCGAGTAATCGGTCTTCACAGCATGTGTGACAATTACAATCACTTGTTTGCTCCTGTCAACTGAATCAACGGATCAACATCCGACTGTAGGGAAGTGTCGAGGCGATGACCATAGTTTTCTATTTAATATTTATCGTCGTTAAAGAGAAGATCGAAAATAGTTTGTCATAAACAGGTGATTGAAAATAGAGACAAAGTAGGAGGGTTCGGGGTTAAAATTATCATTATATTTGAAAAATAGTGTAATACTGTCTAAAACAAATAACTCCTTTTCTTTTCAATACTATCAGCTATTAACTCCATAATATGCTGACACCTGACACTCTACATCCAAAATTTATTAAATTTCTTCTCCACCATATGCAACATATTTTAAATACATGTTTATCCAAGGGTACCTTTCCTATGTCATGGAAATTTGCATCAATTCTCCTAATGCAATCACTGATTTCCGGCTTATTAGTATTCTGTGCTTTTTATCTGAGGTTCTCGAGAGAGTTATGTCCATTCAAATGCAGGAGTTTTTAAAGCTTCTTGACATGCTGGCAATCTGGGTTTCAGACGTAACATTACTGTGAGTCAGCGCTTCTTAAAGTGTACAATTCGTATAATTCAATCAATCAAAGTCCTGTTAAGACCCCCTATAGGGGCATAGGACAGAAACAACTCTCTTCCACAAGGCGCGATCCTGAGCATCGGCTTTAAGCTGTTGCCAGGACTTGTTTATTCTTCTAGACTCCTGCTCAACTGCTCGCTTCTATGTGTTACATGGTCGACGTCTTTCTTGAGGTTATAATCCAGAGCCTGTTTTGCGATGTTTCGCTCTGGTTTCCTCAAAGTATGACCGATCCACTGCCACTTCCGCCGTTGAATTTCAATACCTATTTTAGTCTGGCGAGTTGTACTCCAAAGTTCGCCGTTGGAGATTACTTCTGGCCAGAATATTCCTAAAATTCGTATAATTGCACAAAGTTAATCAACCAGCACGTGCCAATCCTCAGATTGCACATGCCATCGTATTATCGAAGGCAAATGTCAGCGACCTACGTACAAGGTAATAAATGAAAAGGTGCATTTATTAACGTGCGTGGGTCAATGACTAAAATAATTCGATGAGATTTGTTCTTTACGCTGATGAGACACATTTCCAAAGTTCAAGCATACTTGGACTCTGGGGTATGCTCATCAGCAACAAATATGCAATCTATGCAATTATTAGCTAAGAAATTTTGTATATAATTAGGATTAAGTCTGTAAATATCGTAGTTCAATAAAGCTTCTAAAGCGAGAACTGCCTTTTGTTATAATATTATCAAGACCCGTCGAACTACCTAATATATATCGGCCAAGACCTAATGCCTGAAATCTAAAGTGAGGCTGCTTTAGAGGTATATATTGAAAAAGAACCACGTACTCCAGAAGAACGAGAAGCTGCAGAAGACAGACGAACTTAGCAGTAAGAAGTCAACGAGAAGACCTCTCTACGAACCAGGGAGATAAGCAAACTGAGCTACACCGACAAGAAATCAACGAGAAGACCTCTCTCCGGACCAGGGAGACAGGCATTCAAATCAACACAATCTCCGAGAAGCTGCAGGAAGACAAACAAACTTAGCAGCAAAAATTCAGCTAGAAGACCTCTCTCCGGACCAGGGAGACAGGAATTAACATCAACAAAATCACCTAGAAGACCTCTCTCCAGACCAGGGAGAAAGGCAGTCACATCGACTTACATCGACAGGGAAAAAGGCAGTCACAACATCGAGAAGACCTCTCTCTGGACCAGGGAGATAGGCGAACACATCGAACCTCTTAATCCAGTCACAACAAGAAAGAGCAGCTGTTTAGGACTTCCACATCTACATAGTTACACAAGAACTGAGTAGGATGGAAGCTAGGCTAGAGCAACAGGCTCTACGGGGAGCAGAAATTGAGAAGTTGCTGGTAAACTTTAAAAAGGATTCTGAATACAGGAAAACTAGAGAGAATTGTGAGAAGAAGCTAGCCAGAACAACTATGGCTAGATTTCGAAAACGAGCACAAGCAAGTATCACTGCACACACAGCAACTGCTCGGGCATTTCTATTTCGTTAGGCATTTCTTCACTCAAGTTGAAGAAACCTACAATGAAGCTCTTGGACTATACAGTCACCACATTGATAAAATTGACTTTGGGCACTCATCTCAACCAAGTGGTAGTAGGCGTGAAAATGCTCAAACAGATGACGACCCAAAATCAAATCAAAATAAACGATAGTATTAGACCCTGAACAACAGAAAAGGTTCAATAAATAAAAGAGTATGCCTTACTTGCTCAAATAAGGCGGACAGAGATCGAAATAGTAGAGTCAAGATCAAAAGCATACTACATGCCCAAAATAAAGGCTCTGGCAGAATATTGGTCTAGGATCCTCAGTACACATGAAGATATTTTAGCCAATGCTAGCGAAACTGACTATAAAACTGACTACCTGCAGTCAGATTTATTATCAGAGATTGAAGAGGAATATCATCAAATTGCAATAAAACTGCAAGAACTTCATGATGATAAATTAGTCGAATCAACTAGGAATGCTAAAATACCGACAACTGAGTTTGAATTACTTCAAATTAAGTTACCAACAGTGAACATTCCAACTTTCAATGGAAATTACGGACAATGGCAGCCCTTCCACGATTTGTATCTTCAAATCGTCCATAATAATAAACGTTTGGGTGATGCCAAGAAAATATTTTATTTGAAGGCCAACTTATCAGGCGAAGCACAAAGATTAATACAACATCTGCAACCAACAGAATCAAACTACAACTCTGCGTGGGCATTGTGATGCGGTAGGTATAATAACAAGAGGTTATTAGTAACTACTCAACTGCGAATTCTTATGTCGATTGAAGAACTGAAAACCCCAAATGTAGCAGACATTCAAAACCCTCACGACAAAACGGAGGAATGCCTGTTAGGACTAAATGAGGCTTCCGTGGCGTAGTGGGCAGCGTGCTTGCTTCTCAGTCAATAGGTCGTGGGTTCGATTCCCACTCCAGACGGGATTTTTTTAAGCGCAAATTTTTCAGTTGCTACTGGTGATAAAAAATTATTCGCAATAAAATGGGGAAACAGTGTAAAAGTGAAACAGTTCCACTTCAAGAAGGCCTAGATACTCAATAGATGGTTTCTGGTCGGTTTCTATCATTCAGTCCCCCATAACATCTGCAAATATTTGTCAGTAAGCAGCCAGTACAACTGAGCAATATACCAGCTTCTCCACTCGCTACGGTCGTTCTCACTTCCCTTCCCCAACCTTCTCGATCCCATTCCTTCCCTCCATGGCTGTGTTTGTGCATTGCACATAAAGGCCGAAATTGCCTATAACACAGGTCATTCTGTAAAAAAAAAAAAAATAGCTTAGGAATTAATACTGAAAACTGGGATCCGCTCATTGCATTTCTCATAACGACCAAATTAGATAGAGAGAGTCATATACTATATGAACAAACACTAAGCACATCCAAAGATATTCAAACATTGGATAGTGTATATACATTTCTGGAAAAACGACGGCAAGCATTAGAAGCTGTAAAGGATGGAAGTAGCAGAAGAACTGATTCCAATCAAACTATTGTAAAGGCAAAATTTAACACTGGAAGACTGAATTCACACTACATCAATACAGATAAATACTTGATATGTGACAATCACCACATCACATATGGATGTGAAGTCTTCAAGTCATACAACACCAAACAGCGATGGGAGTTAGTAGGAGAAAAGAAAACGTGCATAAACTGTCTTCGACAAGGACACTTAGTGCAACAATTCTCTAGCTTCCGGAACTGTAGATTATGCCATCGACAACATCATACTCTTCTTCATAAAGAAGGAAAACCCCAGAGACCTACACAAGCCCATGTGTCAAATGAGGTAACAGAAAAAGAGGTACGAATGAAACGAATGAAGCCAGGACCTATTGCGCCTATTAACCCGGAATGGCTCAAACGGCCAGATTCCATGACACCTCGAACAATGGCTAAAAAATACCAGTGAAAAGAAGATCAAGGAACTCAGTTACGGCAAATTCAGTCTCATGTTGCCAACGAATTGACAGAAATTAGCCATCAAGTATTACTCGCCACAGCTTTGATAAAAATCGAAGGGAACAGTGGTAGTTCCGGAACTCTTCGAGCTCTTATCGATTCTGGATCTCAAGCCACATTTATAACTGAGGATGCTGTTGAAAGATTGCGATTGCCCAAATCAAAGGCATATGCAAAAATTTCAGGATTAGGTCAATCTGAAGCGATAAGTTGTGCACAATTAACAATCCAGCCTATACATTCATCAGCATTTCGTGTAACTACATCTGCCCTAGTACTCAAACGCTTGACTCACATACTACCAAACGAGCAAACGAAGCTCGAAAATTGGAAACACATTGAGCAGTTAAAGCTGGCAGATCCATCATATTACAAACCCAGTCATATTGATATGATACTAGGAACAGATATCTATTCAATAATCATACAGAATGGAATTATTAAAGGTCCAGAAGGACGTCCAGTTGCCCAATGCACAGAATTGGGATGGATTTTATCTGGCGCTATTAAAAATGGTTCTGGTACCACAACTACCTGCCTGGTAGCTGAAACAACAGTCGACAAACAGTTAGCTAAATTTTGGGAATGCGAAGGAATCCTTCCAAAACGAATACTCACAATTGAAGAAAAAGAATGTGAAGCGCACAATGAGATAACGCACCACCGAAATATGGACGGCATATACGAAGTACGCCTTCCGTTCAAAAAAGACGTCGACCCCCGAAAGGCATTAGAAAAGTCGAGACAAAAAGCAATAGCACGATGGGTTCAGATGGAAAAACGACTTGAAGCAAATCCTGAGCTAAAAGAAGAATATAAAAAATTTATGTTACAATATATAAATTTAAGGCAACTGGAATTGGTCGAATCGTACTACATGCCACATCATGCAGTAATCAAAGACGAAAGTACAACAACGAAACTTCGCGTAGTGTTTGACGCATCTGCCAAAACAAGTACTGGAGCCAGCCTTAATAATTTACTAATGACTGGTCCTACATTACAAGAAGAATTGGTTTCCATACTACTACGTTGGAGAACGCACAAAATCGTGTATTCCGCAGATGAGGAAAAAATGTACCGACAAATAGGGATTGCCGAAGACGACAGAAAATATAAGAGAATCGTGTCGCGACCATCTCCTTCAGAGCCACTAAGAACATACCAACTCGATATGGTAACCTATGGTACATCATCAGCACCGTACTTAGCTATTAAAACTCTTCAACAAATAGCGAATGACGATGGTAGTAAATATCTTAATTTTTATTTTCGCTAATTGAGAAGGCCTAGATATACCCACGCATTTGAACATGATTTGAGCTCCCGACTTTTGCATTGTAGACCAACATACGACTCACTAGGTTGCACCCTATCTTAGAGAGTAACAATCTAAACTCTAAAATTTACTGAATTTTATAAAATAAATGTCGAAGAGTTCTTGAACTGGTGAAGAAAGAATATAGCTGCAATAGTATACACTGCAACGACGAACTGTAAACCGACCTCGACGAAACATTTAGCTAGAACTCATTATTCTTTCTTCTAGAAATTCAACCAGTCACAATAAAAAATGATTTGTTTCTTAGTGAATCATTTAAAAGAACACATCACTTCTTCAAAACTGTGCATTTCTCATCGGCCAAAAATTCATTCGCTTATTTCCTTCAACGTCCATTCTTTTAAAACCACAGCACAAAAACTCCGGCATACCATCAAATCTGTCCAGATGTTAGATGCTAGGCTTGATCTGGCAAGGTATAAGATACCTTGTCAATTATCTACTCAAAACTCGTACCCATCATTTTTCTGGGAAGCTATGCTCGAAATGCGAACATCAACGTCCGAAATATTACCCAGTACAATTGCGAATAAAACGGGAAAAGGGTAATAAATAGATCATCAGGTGTTTAATCGTCACACCTGTGTACGAGGAATTTCGCGAAATCCACAAGTAACGTGTTAAATTTCGTACTATTTTACAAACATAGTAGAAAACAGCAACAAAAAAATAAAACCATTATTGTTTCAACAAAATGTTGATGATGATGGTGATGGCTCATGCCCGGGGCATGTAATCCCCAACAACACTGTCCCCATAAATCAAAATGGTTCTTGGGCTTGTCCTCTGAAATGCATGAAAAAAAAATAAAACAAAAAAAAATGGAAATAAAAACAAACCATCAGTGGCGATTCTACTACGTTCCAACTGACCGTTAGTGTTAAAATTTTCGTAATGTTTCTACTTTGGGACTTAGGCATGTATGAATAACTTAAGTCATCATCAACGGACAAAACAAAAAAAAAGAATTTCAAAAACAAAGGTAAAGAATTCTTGAAATTGTTTTGGGTTTTTATTCCTTTTCTTCGGCGGGGCATTTCAAAAAGTAATTGCTAATCCTCCCACCAAGGAAACTCTCAACCACTCGAAACTAATAGTTAACCCTCCGGTGTCCAGATGTACTAACTGCTCTCATCTCTCATACATATATTTTGTGTACCTTTTACACCCGACACTTTAGACACTTTAATTCTGAGAAACTCGCGCATATGGGGCTAAAAATTATGTAACTCAGATAATATGAAGATTTGGTCCAGCACGAATTTAAGATGGATCTACACCGAAAAAAAAAGATAAACGGTGGAGAAAAAAAAAACCTTTCTGAAATAACCTTAAATCTTATGGAGAAATTATGATAATTTTCTGAAAAGATTTGTATTTCGTGATACTTTGGAATTAACCCTGCCGAGGTATTGTCTAAAAAGTGTCCGGGAAGGACAGAAAAATGGATGGACATCACAGTTTAAAGCAGGTATGAAAGAGGTAGGTAAAGTGTTTTACGTGTCGTGTGATGAATTCCGAGATATTTCATTTGCTTGATTATGTGATAGGATAATGTAATAGACATCGTGAGAGTATTTCAATATTTGGGGTTTTTTTCAGTTTTTTTTTTTTTTGAATTTCAGTGGACTTTGGTATATGGACCATCCTTCGAATTAGTTGGTTTTGAAATAGAATTAAAGCTTGAGTTGCTTGGTACTCATATACGCTTATTCTTTAGTCTTATTTTGATAAAATCAACATGATAAGTTTCTTACACCATGAAAAATTAGGTTCTTTTGTAAAAAAGAAAAATTATTAGAAAAAATATTTTTTTCATAAAAACATCAAAACGATCGATTAGAAAATTTGAACTAATTGTATTGACCAGATAAGCTATTCTCGAATTTCAGTCGCAACTGTACGTATACGAAAGTCGGTAGAAACCACATATTTGTAAATCTTAAGACTGTGCTCCCGAATTTTTCGTTCCCAACTTTCATTATCATCATCAATGGCCCAAGATGGGTCTTGGCCGCCTGTATGCCTCATCTCTAACTTTCTCGGTCCAATAATTGCGTTCTCTATGTCGAGAATTTCAGAAGCAATTTGCTGTCTTCGTCCATTGAATCTACCCAGTGTTTTCTTGGCTTTCCGGTTGGTCATTTTTCTTCCGCCTTTCCTTTTTGTTTCAATTCTGCCTCAAATGATGAAGAGAACCATCATCGACACCACCCACGCTTGCTGAAATCAAAGCAGCCCTATGTAACCAAAAACGAAACAAAGCGCCGGGAATTGACGAAATACCAGTTGAACTTCTGAAAAACGGTTGAAACTGTGTCGCTGAAATACTGAACAACATAATATGCAAAATTTGGACAGAGAAAAACATACCCGACGATTGGCGAAAAAACATCATATGTCCAATTTACAAAAAAGGAGACAAACTCTGCTGTGAGAATTACAGAGGAATATCATTGTTATGTACGTCCTATAAAATTATGACGTCCTAATCCCTACACTAATGAAATAATTGGCTAATACCAAGATGGATTCAGAACTGGACGATCCACAACAGACCAAATATTCTCGGTAAAACAGGTGCTTGAGAAATGCTGGGAATATAACACAGACGTTCACCAAATTTTCGAAGATTTTAAACAAGCATATGACAGTATCGACAGGAGCGTACTGTATCAAATCATGCTTGATTTTGGAACTCCCCCAAAACTAGTTCGACTAACAAGACTCACAATGACGAACACTGAATCCCAAGTAAGAATGCAAACCGATTCCACAGCCAGCTTTCGAACGGAATGTGGTTTAAAGCAGGGAGATGGTCTAGCCCCTATGCTTTTCAACCTGGTACTAGAGTATGTCGTCCGAAAAATCCCAGTCGACACCAACGGGACACTACTATTCAAGTCCACCCAACTAGTAGCATACGCTGACGACATTAACATTCTAGCAAGATCTTTCCCTAGTGCTAAGGAGGTATTTGTCAATCTTGAATCCGCTGCAAAAGAAGTCCGGTTGCGCATTAATGAAAGCAAAACAAAAGTAATGACGCAAACAAGAAGGAGAACGCCAATCGGATAAAACATAACAATTGCAGAATATAACTTGGAGAGTGTGGACAACTTCATATATCTTTGGGTTAATCTAGCAAAAAACGGCAATGAAACAGACGAAATCAAACGACGGATAATAATAGCAAATAAGACATATTATTTGGTACTTCCAATTATGAAATCGAAGAGAGTGCAAAGGAACAATGGGCTGCGGATATTTAAAACTTCCGAAAAAGAAAGGTTCTCCGAAGAAACTTGGGACCTGTGAAGGAGGAATCGGAATGGCAAATAAGATACAACCATGAGTTGTATCAACTCTACGACGAACCAGAAGCTTCAATATTCATCAAGCTACGAACACTGCAGTGGGCTGGCCATGTAGAGCGAATGGAAGACAGAAGAATCCCCAAACGTGCTCTTAATGGCAAAGCGAGTGGTAACCGGCCTGTATGCAAACCAGGCAAGCGATGGGAAGACTCGGTTGATGAAGATAGCAAAGCCATCTTAAAAACATAAGAGAATTATGGTTCGACGTAAAGCCCAATCATATGATACTCTAGATGAAATAGGAAAGAGTTTATTATACCAGAAAATATATCATCTCAAATTCTTTCCAATATTGACTTTTGTATGGGAGGTGGTAAGAACAGAAGGCGGAGTTTTGTAATTTTTGTATATTACACCAAACGTAGTATACAAAATGTTTAATGCTGAATTGAAAGTTTGTAGCTTTCACAATTTTCAATTTTTGCAATTATTAAGGGACAAATTCTGGCAAAATTTTAAGTTTGTACTTTTTCCAGTTTCCGTAAAAGAGGTGGTAAGCAGAACAGAAACCACGCTTGAAGTGACTGTTGAGGCTAATCCTGCAGTCACTAAAAAGCTCATTAGACCGCCACTTAGAGCGGATAGTAAAACCGCCAGCAAGCCTCAGTTGGACGAACAATTGCCATCCGCAGAGCTGAAGCAATTGAGTCTCAAAGAAAATAAAAAGAGGTTAATCGTGCCGCTAGAAGAAGGTACATGTACCACCGTAACCACTGTAAGATTACTAACGAGGCCTACGACCTTACCTGCATGCTAATGCAAGATACATTAGCACCGGCACAGAAAATGGCGACAAAAAGAGG
The DNA here is from genome assembly GCA_963669355.1 of Chorisops tibialis. Classification (NCBI taxonomy): domain Eukaryota; kingdom Metazoa; phylum Arthropoda; class Insecta; order Diptera; family Stratiomyidae; genus Chorisops; species Chorisops tibialis. The sequence continues at coordinate 169,889,645 of OY770264.1, read as the reverse complement.
TAGAACCTCATCAACAACACCACCTTCTGCTGGAAATGAAAATAAGAGACACAATACCGCAAACAAAAGCGTCACGCGTAAATCTGCAGAGGCTCAGCCATCCACGTTGAGCACTAGCTATAGAGACGCGGTCAAAGGAGTAAAGATAGTAGTAAAGTGGTAAGAACTTTACGGCCAATCATAATTCTATTATGTTTTAAGTTTATTTTGGAATAAGTAATAGGGTGTAGCCTAGTGAGTAGCGTGTTGGTCTACAATGCGAAGGTCGTGAGTGCAAATCCCGGCCGACGCATAATTCCAGCACACTGCCTGCTTGAGTATGCCTTGGTCACCTCAATCTACGAAAGTTAAAAGTTCGAAGATAGAGGGTTGTGCGAAGGTCTAACAAACCTTCCAAAATAAAAATGAATAATGTATAGGAACCTGAAGGTCAGGAGGCCAATGTCCGGTTTGGGCTGTAGTGCCATTGTAGACGAATAAAAGGTTGATTTATCATTATTCGAACTTGAAAATGGTTCAATAAATTAATAATACTTTTTAGATTAGATTAGATAGATATTTATTTATTGGATTTCAGATACGATTCTACATTTCATTTCAAACTATACAGAGATTAGTCGTGCAACTTAGGTCTATATAAAATATTAGCTTATAGCAAATAGAAATTTAGTCTTAAGATAAGCAATGATTATTACATATGAGGGAAAAAATGCTCAAAACCCTTTGATAGGTTAAAAACTAAAACTAAAAAATTATACTAAAACTAAACTTATACTATACTAGAACAATGCTTGTCGATTAGCTGCTAAAACTCGTTGTAGAGAGAAGCTAGTGGAGGATATTGCAATTTGCACACCTTTCTTTAAATTTTTCCGTAATTTCGATTACATAGTCGTTTAGCAGCTTAATGTTACCATTTTCGTGTAAGTGCCGTATTGAGAAGTGCCAGGGTTCGTTTAATATGATCTTTAGACACTTGTTTTGGATTATTTGTAGTTTCTTGCGGTGAACAGTTGCACAGTCGATCCGGATGGGCGAAGCATAGGATAGCACGGGTAAGAATACTGATTTGTATAAAAGCAACTTATTTTCCTTGGATAATTGTGATTTCCTGTTTATTAGTGGATAGAGTATTCTGATGTTTTTAGAAATTGTTAAAACTGTCTGGTTAATATGCGTTTGGAAGGTAATTTTTGAATCTAGGTGAATACCTAGATATCTGACAGACCTCGACCAATGGATTGGTTTTCCTAAGATATTAAGAAAAGGTGCTAGTAGAAATCGTGAAGCTCGACGCTTCGTAAAAAATATACAATGGGTTTTACAGGTATTCATTTTTATTTTCCACTTGGTGTAGTATTCGGAAATTTCTTATAGTCGCCTCTGCAAATTATTTATTATGATCTGTGGATCTAAGCCTGCAGAAAGTATCGCTGTGTCGTCGGCAAAAGCGGCCAGTTCGCATTGGGAGAGCTTTGGGAGATCAGCAGTATAAATGTTATATAGTGTTGGGCTGAGGCATGAACCTTGCGGAACACCTGCGGGAATCGATCTTGAACTGGAGTATTTCCTTTTTGATTTGACACTGAAACTTCTGTTTTCTAGGAAGTAGCTTATGATTCGGCATAAGTATGTCGGAAAAGAACGCAAAAATAGTTGGTTTGATCAAATTTTCGTTTATTTTGATCCATGCATTTCTCTCTGTATAGTGGATCGGTCACACTTTGAGGAAACCAGAACGAAACATCGCCAAACAGGATCTGGTTTATAATTATCACGGAAGGCTTCGGGTTGGTCGACAGTTCAAACCGACTAGTTAAGTAGGAGGCCAGAGAAATTAACAAGTCCTGGCAACAGCTAAGGGTCGATGCTCAGGATCGTGCCTTGTGAAAGAGAGGTGTTTCTGTCCTATGTCATTATAGGTGATCTTAGCAGAAATTTGATTTGATTGATTGACCTTTCTCCCTTTGCACCCTCCCTTATTTAAAATTTTTACTAAAATTATAGGTTATTTGGTTCTACAATCTGACAAATTTTCAACTTAACATTTGCCTTGAATTTTGAGATATAACGGTTTGCAATTTTGAAAAGTGCTCCAGGTTTGAAATGCGCCCCATTTCTTCAACTACTATTATGTCCAAATGTTTTTTTTTTTTTCTTATTTTGCTATTACAGCTAAAAATACGCTTTAAGCTTTAATAACATATCTTAAGAAATTGTCGAGATATTAATTTTTACGTATTTTTCTTTGTATTGTTGCGAGCTAGGGGTTCGCCGGGATTTCAAGTAAAAACACAATTTGTTTAAAAAAAAATAAGTGATAATTTATTTATTCTCCAGATTTAAGCTCTAGATCTTTAATTGTGGCTTTCTACATAGTGGAGTATACTGTTCTACATAATTCTTGTCTATTCGAGAGAGATCGAGCGGTGGGGCTGCCAGGTCTGCATTTAACAGTATGTATTTATAATCCTATAGTGACGCAAAATGTCAACAAAAATTAGGGTTTTTTTTGTTGTATTACGGACAAAACAAGGTGTTAGACTTTTTCTTTCATCCATAGCATTTTTGCTTTAAGACATTTTTGTTTTCTAAGAAACTATAACAATAGAAGTACTCGTATTATTATTAATCTTAAATATACATACCTCAGAATGTTATTGTGATGATATTTTATTTTTGAAGCATCCCTTAACTCCATTTACCTTGATATCATTTTTCCATCGCAGAGAAGCCCAAAAGTCGTTATCTTAGAATCCGGCCGTATCCCAGGCGCTGTGTCCGTTTCTCGAATCAATTTTAAAATTCAGCGAGTGTCCATTTACCATTTTTCCGGCAAGCAGGACTGGCTGAGGGTGTATACTAATGCCTCCATCGCACAGGGGTGAACCTAAGTCCACCTGTATGACTTTAGTTATAATTTCAATTTCGAATTACTTCTTAAATGTGCCCGTCCAATGTCGGTGTCTAAATTGCTCTTTCATTACTAATCGCCTTCTTCCACCCAAAAAAAAAAATCATGAAATACCAATGCTGCAATCAAGTGACGATCATAACATACTTTGCCGCGATTATCACCACGCTCGTAATAAATTTTCGATTTGTGATTTACGATATGTGGCGTGTAATCGTGAAAACTTGGTATCGCTGGGACATCGACATCCGTTTTTTTCATAGTTAGTTCCTTGATCGCTACGACAATCCCGATTATTACCCAATTGAACAGGTTGTTATCAGCCCGGAGTCGATTTCGCTGTTTTCATTTACTGCTTCCCGTGGCGGTGTATCAACTGAATCCGCTTTTAATGCACGAGTTTATTGCCACCCATATGAGTACCATATGACAAGCTGTCAATTTTCCCAAATGATGTGAACATTGGCGGAACCGATGTACTATATACATCCTGGCAGGGTGGCATGATAGGGCGGTAGGATGGGGTGGTAGAGTCAGAGTATTTTTTTTTTGCGAGTTTTCACGGCCTCGAATAACCTTCTATAAAACTGTTGCATGCCATTCCTGGGTGTTTTTTTATTGTTTTATTAGGTACCTGTAAGTAGATTTTTTCCACCGATTATTGCCCAACGTGTTATCATTAAAATACAGCAACAACACGAAACGGAAATTTTATGATGTAAACTTGTTGGGAAGCGGACATTTGTCATCTCTTTGGCACTCCGAACTCCACCGCCGCCGTCGTCGGTAACGCTAAATAACAATAGCGACGAACTACCCATACGCTGAAGGTCGTTAACTTTAACGATAGCCGCACTAAGTGTAGACTACGTACTACATCTCTTCAGACTCGCCGTAAAAACGAGCAATTGTGATGACGCGCTTTTTATTGAGGTGTAATTCTACGCGTTATTATTTTGGTGGTCGCTTTATTGAGATAAAACTTTATTCTAGAAAAATGTCAATTAAGTAGAACTTATTTCGCTATTACACCGTGTGTCATCGGTGTGATACGAAATTAAGCGGTGTTGTTGGTTTGATTTACAGGTGTACTAATCGAGAGATGTGTTCTAAGTTTTATGGAGATCTGGGGACAAAGGTGATGGTGGAAATTATTCAAGTTTATGATGTGACCTTAAAAAGGTAACTGCATATATTTAATAGTGTATACCTACTCTTTGAAACATTCCATTACTCACTAACAGTCACTAACATTGTCGAATTGGACCCATGCGTTGGGAATAATCAATGCTGTAATCGCAAATGGAGTCTAGTGTACTCTCGCACCCCTTGGTATCTAGCGCTCTCTAATTATGCTTTCCAGAATGTATACGATAAACGTAATTCAAAAGGAATACGGTCTAAACCCCGCATACCCTCGGGCTTCAATAGGCCTAGGAACAAATATGCCCTCTTTCAAGCGAACAGAGGGCTTTATCATACGTAAATGAATTCTTGTAAATCCATCCTCAAACGAATTTGAAAAAACAAAACTTCGTCGGAAGTACATTCCGAGTCCAAAAGGCATGATCTTAGTGATCGACATCTTTCTTCAATATCTCAAGGATAAATAGCTTATCCATGATTGCTAATATGAGTTACGTGAAACTCATACAACACCTCGGATACAGACGTATTTCACGGTAGCGACTTTTGGCATTCGATAACAAACCAGGACAGGCTTCTTGAACGTTCAAACATTCAATGACGGTGGAAGGGCTGGATGCACTCAGTCCATACACCTCTAATTGACCGTAAAATGGAGCTCTATAACATCAAAACCTTGGGCTTGAGCGAGGTCAGGTGGATCAGGATCAGGAGAAGAATGACCACCGAGCGGGAACACTATTCAGTCAGTCAGTTTGAAGCGAAAAATACGTGGCTGTCGTCCTAACACCGACACCGAGAAACAGTGTCATCACCTGGGAACTAATCTTGGATAGCATTATCGTCGCAAGACTCATGACCAGTGTTAGAAACGTCACAATTCTGCGCACCAACTAATGCCACAACACCTGGTGACAAAGAGGAGTTTTATGGCCAATTGGGTGGCACCTTCGAGCATGTTTCAAGAGGTGGTATTACTATTATTTCAGAAGATTTGAACTCCCAAGTTGGCTCTGATAATACTGTCATTGGGTCGACGCGTCCCGAAAGCAGCGAATTATTAGTAGGGTTTTATAGTAATCGATAAATGGTCATCGAAGGATCCCAAGAGTCACCATGCAACGTCTTGAATATCCCCTGATGGTGATACTCAGAGTTAAATCAACCATTTGGCCACAAGTCTCCAATGGATCAGATGCCTGCTCAACGTGCGAGCGAAGCGTGGAGACGATGCGGAAAACGACCACCACTTGATGGTTGCCTGCTTGAGATTGTGCTCAGTAATTGTTCGACGGCCATAAATTATTCAAATGAAGCGCAAGCTTAATGTGGATAAGCTTGGAGATCCCAACGAAAATTCAGTATTCCACCATTCTACGCGAAAAGTCATCGATATTGGGCGGGTAAGAAATGCGCACACTGGACGCCAATTGGGAAGCAACCAGAAACACTTTTCTAAGTAGTGCTGAAGAATCTGTGGGATATGTGCAAAGCGGTGAGAAGCCCAGGATATCGCAAGACATATGGGACGAGCTTGGCGATCGAAAAAATGCCAAATTGGCATTTTTCAACAGGCTTAAATGAGAGGTTAGAATCACACCAATACCCACTCCCACTACCAGAAGACATATTTGCCACATTAAGTGGAGGGCAGTTCTTTACCAAAGTAGATTTAGGTGACGCATATTTACAAATTATAGTGGACGATAATTCAAAAACCCTGCTCACAATAAATACACACAAAAGCCTATACCAATATAATAGGTTATGTTTCGGAGTGAAGAGTGCACCCGGAATTTTTCAGCAAATCATCGACACCATGCTCACGGGCCTATGTGGAGTTGTTAGCTACCTAGACGAAAAACCGAAGCTGAGCATCGCCAGAATGTCATTAATCTATTTCAACGAATTCGAGAATGGGGACTCCACGTCAATCCAGCAAAATGTCATTTCCTACTCAGCAGCATCAAATATCTCGGGTTCATCATCTCCAGGGAAGGACGAAGACCAGACCCCGACAAAGTAGCTTCAATTATAGGATTGTCACCACGCGGATGCATCATCCTACGGAATTGGTACCGTAATTCTTCACCGCTACCACGATAAAACAGAGAAGCCAATAGCACATGCATCACGTGCTTTAACGTCCGCAGAGAAAAACTACAGCCAGATCGAAAAGGAGGCACTGGCAATTATATTTGCCATAACAAAATTCCTCCGAATAATTCACGGTCGTAAATTCACCTTATCCACCGATCACAAGCCTCTGCTGTCAGTATTTGGACTAAGAAAGGAATTCCTGTCCACACGGCCAACCGTAAACCAATTAATGAGGAATGTGTAATTGCCTCGATTTCATCAATGGAATCGGACATCAAGCACATACTCATCGAAGCAGTTCGCGCACTTCCTGTCACGTGCGAATTGGTCAGAAAAGCCACTTCAAAGGACCAGTTACTACAAAAGGCTTCGCAGTACATTATTTCATCCTGGCCAATGAATATCACCGACCAGCAACTCAAACTTATCTACAATCGCAGAGAATCGCTATCCAAAATAGATGGGTGCTTATTAATGTTGGAACGAGTAGTAATTCCTTCTGTATTACAGTCCCAAGTCTTACGTCAGCTACATACTCGACATCCGGGGATCGTGCGGATGAAAGCATTGGCCCGCAGCTATGTTTATTGGCCAAACATAGACACACAAATCGAGACCTTGGTCAAGCAATGCAGTCACTGTGTTTCAGCTGCCAAAGCACCGCCTAAGACAACACTTGCTTCCTGGCCCACTACTACCAAGCCATGGAGCCGCATTCACGTGGACTACACAGGTCCATTTCAAGGACAAAATTTCCTAGTTGTGGTAGACTCTTTCTCCAAATGGCCGGAGATATCTACACAATCTACAACAACCGCATCAGCTACAATTGAGACCCTAAAGGCGTTGTTCGCTCGTTTTGGGTCACCGGAAATAATTGTATCCGATAACGGAACGCAATTTACGTCAAGTCAATTCCAAACGTTTTGTGAAGCAAATGGAGTGCAGCACATACGTTCACCGCTTTATCATTTCCAAAGTAATGGTCAAGCGGAACGGTTCGTCGACACTTTCAAGCGCGCGCTACTTAAATCAAGAGGAGAAGAAATGACTCCCGATGCATTGCAAACATTCCTAAGATGTTACCGAACGACTCCAAATGCGGCATTACCGAACTCTTCAACACCAGCAGAAATGATGTTTGGTAGGAAAAACCGAGTTCCATTGGATTTACTACCCCCGCTAACAATCACACCATGTCTGCGGAATGAAAAGATGGAGCAAGATTATAACAATCACCATGGCGCCGTATTAAAAGAATATGAACCCCAAGGTTTATGTCATGGACTACTCCTCCAGGAAGCGATCATGGACTCCCTCCCGGGACCGCTAACCACCGCAAAGGCTCAAGATGATCGAGGATCAACGTCAGCGCTACCATATTTCAAGCAGTTGTTCGGCACGCGCTATTACTCTTTCAAGGGGGAGGTGTTGCATCCGCGTAATGCTGGCAGCACTGCCACTGAAAATAGAAAACCGAGGATCAGTTTCGCTGTACCGTCCGACCAGAGTGATCATCGTATTTAGTTTTAATAAAGAATATCGAATTCCACATTGCATTTTTCATTCCAAATTGAAGTGAAGACACAATATCCCCACTTCCTTTTTCGACTTAACTATGCATTGCATTATGAGGTGATTCCCTAAGTTTTTTTCGAAATTTAAAAAAAAAATGTGACCGATCTTTTTCGATCATTCCCACCGTTTTCTGCAGCGGATTACTTAAGTTATTGTCGAGATACACATACTAACAGATACACTGCTTACAATAGTACAAACCCGTCAAAAACCAGATCACGATTTATTTTGCGATCATAATAAATCCTCTCTATTTCATAACACAGGATGAACTAAAAAACTGAAAATTAAATCCTAATTAAAATGTCGTATTAAAGTGCGAAAAATAATTTTTCAAACAACAAAAGCCCTAATTCTCTGTCATCAATCCGCCATAAGACAACCAACAATCTTGTATTCCATCGTCTCCTTTCAACGCAATCATCATCATCATCTCTCCTAATACACTCCACTCGATACGAGTCTTAGGCAACGTGTATATAATTCGAGTATAACTTAAACCAAGCACGTCCTCCTGCTGTTCCATAAGATTATGATTAAGCGCTTAATGTCAAAGCGGCCTAGGAGTAAGAATTGACATATCAGAGTTAATCGGTCTTTAATAGGCCCTGCCCGGGCCTTTATCAGCGCAGAAAGCAATTGCATGTGAACAAATTTGTCAATCCATTTCAAGCGAGAAGACAAACCGGGTTGGACAGAGTCGCGCGGCGTTAATCCTACCTCAACATAGTGTCCATTAAATTCTTCAAAAATCCTTTTGGAGTCGGGGAGGCTATCTAAAAGTCCTCCAGATATTCAAGTTCAACTCGCACCCGGTCAATATACACCTGATCCCTCTCGAGATTGCTGTCATTTTATGCAAAGGTTAAAGCTAATCCATCGATTGTCTTGAAACGAGGCAATAATTCGCTTAGCGAAGCTCGTCATGAATTCTGAGCAGGCTAATCATGCACCCCTCTACGAAATCACAATTTGATTATTATTAATATCGGTACAAGGTCGCAGCCAGGCAGACACATAAGAACCTGTGAAAAACATGCACGAAGTCAATCAATTTGTCCTTTTTTAGATTACAAACTGAAAAAGTGTCTGAGCCGCATTTATCGCAACTGTGGACGTCATCCGAGATTCATAATTCCTCACTGTTTTTGTTGTTAATATCGTGCGTACTTATGGCTTTCTTGCGGAAGCAGCACGCACCGACTCATCTAGGTCTCTAGAATCGACTGCAAGTCATCATCGTCAACATCATCATAATCAACTGTTTGACATGATTGTGACATGACATGTCGTTTACACACTACGTGACGCAAGTTCATCATTTTTCACTATTTTTATTTTTTTGGACTCCGGGAAGTTGGTTTTCAGGTGTCTTTTCAATATTTCCATTTTAGTCCGACGGAAATTTATTATGGACCCAGAAATCGATAATGACGTTTGTTTTGCGAGAGTTATTGAAAGAGCAGATAATAGAAATGTACAATATTTTCATTGATTTAGTGACACTGAGTTTTTGAAATTGAGAAATTCTGCATTAAACCAAAAACCTGCCGACCAATTATGTATTATATAAAATTTTTGATAGTTTCCCATTTCAAAACCGGTCACTATCAAGATTCCCTAATGCAAGAAATTGCCATAAATCGATTCAAAATTTAAAAATTGAAAGTCGATTTATCCTCTGGCTCATAATTTTGTGAAGGAACGAAACACACCCCAACATCCCAACATTTAGTACAGATAAAAAACAGAACAGAATTATAATTGGGCGTAATACTCTAGATGAAATAGGAAAGAGTTTAATATGTCATCTCAAATTGTTTCGAATAGTGAATTGTGACTTTTGTATGGGAGGTGGTAAAAGCAGAGAGGGGAGGTTTGTAATTTTTGTATAAAACACCGAACGTAGTATACAAAATGTTTCATGCTGAATTTAAAGTTTGTAGCTTTCATAATTTTTGAACAAATTTGTCTGAATTTATGGCATTTGTATGAGAGGTGGCACAGAAAGTGGGAGGCTGTGGATGATTTTGAATCTGCTTATCAACATTCCTTAACAGGAATTTGATTATTAACATCCTAATCACATTGCTTTGTCATTCATATGTTCGAAGGGGAAACACTTTTCTTGAATTTTCAATACAAAAATTTGTATGGGAGGTGATAGAAGGAGTGAAGCGAAGCTCATATTTTTTTTAGCATTTATTGCAATTACTAAGGTTTAAATTGTGGCAAAATTTTAAGTTTGTACTTTTACTAGTTTCAATGAAAATCGATTAAATGCATTTACCAAAATTGTGCATTTGTATGGGAGGGGTAAGAAGGAGTATTCGAATCAAAACCAAATTTTTCAAAATCAATGATATTTGTAATTTTATACTTTTCTCAAAATTTAAAGTTTGACGGTCTTGGAGAAAAATAATAAGTTAAAATTTCAAAATTTCTTGAAATTTGTATGGGAGGGGGTAGAAAGAGTGAGGTGAATTTGATAGTTTTTACAAAATTGGTCGCAATTGTAATAAAATTAATTATGACAAAAATTGGTTCTTTTAGCTTTGCTGGTTGCAGTACAAATAAATGCATTTTTGAAAATTGTGCATTTGTATGGGGGGGGGGGGGTAGAAGGACTGAAGCGATCAGATCAATATTTTTTGATGTCAATGATCTTTACAGCATTATACTACGACATAATTTTCAAGTCAATAGCTGAAACGGTTTCGGGGAAAATTAATTTCTTTAAATTTTAAAATTTCATGCAAATTTGACGGGGTAGAAGGAATAGGGAGATGTGGCCCGTTCACGAACTTAAAGATATTTTTTTGTTAAAAATAATATATGAAAAATTTCAGCACGAAAGGTCAAAGCTTTCGAGAGTTATGTTGTAGACAGACGGACAGACGGACAGATAGACAGACAGACGGACAGACGAACAGACGGAAAGATAGACAGACGGTCACTCGAAATCGAGGTTTTCGAGCGACAACAAATATTTCTGTCCCCTTGGCGACTCTGTGCGGTCATTATCTCTTAGCGATGCAAACGGTAAGGCAAGACTAAGTGAAAGAGAATTTTTGGGCAGGGCTGTTATTGAATTAACTCTTACTCTATCAGAATTGATGGATCTTCTATATTACAAATACAATGCCCTCAAATTTCTTATGTTCGAACAGAGATATCATACTAAGCTACAACATCAATACTCATCAAACTGCATAACTTTCTGAACTACATTCGCTATGGTACATTTGCTCTCATCATTTCAATAGGACCAGTAGTAAAGGGCCTTGCTAACGTACTTGAACAGTTGGAACTATGTCGTTACGCACGATAACGTATTGCCGGACGCACAAAGCATCATAATGGGCTCGATACAGTCAAGGGATGTAAACTCGAATAGATACCAAGATCTATCCACTTGATAACCGCAAAACTATGTTCGAATGGGATATGAAGTGACACACCTGACGTCCTTTCGCACCATCCACCAACCACAACCAGTAGCGTCGTTTTGTACAGCCCCGTTGATATACTGCGCGAAATGCGGCGGCCTGCAAGTTGCAATAGTGCAATAGTTGCAGCGTTAATGCCTAATGGTCGTGCGCTAAAGTGGCAGCATCAAGGCCGTAAAATCCAATCGACTAGCTGGGATGATGGGGTGCACATCGTCGAGAGGAGCTGCTCACCTGGAGGATGCAATGCGATGTGTGGTATACGGAGTCGGAATGAGTATCTTCTGGTCTGGTAGCAATTTGAGGAGTCTACTGCGGAATTTGATTTACGTCCAACATCGAGTCATGGCTAAGCGTTTTATTAAAATTAATTTCACCTGAGCGCAACAAGGTAGTTGCAGCGGTTGTCTCTGCGCGGTGTCGTCGTTGTCGATGGCTCGTATTTTACTTTTCTTAATTTCTTTAAGATGTTCCTTCTAGAATTATTGTTGTCCTTTTTTTCTTCATTTCTGATTATTTCGCACTCGTTGTTGGGCTGTGCTGGAGATATAGCAAAGCACCCAGGGACTCATGTTTCCCATCATAATCGCGTCTGTTTTGGTCCGTCGAGAATCGGGGTTTATCTGTCCGGTTGAATCTCGCGGATGTGCGATTTGCTTTATCTTCTGATTATTTTATTTCTTTTCTTTCGAGTGAATTATTTTCATGTTAAATTTATTTCCCTGCTTGGACTCGCTGTGCTCCAATGTCCATGCGAATCCCTTCCATCGGCTAGAAATCTAGCCAGAGAAGCTGGAGCTTGTTTGTGACAAGTTATACGAGTTTTTGATTTAAGTGGATTTTTTTTTCTCGAAATAGCCGTCCCTGTAGGTAACTTTTCACAATAATTTTTCACAGTCATATCTTCAGATCGGATCAGATCAAATCGGGTCCGGATCGAATGATCAAGATCGGGATGAGATCTGGATTGGGTCGGGCACCGTGGAGTCGTGAAAACATTGATTTGAATTTATCGATAATTCATTAAGGTCTCGATTTTTTTTTTTTTTTTGTTCGTACTGCTCGCTCTCTGATTTATGCGATTTGAATAAAATTCCTCCTAATGGTCAGCCATACCTGTCTCCACATACTCCATGTCGCGTTTTATACCTTTGCATATGAAATGTCTTGCTGATCGATCATGCATGTCCCGGGTGAGGTGTAGAGACGGAAAAATTGTTGCCCGGATGCTGCTGCTGGATGCTGTGGTTCTTGGATACATACATGAAGTTTTTCGTCACAAGAACGAGTTCTTTGGGGTTATCGCTAATTAGGTTAATTAAAAGGCTTCACAGTCGATGTCCATATTAATGGGACGTTATAGTGCGTCGTAGACGGCATTGATCGATTTATTGATCGCGATCATGTCGGTGAGTTTCATGTATGCACGCATATGCTCGATCGTTAGTTTGTCAGATAATCAGTGTCGTCTCGTTTTCTTAGTTTTTTTTTTTTTACAGGTAAAAATAGAGATTTTATAGCAATTTGATAGTTGGTAATTTGACATTGAAAAAATTTGTTACTCGTTTTGTAGCGATCGAATATCGCATGTTCGTTCTCATGGAAAATCCTTATAGGCGAGTCGTTAGATTCAAAACGATTTTAGTACGTAAATCTTTCGTTCGATGACATTTTCGTATCAAGCGGTCACACTTAATCATGATATCACCTTAAAAATGTTTGAATTTTAATTAGTTAATTAACGCATAAATTCAGAAGACGATTAACTCAACAGTTTACTGTTTTGCATTACAGTGAGTGATTTAGGTGAGTATTCAGCATGATTTATTTAATGGGAGATTAAAATCGCATTCGATTTGAATATTTTTGAAATGTGTTTTTTGACGATCGGCTTGACATATTATGAGATTAATTTACATCAGACGATTGATTTGTAATTTATTTTTTCTAATGATTTCAAATTGATTTATGAGTCTTGGCAAAATTTGGACCTCTATAAATGCAATTTATTTATTTCTTTTTTATAAGAAAAACGAAAAAAATAGCTTCTTTGAAGATGTTTCATCCTTTCTTTTACAGAATGACGTGTGTTATTGGCGATTTCGGCCTTTACGTGCAATGCACAAACACAGTCATGGAGGAAAGGAATGGGATTGTACAGGTAGGGGATGGAGAGTTACACAGCTTGCCCATTTTTATTTCGAATAATTTCATTACGAGTAGCAACTGAAAATTCGTGCTTAAAAAAATCTCACTATCTGGAGTGGGAATCGAACCCACGACCTACGACTGTGAACCAAGCACGCTGCCCACTATGCCACGGAAGCCTCAAGCCTGGCTTCCTCGAAGAGTGACCAACCCTCTGCTACTTTTGCATTTGAATCTTAATGCCAGTGCTAGTCTGTCCAGTTATATTCCAATGTTTAGGAGGTACGAGGGTGGTATCGAAAATAAAACCACTTTTCACTGGAACCATCTAGTTGGGTGTATTGTACTCCCCATATTGAAGATTATGAAATGGATGTTACTCATCTTGTGGTAGCCACTTAATAACAATTGTGAACCGAAGCAGACACGAATCTTTGATGCCTTTAAGGTAAATCTCAAACGAAAATTATCGAACGACCATTCAGTGAATATGCTAACAACATCATCGAAGAATATCACGGTAGCTTTAGATCCGGACGATCAACAACAGACCAGTTATTCTCAGTAAAACAGTTGTTAGCAAAACGCTGGGAATATGATATTAATGTATACGAACTGTTCGTCGATTTTTGTCAAGCATACGATAGTGTCGACCGTAATGCCCTGTGTAGAATAACAATTGAAGTAGGTGTCCCACCGAAATTAGTTCAGTTAATAAGAGCCATGATGGAAAAAAATGAGTGCCAAGTAAAAATTCAAAACGAGTTGACTCAAAGCTACCCAATGAAGTCAGGTCTCAAACCAGGAGATGGTCTCACCCCCATGCTCTTCAACTTGATGCTGTATGTCGTCAGGAATGCAACTTCAGTAACCTCAGTGGACATCAAAAGTACGCTACTTGTAAAATCCGCATAGTTGGTGGCGTATGCAGACGACGTGGATATTCTGGACAGATCAATACTTTGTGTTAAGGAGGTATTCCAGGAGTTGGAGTCGGCAGCGGATGAAGTAGGGCTCAGGGTAAATGAACCGAAATTAAGTACATGACCCAGACATGAAGGATTGTCTAAGAGTGGCAAATATTACTATGGGCGAATACAACTAATGAAATTCCAAGAAGAATCACAGCTAACAAAGCAATTTATGCGGTCCTCCCCATGATTGAAATCAGGGAAGGTTCGTCGAAACAATAAACTACGCATCTACAAGATATTAATTCATCTTGAGCTGCTATATGGATGCGAAACGTGGACCTTAACGCGGGTGTCGGAGAATTAAATCGACACGTTGCAGCGAAAAATTCTTCGGAAGGTGAACGATGCAGTTAAGGAAAGAGATGATTGGCGAATTCGATACAACCATGAGCTGTATCAACTATTTGGTGACCCACCAGCTTCTATGGTAATCAAACTTTGCAAGATTCATTGGGCTGGCCATGAGGAGCGAAAGCACGAGGAACGAATTCCAAAACGAGTGCTCAAGGGCAAGGCTCAAGGTAACCGGCCGCAGGGAAACCATGGGAGGACTTAGCCGACGCAGATTGCACATCGCTTCTCGATTTTTCAAACTGGAGGACGCTATCGTTCGACCGAGACAACTGAAGGAGGCACATCCGGGAGGCCAACGCTCGATATGGACTCTAGCGCCATTGCATCATCAAGGCATTATGTCCCGAAAACCAAAGTACAGGTTTGATGAAAACAGCAATGTTGGAAATCGAATTATTTTTACGCCAGCAATTAATTGCACGACACGTCACGATTAAGAGACTCGAAAACGGCGAATTATATGTGAGGTTTTGTAGTACTCCGCAAATGTTCATCGGAAGAAACCTTTTTCCACTCAAGAGTCATCATAAAACATCTTCGGTTTCCCCTGATGGTGTTACTCAAAACACGATCGACCATTTGGCTATAAGTCGCCGCTGGAGAAATTTTTTCCTCGATGTGCGAGCGAAACGTGGAGCTGACGTGGGGAGCGGTCACCACTTGATGGTTGCCTGCTTGAGATTGTCCTACGACCAAATTCTTCAAATGAAGCGCAAGCGTAATGTGGAAAAACTCAGAGACCCCAGCAAAAAGACCGAGCTCACCATCATTCTACGCAAAAAGTCGTGCACATTGGGCGAATATGAAATGCAGTCACCGGACGCCAATTGGGAGGCAACCAGAAACACTTTTCTAACTAGTGCTGAAGAATCTGTGGGTTACGTGCTACGCGGTGAGAAGCCCTGGATGTCGTAAGACACATGGGACATGTTTGGCGATCAGAAAAAATCCAAATTGGCAATTATCTCCCAATCCGATGTCCACCAACGAACACCCGACTTGAGGAAGAACTACTGCAATGATCATATACAGCTTAAAAAGGCTGATAAACGCGACAAGAGAAAGGACAGGAAATCTGCGGCTTACCTTGGGGATATGAGTTCACTATTTAAAATTATGAAATAGATGACGAGCATGAATTTCACCGCCAACCACCTGGTGAAGGGTATCAATGGAACTCTCCTTTATATGAGTGAACACCAGTGGAAGAAATACTTCTCTGATATTTTCAACATCTTGTTAGAGGAAGATATTCCAAGAACAGAACAACTACCAACCATCCAACCACAACAATCCTCTATTAGGGATGATTCCCAGTCGAGGAAGAGATAGTTTCTACCATTCGTTCAATGAGGGAAAGGAAAGCCCCAGGTATAGACAGACTACCAACCGAACTCCTCAAAGCGGACCCGTAAATAACTGCCGATGTACTCTCCCCACTCTTTACTGAGGTGTGGAATGAAGGAAGATATGCAAGGAGGGCGTCATTGTGAAAATTCCGAAGAAGGGGATTGTGGTAATTGGCGTGGTATATGTCTACTTACTGCCGTATCAAAAATTATGGCTAAGATAATTCTCAATAGGATTAGTGATGTCGTGGAGAGCACTCTCGAAGTTTATCAGGCTGGATTCCGTAAAGTGTCGTTTTGTACCGACCACACAAATAGCCTACGGATAATTTTGGTTCAGTCCGCCGAAATGGGTGCGCCACTACATCTCATGTTTGTGTACTTCGAGAAGGCTATCGACAGCGTTAAGTAAGATTATATATGGAATGCTTTGCGTAGGAAAGGTATTTCAGATAAGGTCATAGCAATGATTAAAGGATTCTACGAAGATGTAAGGTGTCGCGTCTTACATAGAGGAGAGCTGTCCGGGTGTCAGACAAGGCTGCATATTATCACCAGCCCTGTTTGAGGTGGTAATAAATGACATCTTGAAAACTGCACTGGAAGGTGGGGAAGATGAAGGTCTTCAATGGAGACTATTTAATATCTTCAGATACCTTGATTATGCTGATGACGTATGTTTGCTTGCACATAACCGTTCGAACTTAGAGTCAAATGTTCGCTCGTTGCATTCTAAATACTTAGAGGAAGGGTTGAAAATAAATGTTCGTAAAACCAAGTACATCCATATGGGTTCGAACACAAGCCCACCGATTGTTCTTAACGGACAAGATGTGGAAAATTTGCAAGTTCTTTGCTATCTTAGAAGCATTGTCAGCATGGACCGTGGAGCTGAAAAGGATATTGAGGCTTCAGTATCCTTTCCCCTTTGTGGAGGTTAAGAGAGATCTTCCTTCGCACGAAGCTGTGAGTTCTCGACGCATGCGTCAAATCGGCGTTGTTATATGATTTTACTACGTCGAAAGTGACCATTCGACTTACCAAGAAACTACAGACTTTCGTGAACCAATGCCTCCGACGCATCTTAGGAATATTTTGGCCAGAAGTGATCTCCAACGACGAACTTTAGAGTACAACTGGACAGACTAAAATTGGTATTGAGATTCAAAGGCGAAAGTGGCAGTGGATCGGTCACACTTTGAGAAAACAAGAGCAAACATCGCCAAACAGGCTCTGGATTGTAATCCTCAAGGAAGACGTCGGGTTGGCCGACCATGTATCGCATGAAAGTGAGCAGTTGAGCAGGAGGCCAGAGGAATAAACAAGTCCTGGCAACAGCTTAAGGCTGATGCTCAGGATCGCGTCTTGTGGAAGAGAGTTGTTTCTGGGACATACCCTATAGGAAGTTCTTAACAGGAATTTGATTGATTGAATTAACTGCCGCTATTCAAAAGGGAGTTCAATTCAGGTTTCTCTTTCCGTAAAAAGTGATCCGATTTTATTGTTCTAAGAAGTGTTTTGAGCATGAAGAAAGGACTAAACTCCAAATGGAGTTATGTTTGCAGATTATTGTCATGACACCCTGATGTCTGCAAATATCAAACAATTTCCGAGACTGTTCTGCATACCTAAATGAATACTTTTTCTGGAAGATAAAAAGAAGTGTGGATGCTGAGGAATAAATAAATAAAATACAAAATAAATCCCTCCACCTGTTCCCTGGTTAGGTGTAGGTCCGCCTACACAGGCGTTGAGTATCGTGCTTTTTGCCCATTCGTTTTTTTCAGGAAGCTTACCTCCTTTCCTCAATCTGTCGTTGGTTCATGCAATCGTTCTCACAGTCTGAAATAAAAGATACAACTCTAATGACGTCTAAGATTTTGTCATAACCAATTAGTGGTGCAGACCACGAATTAGAGACTTTTAATCTGATGGCAGCTAGGTCCACTCTTTATTTTTAAAAATATGGAGCGGAGACAGCGAGAGAATTACCTCCAGGGCTGCAGTTGGTGTGGTTCTAGGAGCATCAGTTATACACAATCATGTCATCCGTTGGGTTAGTTGCAAAGATGTTTGGTTAGTTTCTAATACCATCGGTGGCCACCACACAAGGACTTCATAGGAAATATTTGGTCAAACTATACATCCAGTGCATGAGGTACGGATTAAGGCCCCACCTTAAGCCGAATGTCTTTTTGCCAGCGACGACCCAACTCGTTTCTTCAAATTGAGCTACATGATAATTTTCTATCTAAAATGAGGCCTAAATATTGACCCTGATTCGAGATGACCGTACTGATACCGGGAATGGTTGATGAAAGAGACGTGGTCTGTATTTTGAGGGTTGATGGTAAGTTCTTTATATAGTGCTCAGCTGTCTCAGCTACAGAGCGGACTGCATACTTTCACCTAGACTTTGCTAAAACTTACCAGTTAGCATGATGAAGGGATCGTCTGCTTATGCTGATGAGAAGTAGCCGTTCCGATTTGAAATGGAAAGGAGTTCATTTACAGTTGGGACTAACAGAATAGGTGATGTTATACCACCTTGTAGCGTACCTTTATGAACCTAGCCTCTTCTTGTTTCATCAATGAAATAATATTTTATGAGCGAAGAAGCTTACCTATCCATGCATTCAAGAGACGGAAAGGCACCAAGTGCAACCTCTTTATGATGGAAAGCTTTTTCTACGGCGGCTTCCGTCACTGATAAAACGATGTCAGGGAATATACCTTTCACATAGGCGTGTTGGCGTGGGAACCCTACCGAGATGGTCAGATTTACACGTAGGTAGCTATCCACCAGTCTTTCCAGGTCTTTAAGAAGGAACGAAGCTGTGCTGATAGGTTGGAATGCTCTCCGGACGTTACGGAAGATCTTCCTGGTTTTGGTATGAAAATCACCTTAACAAAGCCTGATGCATGCTTTTTATGTGTCAGCCAGATACTGCATTATCGTTTCATTCGCATTCTGGATCATAGCGGGATAAGCATCATCCACTCCAGGAAACTTGTACGGGTTGAAAGAACTGAGCATTATTTCTATATTTCAAGTCACGACTATATCCACTAGATCCGAGTTAGTTAAAACGCGATCAACACCTAAAATTTGTGACGGGGTTTCAAAACATCCGGAAAAATGCATTTGCATTATAAGTTCAAGGACTCACCGCTGGACTCCATCCAGGAACCATCATCTTTACCCAGTAATTAAGGCATGGATGGGTCTTTAGATGGGATCCTCTCTATTCGAGCGGTATCGTTGACTGCCCTGAGCATGTTTCTCTTTATCATTGCCAGTAAATCCTGAACTATAGCGCTATCCAAAGCAATGTTTAACGCTTACTTCTGCGGTGTGTCCGGGGCGTGGAACGACTGCACAACCTTGACTGAAATTCGCTTCAGAAGTGCTAGCTTTTTTACTCGGAGAAATGGCTGAAATACTAGGACCTTTCGTCCCCTTTCTGACTATCTGCGCTGGCACGCTGGCTGAGCGTGCACCTTCCGCAGCCTGCGATTCGTCCGCCATAAAGGACAATCAACACAGAAGTTCAGCCTCTACCGCTTCGTCAAACTTTGCTTTGGCAGGTTTTCATTTTAGCTTGGTCTTAGCTCTGTTACTAAAAGATACTTGAGGGAATTGGATGGAAACTCGGCAGAGACAGGTATGTGCGATCAATATCTGTAGACAGCATCCATAAGTATCATCAATGCGAGGTAACAGAAGACTCAGAGATTTAGGCGTTCGCCATTGGCATTGGACTACCGGAAACTGGTTGCACCGTTCTAGTTCTAGTTCGCGAACCGCATTCAGATCCGATGATTTCCATACCCCCTCCCCCCTTCTCTTACCGTGGACTGCAGCCCATTGCGGGGTAACTCCATCTCATTGTTTTTTAGGCTGGTTTTTACACAACGAATGTTTGCAGCTATTTCCTCCTTAGAATTATCCTCAATTAAGGCTAACAAAGAGGCGGTTACCGACGTGTGTCCGATGAGCATATTGAAGAAAGAACCATGTTAACCGCGGACGAGGGTCTTACGACGCAACGCGTTATTCTATTTCTACAATGGCGCTACAGCCCAAATCGGACTTTGGCCTCCTGACATGCAGGTTCCTTAACATTATTTTTTTTCATTACTTATTGTGGAAAGGTTGTTAGCCCTTCGCACAACCCTCTTTCTACGAATTTTTCATTTTCGTAGATTGAGGTGACTAAGGTATATCCAAGCAGGCAATGTGTTGGAATTATATAATGCGCCGACCGAGGTTTGAACTCACGGCCTTCGCATTACAAGACCAACATGGGACCCACTAGGCTACACCCTAGCGTTGATTGGTAGGTCCTTAAATACGGAGTTCGGCCAGAATTTTCCTAAAATGCATCTGATGTTCCGTCGGTATACCCTGTGAGTATAATTTTTCCGAATTAGAGGGAAACTGGGCTGGCTGTGGGCTTCCTCTCTACTGCACCTATCGTAGCGTCGAATGGTTTAAGAATGAACTACGAAATTTCCCAGTACGACCAGAAACAGGTTTGTCCACAAAGAACAGTAGCTAAAAAAAGTAATGAACTACTTTCGATATCAAATCGGAACGCTTCAGAAATCGGAATCAAGCTGTTCCTCCTTTTTACTTCAGTTTACAGTCGCACTTTACCTCACCTCGATAATTGTGAAAATTATCATTCCAATCTAACGCCACCGTATCCAATTTATCATATTTCTAATCAATCATCCGAATTAAACGGTAGTCGATTAGAAGAATAATTTCGCAATTTCCTTTTCTCTGTAGATAAATGTGTATTTTATGTCGTAAAGAGATTCCGCTTTGCTCAGAGACGGTTGATTATGCCGCATATCATCTCGTCTTGGACACCGCCAATCAAACGATTTAAGATTTTTCAATATTTGTAAGAATGACAGGCGTAACGAAACTCTTTCGCTAATCCGTCCTACTCGCTATGTCATGGCTCCGTGTCCAGGGCTTAGTAGATCTAAGGTGGTGCGTGTCGTCTGGCATTATCCGACTTGGATACTTGTAATACGAAGAAGAAGAAGAACAACAACAACAACTTCTTAATAGAGAAGCTAGTGGATTCTTCCGTGTCGTTTCCCATATCTCCGAACGTAACGAAGATGCAAGTATCTTCGCCGAGCGACACCACCACCAGAAAAGATGAAAAGAAATCGAAAAGACTCACTCTCTTAAAGATTTCGTTAAAAGAATTTCCTTATGAAAATTCAAAAGCCAAGCAGCATTTAAATCGAAGATGTGAGGTTATATACGTCGATGCGGGATGTCCAGCCTCCTGCTGGGCCTGATGCATAAGTCGAACCCCCGTGATGCGATTTTAAGGAGATAAGGTCAAGTCGTCACGCCGGTCGCGGTCATTTCTCTAGCATTATAAAAAAAATTAAAAAAAAAGATTCTCTAAATCTCTTTTTATCATTATAGTCTTATTTCAAATATTAAAGTCCGTTTTTTTTTTTTTGTCCTGCGGCTTACTATGGCATGTTGTTTATCGGCGTGTAAACGTGTGGTTACCAAAAATACAATCGAAGATTTCACCTGTGGGATACGGAAAAACATATAAGACGCAGACGGCGGCGGCCAATTCTTCGTATTCGTTTGCCTCCTGTTAACCAAAGTAGGTGAACATTTGCGACAGCCGAAAATGGATGAGATGCATAGCAAATCGATGGGAATTAGATCGTATCTGAAAATTGTTTTGTACTATGCCGGCTGTTTGATCTAGCGATATAGATATGGCGAACCACATGACTCTATTACATCTGTGCGTTTCTTTTCGAAGGGTCGTTTCAGAAGCTTTGATTGTCTTTATATTCAGCGACCCAAATGATGCCGAGAGAGTTATTTAAATGTGAAATTTATTACAAGTATATACTTTTATTTTTGCTAGTTAGAGAAGAAAGTACATTAGTTCTTCTTCAAAGGCACAACGACCCAAATCGGGCCTTGACCTCCTGACGTACAAGTTCCTTAACCATTTTTATTTGCTATTGTTGAAGGGTTGTTAGCGCTTCTTATAACCTTTTATCTACGAAATTTCTTTTTCACAAATTAAGGTAGCCAAGATAGACCCAAGCAGGCCGTGCGCTAAAATTTGCGTCGACCGGGTTTTGAACTCACGAACTTCGCATAGTAGACCAATACGCTACCCAAGGCTACATTAAGGCATTATTAAATTAGTTAATACACTCAAAACCAAACTCAATAAGACATAAACAAATTTATTAATTCAAACTAATAAATGCCTAAATTCTTGGAATCCTAATTTATACATACAGTACCGTGCAAAACTGAGTGGATGATTACTGCTGTTGTATGTTTTGTTCAGTAAAAACCTCAATACTGAACCAAAACGAATAAAACTTTCAAAAACTATTTATTTATTTATCTTGAAAAAAAAATCATTTATAACATTTAAAAAAAAATTAGAATGAGGAAATTAATAGCAAAAATCAGATACAGCCGCATCCACTCAGTTTTGCATGTTTTGTACAATCTAAAGAGAACGACACTAGCGATGCTCAAGCAAACGGGTATTTACCGCTAATCGTTGGGGTTGTCAATGTAAATGCTTCTTTATGCATATCCATTGTTTTCAGTTTGTATTCTTACTTTTTAAGAAGTGGTCGAAGTGATAATATCAGTGAAAGCGAATGATTAAATAAATATGAAGAAAATACCGTTTGAAGTCGAAAAAACCATCGTGCTAATGACAGAAAATGGTGAGTCATCAAGGAAAATTGCACAAAAATTAAATATAAGTCAAACCACTGTGCTTGATGTGCAAAAGAGGCGAAATGCTATCAGAGCACCGAACTTAGGTGGCCGTCCAAAGTTACTTAAGGACGCAGATGCACGCCTAATCATACGGGAAATGCAAAAGGTCCCTATAAGAACACCAAAGAAGGCTTCGGAAGGACTGAACAAGGTTGTCAGTGAATGGACTGCGCGAAGAAGAATCGGGTTTGAATCAGCAATAAAAAAGAAAAAACCGGCTTTGTCCGCCAAAAACATAAAAATTCGTTTAAAATTCTGCCAAAACCACAAAAATTGGACTCTTGATGACTTGGTCAGACGAGTTCAAAATAAATCGTTTCCAGTCCGATGGAAAGTCGTATTACTGGTGACGACGTTACAACACAATTCAAAATCACCATGTAAAGCAAACTGTTAAGCATGGTGGAGGTAGTTTGATGATGTGGGGTTGTTTTACATGGTGGCACCTTGGGCCACTCCATAAAATCGACGGCATTATGAAGAAAGAGGACTATCTACACATACTGCAGACAAACTTGCCCGATTTCGTAGATAAAAGCGCTTACCCTGAAGAGGAAGTAGTGTTCCAGCAAAATAGTGACCCAAAACACACTGCAAAAATAGTGAAAGAATGGTTGACCAATTAAAAAATTTTGAGAATGGAGTGGCCTGCTCAAAGCCCTGATCTCAACCCAATTGAAAACTTATGGGCAATAATGAAAAGACGATTAGGAAACTACGAAAAGTCACCCACAAACTTGAATGAGCTGTGGCAACGCGCTCAAGATGAATGGAAAAAAATCGAAGTGAAATTACTGAAAACCTTGTCGAAAGTATGCCCAAATGCATAAATAGTGTTATTAAAAATAAAGGACTTTGGACCAATTACTAGAATATGCGAGTAATTGTCAAATTTTTGGACTAATCACGAAACGTGCAAAAGGAAGGAGTGCAGCAGTTTAAGGCATTTTCCAGGGATACCCCAAGCGTGTAGTTGAATTAAAGTTGGTGTAAGGAGTACACGCTCAAATGCCTTCTCTATGTCGACTGACAGAAGTACGCTGTGCTTACGTGATTTAAGATTTTGAGCAATACGGTGCTCGCGAAGGTGTATAAGAGTATGCACGCCGCGTCCAGAGCGAAAACCGTGCTGCTCATTCTCTAGATATTTCTCTGCTATCAGTGTGATTCTTTTGGCCAAAATCTTCTCCAAGATCTTAGAAAGGACGGGTAGTAGTGATATTGGACGATAACTGTCGAGAAGGTGCACATTCTTGCCACTCTTGGGGAAAGGTTTTAGGATAGCAGTTTTCCATGAGTGAGGGAGGATGCCCGAGGAAAGAATAATGTTATATAGGAGAAGGAGACGCGATTTAAATTCAGGTCAAGAGTGTTTTACTATGGCGTACGATATTTTGTCGTCCCCGGGTGCCGTGTTCTTAGCAATGCTAAGTTGGTGCATCAATTCATCCATTGGGAAAGGCGCTTGGAGGCATTCATGAGTCAGTGGTTGAATTGGGAGTAGATCAGGGTTGAAATTGAGTTTTTCTTGGATGAGGTGGGGAGGAAAGGACAAGTCGGAGCCGTATTTACTACATTTCGTGGCGAGGAGATTACATATTTGGGTGGGATCGCATATAATTGAGGATTGGTTAGTAACATTCGAACCATTTGGAGGAGATCTATCTGATCTTAGACGTTTTACTTTGTTCCAGAGGCTGCGGGAGTCAAGTGTAGGGTCTAAGGAGTTAACGAACGTTTCCCAGGAGATACGTTTGGCAACCTTAGATTCCCGTCGTAGTGAAGATTGTGACTTGTGGTACGCAATGGCGTTGGAGGGAGTGAGAGATCGCTGGAACTGTCTCCAGCAAGCATTCTTAGATTGAATGAGTTCAGCAATATGGGGAGTTAGCCAGTTAGGTCGTCTGCGTGAACTTTGGGCTGGGTGAGACATGGGTATAGATAAAGTGGCGGCAGATCGAAGTATTCTTTTAAGTTTGGCCGCTTCTTGATTGGGATTGGCGGATTGTGTGGATTGAAAAGAAAGGTGTTGGGTAGCCAAAGTCAAAGAGGTCCCAGTTGGCCATATTTTCTTTGAATCGGGGTATGTGTTTTCTGGGATTTGGGATGGATGAGTTTTGTTGCGGCATTTCCGATATGCGAATAAAAATGGGTACATAGTCACTACTCTCTGGTGTTGGGTGTATCGTCCATTCGAGGAAGGGGTGGAGTGGCAGCGGAGACATCTATAGTGGTAATAGTATTCCTGGTAGTGAAGTGGGTAAGTGAACCGTCGTTTAGAAAAACTAGACCTCGGTCATCGAAAAAGTTCTCGTAGATCCTGCCGGTACAAGACCTATACGAAGAGCCCCATAAAGTATTCGCCGCATTAAGGTCACTTAACACTAGGTGGTGTGCTCCTGGGTAATTTGGTACTTGATCAAGTATTTCGGGTGTAACACTTACGCCTCGTTGTAAATGTTAGTTGCATGGATGGGGGTTGGAAGGGGATGGTGATGGTGAGGTGTAGGAGCTCGGAGATTGAAGCGGTGGTTGTAGGAAGGATGGGAATAGTGGTGGATTTGATCACGAACCTGTCCCACATAAATGCGAGTATCTTGGTTTCATTCTTAATAATTTATGGTTCTGATTGCAACGAAATACAAAGCATTGTCTTCAAAGGGCCATTAAACTAATCAGATTATATGTCCCGCATAATTACTACTAGCTTTGTATATTCTCAAAAATTGCGTATTTTGCGATTCTTACGCGGACAAAGTCGCGGGCGATCGCTAGTTAAAAATAATCTGAATCTAATAGTGGATCGATTTATAAGCGATATACTGAAATTAAGGAGCGAACGAGTAAAGTTTGTATTGTGTTATATACTTTTTTGTATTTTAACATACTTGAAATCCGGGAACACCGAGCACAGTTCAATTATATCATTAAATTAGCTATGTCCATTGAAACCGATCGAAAGAAAACTTATGCCTGAGACTTAAATTAAATTTGGTGGAATTCATGGGCATACGAACATAAGTATTGAGCATTGGAAGAGAATGCCGATACAACACAAATTTGTATAGTATTTAAAATTCAAGTAAAATCGGTTGAAATCAAATTAAATTATTCAGCTAATAGAAGTTAATAGAATTTCAATGCTCAGAGCTCCCAAATCGATTTGTAGAATGGGTAGAAATTGAATTGTATTTTTAGAAATTAAACCTGGAGAAAATTGTATGACAGTGAAAACATTTTAAAAAACAGCGAAGCGTGATTTTCCATATAAAAAGTAAAAGATTTTTTCTTTGATTTTCTAAAATTATTGTTAAAATACATACCTAGCAAAGCCTACTAAATTTTTCATACAACTCACGGCGGAGGACGGAAAATTTATGTTGACACCTAGGAACTGTCCTCATTGCCGGTTACCTATCTACTCGTAGTTTTCTTAAAACGAAGTTGCTAGAACATTAAATTATAAACAAAACTTTTTTATGCAGGCTAATACTAAATTTCAATAATTTTCAAAGAATTCAATTTTAAAGATATTTTTACATGCAGATCTGGCAACTCCGCAACTCGATCTCTCTCGAATAGACAAGAATTATGTAGAACAGTATACCAGAAAGCCACAATTAAAGATCTAGAGCTTTCCAGTATTGTTCAGACATACACCCCAACGGAAGTCATGAATAGGGGGGAAAATGTATAAAAGAACGAAAGCTTTCAGTCGGGAACCATTCACGAACACACACGAACCAGTGCAAGCGATAGAAAAGCACGCGGCGGTATTGTCATCTAGTGCGAATTAAACGGGAAATTGAATTAAAGCGCGAATAAATAAATTATCACTTGTTTTTAAACGAATTGTGTTTTTACTTGAAATCCCGGCGAACCCCTAGCTCGCAACGATATTACATTTAAGAAAAAAGTGTTGTACGTATTGTAGATCATCGTATTGCATATCTTTCAAAGTCATCGTAACTTCGTCTAATTGAAAACTACAAAACGATATTTATATCTTTTCAAATCATCTTTTAAATCGATTGTCCTTCATCTAATCGATCCCATTAAGTATTCGAAAAGTTTCCCACCATTTGAAATGAATACAAAATATTTCAATATTGTATTCGAAACAATTAATGTAACCGTGCTACTTCATTAAATTGTAAGGAGAAACTCTTTTCAATTCGGAAAAAATATTCACTTGAATCGTATTGTCCCGAGCACCAAAGTGAGTGCTGTCGATTTGTCTGTCAAAATTTTTGACGAGCATTTATATAAAATCAAATCTAAGAAGCAAATAAAAGAATCCTAAATGCTCCGTCACTCGATAGACGAAACAATGCTAAACACCTTTCGGATTCGGTCCATTAGTCAGTCGGTTCCTCTTGTAATCCACCGGGGATAGATTAGAAGATATCCGACTAAAGATTTAATATCGCGTGTAATTCATAGGAGCCATAGATGAAGTTGATTTTTGTTTCATTTTGTATTTCTCTTAAATATGGCCATAATGTCAATGGAAGTCTAAACAAAGCGTAGTCCAAATTTGAGAAGTCCATTCTTTACATTTACATTTTTAATAGGCGATCTCATACGATTGAGTTTTTTTTTCTACCTCCTTATGTGGCCTTTTATTCTGATTTGGTTTTTTTTTTGCTCTCAAAAAGAATAACCTGTTGGCTTTGTAGTCTATCAAATAACACGTTTAATCAATAGTTTGAAAGAGAGAAGAAAAAAAAATGGGAAAAAAAGTCAATCCAAAGAAGAATATGTGTTTAAAAAAGATGGACCAGAAAATAAATAAATTTCTCATACAGTCAAGTTATGTCGTTGCGGCAAATAAAATTGTTTTCGACATTAGATCTGATCAATTTGAGCCCAACTCACAAATTATCGTGCATCTTATTCAATCCGAATAAATTCTTGGAATGCTTTAAGACGCAACCAAGGACATAAATACTCGTATAGGTTGGAACACTGAAAAAATCGGGTGAAAAAAAAAATTAATACCAACGAGAGAAATGATCGGACACGAATCCGACAAAATTGAAAATCCTCCTCCTCCCCGAATTTTGGAACAAGTTTTAATTTAAATCTACAAAAAAAAAAGTTCATTCGATATTAAATACAAATCCCATCGAGAAATATACAAAAAAAAAATCTCTAATTCTCCTGACAAAATGCATCATGTGTGCACTGATAGCCGTCCGGATTTTGAATATCGTAGAGTGCATCTGCATATGCGGGTAAGTCTCAAGAAAACAGGTATGGTACAAAAAAATTGAGCCGCAACCGGACCATCAGCGCTGAAAAACGAACTAAAGATCGAAATTAATTTGCATATTAATCAAAACCGATCGTTTTTTTTTCCAAAATTTTTTTTTACTCGAGATCACAAGAATTATACGGAATTCATTTCTGATATATGGGAAATTATTTATCACTCATTAGACTTTTATTCATCTCGTAGCGACCGGCCATCGTCCAGACGGTACTGTGCTTCAATTAACACATCCTCCAGGCTGCTTTTGATTTACATTTAAATATTAAATGTATGTGGTGAGTTCGGAAGAGGTAGCATCTTAGATTCGTTATATAAGATCATAACAAATATTTCAAAATTAGATACTTAATAGTTATAAAAAGCCGAGATGCTCGCTGCGATCTAATCGACACTAATTGTCCGAATAATTAATGCCGGTCATTTAAATTGCAAAGTTTTTGAATTTGATCAAAAATTATGAAATAGACAGTTTGTGTTTTTTTTTTTTGGTGTTTTGTTGATGTTTGGGGACCATGTTCGGCCATAACTTTTCAAATTATTCCAAGAATAACTTTTTTGTTTGATAGGAAAGAAAAGTGAATTTAATTGTAGTAAATCTTTAAATTTGCCAATATAAGTTCTAGCAGAATTTTCAAAGATAAAACTTGATATGTTGGCTTACCTTATTGCTGTTGATATCAGTATCATCGTATCTTCGGCAAACGATACTATGTTCAACTGTAAATGCTGATTTAATTTCATTGTTTGCTGGAAATCTATTCAATCCATTAATTTTTGAAAATTAAATTTTAATAATTTGTTGCAACATGTTGAGTGAAATTGAAGCGAATTTTTAATTAACAATTTAGCAATAGCAAGTCTGAGTTTTGCCTTGTAACGAATGTTATGATTTCAAGTCTCAGTCGACGTATAATTCCAGCATAATGTTCGTCTGGATATATATGGGCTAGAATAGTTTCCCAACCAGTGATCCGCGAAGATTTTCGTACGGTCCGCAAAAACTTTTCTGCAGTTCAAAAATAGCTTGCATTCATTTAGAATGCTAGTATTGAATTTCAGCATCCGTGTAGCTGTGGAAGGACCGGGTATAGTGTAATGTGCGTTTTAATCGATTCTGCTTTATATTTCAAGGATTGTTTCAACAGCGCGTCAGTTTTTTTTGAATTTTTAATATGATCCACAAAAAAAATGATTTACAGAAATTGTAACAAAATCAAAATGGAAAAGAAGACAACCTAGCAGCAAAATATTTTAACATTCTTCAAAAGCAACGATTCTAAAACGAATAATAGTGAAAATACTGGGAAAAGTCAGAAGAAGAGTGCAGGAAGTTTAGAAGAAACTAAGCTCACCAAACGGTTTGATAGTTATCGCAATATTCACTAGAAACAAACAAGTTTAAAGGAAACCAAACTAGAAAATATGATAAAGAGTATTTATAGTTTGGCTTCGCAGTAAAGCCTGGAAGTGAGTAATATTCACAACCCTTCTGCCTCGTATGTTTGGAAAAGTTATCAAATGATGCTATTAAACCTTTCAAACTTATGTGTCACTCGCAAACGCCCGCGACTTCGTCCACATAAAAATCGCAATAATAAGCAATTTTTGAGAATGTAGTTAGTAATACATTATATGGGATATATTATCTGCTTACTTTAATGGCTCTTTGAACACAATGTTTTGTATTTTGTTGAAATCAGATCCATAAATTATTAAGAATGATATCATGATACTCGCATTTGAATGAGAGAGAGAGGGAGGGGGGAGGGGGGTAGAAGAAGTAAAGCTACTCGGTTAATTTTTTCCCGATATTAATAATAAATAAACTGCCAACAAGTCGGGCGAAACTTTATTATTCTTGGGACAAGTTGCGGATGCGTGGAAAGTCAATATGCAGGTTAGAGTGGTTAGGGAAGACTAAGTGAAAGGGGGTTCTTGGGCAGGACAGTTGTCAACACTTTGCGGAAACGTTCAAAAGCTCCAGTATATATAACCAATATTTCGTTCGTTTATTTATGCAAGTTTGAGTTTTTTGGGGGGAGGGATGAGGGTTGATAGTAAGGGTCGGTGGATGTTAATAGTTTTTTAATTGACGTCCAATATTCTCTGTATAGAATGTTAGTTTCATAGACGAAGTTGCATAGAATAAGATTCTGTGTATTTTACATTCACGAAACCAACATTTGTATGGGAGGGGGTAGAGAAGGTAGGGGAATCGTAAAGATTGTGACGCAATTTTATTTCCTTTCTGTTGTAGTCTTCTCGTACAAAATTTCAAGTTCGCAGCTTTTAACTTGTTGGTTATTAGTTGGTTCAATGAAATAGGTAGAAATGATACTTTTGTATGGGAGGGGGTAGAAGGGCAAGCGTGATTGCAAAACTTTTAACAAAATTTCATTTCAATTATTTTTATGAGTTTTCCGGCAAAAATTGAAATGGATAGCTTTTAAGAGTTAGCTGATAACCGATTTCTTAAAAATGCTCGAAAAAATAATTTTGTATGGGAGGGGGTAGAAGAGGTAGGGGAATTGTAAAATTTGTGATGCAATTTTCTTTTCTTTCTTTAGTAAGGTGCTCGTACAAAATTTCAAGTTCGTAGCTTTTAATTTGTTGTTTATTAGTTGATTTAATGAAATTGGTCGAAATCATACTTTTGTATGGGAGGGGGTAGAAGGGCAAGTGCTTTTTTGAAACTTTTAAAATAATTTTATTTTAAATATTTTTATAAGTTCTTATGCAAAATTTCAAATTGATAGCTTTTAATAGTTAGGTGATAATTAATTTCTTAAAAATGGTCGAAAAAATAATTTTGTATGGGAGGGGGTAGAATTTTTAAAGGTATTCAACCAGTTAATATCTTATACGTTTGGGGATTTTTTTTTAATTTATTTCCCAAATTTTCAAGTTTCTACCTTAAAATTACATCCAAAAATTTTCAGTTTTCGTGTTTTTTTCAATGCACATGAAACACCTTGTGCCCCTTAGACCGTGCTGGTCGGTTCGTAACAATTGTGGATCAAATTATTATTTTTTTTCTGTGTATATAAAATAGATGTATCCACATGCAAAATTTAAAGTTTCTATCTTTGACCAGAGTCCTAAAAAAATCACTCAAAATTTTCGACAGTTTTGCTTACCGCCTCCCTCCCTTTACACCTCCTAACTTAAAATTTTTATCAAAATTATAAATTATATAGTTCTATAATCTGACGAATTTTTGATTTGATATCTGCACTCAATTTTGAGATATAACGATTTCTAATTTTGAAAAGTGCACCATTTTTGAAATGCTCCCCATTTCCCCCCACTACTATTATGATTAAATTTTATATTTTTTTTATATTTCGCTAGTATAGCTTAGTATATGTTTTAAATTTCAATTACATAGCTTAAGAGATAGTTGAGATATTAATTCTTAAGTGTTTTTCTTTGCACCCCCCCTGACCCTCCCCCTTACAATAATTAGCCTATTTCTAAGCTTATTCTGATGGATCTAAACGCCATCTTAATTGTCCCAAAATATGAATTTTTTATGGTAAGTAGTTTCGAAGATATAACCATTTCAAAAAAAGATTCGGCCGACAATTTGTTTTTAGCCCCCCCTTTTCGGACGCCAATGGATAAAAAAATTAAATTATTTTTGGAGTATGTCACACAACCTTCTCTATATGTATGCTGATTTTCATCTTTCTATCTGCATTCGTGGTGAAGATATTAGCAAGTGTATTTTTCGACTTTTTCCATCCCCCCGCCTCCCCCTTCCACCCCACACTCCCCAAAATTTGGATAATGGAGCTCACTTACCAAATTAACAATCCACCCAAAAACCAACATTCTACCTTTAACGGTTTTGGAGGTACGAGTCCATATGTACGGCGTACGGCGTACGGCGTACGGCGGGACGGATTTTTTTTTTTTGCTTTTTTAGGCTAATTTAGTCATGAAACGCGAAAAAACAAAATTTCAGGGTAGCAAATTTTTTTTTTTTTCTGTGTCGATCACAATACTTTATTATTAAAAAATAATAAAGTAATTAAGGATTAAGTACACCATTTAAACTCGATGAAAGTTACACGAACTGAGAAAATTAGTGAATAGTCTTTCATGAAAAAGTCCAGTTTGTATGGGAGGTGGTGGAAGGAGTAAAGGCAATCAAATAATTTGTATACCATAAATAACATTTCTGATAAAAATAGTAAGTTCTAAATTTCAAATGATTTGCTCTAATGGTTTCGAAGAAATTTTGATTATTATATATTTTTGAAAATTAGTTATTTTGTATGGGAGGGGGTCGAAGGCGTGGAGAAATAAGATCACACGCAGATTACATCTCGGTGCACATCTAATAAACTGTGAAATTGTCATTACAATCGGTTCAGCCGTTTTTGCGTGAAAACCGGAAAGACAGACCGACAGAGAAAATTTTTAAAAACGTGTGTTTCTGCTTAGTTATTGCTAAAATAAAGCTACAAACTTATTTACAGTCATTTATAAACAAATACCAGACACTAGAATTATATTTATATGTATAGATTTCTACTCAAAGCATTGCGATCTTGTTGATAAACCATTTTTAGCACATTAGAAGATCAGTTAAAAAATCAAAACATAAAAGAATTATGATTGGGCTTAAAGCTGCTGAATTTAAAGTTTGTAGTTTTTATTTATATGTTTTGAAAAAATTAGACATAGTTTAACTGAAATTGGGGCATTTGTATGAAAGGTGGCAGAAGAACGGAGGGTCTTAGATAATTTTGAAACTGCTTATCAATATCCTGGTAGCATGGTAGCTTTGTTTCAATTTCAAAGTCGGTAGCTCTCATATGTTCAAAGAAGACATGTTTTTCTTGAATTTGTAATGAAGATATTTGTATGGGAGGGGGTAGAAGGAGTGAAGTGAAAAATTATGGCAAAATTTTAAGTTTGAAATTTTTCTAGTTTGAATAGAAATCGATATATTGCACTTACCAAAATTATGCATTTGTATGGGAGGTGGTAGAAGGAATATACGGATCAAAACAAAATTTTAAGTTTTTAATGACATTTCAATTATTGTACTTACCACAAAACTTCAAGTCGATAGCTTTGACAGTTTCGAAGAAAAATATTATAATTTAACTAAAATTTCAAAATTTCGTGAAATTTGTTTGCGAGGGTGTGGAAAAAGTGATGGGAAGTTGACATGTTTATTAAAACTGATTGCAATTATAATAAAAATATAACGGCACTACGATTGGGCGTCAAGCCCAATCATGCCATACTCTAGATGAAAGAGATTTTTTTTGTTATTTTAAGAAAGTTTGTAGAGATAGTGGTAGAAGGAGTGTCGGCACTGAAGTAATTT
This sequence comes from Chorisops tibialis, assembly GCA_963669355.1. Classification (NCBI taxonomy): domain Eukaryota; kingdom Metazoa; phylum Arthropoda; class Insecta; order Diptera; family Stratiomyidae; genus Chorisops; species Chorisops tibialis. The sequence goes on along the minus strand of OY770264.1, from coordinate 169,856,203 downwards.
TTTCATATGATGCTATCAAAATGTTTTTTTACAAAAATTTGGATCAAAAATTTTATACGTACTGAGAAATATACAAAGTATTGGATTCAGTGAAATTGTATTGGTGCTATGGGAGGTAGTAGAAGTGGTGGGGAGTTCTTAATGACTTTTTCAGAAATAATTTTAAATAACATTGGCATTTTTTGTACAGCAATCCCGCGACATTTGCGGGGCTACGTTCCTAAAAAACTCCACGAAAGTCAAATTCACGAATTTCAAGTTTATTTCCTTCTGTAAACAGGAGGGTTACTTCCGTAATGGTGAACAAGTAATAACTCATATTATATTATTAGCTTTTTAGTACTCTTTAATTACGAATAAGGACTTACATATATTTTATAAAAATATATCTTTTGTAAATGAAATCAATTTTTGCTGGTGGACGGTAGAAAATAACGAATTATTTGCGGTTATTTTGAGTAGAAGGGGTAAAGCTAATCATCTAATTTTGTTTGGCCTCACTAATATTTCTAAATAAATATTCAGTGCACAATTTCAAATCGATAAATTGTATACGAGCTGAGTAAACTTAAAGTATTTCACGAAAAAGTTCAGTTTGTATGGGAGATGGTAGAAGGGGGAGAGGACACGCATACTTTTTATACGGTAGATTGAAATCATAATAAAAGTAAGATATTCCAAATTTCAAACCAATATCTTCTATACTTTTCGAGCAAATCCGTTTATTGCCAAATTGCGAAATTGTGTCATTTTGTATGGGAGGGGATAGAAGGGGTGGAGCGATTTGGCCCGTTCACGAACTTGACCTTAATTTTTTGTCAATAATGACGTGTACAAAATTTCAACTATCTAGCTCAACGCGTTCTCAAGCTATAGAGCGCACAGACGGACGGGGGTACGGTCGAATGGACGGATGGACGGACGAACATCCGATTTTGAGATTTTTGAGTGATTATATTAACTTCTGTATCATTCATTTTTTTCTCTGAGCCTTATTTCTTGGCGTTACAATCTTTAGAGCAAACTTAGTATACACTTAGATTTCATCTAGAGTACAAAATTCCCTGACACAATCATTAATTTCATATGGACCTATGTCTTTAAGTCCTTCGCCCGAATTAAGTGGACAAGATCCACGATTTCATCTTCTTCTTCTACTTCTACAATGGCGCTACAGCCCAAATCGGACCTTGGCCTCCTGATATTCAGATTCCCTAATATTTTTCATTACTTATTGTGGAAGGGTTGTTAGCCCTTCGCACAACCCTCTTTCTACGAATTTTTTCATTTTCGTAGATTGAGGTGACCAAGGTATATCCAAGCAGGCAATGTGCTGGAATTATATATTGCGTCGACCGGGATTTGAACTCACGACCTTCGCATTACAAGACCAACAAAATACCCACTAGGCCATACCCTAGCTTCGATTTCATCTTGTTGTTGGGTTATATGCAGACTATGGTTTACTTTATCCACAAATCCGGGTCAAATATTTCTCTAACAAACATTGATGAACTTTGACTACAATTCCATTATCGAGGCGTCGATATCTACGATGCAATCCGCGATCTTGTATTTCTTCCAACTGAATAATTTCTTTCGGGATTAATTCAATTGAATCCAAAATTCATTTGAAACATCGCCTCGTATAATAAGCTTTAAATGCGACAATAATTCTCTGATCAAGAGGTTGGATTAATGACGTCGTATTTGGAGACACAAACGCCACTTAAACATTAAGATGCGCTCCTACTAAAGTTGAAGGGTGTCTATCGATGATAGAAAGCACTTAACCACTTCGAGGACTGAAGCTGCCCATTCTTTTTTGGATAGAAACGTCCTATTTGGCATCTTCTTTCCTTTCTTTTAAATTTTCTTCCGCGAATAATCAAAACGCGAATGTAAAAACGTTCCTCTTTTCAATGTTCGCGAATAAGCAAAACTCGCGAAAATCTAATCGGCGAACGTTGAGGGATTACTGTATTGCAGATCGGTAGCATTTCATACTTTTCAAGAAAATCCAGTTTTTTGTAAAGTTGTGAAGCTGTGTCATATTTTATGGAAGGGGGTAGAAGGAGCGAATTAATTTTTTTCGATCTTACTAATAGTTCTAAATAAATGCTTAGTGCAAAATTTCACCTCAATAAATTTTACATGTACTGAATAAATTGGTTTTTTATTATTTCACGAAAAAGTGTCATTTGTACGGGAGGTGGTGGAAGGATTGAGTCGATTCGAATAATTTGTGCTATAGACTGAAACCATTATCAAATATTCCAAATTTGAGATCAATTGATTTTATAATTTTCGAGAAAATCCGTTTATTGTCAAATTCCGAAATTGTAGAAGGGGAGTAGCGATTTGACCCGTATTTGAACTTAATCATACCTTTTCGCCAAAAACCACGTGTTCAAAACTTCAGCTTCTACGATTCGGACAAAAGGATGGACAACCAGTTTACTTTTTTCTCTAAGCCTCATTTCTTAGAGTTTAAACTTTGTGACTAATCTATAAACTCCAAAATTTTATCTACTGCATAAAAATCTTAGAGTACGATCAAAATCTTGTGTTAAGGATTTGCTCGTACCGATACATTCGAGTACAGATAAGCTCAGTTTAACTACAAGTCTGCATGTTTTTCAATTTGATATGTTGTCAAATTTTGCTTCAAAACTGAAACTAAAATGCTATTATTGTTGAACTGGCCAGACTCTATAAGAAGGGGTTGTGTGTATCTCTAATCTGAGCCATTTCAATCTGCGAAAATGAAAATGCGTTGAGAATGAGTTGTGCACAGGACGAACGACTCTTACAGATTAACAAAAAAATGCTATCGAACCTGATAGTCTGATAGTCGTAGTATTTTGTGTACATTTCGTTATTTTGTTTTTCTTTCACTTTAGTGAAAAATCTGCCTATAAGTTGGGCACAACTTTATTATTTTTTGGAAAAGATACGTCATTATGCAAAATAGGCTGGATAGGGAAGACTATGTGAATGGAGGCTCTAGGGCAGGGCTGTTGTTAATTATTTAACACTTAACTTCACTTACGATCTATAGCTCCAGTACATAAGATCAAGCGACAGAAGGGCTGGTTACAAGCCAATAGTTTTTTAATTGATTGCTGGAATCGCGCTCTGTATTTTATTAAGTTTGTTTTGATTGGCGTTCGTATAAAATTTCAAGTTCGTAGATTTTAATTTATTGTTTATTAGTTGATTTATTGAAATTGGTCGAAATCAGGCTTTTGCATGGGAGGGAGTGGAAGGGCAGAGGAGATTCCAAAAACTTTGGTGAATTTTTATTTGAAATATTTTTAGAAGTGTTCGTACAAAATTTTAAGTTGCTAGTTTATAATGGTTTGGTGGTAATTGATTTCTTAGAAACGGTAGAAAAAATACTTTTGTATGGGAGGTGGTAGAAGTTTTGGAGGTATTGGACTAGTTCAAATTTTAAAATTTAAAGCATTTTTTTTAAAATAACATTAACGAATGTTTTAGTTTGTGGCTTAAAATTTCACTCCAAAATTTTCGATTTATGTGTTTTTTCAATACACATGAAACACCTAGTGCAGGTTAGGGCCCCCTTTGGTAAATAACAGTTTTGGTTGGTTATTATTACTTTTTTTTTTATGTGTATAAACTCGATGTATGCACGTGCAAGGTTTTAACTTTGTATCTTTCACCAGAGCCCTAAAAAATTTAGTAAAAATTTTTGACATTTCGGCCCACGGAGCGTGTTCCTCATTTTAAAATTTTTACGAAAATTATAGGTCATATAGCTCTACAATTTGACAAAATTTCAACTTAATACTTGTTTCGAATTTTGAGATATAGCGGTTTGAAATTTTGAAAACTGCAGAATATTTGAAATGCTCCCCATTTCCCCCACTACTGCTATGACCAAATTTTATATTTTTCATGTATTCTGCAAGTATAGCTTAATAGATGTTTAAAGTTTCAATTACATAGCTCAAGAGAGTTGAGATATTCGTTATGAAGTGGTTTTCTTTGCACCCCGTGACCCTCTCACTTACAATAATTAGCCTCCCTCTAACCTGATTCTGGTAGATCTGTATGCCAGATTAATTGTCCCAAAATATGATTTATGGTAAATAATCATTAAAAAAACGAAGTGGGTCGAAAATTGGTTTTTAGCCCCCTCCTCCCCCTTTCGGACGCCAATGGATATAATAAATAAATTATTTTTAGAGATTGTCTCAAAATCTCTCTATCTACGCTGATTTTCAGCTTCGTATCTGCATTTGTAGTGGAGATATTGCCAAGTGTAATTTTTTAACTCTTGCCCTCCCCGCCTCCTCCTTCCACCTGACACTCCCTAAAATTTATAGAATGGAGCTCACTTACCCAATTAACAATATACTCAAAAACGAACATTCCACCTTTAACGGTCTCGGAGATATGAGTGCATATGTACGGCGTACGGCAGAACGGGGTTTTTTTTTTGTTTTTCATTTTAAGGCTAATTTAGTCATAAAACGCGAAAAAAAATTGTCGATCACAATACTTTATTATTAGAATAATAAAGTAATATACTGCACATGTAACTTCAATACAGAACAAAAAGAAATAAAAAGCTCTGACGCATGGGAATCATTTAAACCCTGTCAGTACTCGACATTTTTCATATCAAAACTTTGTTCCCAATAAAAAAATCTAATATTATGCAACAAAATATAATCTGCCCTCCAACGATGATGAAGTTACAAAATTAGTATTTATGTCAAGCACAGGCGAATCCTTCAAAAAATGATTAAAATATATAAAAAGATTTTTTTTTTGTTTTTTTCAAAAAAATAAAATGCGTTACTCTTAGAAAAAATAAAAGCGTAATAAAATATCAAAATATATAAAAAACGCGTATTGATTGCAACAACGTCAAATCCATTTAACTTTATCATTCTACTAATACTTTATTATTGTACTAGCGATCCCCCGCGATTTTTTCCGCGGAAGAATCGCAATAATAAGCAATTTTCGAAAATGTAGTTAGTAATACAGTATGTGAGATATACATATAAACTACTTAGTCTAATGGCTCTTTGAACACAATATTTTGTTGGTATCAGAACCATAATTATTAAGAATGAAACTATAATACTCGCATTTGTATGGGACAGGCTCGTGATCCAAACACAATCACGTGGTTCGATAACGAAACCGTGATACTCGCATTTGTATGGAACAGGCTCGTGATCAAATCAATCACGTGGTTTGAGATCATATACGTACTGAATAGCTTAAGGTCATTTGAATAGTTGGAACTTTTGTTAATTAAAAAAAAAGCCCAAATAACATAACATTAAGCTTAAAATCATAGTAGGACTACGATTGTGCGTAAAGCCCAATCATACTATACTATAGATGAAATCGAAATTTTTGTGAACTTAAGAAATATTGTATGGGGAGTGGGATGGGTAGGGGTGACAGCATTAAACTAATTTGTTTCACATCTTGCTAGAGTACCTATAGAAATGTTTTGTACCAAGTTTAAGCTTGAAAATAGGTACTGAGAAAAGTTGTGTGTTAGATTTAGTGAAATTGCACAGTTTGTATGGGGGGTGGTACAAGGAGGGGTTTAAGTGATTTTTTGAGAAACAACTATTATCATCATGTGATTGATATATTTTAAATTTCAGATCAGAAACTTCCTTCATTTCCTTTTCTGAACTTATTGTATTTTGACTTTTTTTATGAATAATTTTTCAATTTTTTACGAGGTAAAAATAGCGTGGATTGTTCATCATGGATTTTTTGGGAATAGTCGTGGTATATTCTATGTCTCTTCAGTTTCTTCTGCAAATTGTTCCTGTTAGTGCTTGAATGTTAAATGATCTAGGCTCGTTGCATTTTGGTATAATTTCACTCCTTTTAATGAGGGCGTTTTCTTAAAGTATATTATGTAATTTTCATTTATGTTGGACAAGTTTTTCTTATTTTTATTGTATCTATCTTTCATTATATTTTTTTTAAACGCTTGTGGTTTGTATCTGTTATGATCAACTGGAACTGGTATATGCTTATCTTTCACCATTGGTATATTATTTCTTGAAGTTCTTCCCATCACAAGCTCTGTTCGCGAATATAAGTCATTTTTAGTGTTTCCAACGTTTAATAAAGCCATATAAGGATCATTATTCGTTTCTTTGCACTTTTTTAACATGATTTTTATTGTCTGAATGGATGCAATGAAGTCATTCGATAAAAAAGTAGGTCCGTTATTAGACATGATACTCATTGGTAAATTGATTTTTTGTTATTAACATGGAGCCTGAGGTGGTCATTAATTTTGTCATTTCTATGAATTTTGAATAATAATCTGCCACAAGTATATACTTGACCTTTTTAAATTCAAACAAACCAATTCCTACAAGTTCGCATGGCAATTCGGGAATAGGATGTGGAATTAATGGATCTTTCAAATTAGCTCTTCTATATTTTCGACAGCCAGGACATGAGTTTATGAGATTTTCAATGGCTGGTACATCAGTCCAAAAAATCGTATTTCGCCCTCGGATTTTAGTTTTTTATATGCCTTCATGCCCTTCATGAACTGTACAAAGCATGTTTTTTCTTAAGGGGCTTCAATACTGGAAAATCATGCAAAAAATGAAAATAATTTTTATTGGCTTAAAAAATTCTACAATTAATGGTTTGGTGAATGTATTCACAGTGCACTGTTACGTTTTATTATTCGTGACGTTCGGTCTCTGCTGAGATCTTTATCAAAATGATAAAGGATAATCAAAGCGCAATAAAATTGGTCAAAAATCCAGAGTTTTATAGGCGTACTAAGCACATAGACGTTAAATTTCATTTTATCCGAGAGAAGCTTAAAGGAGGATTTTTCGAACTTTCATACGTGTCTACAAATGAGCAGATTGCTGATATACTTACCAAGCCGGTGCTTAGAGTGAAATTTCAACGCTTCAGAACCATGATGGGTCTACGATACAGTGAAAATTAATACAACATGTATATTTTTTTTTCTTGGAATTCCATTTAAATTTTTTTTTTTGCTTAATGTCTTATTCACATTGTTGTTTTGAATTAAATTGCTTAATAAATTTGGTTTAATACTATAATAGTTTTCGGAATATGTAAATTAATAAATTGTTTGATAAAAGTGGAAGTGTTAAAATTAATGAATATGTTTATGCAAACATTTTATTGCAATACAAAATTAAACGTTTGATAATTTCTGAGAGTCAGTGTAAAAGTAAACTTGAATTGCATTATATAAACTAGAACTAACGTAACTGTAATTGTATAACATTGTGACTATTTATAACTTGTACTCTAAAATAAATCCTTCTTCTATTTCAAACTTCCAAAGCAAAAGTTACATATCCCAAATTTCGGATCCCATTTCTTTCCCCCATGGCTTTGTGTGTGCATTGCACATAAAGACATGTCATTCCGTAAAACAACCTTAGATGTTTTGAACGGGGATATTACGGTTGACCATCGCAAATGAATTCAAACTCAATGACAATGTCAGGATGACAAGATATTCAAGACCACTAAAGGAGTATCAACATAGTACAGATTACGGATCAAATGAGCATATTAATAGATGTTGTAGTATTTAAGAAATTCAGCGTACACTATACAACTCCAATAAGTAAGCTGATATACAAAATGAGACCAAGCTCTGTTTTATAAGGTACTCCACACCCTGTTTGACCATCCTTTCATCAGTGCGTATCATACTTATCAAATTGGATTTAATTGATTTAATTTAAATTACATTGGGTAATATTGGTTTAAATTATATTAAGCTAACTATTACGTAACAAATTATCTTGTTATGATAAATAAATAAATAAATTCATTGAAAAAGGGTAGCATTAAGATCAATGGCCCTAAGATTGACTATGTGACATTCATGCTAAACTCTGTCAAAAGCTTTTGCAATTTAAAGTACGAAAAATTGACCTTCGCCGTATTTATGAATTCCAACGTTCCGTTTTACATGGATTAGCTGGCCCCGAGATATTGAACGATTTTGCGATTGGCGGCAGTTTCCATTATTTTCTTGATCACTAAAGTAATGAATATTGGGTCGTAGTGGGTAGGTTGGGTTTAACTTTTCACAACTGAAATTCGTAAAGTGAGTAAGGCCAGGGAATTATCAGATTTTTATCTTAAGAACTTTTTATACCATTGATCTTAAATTGATTTATTAAAATAAGTATACATTTTCCGTTAAGTTCCGAGAAAAAAACCAAAGGACATTTTATAATCGGATTATTTTTCCGCACCAAACGATTATGAGTTGGTCAACATGCTCTGTCTTATGATATATCCATACACTATACATATATTTAGTAGTGAAACCAAAACTGTTTTTGGCGGCATTTTTCATCTCATCCTTTTAATCCGGCTGACTGAAATATCAAAGATCGAGTTAATCAGATTTTCTCAAATTCTATGGTTGACTTTACCTGAAAATGACACAGACAAAAGAACAAAGATTTTTGTTCATAAATGAACACCTTGCTGCCAATTTTTAAGGATTTTGTGTCGGTAAAAAGGATTGTATTTTTTTTTCTCATGTTATTTATGTGTGCTATTTGATTTTTGGTCTTTACAGCATTTTCGTTTTGAATAGCAGACTTCTTACACTTGACAAAAAAAAAAAGAATGAATTAAATAAAATAATAAGAAAGAAAAAAATGAAAATAAATTAAACACAGGTAAAAGATTACCATAACGAGTTAAGACTGCATCATTTGAGATGTGGAATGGAACGCAATCAGCGTGGAGAATATGCGTGCGTCCCACGGTGCGGCAACAATGGGATTAATTTAGCCTATTCTGTGCAGCGGTGTTGTTGCTAGATATCCTATGTATATTGAATTTTTCACATACAAGCAGATACTGCTTTTTGCAATCTGCAATGTTAAATAACGCTTTCAGTAACCAGCTTGGCTTTTTTTTTAGTTTAAATTAGCTGTCTCTCGACCATTGGATACAGCGGACATGATTTATTTGAACAAAGTGTGGAGCAAATAATATCGTTTGATTCTTATAATGGAATGCAATTAGTCTGGCCTTAAGATCTCTAAAGCAATATTCTTCTCGACTAAAGTGGTTCACAATGGTCTGTCACAATTTTACACCATCATCCCTAGCAAATTGTAACGCTACCTATACGATTAAGGTTGTTCCATTGCCGTTTACGAAAAACCGAATTAATTCCCATCGTTCAATCTCGACTAGTTCTCGTCTTTCTAGGCGCCCCGTATCTATTCTCGAATTATTAACTTAACATAGTACTCCAAAATGGCTAAGCAGTGTAACACTTCAAATTTCTGAAGATGTACCATATGCATAGGATTGTTTTTAGTCACCGAACGTTGGGACCAAAAGAGTTAACGTAGTGCAACTTTAATTACGCTAAGCTTCTACCAGTTTATGTCTATGTTTAAATACCATACACACGTTTATAGTGCAATACGAAAAGTGATGCAAGAAAATTATGTATAAACGGACAAATAGCTATAATGATAGATGATGCTCGCAATGCTTCATAGGTAATATTTATCGATCAAATTATCTCAAAATTTAGTGATCATTCCAGAGAACTTTACAAATATTTTGTATGCTAAAAAGTCGCGAAATGAAAATTGTAAACTGTTTTATCAAATTTTCTGAAACGTATTAAATGTCATGTTGTTTCCACGCTCTGGCAAACACGATTTCCATTAGTTCTTCTAAGATATTGTCATTTAGATAGCATTTTTATTTGACACCGCACTACCTAATATTCGCAAATTTATGCAACAATCGTTTCGTACGCATAGTGTAGATGTTTCGTAAATACAACGATCCCAAATAGATACAAGCTCTGTTTCAAACTACTATATGGAGTCATGCAATTTAGCTGGACTTAAGAGAGTACGATCTTTGTATAATGAGTTGTGCCCGGGAAGAAAACATAATCGAAATCCACTTCATTTATAAAAGATACGAGTATCTAAAATCGATTCACATTTCCACTGTCTTGACAGGCTCTTAACTTGCAGTACTTTACGTTCTTAGCCGCATGATCATTAACACTTTGACTTTATCGATCGCGCGCAGAAATGCTATACGCATGCGTGATTTGGTAAAAAATTAAAATAAGGTGTGTGAGCATCGCATCGTCATCCTATCCTTATGCTGGTGCGATCGAGATAAACTTCTTGGCAAAACTAAGATTGCAATTGGGATATAATCAGTGTTGTTGCCTGGTTTTTTTTTTTTCTTCTCTCCAATCCAATTCATAAATTCCAATTCTAGCCTGTCATGCGAGATGATAGCGAAGGTTGGCCAAAAAGGTTAATGGCGACAAGAAGTCTTGTCCGAATGTGATCAAAAGTTCAACCGAAATGTGCTTCATCATTTCTCTGTGTTTGTATATTCGTATCGTAACCAAAAGAGTGGAAGATATGCCCATAATTCTTAAGATGCTGCTGTTTTTGTTGTCCGGTTTAGATATCCATAAGATCTTTTCAGGTTAATCCGCAATCTTGCTACGATGCAGTTATACTCGTATTTTCGATTTCTTCTAAAATTTATGTCACCAAAATTTATGGAGGACCTCTTGATCTTTTTGAGTTGGCGTTTCAATTTGGTAATCGTTCGACCTGGGAACTGACGGGAAAACGAAAACTCCCAATAACGTTAATAATTTTTGTGATTTATTAAAACAACAAATAATAATAATAATAAGGAGAAGAAATCCACTTGGATTGCAATACAATACGATAAATTTTATGATTTGTTAATCCGTAGTAAATTGGAGGAATATTTTTTTATGGGGGATTGCAATTGGGTTATAGCATAAAAGAAGATAATGATCATTGAAGAAGGCATTTTTATGCGTAATTTAAGGTTTCCGTATCGCGTTTAAATTGTAACATAATGTGAAAATTATTCAATTAGGAATGGATTTAGTGAGATCCGGACTGAAGGTAAATGTTTGGAATAGTCTTCGGTAATCCAATATTCGTTGGGCTACTTTTCAAAGCAATTACGTATTCTATCTAAGAGCTGCAGATATAAATTTATTTAGCCGTCGGCTTATTCGGAATGATTAAAATTTATTGATGAAGTTGGATAATGCGTTGTTGCAGAAAACTATAAAAATAACAATGTCTTAAATAATCTACGACAAACTTTGAAAAATTCAGTGAATATCGAATACAGGAAAGATTATTAAATGAAGAATTCATTTTTTTAGCAACAGTTAAACCTTAGCTTATCCTCTTTCAGGTCGAAGCTTCCGTGGCGTAGTTGGCAGCGTGCTTGCTTCTCAGTCAATAGGTCGTGGGTTCGATTTCCACTCCAGACAGGGGATTTCTTCAAGCACGAATTTTTCAGTTGCAAGTGGCGATAAAAAATTATTCGAAATAAAATGGACAAACGGTGTAAAAGTGAAACAGTTCCACTTCACGAATTCCGAGATACTCAGTAGATGGTTTATGTTCGCTTCCTATCATTCAGTTCCCCATAACATCTGCAAATATTTGTCAATAGCGCAAGTACAACTGAAAAATATACCAGCTTCTCCACTCGTTACGCTCGTTCTCACTCCACTTCCACTACCTTCCTAATCCCATTCGTTCCCTCCATAACTGTGTTTGTGCATTGCAAATAAAGGCAGAAATTGCCTATAACATAGGTCATTCTGTAAAAAAAAAGATGATCTATTTTCTAGAATAGCGCTACAGCTCGAAGCGGGGCTAAGTCTTATGACTTTCATATTTCGAATCATTTATTTAATTGGATGCACACCTATTACTATCTGGGTTAGTTCAAAGTTCTACTATTCACAAATCCTTTCACACAATTTCAATCATTCCTTACTTTGATATTCTTTTTTTTCTTACGGCACAGAGTATAACTTACGGGTCACCCATTAATGTATTTCACAGTTATGTCAGTATAGGAAATGGAAGTATTAAGGAGAGAGACGAAAATTTCGGTGGATATTGTTCTTGAAGCACCGCAGGTTGTACTTGCTGCGCAAAAACTAGCTAATCGTCCCAAAGTCTTGACGTTCGGAAAATGAATGACTGCCTATATTTCACTGAATGAGGGCGCGAGTATTCCGGGGAAAAGTATACAGTTGAGGAATGAGTGCACTTAGTTAATTAATGAATTCAGAAATAAGCCGGTTAAGCCAAACCAGCTACTTCGCCGCCTCACACGCAGATACATATTCTGACTCCGTAGTTGATAGTGCGACACATTTTTGCCGCTGCGATTGCCACGAAATCGGACCGGTTCCCAGCATTACAACGATTTCCGAATATTAACATCTCCAGCATAATCAGCATCACTGAAATAATTTAGATACATTCTAGATCGTTGGAGTAAAATATTCCGCATTTCAATGTTCCTTTGAAGTATCTCATTATGCGTATGATCCAAGTTACATGAACGCTGCTTGGCTTCTCAAGAAAACGGCTAACTGTTTTAACAGCGAATGCGATTGATAAATACATGAGGCTACCCACTGCTTCACGAAAAGGGAAATTAACTTCCACTGTTGAATCTTGCTCGATGCATGATGAAGTGTCTGCAGGAGTTGATACAGCCTTCGAATCTGTTGAATCTTTCTAAAACCTTTGCTGCATAAGCTGCTTGATGTACATGAACTGCTCCATTTTCATGTCGCGATATTTCTAAACCAAGATAAAAATTGGCTTCAGATATTATGATCTCTAATTCCTTTTGAAGATAGCCTAACAGCTTTTCTATATCCGTACTATCTGTCGCCCCTGCAATACCATCATCAATGTAAATTGCTAACATAAGCATTCTCGAGTCGGTGTGACTGATGAAGACATATGGATCGGCAATGCTAGTCTTTAAATTAAATATTTCTATATATTAAATTTTTCGTTCCAATATCTGGAAGCTTGTTTGAGGCCAAACAAACTTTTCTGCAATAGACATATTCGATCAGTACCATCTTCAAATCCCATTGGTTGTTTCATGAAAATCTTTTCGTCGAGATCTCCATAGAGGAATGCGGTTTTAACATCAAACTGCATTATTGCAAGATTTTCCATTGTTGCTATAGCGAGAATTGTACGTATAGAGATAAACTTAACGACCGGACTGAATGTTTCCGAATAGTCCACTCCAAACTCCTGTGTAAATCCACGAATCACCAACCTGGCCTTACATCGGTCGAGTTCTCCTCTAGCATTTTTCTTCATTTTACACATCCACTTATTATCTATTATTTTGCTTTTATTCGGCAAATCAATAAGTTTCCAAGTATTGTTTTTGATCAGCGCACTCATTTCTTCTTTCTTCCACTGCTTACTACTTGGCGATTGCAGTGCCTCTGCATATGTCTTTGGCTCATCACTGTCTGCTACGAAAGCATACCCTTCAGTTAATAGTCCAATATTGAGTTCAGCTGACTCACATTTTCTCGGTCGTAGGCGTCTTCTCATATCGTCATCATCTTTGGTCAGCACCTTTTCTGGTTTCAAAATTACATCTGAATTCCTAGAATCTCTAGCTTTGGAAGAAATCTCCTCACTGACTGTGTTGTTTGGCAAATATGCAGGCTTCGCAAAAGAAATCTTTGCAGTCGATAAATTTAATGTTCATATTTATTAGGAACCGTCTCACATGTACAATATTTTGGAGGCATAAACGTTCGTGCCACAGTTTAATACTTAAAACGCTTGTTATTACCGAATGAGCATATTTTTGAGTATTATTATACTCAAAGTTCAAACGTACTTTGAACAATAGTTTAAATAAACGATTCTCGCGCAAACCAATGCCAAATACTGTACAGTCTTTTCGTAATTCGCACCTTTTTTCATCCAAAATCAACGTTAAGTCCTTATCCAACGCACAGCTTGTTGAAAATAAATTAAGTCTAATTTCGGGCACGTAAAGCACATCTGACAAATGTTTTCTTTCCCATTTCAAATCATTGAAAGCCAAAATGCTTATATCCCCACGACCATATGCGAAAATTGTACTACCGTTTCCAATTCTTACTGCTGGTCCTTTGCTGTTGACTCCCAGGCACTATAAAAATGATTTTAACTGGAAGGGAGAGTCATTAAAATTTTGGTTATAACGATAGATTCTGATATTGTTTCCCCTAAATCTTTTAGCTGCTGAACGAGCTTCTCCAGTTTAGATATATAGGTATGTACTGACATGCTATCCATTGAATCTTTAGAAAAATAATAAAAGCATTGTTGAACCAAATGGATGCAAGTATGAGACTTTTGTTCATAGATGCTTTCGAGCTTAGACCACACCACATGTCATGCGCAGTTTCACAGTTCATGATGTGAATCATAGCTTGCTACCGCACTGTAGTTGCAATCACCTTTTGCGCTCGAGAGTCATCTTTTCTCCATTTTTTGAGCCCGGTCCACCATCTTCATCCTTGGGGGGTTGCTCAATTGCTCTTGACACGACATCCAGAAAATAATAAGAACTTAAAATTACCTTTACCTGGAACTTCCATATCATCCAATTGTCGCCCCCCCTGCAGTTTTTCAATTTTGAAAAGATCGGTGTCCATTCTCCGTGAAGATTACAAAAAACGTTTTCAGTCCCACGTGCTTTCACAATTTCCTTGTTTTCCATTTACAAAATATTTCTCTGCATTTGTCCGGGAAAAGTAGTAGTAGTAGTCTCCGCGCAAAAAAAAAATTAACTCCGTCAGCTTTTGCTTTGGAGTTTGAAATAGAAGAAGAATTTATTTTAGAGTACAAGTTATAAATAGTCACAATGTTATACAATTACAGTTACGTTAGTTCTAGTTTATATAATGCAATTCAAGTTTACTTTTACACTGACTCACAGAAATTATCGAATGCTTCATTTTGTATTACAATAAAATGTTTGCATAAACATATTCATTAACTTTAACAGTTACTTTTATGCCAATTTCAATCCATTGTATAAAAATTATTTTGTGCCCTTTCCCTCCTTCCAGCACCTTCCATAAAAACTGCACTTTTTCATGAAATCCTCTTAGCCCATGTACTCAGTGCCTATAACATTTATCGAGCTGCAATTGTGCACTAAATATTTGTTTAGAATTTTTAGAAAGACCAAAAAAAATAGACGATTAGCTTTATCGCTTCTACCCCCTCCCATACAAAATAACAAAATTTCGCAATTCGACAATTGACAGATTTGCTCGAAAAAATAAAAATGGAAAATATTACTTTTATGCTGATTTCAGTATACCATATGAAAGTCCTTTCCCTCCTTCCACCACCACCCATACAAACTGCACTTTTTCATGAAATACTTTAAGCAAATTTACTCAGTACGTATTAAATTTATCGAGCTGAAATTTTAAACTAGCTATTTGTTTAGAATTATTAGTAAGACAAAAAAATAAACGATTAGCTTCACTCCTTCTACCCCCTCCCATACAATCTGTGACAATTTCACAACTTTACAAATAGTCAATTTTCCTGAAAAGTATGAATGCTACTGATTTTCATTTTAAAACATGTCAAAAACATTATATTTATAGTTATTTCCGAAAAAGTCATTAAGAACTCGTCCCTCCTTCTACCACCTACCATACAAACTGAAAAATTTCACTAAATCCAATACACTAATTATCTCAGGACCTATTGAATTTTTGAATCCTAAATTTAGGATAAAGCATTTTGATAGCAAATCTAGTGTAATGGGAAAAAATAAGTTCAATGTCGTCACTCCCCAATAAATTTTCTGAAAATCAAAAAATTTAACTTTCATCTAGAGTATCGCACGATTGGGCATTACGCCCAATCGTTGTCCTATTAAGTTTTTCAGTTGTACTGGCTGCTAATGACAAATATTTGCAGTTCTTCTGGGTTACACTTTTACATCGTTGTCCCATTTGATTTCGAATAATTTTTCAATGCCAGTAGTAACTGAAAAATTTGTGGTTAAAAATCTCATTGCTTGGAGTAGGAATCGAACCCATGACCTACAGACTGTGAAGTAAGCACACTGCCCACTACGCTACGGAAGCCTGACAACATGTGAGTATAGTTTTTCTAGAACCAATAGGTAACAGATTTAATAATTGGAGCCTAATATGTAGGGTGGACGGTTCTTAAAGTCTTCAGGATCATACAAGTCCCTAGGAGCAAAAAAAGGGATTGCTTCTGGATTGACTCTATTCTGTTGCTGTTTAACTGGAAAAAAAAATCCCAAATGAGACAAACATATTCCAGTAGAGGGCGGACAAGAGAACAGAGTAAAGATTTAGTGACCCATTCTTAAACTTTTAGGCTGTACTCTTAATCAACGAGCTAGGGTGTAGCCTAGTGGGTAACGTGTTGGTCTTGTAATGCGAAGGTCGTGAGTTCAAATTCCGGTCGACGCAATATATAATTCCGGCACATTGCCTGCTTGGTCACCTCAATCTACGAAAATGAAAAATTCGTAGACAGAGGGTTGTGCGAAGGGCTAACAACCCTTCCACAATAAGTAATGAAAAATGTTAAGGAACCTGAATGTCAGGAGGACAAGGTCCGATTTGGGCTGTAGTGCCATTGTAGTAGCAGTAGTGATAGAATTGCTATACCTCTGTAATTCTCAACCTTTCGTTCTTGAGAATAGGTGTCACTCAAATTCCCAATGTGCGAAACTGAACTCATGCGTGGGATCTTTACACTTTTCAATTTATGGAGGTGCTCAGTAAATTCTATTGAAAGAGCTGGCAAAGGCGAGGTTGATTGATAAGCTAAAATGGTGCTAAAGATTTGTTTAGAAAATCCAAGACCATGTTCAGTTTTTAAGATTTAATTTTGTTTCTAATTCCCAACTCTCTAGGATTAGACCACAATTTTTTGTGGATAAATTTCTATAGGAAATCAGATTTAAAAAAATAAAATTTAGACTTCCTAGTTTCCGAAACCCAATTTCTAATTTTCGTGTAAACAGAAAACATGGAATCTAGGCGAAAGTGCTGAAATAAGACATTAGATTTTGAATATAAATATTAAGCCAAGGAGACGTCGGAGATGCTTGGATTTCAGTGGGACATACTCTCCATATAATTGCTAAAAAATTCTACTTGCTCATTTACTAAGGTGGTAGAAAAAATTTGTTGTCAATTTCACACCTAGCGTTGCTGATTTTATTCGAAAACATGTGTTCCGCCTATTTAGAGACAAAACCAGATTGCCTTACTACTATCGATTGCCTCTGTGCTCGAAGCATGCTCCAGCTCGAGCATCTCAGAAATAATCGAGTGCTCAGCATTTAACAGGGCCTTACAAGGCCTGTCTTAATAAAAATCAACATGCCTACCAAAAAGGCAAATCAACAACCCTTTATGGTTTGGTAAAGGCAAAAAACTATAAAGAAATGACCCTTTGCGCATTCCTAGATATAGCAGTAGCATTTGACAATACTCCCCATGAAGCCATAATAGCGGCAGCTAGGAAAAAGGGCTTAGAAACGGCCACGATAAAATGGATACACGCCATGGTAAAAAGCCGAATGACAACCACGGGTCTAGGTGGTAGCATATTTACTGCACAGAATTATAGGGGCTGTCCGCAAGGAGAGGTAATATCTCCATTTCTTTGACCAATTGTAGTAAATGAACTCCTGGTCTAACAGGACAAGGATACGAGGCAATAGGATATGACGATGACCTCACCTTATCACTAAAGGCAAACATGATTTAATAATATCGGAAAGGATACAATCTGCCTTGGAAGTGATAATGAACTGGTGTCAGTCCAAGAACTTGAACATCAACTTAAGTAAGTCTGAGAGTTCCATTTACAAATAGAAGGAAATTCCACATTATACCTCCCTCAATAAATGGAACACCAACACACAGATGGGGTAAAATGTCTAGGTGTGTACTGGATAGCAAACTCAACTGGAACAAAGATATAGAATGGACTCATGCCAAAGCACTAAGGGCACTTTGAACCTGCAAAAGCTTATTTGGCAGAAAATGAGGATTACAACCCAAGATTATCTACAGACAAATCATCGTCCCAATAGTCATATACGGATCAACGATGTGGTAGGCTACAATTTTACAAGAAAAAGCACAGCTTATGCTACAAAAAGTTCAAAGTCTAGCTTGCGGAGCAATGAAAGCCTGTCCTACGGTGGTCATGGAAATGTTCCTAAATATCTCTCCGATACTTCTCCAAGTAATAAATGAGGCTATCAAAGGGGTGTTGCGCATACAGAGGGAAATCAAATACAAATCACGGGAGGTAACCTCAAAATCCTAAAAAATCTATAAATAGAGGTTCTAACCTCCGCATTATCGATCTGGTATACAGATGGCTCGTACGCCTCTGAGGGGTCTGGAGCCGGAATTAAAGGTCTTAACTTCTCGGTTTCGAAACCACTCGGCAAGGAAACCACAATCTTCCAGGCTGAACTAATTGCAATGGAGCTAAGCATCGCAACAAAACTATTTATATCCTATGGGACAGTCAGGCGGTTCTCAAAGCCCTAGCATCCAATAAACACGGATGGAGGATAGTTGGGGACTGCCTTGAAACTAATCATCCTGGAAAAAAGAATTAACGTAACCTTAATGTAGGTAGCAAGACATATAGGAATTGAAGGAAAAGAAGAGGCTGATCGCCTTGCAAAAAACGGCGCAGAGACAAATTTTTTTAGTACAGAGCCATTCAGCGGAAAACTTAAAGGACATTCAAATCCAAACTGAGTTGAACAAGAGCATAAAATCTACTGGAATAGACTGGAAGCTTATCAATCTCAAAAAATCTAATCCTAACACAAAAAACAAAGTGGACGATATTCTAAAATTCAGCAAAAGTGATATTAGTACCTTAATCGGCTTAATGACGGGGCACAGTGGAGTAAACAACCACCTCAAAAATATGGGTTTAGCTGTAACCGACATCTGTCGCCTCTGCCTCGAAGACTCAGAAAAGACAGAAGACATCCTATGTCACTGCGAAGCAATAGCAAGGAAAAGACACAGTATTCGAGGAAAAGGTTTCGTTACCACCGAGGAACTAGCCAACATGGCTCTTTTGAAGATACTTAGATTAGCCAAAGCTATCGAGTTATGGTAAGATAAAGGGGCAATAAGCGCACAATAGGCCGGGAAGGTCACAGTCCTCTCACGTGTTCTCCAAATTATAAAAAAAAACTCAGCATTTACTATCGCCTCTTCATGCAGTCCATAGCTAAGCGTCCTCATTCCTCCATTCGATACCTTTCCCCGGGATATACGCCAAGCTAAACCCACACTCGAGTAAACCGCCAAACCATAGCCTTCTTATACAGTGAAATGTAAGCAGTCATTCAATTCTCGGTCGTCAGGATCTTGGAGCGCAGTACCTTCCAATATGTTTTCCAGTGAGAACAACCTGCAGTAACTCACCCAAATTAACAAAATTTTAATTTGTTGTCCCATTTCCTATGCCACTGTGCCCTAACTTATACTCGGTGCATAAAAATAAAGAACTATCTTTATTTTGTAAAAGTAAATTACTCGTGCGACTTATTCGTACGTCTATGACCTTAATTGTTGACATATTATTCTACTAAATTAAAACTTTTATTTGTGGTATAAGTTATTTACATTATAATTAATCATAATTTAAGAATAAAATTTAATACAATTCACGTCAATAACAATTATGCAATTATAAAATGGAATATCTAATGATATGTTGATTTGTTTCATTATAACATATTTTTAATAACATTGTTTATTTTAAATCACACAAACCTAATGAACAATATTGGTTAGTTCTCAAGTGTATATACATACAATACATACTTTATAATTTTATTATCATTTAATTATAATGTTTCAAATTATTTTTTAATTTATAGTTTAAGATTCTTTTTGACTGAAAATATTAAAAAAAAAAAAATACAAATTACAAAGCAATTTTGAATCGGTATAGTGAAAAATTTTTTATTTGTCCATAAATATTTCACACATAAAATTTGTTTGGAATTATATGCAAAATAAGTTGTTTGAACTATTTTGTTACTTGTATGGAAATTTATACTACAAATAGCTTGTAGTAATTTTCATTACAATTATTAATTAATTAAATTGTTATTTATATGATGTAGTAGTAATAAATACTGTTTATCATAAACAACTGGCTGTAGCATAGTTTGTATGTTAAATAGTTAAATAGATGTAATGTAAAGGTCGTGAGTTCGACCGACAGCGCACTCTTTGCATGGAATACTCTATCTGGGTCCCCTCAATCACAATATACTTATGTAGTAAACAACGTCCCTATATTGCCTCCCAGTGGGATAAATCGCAATCAGCGAATTGGTAATTGTTACTCATTTACTCATTTTTACCGGTCGCCTAGTGCTGATATTGTAAATTTCGTTAACTCTCTGGATGATTTCTTGAAAATAAAAAGAGAATCACCGAATCATGTGTTAATTGGGGACATAAAAATAGATATTTCAAAAAAAATTCCAACAAACATATTAAATGAGTACCTCGATACACTAATAAATTTTGGTTTCCTCCAACACCTCAATCGGATAACAAGAGTGGAACACGGAAGCAATACATGCATTGACCATATATTCGTAAAATGTGACACCAAATACGTTTTCACACCAGCAATCTTAGAAACTTTCATTACTGATCACTATAGCACGTAGCAAAAATTTACTTTAATAAAACAAAAGATGTTAAAATTGATTATAAAACATAACAGGGCTACGATTGCGCGTAAAGCGCAATCTTACGATACTCTAGATGAAATAGAATTTTTTGTGATCCCAAGAAATTTCGCATGGGAAGTATTAGAAGGGATGACAGCATTGAACTAATTTTTCCCCATCATGCTAAAGTAGCTATAAAAATGTTTTGTACAAAATGCTTACTCCAAAAATTGAATGGGAACTGAAAAAATTAGTGAGTTAGATTTAGTGAAAATGTGCAGTTTGTATGGGAGGTGGTAGAAAGAGTGGGGGGATTCCAGTGATTTTTTCAGAAATAGCTAGGAATATTATAAAATTGACATCCCTTAAATTTCAGATTAGTGCCATTCATACTTTTCAGGAAAATCGATTTTTTGTAAATTAGTGAAACTGTGTCATATTGTATGGGAGGGGGTAGAAGCAGTGAAGCTAATCAAATATTTTTTTCTGATCTTAGTGCTAATACTAATTAAGTATTTATTACAAAATATGAGCTCAATAAATGTTATATGTTCTGAGAAAATCGTCTTAGAGCATTTCATGAAAAAGTGTAGTTTGTATGGGAGGGGGTGGAAGGAGAGGGAGGAAGCAAATAATTTTGCTACTGTAGATTAAAATTACTATGAAAATAACATATCCGAAAATTCAGACTAATAGCTTTTATGCTTTTCGAGTAAATCCGTTTATTGTCAAATTACGAAATTGTGTCATTTTGTATGGGAGGGGGTAGAAGGGGTGAAGCTAATAGTCTAAATTTTCTTGGGCTTACTAAAAATTTCAAATAAATATTTGGTGCACAATTTCAGCTCTCTAAATTGTATACGCAATGAGTAAATTGGCTTAGAGTAATTCATGACAAGTACAGTTTGTATGGGAGGTGGTAGAAGGAGGGGGAGGATACGCATAATTTTCGTACGGTAGATTGATATTATCATAAAAGTAACACATTCCAAATTTCAGGCCAATAGCTTTTATACTTTTCGTGCAAATCCGTTTATTGTCAAATTGCGCAATTGTGTCATTTTGTATGGGAGGGGGTAGAAGGGGTGGAGCGATTTGGCCCGTTCACGAACTTGACCTTACTTTTTTGTCAAAAACGACGTGTACAAAATTTGAACTATCTAGCTCAACGCGTTCTCAAGCTAGAGCGCGCACAGACGGACGGACGGACGGACATCCGGTTTTGAGATTTTTGAGTGATAATATTAATTTCTGTATTCATCATTTTTTTCTCCGAGGCTTATTTCTTGGCGTTACAAACTTTAGAGCAAACTTATAATACTCTCAGATTTCATCTAGAGTATAAACATATAGGAATAAATTAAATTCCATAATTAAATATGCCAGATCTCAGTATTTTAAAAAGGAAATAGATAACGCAATTGGAAATCCAAGGCAGCTGTGGCGAACAATAAATGAAGCTACCACCCGCACTAATAAGACTAAGTTGCCAAATATTGCTCAAATAATTGATAACTCTTCTGTTACTGATTCTTCCGAAATTGCAGTAGTAGTACTAAATATGCACTTCGCTACTGTTTCAAAAAATTGCTGACTCGAATAAGACTCCGCCTAACGTATCATTAAGTGCTGCGGTCACCAATCCACCACTCTCATCATTTCACATTTATCCAATTACCAGGAATGAAATTGAAGCTCACATAACTGGATTCAAAAATAATAAAGCTCCAGGCTTAGACGGTTTCACTGCAAATATCTTAAAATTAGTTTCCAACTATATTTCTCAGCCGCTTTCTCATATCTTTAACGTCTGTATATCGCAAGGTATTTTCCCAAATAAATTTAAGAGTGCTATAGTTATGCCCTTATTTAAAGAAGGTGACAGAAAAGATTGTGAAAACTACCGGCCTATATCTCTAGTGTCTAGCCTCGCAAATTTTTTTTGAAAAACCCATAAAAAAACGGTTAGTGAAATACCTTGATGAAAATCAGATATTAGCTACAAATCAATAAGGTTTCAGGGCTGGCACAAATACTTCTGATGCTATTTACGATGTTACGGAGTACATTGCTAATGCACTTGACCAAAATGAAAAAGTTTTTGGTTTGTTTTTAGATGTTAAAAAAGCTTTCAATACTGTTCATCATTCTCTCCTCCTTGCTAAGCTTAGATCTATCGGGTTCAGTCGTAATGTATTCTCCCTGTTCCAATCTTATTTGACCGATAGAACTCAAGTTGTGAAAATAAATGAAAATTTAAGTAGTCCAATATACCTTAAATATGGAGCTCCGCAAGGTACAGTGTTAGGTCCAATTTTATATTTAATATATATTAATGAGCTATGTAAGTTGGATGCAAGCATTATAGAAGGACTAATAGTGACCTTTGCTGACGATACGGTCCTCATTTTTAAAAGTAACAATTGGACTCACATTTTTGATAAAGCAAACGTCGAGTTAAAAATCGTATATGACTGGTTGGCAGTACATAAAATGTCACTGAACCTAAATTAAACGAAATTCATCAGGTTCGCAGAATTTGCAAGTTCGGACAATTCCCATCATTCCATGAAGTTTCATAATTGTAATTTAGAGTGTGTCTCAGAAGTCAAGTATATAGGGCTAGTAATTGATCGTAAATTAAAATGGGATAAACGCGTATCATGTATTAGCAAAAGACTCCGTAAAATTTGTTTGTAATCCTTCGGAAAATATTAGATGTACAACAATTAAGAATAGTGTATTTTGCGCTATTTCAGAGCATTTTACAATATCAGATACTAGTTTGGGGAAGTACGTTCACGGCTACGTTATCGCCTTTATGTAACATTCATAATAAAATTATTAAAATATGCTTAAATCATAATAAATTCTACTCTACTACACAAGTTTTCCTAGAATTTTATGTAATAAATGTTAGACAACTGTTCGCATCTGTTTTTCATTTTTTCACCAAGAAGAGTTTCCTTTATTTCACACAAGGTATAATTTACGAAGTCAGTCACTTAGAACTATCCATACAGCTAGAACTAAAAAAACATCAACACAGAGGCACCCTAGTTTCTTAGGGCCCAGGGCGTACAACAAAGTACCAGCTAATTAAGGTAATTAAAACATTTATATTCGATAACCCAAATTTCTATAATGCCTTTTCAAATAATGGTGCTTAGCTGTAATTGGTGTATATACTTAAGTTATTTAATATTATAAAAAAAGAATGTAGATTAATAGAATTTAAGATTTTTTAGTTTGTTTTAGAAACATTTAGTTTAATTTATCAATTTCTCTATCCGCAAATGTTTAATAATAGATAATAAATGAATAAAAATTAAAGATATTTTATTAATAAAATTATTTAAAATACAGAATCTGAGCTCTCACACATAAGTCACAATGACTTATCTGAATTGATGCTGAAATTTGTTCATTATTATTTTTTATTATTATATATTTTATTATATTGTAACGCAATGTATAGCATCAATAAATAAATAAATAAAATAAATAAATTTGTGATGAACAAAGTAAAAAAAAAAATTGTTGGACTGAAATTTTGTTTTTTCGCGTTTCATGACTAAACTAGCCTAAAACTGCTTTAAAAAAATCCGTTTGTGTGCCGTACGTGCACCCTCCAACAACTTTCAACGACTCATATCTCCGAAACCTTTCCATAGCAGATAGAAAATTCCTTTTTAGGTGGATTAAAAATTGGGTGGGGAAATTTCATTTACTAAATTTTGGGAAGGTGGGCGTGAGCTCAGGTTGAAAACTACGTGTGCTACTATCTCCATTGTAGCTACAGATAAAAAACTGAAGATCAACATCTGAATATAATAATTTATAGGCGGAAAAGTGAAAATAAAGTATTTTTTTATCCAGCGGGGACAAAAAGAGAGGGCTAAGAACTTATTGTCGGCCACATTTTTTTTTCAAATGAGTTACTTTGTAGTGTGGTTATTTTATGAATGCGTTTTGAATTCTTTTTTAAAAAACTCATAATTCACTACATAACAAATATTATCATTTATTTTAGTCATAACAATATTTATAAATTAATATCACAATTATTATTTATATTTCTTTATCACGTTTGATTATTAAAACATTTAATTATTTTTATTAATTATTTAGTGTCTATTATTATTCTCGTTTTTCTTGTGACTGCTTTTTAATCCCTTTTTTAATCATTATTATGTTTTTTTTATTAAAAAAAAACCTACTTACTATAGTTTATTAAAAATACATACAAAGTATTTTAATTTTAATTCCACTACGATTCATTGATTTAAAAAATAGAGTAGTTATAAAAGTAAGCACCACATACCCCCTTCCTAGAGAAGATCTTTTGATCTTTTCGATACTCTGTTAATTTGAATAGGGTTTGTCTATGGTACAAATTTCCGTAATTATTTGGCAAAAGAAACCTTTTTTTTAATTTCTTGCGGAATTGATGCTTCGGACGAACTCATAAAACAAGGTTTAAGACGATCAATAGACAATTTAGTTGGTTTGTCATTAATCTTAACGACGAAAAACTTGTTATTTCTTTGAATAACTTCGAATGGGCCTTCATACGGGGTTTGAAGAGAAGCGCGAACTGAATCAGTTCTCACGAAAACATGGGTACATGTTTTGAGATCTTCAAAAATGAAAGGTGTTTCATTACCATGTCTTAACGGGGGGCGTGGACTCACATTATTGATCCGATCACGAAGAATTTCTACGTAATCACTTCCGGAAAATGAGCTCGGTTTGTTCTCGTTTTGAACAAAATCATACGGAACCCTGATATTCTGACCGTAAAGTAGTTCGGCCGGTGTCGCATTGGCATCATCTCGAATTACTGTTCGTAAGCCGAGAAGAGTAAAAGGGAGTGCATCCGACCAACTTTCGTTTGGCTTGCATTTTAAAGTTTCTTTAAGCACTCTGTGCCATCTTTCCAGCATTCCATTAGCCTTCGGATTGTATGCAGTAGTTCTGCAGCGTTTAAAACCTATCATTTTTCCTAATTCTAGAAATAGTCGCGATTCGAATTGGGGACCTTGATCCGTAATGATAGAAACTGGCGTTCCATATCGTGGAATATACTCTTTGAATAGGGTATTGGCAACAGTTTCTGCGCGAATATCTGTAATGGGATAAGCTTCAGGCCATCTCGTGAAACGATCTATAACTGTAAGACAGTATCTGAAACCGTTCGAAGATGGTAACGGACCAACCAGATCAATATGAATTGTTTCGAATTTGTTTGATACTGGTTTGAAATCTCCTAAAGGGCTTGTGACGTGTCGAGAAACTTTAGCTTTTTGACAGGCAATACATTCCTTAATCCATTTGTGACAATCTTTATTGATTGAAGGCCAAATGAATTTTTGTCGCATAAGCTTAACTGTAGCTTTAATTCCTGGATGCGATAAATCGTGCACAGTACGAAAAACACGAGTGCGTAAATGTAAAGGAATGTAAGGTCTAACTTTATGCAAGGAAGTGTCACACCAAAGAGGATTAGACGTGCCATCAATAACAACCGGAATGAATTTTAAGCTAGGTATATTTTTAACTTTAATTAATTCAGAATCCATAAGTTGAGCGTCAGCAATTTCGGAATAGTCGATGGTTGTCGGAAGATTTAATGCTTCAATTCTCGACAATGCATCAGCGACCACGTTGTTTTGACCGGAAACATGACGAATATCTGAAGTAAATTGGCTAATGAAATCCAGGTGCCTAAGTTGTCGTGGTGAAGCTTTTTCAGGTTTTTGATTTAGAGCGAAAATTAACGGCTTATGATCCGTAAACAAAATAAAATTTCTACCTTCAAGCATAAATTTAAAATGCTTAATTGCAACATAAGCCGCTAGAAGCTCTCTGTCGTATGCACTGTAGTTCTTTTGAGCCGAAGAAAGTTTCTTCGAGAAAAAGCCTAGCGGTTGCCAGTCATTTCTAACTCGTTGTTGTAGAACAGCTCCCAAAGCTGTGTCTGAAGCGTCTACTGCTAATAATAGAGATGAAGATGTGGAGGGGAAAGCTAAAGTGGTAGCTTGAGCGAGTTGTTTTTTGCAATGTTCGAACGCCTCAATTGAAGTAACCGTCCATATCAACTCTGTTTTATCATTTTTCTTTTTACTACCTGTAGTGAAGCTGTCAAGTATTGATTGTGCTTCGGCAGCATGTGGGATAAATCGACGATAAAAATTTATCATTCCCAAAAATCGTCGCATATCTTTCACAGTAGATGGTCGTGGATATGCTGCTATGGCTTCGATTCGTGAAGAAATTGGCTTGATTCCGTTTTTGTCAATCGTATGACCTAGGAAATCGACCGAAGATTTAAAAAACGAGCATTTAGCTTGGTTAATTACCAAATTATGCGAGTTAAGCCGTTCGAATAATCTTTCTAAATGATTTAAATGTTCAATTTCTGATTTAGAAGCAATTAAAATGTCGTCGATATAGACAAAACAAAAATCAAAATCATTTAAAACCGAGAAAATAAATCGCTGAAAAGTTTGTGCTGCATTGCGAAGACCAAAGGTCATCCGCACAAACTCGTATAATCCGAAAGGTGTAGTGATTGCTGTTTTCGGAATATCCTCTTCATTAATGGGTATTTGATGGTATGCTCTTCCTAAGTCAACGGTTGAAAAAATTGCACATCCTTCCAACTGTTGACCGAAGTCTTGAATGTGCGGGATAGGGTAAGTATCAGGAGTAGTTATAGCGTTTAAAGCTCTATAATCTCCGCAAGGCCTCCAACTACCATCTTTCTTTTTGACCATGTGTAGAGGTGATGCCCATGGGCTATCAGAGGGTCTGCAGATACCACGTTCGACCATAAGATTGAATTCAGCCTTAGCTGCTCTGAGCTTGATCGGATCTAAACGACGAGGTCTAGCAAAGATTGGACGACCTTCAGTAACGATAAAGTGTCGCACAGTGCTCGACTCTATGAAACTGTAATCTAAAGTGCGTCGTAATCCTTCGAATTTAGATAATAAAAGTTCCACTTTTGGATTTGTAGTTGCAGTTGACAAAACAGCGAGATTCGAAGATGGTCCCTTAACCAAAGAACCAGTTGCTGAACTAATTCGTGACAGTGGATCAATAATACATTTTCGTCGAATATCTACGATTAGACCGAAATGTTTAAGGAAATCAGCGCCAAGAATGGGTTTTTCGACATCAGCTATGATGAATTTCCAATTGAATATTCTTCGTAACTGGAGAGAAATATCTAAAGATTTGAATCCAAAGGTTTTGATGTTGGTGGAATTGGCGGCTGTGAGTACAACAGATTTATCACAAACATTGTTTTCCTTAGGATTAACTGGAAGAACAGAAATGTCGGCTCCAGTATCGATTAAAAAACTAAATTTAGATAAATTATCCAAAATGAATAGGCGACTTGATGATGATTTGTTGTCGAACGTCGCCACTTCAGACAACTTTTTTAGTTTTTTAGATTGTTGAAGGAACACGGTTTACGGCATTTAGTTGCATTAATGCCGAATTTTCTGTGATAGTAACAGAAATTTGAATTTTGTGATGAATTATCACGATTGTTACTCGATGAACGTGAATTATTTCTGGAACGTGATCGATTCCTTCTAAAGGATTGATTTTGATTCAAAGTCAATAATTCAAGTTGTTTAGTTAACAACGACATTTGATGTATAATTGAACTTTCGAAACTAAATCGATCAGTTCTACCTATATAATCGTAAACTTTTGGTTGAGAGACACTTGAAACATTCCCAATGAAATTAGGATTAGTTTCCATGACTCGATCTGCTAAAATACTTAATTCATCAAGTGAAACGTTAGCTACAGCTAAAATTGACTGAGTATTTTGTGGCAATTTTTGAAGCCAAAGTTTTTTCAAAAGAGGTTCTCCAACCGAAGACCCAGCCAAAGCTTTCATCTTATTTAAAAGATGGGATGGTTTATCGTCGCCGAGATCAATACCATTAATCAATTTTTGTAATTTATTATCCTCCGATTCACCAAATCTAGCAATAATAGCTAATTTTAAATCAGAATAAGGTGTTGTAGAGGATAAATTTTCAATAATATCCAACACCTTATCGCATTCTTCTTGGGTCAACATACTTAAAGTATAACTAAATTTCGTTGTTTCCAACGAAATATTAGCTGACCGGAATTGAATTTCGAGAGCTTGAAACCAAGCAGACGGATTTCGTCTCCAAAGACAAACTTTCTGTATTGCAATAGTTGCAATATTATTAGCGTCGCCTAACCCTAAGAAAGGATTAGGTAGAAGTAATTCATCTCGGGATGAATGAGGTAAAGCTCGTGCTTCATTGACCTCGTTGTCGTTTGACATGACGAAATTTTTTATGAAATTAATGATTCGTAATTAATTTAAAATTTACAAAATTGGTACACAAAAATTAAAATTTAAATAATAAAAATTTATACTCAAATATTCGGTTTTATATTTTCTTCATTTTTCTATTTTCTTTCTTCTTTTTAATTTAAATAAATCTTGAAATTGATTAAACCTCCAGCAGTCTTAAGATTTTCTTAAAAATTTTCTCTCTTGATTTTCTTAATTTGATTTTCTTTCTTTCTTCGATTTTCTTTTTTCAATTATCTTAAATAATCCTTGAGTCCGATTTCGAATATGTTTCGGATGGTGAAATATGCACAGCCAATCGGCTGAAAGGGACAGGAAAATTGTACGAATTAATATTCTATTGAATAATTTTTATTTTATAAAATGCGATGCTAAGGCGTGTTCGCCTGTCGAGGGTCACCAGTTGTAGTGTGGTTATTTTATGAATGCGTTTTGAATTCTTTTTTAAAAAACTCATAATTCACTACATAACAAATATTATCATTTATTTTAGTCATAACAATATTTATAAATTAATATCACAATTATTATTTATATTTCTTTATCACGTTTGATTATTAAAACATTTAATTATTTTTATTAATTATTTAGTGTCTATTATTATTCTCGTTTTTCTTGTGACTGCTTTTTAATCCCTTTGTTAATCATTATTATGTTTTTTTTATTAAAAAAAAACCTACTTACTATAGTTTATTAAAAATACATACAAAGTATTTTAATTTTAATTCCACTACGATTCATTGATTTAAAAAATAGAGTAGTTATAAAAGTAAGCACCACAACTTAACACAAAAAGTTTATATTTTAGAACCAACTATGTACCATATACATAGATCATTCATAATGAACTTATAGTGTGGCCAATGCTGAACTAAGCTACATTTACGAAATATGACGAAATATAACATGGGGAGGGGGTGTAGGAAGCTTTTAAAAAGTGGTACACTTTTTAAAATTTCAAAGCGCTATATTTAGAATTTCAGTATAGATGCTAAATAGAAAATTTGTCATCGTAGAGCTATGGCCTATAATTTTTGTAAAATTTTTAAGTTTGTGGTTTTTAGGGGAAGAAGGTGGTGAGTCAAGAAACTTTATTTTAGGGCTCTCGTAAAAAAGTTAATGTTCAAATTTTGCACGTCCATACATCCATTTTAAGTACATAAAGAAAATAAACTGCCAACAAGTCGGGCGAAACTTTATTATTCTTGGGACAAGTTGCGGATGAGTGGAAAGTCAATATGCAGGTTAGAGTGGTTAGGGAAGACTAAGTGAAACGGAGTTCTTGGGCAAGGCTGTTGTCAATTTGACAATATTTCATTCGTTTCTGCAAGTTTGGGTTTTTAGGAGGGGTAGTACTAAGGGTGGGTGAATGCTAAAAGCTTTTTAATTGATTGCTTGAATCCCGTCCAATATTCTCTGTATAGAATGTGTTTCATAGATGAAGTTGCATAGAATTTTCATAAAATTCGGTGTATTTACATTCACGAAACCGAACATTTGTGTGGGAGGGGGTAGAGAAGGTAGGGGAATCGTAAAATTTAATATGCAGTCTTATTTCGTTTTTCTTGTAAGGTGCTTGTACGAAATTTCAAGTTCGTAGCTTTTAGTTTGCTGGTTATTAGTTGATTTAATGAAATTGGTCGAAATCATAGTTTTGTGTGGGACGGGGTAGAAGGGCAAGCGCCATTTCAAAATTTTTAGCATAATTTCGTTTCAACAATTTTTGTAAGTTTTTATGCAAAATTTCAAATTGATAGCTTTTAATAGTTAGGTGACAATTGATTTCTTAATAATGGTCGAAAAAAATAATTAGAAGAAGTTTTAAAGGTTTTCAACCAGTTAATATGTTGTATATTTAGGGATTTTTTTTAATGCATTGCGCAAACTTTCAAGTTTCTACCTTAAAATTTCACTCAAAAATTTTCAGCTTATGTGTTTTTTTCAATGTACATGAAACACCTTGTGCACGTTAGACCGGAGGGCTCGGTTTATAACAATTATGAATCAAGTTATTATTATTTTTCTCTGTATATTAAATAGATGTATCTACATGTAAAATTTAAACTTTGTATCTTTCACCAGCGCCCTAAAAAAATCACTCAAAATTTTCGACATTTTTGCTTATCACCTCCCTCGCCTTACACTTTCCAATTTAAAATTTTAACCAAAATTAACCACTATGTAGTTCTACAATTTGACAAATTTTTGATTTGATATCTGTACTCTTTTTTAAGATATAAGGATTTGTAATTTTGAAAAGTGCGCCATTTTTGAAATGCTTTGCATTTCCCCCCACTACTATTATTTGAACATGTTATATTTTTTTTTTGTATTTTCCTAGTATAGTTTAATATACGTTTTAAGATTCAATTACATAGCTTAAGAGATAGTTGAGATATTCATTTTTAAGTGTTTTTCCTTGCACCCCCTGACCCTCCTCTTTACAATAATTAGCCACTCTCTAAGCTGATTCCAGTGCAACTATGTGCAACCTTAATAGTCCCAAAATCTTACGATAAGTAATTTCGAAGATATAATCATTTGAAAAACAATTCGGCCAACAATTTGTTTTTAGCCCCCCCCCCCCTGTTCGGATGCCAATGGATAAAAAAATTAAATTATTTTTTAAGTTTGTCCCACAACCTTCTCTATATCTGTATTGATTTTCAACTTAATATCTGCATTCGTGGTGGAGATATTAGCAAGTGCATTTTTTGACTTTTTCCCTCTCCCCGCCTCCCCCTTCCACCTAATACCTCCCAAGATTTAGAAAATAGAGCTCACTTACCCAGCCAACAATCCTCGGAAAAACGAACATTCTACCCTTAACGGTCTCGGAGATATGAGTCCATATGTACGGCGTACGGCGGGTCGGATTTTTTTTTTTGCATTTTTAGGCTAATTTAGTCATGAAACGCGAAAAAACAAAATTTCAGGGTAGCAAATTTTTTTTTCCTGTGTCGATCACAATACCTTATTATTAGAATAATAAAGTAAAATTACGACACTTGATCAGAAATTGGGGAATATTAATTAATCTTGCAATGAGTTTTATTACACGCTTTAATTGAAATTCATTGTCAATATTTTTCTCTGTGTACATACATAAGACTCAACATACTCGTATCATCATAAAATCAGAAAACTTGAAAACAGTTTTCTTTAGATTTGATTTATTTTCCGGAACACAAAATATCAGCTCGCTTATGCATCATGATAATTGTTAAGTTCTCCTCATCTTATAAAACATGTTCGATCGGAAAAATTAGTCCAACCAAAGCATTAAAATTATTCAAAACTGCCATCCGAAATACCAAAATATTTCTTTCTACTATGATTAAGTGATTATATTATATTGTTATAAATAATTAAATCTTCACTTAAATAACGATACATATACAATACTGGATTCAAGCAATAATCGTATCATTAATCGTATCTTTTATGACAACCCATCAATTATACTTGATGATCCATTTTGCCTTTTAGCGCTCCATTTAAAATGCAAACCCAGCCATAATTTAAAGTTCATCTCTTTTGTAACAATACAAAAAAAAAATGTGAGAAACAAGTAAATAAAAAATAAAAATTATGAGAGACACAAAAACACAGAAAAAAAAACAAAAGAAAAAACTTCGTCTCTTTGGGCAGGTGACCGCCATTTTTATGATCTTACCGAAATGATAGCGTGCTCTTTTGTACCTTTGACATCGAGCTCTGAGTGCCCATTTAGCATTTACGACATGACCGGCAACGAGCCGAAAACATGCAACCACGTGGTGAAAGTACAAGAAAAATACCTGCACACGCGTTACCCTGAAAAGATGTTTTCGATGTCGGTAAATTGTATGAAAAAAAAAAAAAAATAAAAAATAAAAGAGCTAAAGGTCGATGGGATGTCAGAAGACTAAAATGTCGAAAAATATGTCAGAAGACACAAAAAAAAAAAACTGTGAAACAATGGCTCTGAAATGAAAAATTGCCTGGCGAAATTTGAAATAATGCCGGTGGTAATCGAGCTATATATCTACATGTATGGGAGGAGGGCATTTCCTTTTCAAATTAAATGCTGAAATGGATTTCGCTCCCAGTAGCACTAAAGTTCAATTTTGAAAATGTCATGAGTTATTACTGTAAATGTAATGCTTATTAAAAAATTGAATTTGGTCATCACTTCCTTGTTCTTCAATGGTATTGCAACACAAATCGGGTCTTAGCATTGTAAGGTTGTTGGCCCTACGCACACCTTCGATCTACAAATTTTTATTTTCGCAAAATTGAGTTGGTTGAAGAGATATGTTATATCTACAAGAATACGTCAATCAGTACTTGAAGTCTTCTATTACTTCTTCGGGCCTTGGCCTCCTGACCTTCAGGTTCCTTAACATTTAATTTACTTTATTATTTTAATAATAAAGTATTGTGATCGACTTGGGAAAAAAAAAAAATTTGCTACCCTGAAATTTTTTTTTTTCGCGTTTCATGACTAAATTAGCCTAAAAAAGCAAAAAAAAAAAATCCGTCTGTCTGTACGCCGTCCGCCGTACGCCGTCCGCCGTACGCCGTCCGCCGTACGCCGTCCGCCGTACGCCGTCCGCCGTACGCCGTACGCCGGTGTGTACGCTCAGAGCACATTAACTCCCAAACCCTTCAAGATAGACAGTTCATTTTTGGAGAGATTGTAGGTAGTTGCGGATCTCAGGCGGATACCCATTTTGGGGGGTGTACGGGTTCAGGGGGAGGCAGGGGGAGCGCTTAAACCGAAAAATACGAATTCAAATATCTCAACCATGGTTACAGCTAGGAAGCTAAAAATCAACACATATATAGAGGAGTTTGTGGGACAACTTTTAAAAATAATTTAATTTTTTTATCCATTGGGGTGCGAAAAGGGGGGGCTAAGAACCAATTGGCGGCCGAATTTTTTTTTCAAATGATTATATCTTCGAAATTACTACTCATAAAAAATTGATATTTTGAGACCATTAAGATGGCATCAAGATCTACTAGAATCAGTTTAGATAGAAGCTAATTCTTGTAAGGGGGAGGGTCAGGGGGGGTGCAAGGAAAAACACTTAAAAATTAATATCTCGACTGTCTCTTAAGCTATGTAATTGAAACTTGAAACGAATACTAAGCTTTACTAGTGGCATATGAAAAAAATATAACATATGGACATAATAGTAGTGGGGGGAAATGGGGAGCATTTAAAAAATGGCGCACTTTCCAAAACTACAAATCACCAAATCTCAAAATTGAGTACACATATCAAATTGAAAATTTGTCAGATTGTAGAGCTATATAGTCTTTAATTTTGGTAAGAAATTTAAGTTGGGGGGTGTAAGGGGAGGGAGGTGGAAAGCGAAAATGTTGAAAATTTTGAGTGATTTTTTTATGGCTCTGGTAAAAGATACAAAGTTGGAATTTTGCACGTCGACACATCTATTTAATGTACATAGAAAAAAAATAATAATTTGTTCCAAAATTGTTATGCACCGAAGTGGGGGTCTAACGTGCACAAAGTGTTTCATGTGCAATGAAAAAAACACATAAACTGAAAATTTTTGAATGAAATTTTTAGGTACAAACTTGAAAATTTGCGAAATGCATTTAAAAAAAATCTCCAAGAGTTTAAAATATTAACTGGTCGAATATCTTTAAAACTTCTACCCCCTCCCATACAAAAATTTTTTTCGACCATTTCTAAGAAATCAATTATCACTTAACTATTAAATGCTATCAATTTGAAATTTTGCACAAGAACTTACAAAAATAATTGAAATAAAATTACGTTAAAAGTTTTGAGATAGCACTTGCCCTTTTACCCCCTCCCACACAAAAGTATGATTTCGACCAATTTCATTAAATCAACTAATAACTAACAAATTAAAAGCTACAAACTTGAAATTTTGTACAAGCACCTCACAAAAAAAAAGAAATAAAACTGCATCACAAATTTTACGATTCCCTTACCTCCTCTACCCCCTCCCATACAAATGTTTGGTTTCGTGAATTTAAAATTCACCGAATCCAATGAAAATTCTATGCAATTTCGTCTATGAAACTGACATTCTATACACAGAATATTGGATTTGGTTCAAGCAATCAATTAAGAAACTATTAACATCCACCCACCCTTACTATCACCCTCCCCCCTCCCTTCATGAAAACTCAAACTTGCATAAATAAACCAATGAAATATGGAGCTTTTGAACGTTTCCGGAAAGTGTTAAATTGAGAACTGCCCTGCCCAAGAAGCTCCTTTCACTTAGTCTTCCCTAACCCTTCTAACCTGCATATTGACTTTCTACGCATGCGCATTTTGTCCCAAAAATAATAAAGTTTCGCCCGACTTGTTGGCAGTTTATTTTTTATTGTGAAAGGGTTGCTAGCAGTGGCGTAGTGTCCATTGAAGCAAGGGAAGCAATGCTTCCCTTGCGTTTTGCCATTTATTCAGTTTAGAAAATCTAAACTGAAATCAGCACGGATATGAAAATTTCTTTAAAAATTTCTTTAAAAGAAAGCGCGTACTATTTTCGTCTACCACTGTTTACAGCATTTACGTGATCAGCTTTTTTTATCACGCTTTTTCTGACCAACGAAAGTTGAAAGCCTTCCACAGGGAAAAAAATGCGTTTTTAAAAACGCATATACAAAACCGCCGGCCAATACGAACAAAATTTTCTTGCACGACGATCGCAAGTTCGACTTTAATAAGAAAGGGAGATGCGCCGCATTAAAATACTTCCACCTTTCCTCATATCGTTTTTAGTCGCATATACAAGAAAACGAGACCGCCGGCCAATACGAGTAAAATTTTCGCTCGCAGCGAGCGCATGTTCCACTTCTATACGAAGGAGAGATGCGTTAATGCAATTGCATCCAGCCAGTGCTTTCAGTCGCAAGCTCTGGCTCTCGATCATAGTATTGCCAGTATTGAAATTTCTGTACTAGCCGAAAAATTATCAGGAAGAAAAATGTGAAGAGGTAGATTTGGCAATATTGCCCATATTTGTCGTGCTTTGAGTGAAAAGAATCGGTTTCAGCGGAGCACTACCTAAAAAATTGAAAAAAATCGATTTTTTTATTTATTAATAATGTAGACTGAATTCTAAAGCGATTGTCGAAAACCGCACCCCTCTCGGAAGAGTAGAAGTATTTCAAATAAATATGTAAACTTGTGGAGTCATGCATATTGACGCAACGCTTGTAGCTTGGCGCAAAATAATTGCTTCCCATAGTTATAAAGTCACGCCACACCACTGGTTGTTAGCCATTCGCACAAACCTCTATTTACGAATTTTTATTTTCGTAGATTAAGGTAACTAAGGTATACCTAAGCAAGCAGTGTGCTGGAATTATGCGTCGACCGGGGTTTGAACTCACGACCTTCGCATTGTAAACCAACACGCTACTCACTAGACTACACCCTAGCTAGCACTTCAACTCACAGCATTTGAATTGTAAACAAATACGCTCACCACACCACTAAGTAAAACTGAGCAGAATCATAGCCCGCACTTACTGCAATATCGAAATTTTAGTTCCCACCTTAAAAAAAGAAATGCAAAATTAAAAATGAAAAATTAAGTAAAACCACAAATTATTTTACGGAAAGGATACGTTCCTTCAGGCCAACATATCCATCAAATCCGCAAGCCCTAACCACTCACCTCAGTCACACAGATTTACAGACATCCATCGCACATCAGATTCGCTATCGCCTCGATCTATCCCCAAGCAATTCATCACATCCCGATGGTCTTCTGTGGGTCTGCCGGTGGGACGCTAACTCGAAACCTATGAAGATCTCTCATCTAGCAAATCATGAAAACACTTTAAGTCCGTCAAAGAACATCTTTCAGGAATTTGTCGTGTCGTATAAACTCCGTTCGCACAACTTTGAGGATTGATGACCTTCTCGTACGCGCGGCTGCCATAAATGAGAGATAGTTGGTCGCACGATAAAACAGTTATCGCGACGACTATAAGACTTTAAGGTCCGCGTATGTTTTCGGACCCCAAATGTAGTCAACATACTCGTAACATAACATAACAACAACCTGTACGTATAGTTTAGGTTCGACGGGTAATGGTCGCGCAGATCTAGGGGTCAGATCGCTGACCATTAATTTTCAAGCTCTGATGTGAGGAGTCTGATGTCCATTCGTGACACCTGATGAACGACGGAACATCTTCCTGCTCTAGGTTGATCGCATCGAAGTAACTATCGCGCGCCGTGAAGAACCAAAACGACATCAATCTGAGGGCCATCGTAGAGTTGGATATGGAAGAAGTATCTTCCTTCTCGGGCCTGACCACCATACCTTCCTTGGTCATCATCTTCGTTTTAAGCAAGTCCGAGTAGGCTTAGCATCGTTAAACGCCAAGAGACCCAGTTGAATAATTGCGGACATGGTGCAAGTCCATGTTTCTGCTCGTAGAATTGCTGCGCGGTCCATGTCTTCAATCTTTCGTTTCGTTTTCTGTGGCGACCTCGTCGAGCAATTAATACGCAAACATGGCGAATAATTCACAAAATTATCTGCACACGGTCAACGCAAATTATTATATGGTAGTTGGTTGTTGCGTTGGAAAACATTGTGTTTTCTGTGTTCTTCATAGAGATTTGTCCCTTATCTTTCCGGGTTCTTGATAAATTTTCACATAGTACTGAAAGTAACTGATTATTTGGAATGGAATCCATTTGTCTCGTTGACCTCACGCTAGGTTGAGTCAGCTTACTCCAAAACATTTTGGGGGTTCCTTCGAAATAAGATTGCGTCCCTAGACGTTATCGCCATTGGAAGGTGTAGAAGAAAAGGCGGCTAATAATTTGGGGTAAACTGCACATAGGAAGTAGGAATACGAGTGGTGCACCAAGGCGATAAATTTTCAAAACTGGAGCTGATGCATTATTAGCAAAATTTAATTATCTTTCTGGCAAAACAGTCCCAAATTCCAAATTATTCAGATTCCTGAATCCTTCCAAGCAGAGTATGATAACAAACAAATACGTAAAATAATCTGCCAACAAGTCGGGCGCAACTTTATTATTCTTGGGATAAGTCGAGAATACGTGAAAAGTCAATATGCGGGTTAGAGTGGTTAGGAAAGACTAAGTGATAGGAGGTTCCAGGGCAGGGCTGTTGTCAATTTAACACTTAATTGCGAATACAATCAATAGCTCCAGTACATTTAATCAATATTTCATTCGTTTATTTATTTATGGTTTTTTTTAGGGTAGTGGGGAGGATGGATGTTAACAATTTTATAATTGATTGCTTCAATTACGTCCAATATTCTCTGCATAGAATGTCAGTTTCATAGACGAAGTTGCATAGAATTTTCATAAAATTCGGTGTATTTTACATTCACTAAATCATGTGATGAAATTTTGTTTCGTTTCTGTTGTAAGATGCTTGTACACAATTTAAAGTTTGTAACTTTTAATTTGTTGGTTATTAGTTGATTTATTGAAATTGGTCAAAGTCATATTTTTGTATAGGAGGGGGTAGAAGCGTAGGCGGAATCTCAAAACTTTTGACGCAATTTTGTTTTAACTATTTTTGTAAGTTTTTGTGCAAAATTTCAAATTGATAGTTTTTAATAGTCTGGTGATAATTGATTTCTTAATAATGATTGAAAAAATAATTTTGTATGGGGGGTGGTAGGATACCTCTAAGACGTATTCGACTAGTTAATATTTCATGCTTTTAGGGATTTTTTTAAACGCATTTCGCATATTTTCAAGTTTCTACGTACCTACCTAGTGCACGTTAGAACCCCCCCCCCCTTCGGTGCATAACAATTTTGAAACAAATTATTATTTTTTTTCAATGTACATATATCAAATAGATACATATATCTACATGAAAAAATTTAAACTTTGTAGCTTTCACTGGAACCCTAAAAAATCTCTCAAAATTTTCGTCATTTTTAATTATCAGTTAGCAGTGTGCGGGAATTAGATGCCTAACACGATTTGAACTTCCGTCCTTCGCATTGTAGACCAATAGGCTATACTAAGATTAATTGGGTGTATGCCCACCTCCACCCCACTGCAACTTGAAATGTTTAACAAATCTATAGGCTAGATATAACTCTATAATATGATAAAATTTTAATTTAATTTATAATAATAATAATAAGTTGGAAACAATAAAAATGAATAAAAAAGAATTAGAATTAGATAGACACAAAGATTTAAACTTTTTTCATCTATAATGGCACTATAGCCTAATTCGGGCCTTGGCCTCCTGATATTTAGGTTCCTTAACATTTTTCATTATTTATTGTGAAAGAGTTGTTAGACCTTCGCTCAACCCTCTATCTATGATTTTTTATTTTCGTAGATTGAGGTGACCAAGCAGGCAGTGCGCTTGAATTATGCGTCGACCGAAATTTGAACTCACGACAATATGTCAGAGTCAATTATACCTGAAATAACTTTAAAACCAGAAATAACTCTGGCATGTATCCGCCTTTCCTCAAGGGAATCCATAGACAGCAGATTTAAACGATCAACATATGGCGGTAACCTGACTGGGTCTGACCATGGAAGGTCCTGAAGGACAAACCTTAAGAACCGACGCTGAACTGCTTCGATCCTATCTATGTGAATGGAATAAAATGGCGAACAGATAGGACTAGCATATTCTAGGATAGATCGGACAAATGCACAATACAACATTTTCGGTGTAAAGAAATTATTGAATTCTTTCGATTGTCTCCTAACAAAACCGAGGATAGCGTTCGCTTTACCAGCAATGTGATTCACGTGATCATCAAAGGTAAAATTACAGTTGAATAGTACGCCCAAATCACTCACTTTGTCAAAACGAAGTAAAGAGCATCCATCTATAACATAGTCAAAATTAAGTGATATTCTCTTTTTAGAGTACGAAAAAGTAGTGGACTTATTAATGTTGAGATGTAAATTGTTAAGTAAGCACCAATCACGAACACGCGGGAAATCACTTTGCAATAATAGACAATCATTATTGCTGGAGATAATCTTAAGGATTTTCGCATCATCGGCATAGAGAAGAATATTCGTGTTAGAGGTAAATGAACTCACGTCATTAATAAAGAGAAGCAATAGAAGTGGACCCAGATAGCTACCTTGCGGAACGCCTGAAGTATTAAATATTTCAGAAGATAAGACTTAACGAATGTGTACTTTCTGAATGCGATCACTAAGATACGCCGTAATCCAAAGGCCAAAAATATCAGGATAACCAAGGCTGAGTTTATGCACAAATGGTACATTGTTGTTGCAGATATAACGGTTTGAAATTTTGGGAAGTGCATTAATTTTACAATTTCCCTCTTTTACTGTTATGCCCAAGTGTTGTATTTTTTTTTTTTTTTTTGTAATTTTCTAGCATAGCTTGCTATGAATGTTCCTTGTTTGAATTACAAAAAAGGGATAGCCGCGATATTAACTTTTAAGTGTTTTTCTCTGCATCCCCTTATCTTCCCCACTTACAATTATTTTACTCACTGTAAGCCGATTACGGTGAATCCATATACCACCTAAGTAGTCCTAAAACCTAAACGATTTGTGGTAAGTAATTTGGAAGATATAATAATTAAAAAAAAAACATTCGGGCGATAACTTGCTTTAGCACTCCTTTCCGGACCCCACTGGATTGAAAAATTATTTTATTTTTGCTTTCCTCCCTAAAGCAATATATCCAAAAATCAAGTTTCAGCTTTGTATCTGCTGTATTCGCAATATTAGCAACTGCAGTTTTCGAATCTAGCTATTGCTCCATCTCCCCCTTCCACCTGACACTCCATAAAATTTAGGTAACGGAACTCACTTATCAAATCTAAAATCCAACCATTTTTATACTCTTGAGAATATTATAACTTTGCTCTAAAGTTTGCAACGCTAAGAAATATGGCTCAAGTTAGATATTATTACTCAAAAATTTCAAAACCAGATATCCGTTCGTTGGCTAAGAAAGCGTTAAGCTAGAAAGTTCAAATTTCGTTTTTGACGAAAAATAAAGGTTAAATTCGTGAACGGACAAAACGCCCCTCTCCTTTCTACCCCTCCCGAACAAAATGAATAATTTTCGAAACTTTATTCAGTTACATTGCATTATTATTAAGATCGGATAAAAATTAACTGATCCTCCATCCTACCCCGTTCCATATAATGTGACACAAATTTATAAATAAACTGCCAACAAGTCGGACGAAACTTTATTATTCTTGAGACAAGTTGTGGATGAGTGGAAAGTAAATATGCAGTTTAGAGTGGTTAGGGAAGGCTAAGTGATAGGGAGTTCTGGGGCAGGGCTGTTGTCAATTTAACAATATTTCATTCGTTTCTGCAAGTTTGGGTTTTTGTGAGGGGAAGAGGAGGGGTAATAGTAAGGGTGAGTAGATATTAATAGCTTTTTAATTAATTGCTTGAATCACGTCCAATATTCTCTGTATAGAATATGTTTCATAGACGAAGTTGCATAGAATTTCCATAAAATTCGGTGTATTTTATATTCACGAAGCTGAACATTTATATGGGAGGGGGTAGAGAATGTAGGGGTATCGTAAAATTTGATATACAGTTTTATTTTGCTTCTCTTGTAAGGTGCTTGTCCAAAATTTTTGAGTTCGTAGCTTTTAGTTTGTTGGTTTTAGTTGATTTAATGAAATTGGTCGAAATCATAGTTTTGTATGGGAGGGGATAGAAGGGCAAGCGCGATTTCAAAACTTTGAACGTAATTTCATTTCAACTATTTTTGTAAGTTTTTGTGCAAAATTTCAAATTGGTAGCTTTTAATAGTTAGGAGATAATTGATTTCTTAAAAATGGTCGAAAAAATAATTTTGTATGGGAAGGGGGTAGAAGTCTTAAAGGTTTTCAAGGTTTTTGTTTATTTACGGATTTTTTTTTAAATGTTTTTCGGAAAATTTCAAGTTTCCACCTTAAAAATTCACTCAAAAATTTTCACTTTATGTGTTTTTTACAATGCACATGAAACACCTTGTGCACGTTAGACCGGGAGGGCGGTTTTTAACAGTTATGGATCAAATTATTATTATTTTTCTATAAACATCAAATGGACACATTCAGATGCAAAATTTAAACTTTGTATCTTTTACCAGAGCCCTAAAAAAATCACTCAAAGTTTTCGATATTTTTGATTACTACCTCCCTCCCATTACACCTCCAAACTGAAAATTTTTACCAAAATTAACCACTATATAGTTCTACATTTTGTCAAATTTTCGATTTGATATTTGCAATATTTTTTAAGACATAAGGATTTGTAATTTTGAAAGGTGCGCCATTTTTTAAATGCTCCCCATTTCCCCTCACTACTATTATTTCAACACGTTATATATTTTTTATATTTTCCTACTACAGCTTAATATATATTTCAAGTTTCAATTACATATCCTAAGAGATAGTTGAGATATTCATTTTTAAGTGTGTTTCTTTGCAACCCCCTGACCCTCCCCCTTACAATAATTAACCACTCTCTAAGCTGATTCCTTAATGGTCCCAAGATATGAATTTTTTACGATAAGTAATTTCGAAGATACAATTATTTTAAAAAATCAATTAGGCCGACAATTAGTTTTTAGCCCCCCCCCCCCACGTTTCGGTCGTCAATTGATAAACAAATTAAATTAGTTTTTAAGTTTGTTCTACAACCCTGTCTATATCTCTACTGATTTTCAACTTCCTATCTGCATTCGTGGTGGAGATATTACTCAAAGGAGTCCAACGAAAGAAGATTCA
The DNA here is from genome assembly GCA_963669355.1 of Chorisops tibialis. Taxonomy (NCBI): domain Eukaryota; kingdom Metazoa; phylum Arthropoda; class Insecta; order Diptera; family Stratiomyidae; genus Chorisops; species Chorisops tibialis. Next base: position 169,813,392 of record OY770264.1, on the reverse strand, counting down.
GACGATCAGCATAAGATGGAAGCCTAAGCGGATCCGACCACGGAAGGCCACGAAGGGCAAATCTTAAGAAATTACGCTGTTATCAGAACGAAGTAGAGCGGTCCCATCTACAACATAGTCAAATAGAATTGGTGTTCTTATTCCAATATACGAGACAGTAATGCACTTACTAATATTAAGAGGTAAGTTGTTAAGCACACACCAGTTATAAAAACTCGTAAGATCACTCTGCAAAGGTAAGCAATCATTGTAGTTAAGTATAGTTTTAAATATCTTTGCATCGTCAGCATAGAGAAGAATGTTCGAGTCGACAATAAATGCACTCGCGTCATTAATAAACAAAAAAAATAGCAGTGGTCCAAGATGACTACCTTGAGGAACACCGGAAATGTTGTAAATCTCAGAAGATAAGGCACCACGAAATAGCACTTTTTGAACACGATTAGTAAGATATGACTTAATCCACGGAACAAAGTCCATAGGAAAACCATGCCAGTTAAGCTTGTGCACAAGAATAAGGTGATCAATTTTATCGAACGCCTTACTGAAGTCTGCAGTCAACCTGTTGCCTATTTTCGAGAGCAGAAAGACAGAAGTTAGAGAATTGCATCAAATTAGTAACGGTGGATCTGCCTTTCACAAAGCCATGCTGAAACGATCCCAATATCGACTTAGAATGGAAGTACAAAACATCGCAAACAATTGACTCAAACAGTTTAGCAACACAAGGAAGAATGGCAATTGGCCTGTAATTGCTTATAACATCGCGCTTGTCAGATTTATGTAAAGGTGTTATAGTAGAGAATTTCCAAAATAAAGGAAAAATACCAGATCGAAGGGATAAATTAAATAGATAGCCTTGAATAGGCAAAAGAGTAAAATTACACCTCTTAATTACAGATGCAGGAATACCATCTGGCCAGCAAGAGAAATTATCGGCAATGTCCCCAATGTATTTCAAAATGGTTGCATCATCAATAAAGAGATCTTTTAGCACTAAACTAACACTAAAAATCATAGAAGCCAGTTACTGAGGCACTACAGGAAAAAGCAGTGCGAAAGTGGTTACCAAATAAATTTCTGATCACAATAGGATTAGTGCTTACCGTATCATTCAGAGACATACTAGTTGGATAGCCGTCAGAGTTTCTTTTTGAATTGACATATTTCCAAAACTGATTCTATTAATGATAATTCAACATTCTGCAGGTATTGAGAATAAGCAGCACGGAATTGGGAATTGAAGGAGTCCCTTAGGTTGCAGTACAGCAAAACGTCCGAGTCGTTTCTTGAGTGGCAATACGCTTTCCAAGCTTTCGTTTTCAGATTTTTTTGATGCAGTAAGCAATCGTCAAGTCAGGGAAACCTCTTGGAAGGGTTCGAACGGGAGATAGGTATGCAACGCATGAAACACCCATATAAAATAAAATAAAAATTTGAAGTCACCATGTTAACATCAGGCTCATCAAGTACAGACGACCAGTCACAGTTGGATATGTCAGAGTTTAAGGCATCAAAATCAGCTTTAGTGAAGTTAAAATAAGTGTTAACAATACATTTAGAATCTGTAGAATTTGAATGAAATTTGAAATCAATTTGAAAGCTAAATGAATAGGTAATTCAGGCAGCAAAGGGCTGTAGCAGCGAGCAACAGTTGTAAAGTTAGCATCGGTCGAAAAAACAAGATCCAAATATCTGCGTAATCATTTGGAATGGGACACACTTGAAGAAGTCCAGTTGACAGCATGTCGTCCAAAAATTAAATTTCATGACGAGGGCATGATGAATATGAAGGCAATAAATGGTCGTCGTCATCGGAACGTATCCAGTCTATGTAAGGCAAGTTGAAGTCACCAAGAATCAGAAGTTCATCGGACGGTTGAAGGATACTAAGGAGGATAACCGTTGCGTTGTAAACCGATTCGTAAGTAGAAGATGGTGATGGAGACGGAATGTAAATACCAAGAGAAATAGCCACACACAATAGTTCAATATTCTCTGCACCAGGAACATCAAATAAAGTTGCAGAAAATTCACGACGGACGGCGCATATAACACCACCACCTAAACTAACTAACTTCTATCTTGAAGGGTTTGTAATTTATTGTGCACTGAACGTACACGTACGGCATACGGCGTACAGACAGACGGATTTTTTTTCGCATTTTTAGGCTATTGAAACGAGAAAAACCAAAATTTCCGAGTAGCAAATTTTTTTTCCCAAGTCGATCATAATACTTTATTATAAAAATAATAAAGGTTTTGTGAATGTTTTCATAGTGCATTTTGAATCAAAACGAAAGATTGCCGAATTTCTGCTCAGCAGAGAGAGACCAAAACGTCACACATAATAAAACAAACAGTCTAAAATCCGGAAATCTTTGGTTTTGATTTTAATAATAATAAAGTAAAATTGGAAAGATAATCTGATACTAGTGAGGGAATCAAAATATATCATCATTGTATTGGTAATACATCATAGCCCACTTTTACGATCCTTAGCTTACGAGTCATCCTCATGGTAGAGGGTGTGCTGAATCGAATGTAAAATACCTGGAAAACCGCAGGGAAATATTCTGCGTGACCCAAAGATCGAAAAAGTGGGATACGAGGTATTAGAACTACTCCGACAATATTTAACTTTCAAATGTACGAGTATCAATTTCCGGAATCGGCAGTCTTCAACCAAAAACAAATAAGCAACTAATTTTGAAGTATTACTTCCTTTCTCTCGTATTTTTTCAACAGATTATCTACACCGTAGCAATAATTACCCTGGTGACCATACTGAACTAATATGCGACATAAAGTAAAGATTTTATGCGACTACCATACGATTAAAGATATTCGTTGGGGATTTTGATTGGCGCCCGGTAATTGCCGTGACCATCATGAGACCGTCAAGTGAACACCATCGAGTAGAGCTCGCCAAAACTTGGACTCCATTACAGCATGGATATGTAGCTAGGTGCCCCGTGTCCATACGTACTCGTACTGTTTGAATACAAGTTTGCAAGTACATCGGCGAGTTATTTGATCTGTAATGGCGGATTATGCGCAATTATTCGCTTATCCGTTTATTTATCGAACGACAGCTTGATATTAATACGTCACGCAATTAAACGTGGACGCGCAATTTAAGATAAAACCTTGCGGTGATTGCCTTGTCAGAAACTATTTCGTGCAAAGCTTGGAATTTCGATAGTCGAGAGAATTTCATTAAAAACATGCTGTTACGAAATCGTACCTTGATTTGTAGTACGTACAGTTTATACAATGTTTGTAATGTTTTCTTAGTGCTATTTAGCAAAAAGTCGTTAGTTATTTGGCGCCACCTTTTCAGATGCTAAAAAAATTGGTAATTTGTTTTTCGCAAAATTGTCAATTTTGTATGGGAGGTGGTAGAGGGAGTGGGAAAATTTCAATAAAAATGCTAATTTTAAAATTCTAGATTTGTATCTTTTATGTTTTCCAAGAAAAACGGTTTATAATAAAGTTGTTAAATTATGCCTTTTTATATGCGACTTTCACAGCCTATTATGCGTTCTCCGAGCTTTTTTTTTCTAGCGCTATTAACTTAAGAGCAAACTTATAATACTATCACTATCAGAATTCCTTAATGCAAGGAATTGCCATAAATCGATTCCAAATTAAAATATGGAAATCAATTATCCTCTGGCTCATCATTTAGTGAAGGGACGAAACAAACAATAAAATCCCTACACCAAGTACATAAATAAAAATAAAATAACAAAAATTGACAAAAAATTGGTATCAACTAGCATTAAGTCTACGCTTTAAACATAATTTGTCGATAGAGAAGTCGCATCAGCATTCTTATTCACTTCTCTCGCGAGACGCGAAATCGGCTCATTCATACCATAGTTTGTCCGGTGAAAGCAAATCTGAAGCAATCTAGGCTGTCTTGGTATATATCGACCAACAGCAAACTGCATCAATCCCAAAAGTGTGGAAGAATCAACTAAACCAGTAAGAAGTTGATGAGCAAAAACTACATCAGCCACCTCACGTCGTTTGGAGAGTGATGACATATTTAATAGCTTAAGTCGATCAATATAAGGAGGAAGACGAACTCTGTCATTCCAATTAAGGTGGCATAAGGCAATTCTCACAAATTTACGCTGAATTGATTCAATTCTGCAAATGTGCTCATCATAATAAGGAGACCAAACTTGAGAAGCATATTCAAGGTGAGATCTAACAAAGGTGTTATAAAGAATCAATTTAACAGAGGGATTTTTAAATTCCTTGGATAAGCGAGTGGTAAATCCCAACATAGAATTACCCTTTTGTACAATCTTATTTATATGCAAGCTAAAATCAAGTTTATGGTCAAATGTAACACCTAAGTCAATAGTAGAATTGACACGATTCAAAATACAGTCATTAAGTTTATATATATTATTACAACCGGCGAGACTTTCCTAGTAAAAGACATAACATGACATTTATCCAAATTCAGACGAAGATCATTATGGCGACACCAATTACTAAAATTAATCAAATCTTCCTGAAGAAAATTGTCCGAGTTGGAACTAAGAGATCTAAAGATCTTAATGTCGTCGGCATAAATAAGTACTTCCGAGTATTTAAGCACAGACGCAACATCATTAATGGCCAAGACAAACAAAAGTGGCCCCAAATGACTTCCCTGAGGAACACCAGAATGCGCAACAAATGGCTTAGAAGTACAATCACGAAAAAGAACTTGATAAGTTCTATTTAGTAGATATGACTTAATCCAACTGATAAACCATGTAGGAAAACCCAGCATGTCTAATTTCAATAAAATAATTGAATGGGGCAATTTATCGAAAGCCTTACTAAAATCAGTATAAATACAATCCACCTGCTTACCCTCCTCAATTTCTACAATGGATTTATTCGTAAACTCCATCAGATTGGTGACTGTTGACCTGTTTTTGACAAATCCATGTTGTTTACTTGAAATCAGGGATTTACAGTGAAACGACAGGCACTCATACACCACAGATTCAAAGAGCTTTGGAATAGCTGACAACTTAGCTATTGGTCGATAGTTGACAACAGCAGATTTTGCACCACTCTTGTGAGTCGGTATGATAAAGGAGGCCTTCCATACATTCGGGAAAATCCCAGATTCTAGCGACCTTTTAAGGAGGAGAGAGAGTGGCTTAGCAATAGAGAGACAGCAGTGTTTAAGGACAACTGCAGGAACACCATCTGGGCCAGGAGAAGAAACATCCTTTAGGCGAGAGATATGGTCAACTATATCGTTATAAGAAATCGGTATACCAGACAACGTAGTTGAACAAGTACCTTTAAAATTATCAAAGTACGACATATCAGGGATAAAGTCACTACCAGAAAAGGAACCACTGAAGAATGTGGCAAAAAAACTACAGTTATTTGGTCATTACTATTACTACCAAGGAATTGAAAAGAAGCTGGATAACCATCAGACTTACGCTTACAATTAACAAACTTCCAAAAATTAAAGGGATCTCTAATAATATCCGACTCCACTTTAAGTAAGTATTCAGAATATAAGCGATTTGATAATTCTTTGAATAAGTCATAATATTCTTCATACAAACGAAAATCAATGTCATTCTTCGTCCTAGTATACCTATTCCACGCTGCATTACGCCAGTTGCGAATCGCACGCAACTCACTCGTGTACCAAGGATACAACAATGAACTATTCTTACGATAAGTAAAAGGAACTGTAGCAACAAAAAATTGGTAAAGAATATAATAAAAATCAAATATGTGCACCCTCAAAATCAGGATTGTCAAAAATTTTATCAAAGTTAAAATTAGAGATAAGATAGTCCAACCGTGAAAAATCAGCTTTGTTAAAATCAAAAGTAAGCATTTTCTCACTAGGGCTAAAAATATGCACAGGTTCCATCTAGAGCATAAACATTTATAATCGTAATAACTTTTCAAACCAAAGGTGAACTTTTGCAATTTCGTAACAACTATTTCAAAATCAAGACCAACCTTTTCCATAATAAAAATAAACAGCAATCAAATTCAACGACAACTTTAGTAAATAAAATTTTCGGCCATCATAAACAAAAGTTTCGTACCAAAACAATAACCACAGAAATTCAATAATTTCAAAAATTAAACGATTCAACCATAAACATACACGTTTAACATTCCATTAAATTAACGCATGCGAAAAAAATCTGCCCAAGTATTTCATAGCAAAATAATGGCATATTTTAACGATCATCCAACATATTTCTTATAAGCTACCTCCAAGTCATTTTTGCATTTCTGTTTATTAGCTTAATCGTAAACGATCGAATTGAACATTGCACCATCAATTAATGCGGTACAAAACGTTATTTTGCCCTGGCTATATTTATTTCCAAATCGAATCAAATTTACGTAAAGTGCCGGATTCCAAATCATTATTATTATTTTCAGAGTAAACCATCAGCGAGTTCTGCATCACGTTCACGATCTTACTCGCGCGCAAATAAACACATCTTTGTGTGAAATGCTTATGAGATTTTCTATTTTGATTGCCATAAATCGAAAGAATCACCTGCTGATGTAGAGAGAGATTGAGAAAAAAAAATCGAAAAGGAAGGTTTGTCTTGTTTCTTCTGGCCCGTACTTAATGGGAGCCATGTTTTGCAGAATCTGTTGTTGAATCTGTGAAATCTGTTGTTGGTTCTAGGCTAGATCTGGATTTAATTTCATCCAAGCATTTTCCAGATATTGTTCTATGCCATACGGTTTTCAGGTCAGTGGAATTTTTACATCCGATAAATTTCAATGCATCACTGATATCTATCTTGAGGTCGAGCTAAGATACATTGTTTTTTTTTTGCTTAAAGCTTACCTACACGTTTCTTTTATCTTTTTTGTTTTTGTTGTTGATATGAAAATCTATTGAACTTCTATAAGAATGTTTCGCATAATTTCAGAAATATTTGGTTTATTAAAGTTTCTATTGACCCATTTAAATTTAAGTGGAATTTTTAGGGCAAGTTTAAGCCAAGTAAATAAATGCAGAATTCTTTTTCAATTTTTTTTTTTTTAATTGAAATACACAGAATTCTGCCAACTCAAAGAAATGAAGTTATTTTTTTATTATTTATTGGGGAACACATAAGAGCACTGCTACATTTTCGGCCTGAGCTAATTGCCACTTTACCCTACCAGAACTTGATAGCATCGACTAATTTAAGTATTTCCTGTTGGCTGGTTTATCAGTTGTAAGGAACCCATTTCCTAGATTTTGTCTTTCCTTTCTACTACTTCGCAGTGAAATAGAATGTGCTCTGCCGTCTCTGAGTCGTTAAGACAGTGGCGATAGATGTCGGTTGCAACGAGACACATGACCCATATTTTTGAGATTTTTAGTTGACAATAGCTTGCTGTTGGCTCCGTATCCTATCTAGATAGGAGGAACAAATTCAAACAGCTTACTGTCGGCTCCGTATCCTACATATGATATTTGGCGGATGCGAAAGGGCGGATTGAAATCATTCAGCTAGCTGTCAGTGCCGTATCCTATAGCATTGACTCTCTTGAAATGTGGACTGATCATGTTTCAGGCAAATCTCAAGAGGTTAAATGGTTAAAAGGGAGCTTATCCATAAAGTGATTTGCACATATGCGTACTACCTACATAATGATCATAATAAAGTACGGCGCTAGTAGAATAAACCTCGGCTATAAAAATTCCCTAATCTATGGTGGAACAGCATATGCCAAGCATGAATGGTAACTAATCCTAATATGCGAAATCTGGACACCATGCACCCTCTAGTTTTGATCGGCCTTCTTCCAGGGGGGGCTTTACTTTCTCCTGCTACTCATGGGATTTCTATGGATAACAAACAAACAAAACAAGGGACCGATGATTCCCCCAAAGTATCACAAACAGTAGCTTATGCCGTAAAAGTGGTGGTAAGCGAAACAATTACCCCTCCAGAAACCGCGTTTCAAGTGACTAATCCTTGGGTCACTAAAAGGTTCAAAAGACTGTCACTTAAAGCGGACAGGAAAACCGCCAGTAAGAATCAGTTAAACAAAAGGAAGGGAAAAAAGTTAAGCGGGTCCGCTAGAAGAGGGTATACGTACCACCGTAACCACAGTAAAACAGCGATCGTGGGTTATGATCTTGCGTACTTTCCTATGCAAGGTACCTTAGCATCAGCTTCGAATAAGCCGATGAAAAGAGGCAAAACCTCATCAACAACACCGCAAACTGTCGAAACGATAATAAAAGTAGCAAGAACTTAAGTAAAAGCGTCATGCATAGACTTGCAGAAGAGGCTCAGCTCTCAACATCGGGCTATAGAGACGCAATCAAAGAAGTAAGGACCGGTATTGTATACACTAACTAACTGCGGAAGAGCTAGCTGAAACTCAAAAATCCATCCTGCCCGAAATCCCAGAAGCAGCCAAAGAGAGTACAAATCCATAATTTGGTAGGCGTAGCCTCAATCCAGGATGGATAATAATTATTTGACTGGATTAGTAAACTCCATCTTGTTTGGAATGAACAGCTGCGACCATCAAGCCGGACGACTATACCAACATCAGGGCTGTCCGGAAAGAAAATATTCCACGATACTTCCCTCACGAAGAAGATTCATCAGAGGAGATAACCATCCACTTCGATGCTCAAGATGCTGTTTTTGCGCTTTAAATTGGAAAGTTCTCCGCTGGAGGAAGGAGAAGACAAATACAAACATAATAACATATGGCACTCTAGATGAAACAGGAAAGAGTTTAATGTACCGGAAAAAATGTCATCTCAAAGTCTTTCGAATAGTAATAGCGACTTTTTTGTGGGAGGTGGTAAAAGCAGAGGGAGGAGATTTGTAATTTTTGTATATAACACTGAACGTAGTATACAAAATGTTTCATGCTGAATTTAAAGTTTGTAGCTTTCATAGTTTTTGAACAAATTTGTCCGAATTTATGGCATTTGTATGGGAGGTGGCAGAGAAAGTGGGAGGGTTTAGATGATTTTGAATCTGCTTATCAACATCCTAATCACATTGCCTCCTTGTTACTCATATGTTCGAAGGAGAAATACATTTTTTCAATTTTCACTACAAAAAATTGTATGGGAGGTGGTAAAAGTTGTCGAAAATCGATTAAATGCATTTGCCAAAAACTGTGCATTTGTATGGGAGGGGGTTAAAGGAGTATTTGAATCAAAACCAAATTTTCGACATCAAAGATATTTATGATAGTATATTTTTCTCAAAATTTAAAGTTCATAGAAAAATGATTTAGTTAAAATTCCGAAATTTCACGAAATTTGTATGGAAGGGGGTAGAAAGAGTGAGGTGAAGTTGATAGCTCAAAATCGGTTGCAAATGTAATAACATTAACTATGACAAAAGTTGGTTCTTTTAGCTTTACTAGTAGCAATGAAAACCGAATAAATGCATTTTTGAAAATTGTGCATTTGTATGGGAGGTGGCAGAAGAAGTAAAAGAATCAGATCAATATTTTTTGACGTCAATGATATTTACATCATTATACTATGATGTAATTATCAAGCCAATAGCTGATATGGTTTCGGAGAAAAATCAATTTTCTTAAATTATTAAATATCATGAAATTTGTATGGGAAGAAGGAGTGGGGGGACTTGGCCCGTTCACGAACTTAAAGTTACTTTCTTACTAAAAATGATGTATAAAAAATTTCAGCAAGATAGGTTAAAGCTTTTGAGAGTTATATTGTAGACAGACGGACAGACAGATGGACAGACAAACAGGAGGTCACTCTGAATCGAGGTTTTTGAGCGACAACAAATATTTCTGTACCCCTGGCGACTCTGTGCGATCATTATTACTTAGCGTTACAAACGGTAAGGCAAACACAATATACTCTCATCTAGATTATAAAAATAACCTTTTCCATCGACGATAAATCTATAGAAAAGCTTTAATAGAAGGAGCACGTAGTGTTTTATTTTTACGGCCGTAGAAAATAACTTAAGGGGTCACCCTTTAATATGCGATGCAGATTCAGTCGACATGGGTACGGGGAAACAAGTGGATAGAGGAAAATTAGTAGGGGAACACAGGAGGGGAGATTTTGAAGTGGCGGTGAACGTTGATCTTAAATTCCTGGAGGTTGTATCCCATTGGAAAGAGATTGCCTGGTAATGAATTCCACAACACTGTCGTCCGAGGGATGAAGGACTGCCTAAACTTCACTGTTCTCCACGGCAAGGGCTTTGCGGTGTACTCGTGTGAGCGTGCAGCTTGACGATATTTCGGGGGGCATTGAATGTAGGTGATATAAGGGCATTTAGTTTCTTGCTGCATTTACCATGGCAGTATCTATAGCAAATGCAGAGTACACCGATATTTTGACGATTCTCGAGAGAGTCAATTGAGGTTGATATAGCTTTATCTCCAATTAATCGGAATGCACATTTCTGGATACGGTCAAGAAGGGCCAGATGTGATTTTGGGGCCCCAGCCCAAACATGCGAGTTGTACTCCAGACGTGGTCCGATATAAGCCTTATAGATGGTAGCTAGTTCGGTGGCAGAGAAGTATTTCTTACACTTCCGCAGAATACCTAGGTGTTTCGAAGCATCAAGAGCGACTTCGTAAATGTGTTGGCTCCAATCTAGACGATTGTTAAGTCTTACACCTAGTAATGTAAAATTTGCAGAAGGTGGAATCTGTACGCCATTCAAGGGCATATTAGTGACCGACGTCGGAACGTTATGTTTAAGAGATAGATAACATGACTGCGTTTTTAAGGCATACTTTGTTGTTCCTGCCCCATTCCAGGATTAAACTGAGGTCAGAGTTCAATGACTGTATCGACTCATTACGACAAGAGGCCACCAATATCGGACGAGCGTCCGCAGGAGAGTCGTATTGGTAGGTGTTATCTAAAATGCTGTAATCTGCGAAACAGTGAATAAGATTGAGAGTAGACGACAGAAGGTCGTTTATGAAGACTAAAAAAAGAGTGTGGAATAAAACTGAGCTCTGAGGGACGGCGGAATCAATAGGAAAGGATGCAGAAGTTACTCCGTCTAGTACGACTCGAATAGAGCGCTCGGAGAGGAAACTCTCAATCGATTGAAGAAATAGAGTGTTTAAGCCAAAGGCCTTCAGCTTGGCTAGGAAGAATTTGTGCCAAACTCTGTCAAACGCTTCGGCGATGTCAAGAGCAAGAACTTGACCTTCACCAAATTTGTGGATGCATTAATTCCAACACTCGGTAAGATAGATCAGGAGATCGCCTGTAGAACGCCCCGAGCGAAATCCATATTGGCAATTATGAATGAGATTTTTATCCACAAGAAAGTTGACTATCCTACGATTGACAGCAGTTTCCATTACCTTTGAAAGCACTGAGGTAATGGCTATGGGACGGTAATTGGCGGGGTTTGCTTTGCTTCCTTTCTTTGAAATTGGCTGAACATTCGCGACATTCCAGATCTTAGGAAAGCACCCTGTAGAGTATGAAAGATGGTAGAGATTACGAAGAGGTTTAGCTAGAGAGGAAGCGCAGATTTTAAGGACAATAGCGGAGATGCTATCTGGCCTAGCAGAATTGTGAATATTGAGCTCTTGCAGGATCCTGGAAATAACCCTATTTCGAAAACGAAGAGGTGGCAGCGAGAAACTAGAGCCCAGTAAGTACGGAGGACTCTGGCTCGACTGTGGAAGCTTCGAGTTTCTAGCGAAGTTTGCTGCCAAAAGGTTTGCTTTTTCAACAGGATCGACAACGGTTCGGTCACCATCAAGAAGAGGAGGTGTTGAAGATGTGCTGAAATTCTGGTTGACCGATTTCACAAACGACGAGAAAGATCTTGAGTTTTTAGGATTCTCAATGATCTTAAGTCGGCGTTTCCAATCATGTTCGAATTTAGCTCACTTTAAAATTTTATTGCAGGTATTTCCTGCCACCTTTAATGAGTCCTTGGTTTCTAACGACGGATTATTGCGAAAGGTAACAAAAGACTGGTTTTTGGCTCTAATTATTTCGAGGCAGTCATTATTAAACCATAAATCATTTGCAGTTCTGATCCTTTTGTGATTGCATGGAATAAAAAGCCTCATGCCTTTTATGATTGTCTCGGTCACAAGTTGCGAGATGGTGTCACAATTACAGGACTCAAAGCACAGCCTCCAATCAAAGGCACGGTAGAATGAATTAAGATCTTCCCAATTAGCTTTCTTATAGTTCCCTACCGTTCTACGTGGTGTCTTTGTAGTCGGTGGATTTGCTGCTGTAATAGGAAACTGTGGACGAACCATAAAATGGTCAGATGTTCCTACTGGAGCCAATAAGGAGACCTCAAACTTTAGTGGGTGGGTGGGTTAAAAGAGGTCAAGCAAATTTGGAGATTGGCCTGCAATGTCAGGTAGACGAGTGGGGTTGTCTATCAGCTGCACTAAGCCGTTGATAGATGCGAAGAGCTCAGCGTCACGACCCGGCTGGTCCGTATGCGTGGAATGTTTAAGCCAGGCAACGTTATGAACATTGACATCGCCCACGACAACGATCTCAGCATCAGGTTGTGCAGCATATATAGCTTGAATAGCGCTTGATAACTTATCAAGTCCTATGGTGGTATTTGCTGTACTCATTGCCGGACTTCTATAAACATAGCAGAAATAAATGATGTGCTTTTGGACATTTATTTTTATCCAGTTGAAATTGAATTCTGGATTGGAACATGTTCCCAAATGCGGAACTAACTGAAAAGCGACATCATCGCGGATGTAAATAGCGATACCACGCTGGCGAAAAAAAGTAGGCAAAAGATGGTAATTAGGTATGGCATAAAACCTGCTCACTACCTCAAAATTTGTGCTTGATAAATGTTAGACGTACTGAGAAAATTGGTTTAGAATATGAAAAGTGCAGTTTGTATGGGAGGTGGTAGAAGGAGTGGGGAATTCAAATAATTTTTATATCATACATCATGTTTATGATAAAAATAATATGAAAATGAGTCATTTTGAATGGAAGGGGTAGAAGGTCCGGAGCGATTTGGTCCGTTCACGAATTCGACCTTACTTTTTCGTCAAAACGATGTTTATAAAATTTGATCTTTCTAGATAGATGCGTTCTCGAGTTAGAGAGCAAAAGGACGGACGGACATCTGGTTTTGAGATTTTTGACCGACAACAAATATTTCTGTACCCTTGGCGACTCTGTGCGAGAATTATTTCTTGGGGTTACAAACTTTAGAGGAAACTTATAATACTCTCATATTCCATCTATTAAAATATGGGTTTAGCTGAGACCGACATGTGCCGCCTCTCTCTCAAAGACTCAGAAACGACAAAATACTATGTCACTGCGAAGCAGTAGTAAAGAACGACAAAATATTTCAGGAAAGTGTTCCTTACAACTGATGAACTAGCCAACAAACATACTTAGATTAGCCAAATCTATGGAATTGTCGTAGGGTAAAGGAATAATAAACGCACAATAGGCCGCGAAGGTCGCAGTGCTCTCACGTGTTTCCCTAGAAGTATTGTAAAAATGATATCCTTTAAAGTTGTTCGAAAAGAACAGAGATATTGTGTATGAGCACACTAATATGACTAGAGTGTAAAAATTAATAAAGCTACCATGTTGAGTAACCTAACATAGTTTGGGTATTAATGTTACTGGAGTTATCCAAATCTATTAATGCCAACAATTTAAGAGGTTTTACGGCGTCATCAAAACATCATTTTTGGCATATTTTCTGAGGAAGAAATCTTGATTTAAAATAGTCAACCTTTCAATCAAGGATAACCATGAAAATCTGCAACATCAAGAAACCACCGAAATGATCCAAACATCGGTAAAGATTAAGAAACCAGAAAAAAAAACCATTTCCATTGGGGATTGGGTTTGTGATTTTGGTTAAATAATGGCCACCTCCATTCCAACCAAAATCATATTCATTTATTGGTGCTGTATACGTTGACCAGCAGGAATTCATCATAAAAAACGACTGGGCAACATTTTCTACATAATATAGCTAAGCTCTTTCCTGTCGGTACGAATCATAAGCCCACATCCTCCACATATATGAAGGTTGTTTTGTACCTTTCCCATATGTGCCATCACTTTAGGCTCAAGGAATACCAGGGAAAAAAATTAAATAAAAAGTCGCACAAAGTGATAAACTTCAGGCAGAGGCTCAATAAAATGTCGAATTTATGAGACATAAGTGTCAGTCGTTCACAAATTACAATTTTCGATGATTCGGGTTCCATTCGAAAGCCTGAGACCCCCGCGACCTGAAACGCAATGCTGCGGATGCTTGCGGAATGATGCAGGTTGGTTAAGCCGTCGCAGCAATCTACGTGCAGCTTCTGCGTTTATTTGCGTGACGATGGTTAGAACCGAGCATGGCTATGGCCACGCTATGCGGTTCTGCTGTCTCTACGATCAAGATGACTTCTGAGGTTGCACTGAAGGATTGGCTAAAATTCAAGTTGCGGTATCCATAAATTTAATCTTAGCTAGGCATCTGAGAGCGGTTAGAAATGGAAGATCTATTACTTCGGCGAAGCAGTTGGCTACCAACTAGCAACAGATAAGAAATTGCAGAAGCCTGTCGGATACTTCATTCGTCTTCCGGACTGCAGCTCGAGACGTTAAGAAGATATGAAGGAAGCACATAGTCCTGTCCATTTTTCTATCTTTTATCTTCACGTTTTCACGTTATGCACGAAAAACAATGTGTCCATTTCGCGCACAGTGGGTGGTACGACTGGTCTCACTTGGAGCTGTCTCTTGCCTGGCGCGACCTTCCGATTTTTACGATCTCAACTAGCCCGCCCTCCGCACCGATTCCAACCGGCATCTTCGTCTCGTGATGCTGTACGCGCAATACCCCGGGCGATACTCCCGGTAAGCAATTGAGAGATTATGACTGGGTAAAGGTTGCTGCAATCGAGAAAGACGTCACCGTCGAGTAATTTATGCTTCTGTGCGACCATATTTGAGTCAGAAGAGTTTGCGCAGTCGGTAGAGCTGCCTAACCATAGGCACTTGCAGCCTGCAACTTTTGTATACCGTATGTGTGCTGTTGCTGCAACTGCAATAAACCTGCACTCATCGTATTTTTCCCGACAATGCGCATATTTAATAGGAGTGTTCCACGAGCGCATATGACAACTTGGCCGGCTGTTTTCTCTTACTGTTTTTTTTTTTTTTTTTTTAAAGAACTTATAAAATAATAAAACGTTTCCGAACCCGGGCGGCTATTTAATATCCCAAAGGCACAGGTTCGTTTCAAGATATGCCAAACGGTAGCTGTGCGCGCGCACCTTTAAGAATGCTACCGGAAAATTTATAACTTGATTGTTTATGGAATAATTTTCCATGCGCATTTGCATTTCATAAATTTTCAAAGCTTTCATATTTGGTCGGAATATAAGCTTGGGTGTATGTGCGTGCCAAGGTTTCTACTATTTTGTAGTGCAGCATTGAAAATTTTGTTGTTAAAGTAATGCGCGCTTGAATAATAAATTTGAGATACTGCACCTATGATACTACAACTTTATTCTGGTATGCTGTTTCCGATAAGAAGTTTAGTGGTAGTTACTACAAGTAATAGTCAACATTTAGAACGCTATATCATGTAGAAATAACGTTTTTTTTCGAAACTTTTACATTTGTTTTCAGAACTGTTCAAGATATTTTTTCCTGAATGATATGCACATACTCTCGAGACTTAAAGAAGCTGTGCAGTCAGCCACTTAGTTTAGCCACCGGTTATATCAGTAAATAGTGAGGTTTAAAATTGAAATAAAGATAAAAATCTGAAATAGATAGAGATGTAGCTAAGGTGGTGTAACAAAATTATTGTAATATTATTAACATCACAAAATCATGGCAATATTTTCGGACTACGTTTCCTATTCAAACGTTTTTTGTTCCTTGCACCAAAAAATGGGGAAAATATATATAATATACTAGCTGGCCTCAGTGCATTGTGGTTCTACGAAACCACCCTCCGACAACCTAAACCTAAACCTTTGTGTATAAGATACTTTGTTAGATTTTCCACTTATTAGACATAACTAGGGTTACCAGGTTTCCTTATTATTTCAGTAATACCTTAGTTTGTTACCTATTAAGGCTTTTCTAAACCTGTCTTTTTCTTATTTAGTAGTTTTTGCTAAATTTCACATTTTCAAAGTACAAATGTGCACTTTTGGCCAGTCTTATGCGTTCATACATTGGAAACCAATTTTCTGCAATTTACGGTGAAAGCTGAAGTAACTGCTCCGTAACTTGAAATTTTAGAAGTGAATGGATTCAAATCATAAATTTCAAATTAATATGTGGATACTTCTGCTTTCGCGACCAAACTTTAAAACCTCGGTAAATAAACTTTGAAAGTGCAAAATTTCGCAAAAACAAACAAGAAGACAGAATCTGCCTTTTTCAAGTTGACCGCCAATCACCTGGTGAGAAATGTCAACGGAACTCTCATTAATATGAGTGAACACCAGTGGCGGCGATGGAAGGAATACATCTCTGATATTTTAAACATCTTTTCAGAGGAAGATATCCAGAAACAGAGCAACTACCAAACATCCAGCCACAACACTCTTCTATTACGGACGATCCCCCAGAAAAGGAAGATATAGTTTCCGCCATATTTTATTGGTTCTAACTAGAAAGCTGAAAATCGATGCTCATATAGAGGGGTTTGTCGGACAAACTATAAAAATAACTTAAATTTTTTATCCATTTGAGTCCGAAAAGGGGAGCCGAATTGTTTTTTCCAAATGATTCTACCTTCGAAACTAATTTCCCAAAAAAAATCATATTTTTGGACCAATAAATTTCATCATAAGCAACTTAAACGGAGGCCAATTATTGTAAGGGGGTGAGTCAGGGGTGCACGGAAAAACACAATTTCTTAAGCTACGTAATTAAAGCTTGGTACATATATTAAGCTGTTCTAGCGACGTAGGAGAAAAATATAACATTTGAACAGAATAGAGGTGGAGAGTCATGGGGAGCATTTCAAAAATGTTGCACATTTCAAAATTTCAAGCCGTTTTATCTCAAAATCCAAGTTGAGATTTTGTGAGGTTATAAAAATCCATGATCCTTAATTTTGATAAAATTCTTAAGTTGAAGGGTGTAAGAGGAGGGAGGTGGTTGGCCAAATTGTCGAAAATTGTCACAAATTTTTTTAGGATTCTGGAAAAAGATATAAAGTTCAAATTTTGCACGTGCATACATCCGTTGGATATACATAAAGAAAAAATAATAATTTGAACCAGAACTGACAGGTGGGGTCCTAACTCGATCGAGGTGTTCCATAAGTTTAGAAAAAACGCAGAAAACCAAAATTTTTGAATGAAATTTAAAACTAGAAACTTGAAAATTTGTGAATTTGATTTTTAAAAAATGGTCACAAGCTTAGAATACTAACTGATCGAATTCCTTCAAAACTTCTAAGTTCACCTATACAAAAGTATTTTATTGATCATTTTGAAGAAATCAATTATTACAAAACCATTGAAAGCTATCAGCTTGAACTTTTGCACACTTTTAAAAATACTGAATACTGATACCAAGTTGCATCATAAGTTTTGAAACACCTCTTGGCCATCTACCCCCTTCCATAAAATTGTTTATGCTAAATAGTAGCTATGGCTATGAAAATTTAGCAATTATAAGTCTATGTCTCTTCAATTTGTGATTTCTTCTTGATTACTTTTCTTGTTAAATTCTTTGGTTTTGAAGTTTAAATGCGTGCCTTTCGAAATTGGATAAAAAAAATTGTATACGCGTACCTTAAAACATTGACAATAAGGAGCCAAAAAAGTTTGTGGGTATTTCTAATTGTCTTGATTTAAAAAAATCACAAAATTGTCCTTGAGCTTAAAATTGAGTAGTTCCCTTAAGGCCCTTTACGTTTAATTGTAATAATGTGCCTCTTAGATAGTGTTGGTACATGTTGTGCCTTATGTTTAGGATCCAGAAACCTTTGGGAACGGCAGAAGTCGAAACTAATGGAGACAAAATGAAGTCAGTGTCTATGTGTCTTGGCTGTTATTCGAGTAAACCTCAATGGAAAAAGGTGCGATTAATTGTTAAAGATCGAAAACATCGCCAGGTAGTGGTAGTAGGTATTGGAATAATCGAGTAATGCAAACGGAAATTATGAGCATTTAACCAAAAACTAACAAAAAAATTTCGTTTTAAGTGATTGAAAAATTGATTATAAGAAAGTAATAAAAGAGCTTTTTTATTAGATTTATTTTTTTCGTTTTATCGTATAGCTGCATAGATAAACGATTTTTTGGTTCTATTCAACCCCAATTCGCCGTATTTTCGAACAGATCAAAAAAATTGTAAGCTCCACATCCACACAATATGGCAATTTGCATAATTTTTCATATATTCTTCTAATTTTTACAATGGGAAATACTTTGTTCGGCATATCATGGATGGAAGTACTTTCGTCGCTAATATGGGGAGCAAATGTATCCGGACTGCAAGACAACTAGTTTTCGTGGTAGTATCCTATATTTACAAAAAAAATGTGTTTGACGATTTTGTAAGATGTAAGCTATGACAACTGAAATCGCGAATGTGGACAAAGTGACTTAATCCACTTAGCCTAACGAAGAAAACGTCTGGTATTTAAACCCAGAATGAAAAATATTTTATTTACGCATATCCTTGCTGTTCTTTTGAAGCCTGCAAAAATTGAAAAGTTCCTTATTTCTGAAAAATATATTACAATGACCAAGAAGCCGTACTGCGTCAATTCCTTTAAAATTCTTCCATTACTCAGCAAAAATCAAATAGCTAATACCATACTGACGCCAGCAAACCTTCAAATCAAGATCACATCACAAGGCGTACAAAGTCAATTTACTCTCCTCAGAGACATATGAAAGATTGCCGAGTTCAAGAGGTTACTCGTATAAAGCCATATAAAACGAACCACAGTCATTTCCATAAAAAAAAACCATAAGTACACCAACATCTAAAGTGAATTTACGGCGTCATATTTTTAATGTCGTGCTCATTACTTTCAAAGTCGAATGCGCCGATTGCTTTTGTCAAATATTTCAAAAATGTCGTTCTGCAAACGACGTTGTCGCGGTTGTGTCGTTATCGCGCGCCCGAACAAACTTTACTTTTGCAATCGGCACACACAAATTCCATCTAATTCTTAGGCAAACAAACATCTTAATAGCGAAATAAAAAAAAATAGCATTGCAAGGTTTTAATAATTGTGTTTTCGTTTAACTTTAGCGTCTGTTTGATCGCGCCATTGTAGCGCATTATCGCGTGGAATTTTCGCCACCGCGCTACGCTTCGCTTAATCTCAAAAGTAAATATGAACGACTAAGACCGCCTTCCGGGCGTAATATTAAGCGTTTATGAAGATATAAATTATTTAGGTTGAAAATAGAAAACTACACTAAATTTTCTGAAGCAGGAATATACATTATTTCGGTTTTATTTTGTTTAAATAATGCATTTTTTTAATTATTATCTTCAACAAAATTTCCTATATACAGCCAGCTAGATCATAAAAATTTGAGCGATTGCCATAAAATTATTAAAATAATGGTACGAGCTTTCACCTAATTTGTGTTCGATAAATTTCTAAACAGTAATTCAAGTCAAACTATCTTTTTGTTGCCAAAAATCATTAACAAAGAGGCCATATATACCAAGATGGCTGGATGGCCAGAAGCTGACTGAGAAAAACATTTACTTTAGAATGGTTAGAATCTAATTGGTTGCATAATTTTTATTTTTTTCGGCTCACAACAAATCAATCTTTATACTAATAAAAACAGAATCGAAAACATGCATAATACACAACATAATATCACAATCAAGCTTTCTCAGGGAAAAAATAGAATTTTCATAATGTAATATTATTAATAAAAACTTTGAAACCTTTCCAACCAGTCTCCTCTACGGAAAATTTATTTTTTGGTTATGGGGAAAAGTTAGCACTTTCTCACAAAATATAGGGGGTATCAACAAGATACAGTTCTTGTGTCAATAGGAGCTTGAACGCGAGCAAAATCTTTCGTCCTTAAGAAGCATATGGCGCTTATTGACAATTATTATAATATAAAGCATGGAGATATCCAGATAAGTCTTCCCTCATCTGTTTTAAAAATCTCTGCGGTAAAGGAAGAAGAAACACAGTAAAATATAGCAAAAAATTTAATATATTTATTAATGGTACAACTGTTCCATTGAAAAATAATATTAAGTACTTGGTGGTACATTTTAATAAACTTTTTAAATTTAACGATGACGCGAAGATCACACTGGAAAATCAGTTAAAGTCACCAATATTCTCGTTTCATTAGCTCGAAACAAAACCAAACTTAGCGTTAAAAGCAAAGTTATTTTTTATAAACAACTAATGCAACCGATAATGACCTAGAGCTATCCAGCCTGATTCGCGTTATCAACCACCATAGCGAAAAATATGGAAGCCCTGGAGAAAAAAATCCTTCGCAATTGTCTTTCAAAAAAATATAGAAGCAGAACCAGACTATATTCCAATAAATACATATACACAGAATCAGAAATTACACCTCTTATGATACACACTATTATCTCTGGACCAAAAAATTAATAAAATAAAATATGCTGACTATTACAAAAATTTTTGAGGATAACACTAATAGCTCAGCTGCAGATTAAATTCTCCAATAACTCTAATTAATTATCATACAAGTAATGTTTTTCTTCGAGGTGCTAGACTTTAAATTAAAATAAAACACAGAAAAATAATTTTAATATCCATAAAATTAATTCATTTAAAAGATAATTTTCTGGCATTAAAGGTTTAGTAAAATTTTGGGCATATAACTACCGCGGCTGGCGCTTAAATGGTGTAATCTGGAAGTCTAATTTTCACACACTGTTCGCGGTAAATCAGGCTGTATTTCGGCAATACCGCGTCGAATGTTGACTTCCAAGTGCTCAGTAGTTTCTGGTTTATCGGCATAGACATTGGACATATTCCCAGAGAAACAAATCTAATGGCGTCCAACCGCACGAACGAGATGGCTAGTTAACAGGTCCATTTCGTGAAATTATTCGATCATCAAATGTTTCTTTCAGTAAATTAATTGTATCGCGCGCTGTGTGGCATGTGGTGCCGTTCTGTTGAAACCACATATCTTTGACATTAATGTCTTCCAATTGTGGTACGAAAAAGTTAGTAATGATGATGATGATATAAAATAATCAACATCATCAATGGCGCGACATCCCAAATCGAGCCCTGGCCTCATAAAGTTGTCGTCTCCAATCGTCTCGATCCAAAGACTGTGTCCGCCAGCTAAGATATGAATACAATTATGAAATTATATGCAACAAGAGATCAGCCATATCATCGTGTTTGAAATGGGTAGTTTTTTATCTCTTCTATTCCCAACTCCCACCATTTCTTTACTCTTTTTTTCCCTTTCCTTTCCTTCTTTCAGGAACTGAGCAATTTAATGACATTTTACTATAAAATGTACGATAAAAGCAAGTATTATCACATCTTAAATTGCCAATGTAAAGATAAGAATTTACTAACAAAAAAAATAACTAATAGGTATAAGAATTAGCATACAACTCCGGAACTTATTATTATAAATTTATCGCACAGATCTAATAAATTTCTGCTTACAATAACAATAAATACTAAAATAAGACTGTAAAAAAAAAACTATATATAAAATTTGGCAATAAATTAATCTAATCTATTATTTCATCAATCTTTCCAACAGTTTTTTATTACGTCCGCTGCAATACCTTCCCTAGAGTTAGTCAAAAAAAAACTCTTTCCTTTATGGAGATGTTGTTATATCTTCTTCGGGCAAAATGATTTCAGTGAGAGGGATTTTCTTATAGGCACGTTTAATAAGCTGGATCCCATTTTGATCAATAGGTTGCAACAGGTGCAATTAGGAGATAAAAACATTTGAATAAAATTTGCATCTTCACGGAAAAGCTCTGCTTCGGTTGAATGTCTGGAAGCGTTATCAAATAACGAAGTGCTTTTTTAGGCAACCCTTGAAGTCGAAGGAGTTTCCTGACTTGTGGGACAAAGACTGATGGAGCCAGTCTTTAAATATTATGGAGGTCATCCATGCATTAGACGATCCTTTATATTCATTAGAAATTGTCGAATTCACAAATGCTCTAGGTTGATTTAACTATGTCAATGCTAATTGAAGGTTTGAGTTTAAGTAGGCCAGATGCATTGATGCAAACCAGGAAAGTAACCCTATCTTTGCTGACCTTCCTTCTTTCTTTCTTGGAATGCATTAATGTTTCTGCTGCAGTTTTTGAATATTCTCCGATGCGTTTCTTTAAACGGTTGGACCTCTTTAGGATTGCTTACTAATTTGTACCCTTTTATCTTCAGGCTGCTTAAGCCATTACTTTTTACAAAATTTTTCGAACCATTCTTTGCTTGCATAAAAACTCTTGGTTCCTTTATTTCGATTGTCAAATAAATGTCCCGCTTTAAGACGCATCATATCTCCGGAAACGGTTTTAAAATCAGATCACGCTAATAGTCCAATCGGATTAGGATTTTGGGGCGCAATGTTGCGATCTCGATGTTTTTTTTTAACCTCATTATTTTATTGCGTAGATTACGATACAAATATTACGACTGCTGGGAAGTGGGGGAAGGACTCGAAAAATAGCAAAATTTACAATTTTCGTATGTTTTAGAGGTTTTTCAGGATTACTAAACTATATTGAAAAACTGTGAGTGATACATAGTAAAATTTGATTTATCTAAACCCCTAGATGTAGACTGTTTTTTGTGTTTTTGGAAGGAAATGAGTATCTCACAAACTGTAAAAAAGATATTCTACCAAAACTTACGGCATTGCCTATTATTAAATGCATTTTAACTAATTGAATCAAAATTTAGTCTATATTTTGCCGCTTTCATAGAAATTTCATCTGATGAAGTTATTGCAAAATATCTTCTCAAGTAAATTTTTCCATAATGCCTTTTTCAAAAACAGATAGTCTAAATCAAATCTCCATCTGACGTCTCTAGTCACGTTGTATCTTAGACATCCTAACGAAAAATTTGTAGGATTTGAATTTCAATTTGACTTATCCTGAGCTAAGATGTCGATCTTTTTCTTTCAGATTTTGAAATTTTTATGTACTTATGTTATTTTTACTCAAAAAAATTACTTCTTAGGCTGCCAATCATATTCTTTGAGGATTGCCATGTAGTCACGTGCATACATACATATGATACACAAAGAAAAAAATAATAATTTCAAGCAGAACTGTTATGTTATGAAAGGGGGTCTTAACCTGCACGAGTTGTTTCATGTGTATTGGAAAAAAAACACAATAACTCAAAATTTTCAACTACAAACGTGAAAATCTATCAAACTAATTAAAAAAAATGGTTGAAACTGGTCCCATACAAAAGTGTTTTTTTCGACCATTTTTATGAAATCAGTTATTACCATTGAAAGCTATAAACTTGAAATTTTGCACAAAACTTTTAAAAATAAGCAAAAAATTAAAAGCTACGAACTTGAAATTTTATACGAGTGCCTTACAAGAGAAACGGAATAAAATTGCATCTCAAATTTCACGATTCTCTTACCTCCGATACTCCCTCCCATACAAATGTTTGTTTTCGTGAATTTAAAATACACAGAATCTTATGAAAATTCTATGCAACTTCGTCTACGAAACTGACATTCTATACAGAGAATATTAGGCGTGATTCAAACAATCAATTAAAAAACTATTAACAACCACCCACCCTTACTATTACCCCAAACACCACCCCTCATAAAAACCCAAACTTGCATAAATAAACGAATAAAATATTGATTAATGTACTGAAGCCATTGATCGTATCAGCAATTAAGTGTTAAATTGATAACACCCAATACCCAAGAATCCCGTTTTACTTCTTCTTCTTCAATGGCACTATAGCCCAAATTGGGCCTTGGCCTCCTGACCTTCAGGTTCCTTAACATTTTCATTATTTATTGCGGAAGGGTTGTTAGCCCTTCGCACAACCCTCTATCTATGAATTTTTCATTTTCGTAGATTGAGGTAGCCAAGGTATACCCAAGCAAGTAGTGTGCTGGAATTATGAGTCGACCGGGATTTGAACTCACGACCTTCGCATTATAAACCAACACGCTACCCACTAGGCTACACCCTAGCTTTTACTTAGTCTCTCCTAACTACTCTACACTGCATATTGACTTTCCACACATCCTCAAGTTGTCCCAAGAATAATAAAGTTGCACCCGACTTGTTGGCAGTTTTATCATACGAGGTGAAATTACCATAAAAGAAGTTTCTGATAATGTTGCCATATCAGTCGGCTCGTGTCATGCAATTTTTTCGAATGTTTCGGGCATGAGACGTGTGTCAGGAGCTCTTGAATGACGTCAGTGATGATCCTGATTTGCTCAAAAGGGTCATAACTAGTGACGAATCATGGGTATATGGTTATGACGTCGAAACCAAAGCTCAATCGTCCCAATGGAAGCACCCAGGAGAGCCAAGACCGAAAAAAGCACGCCAAGTCCGATCAAATGTCAAAGTTTTGCTCACTATTTTTTTCGACTACCGTGGCGTAGTGGAGTTTTTACCTCAAGGTCGTACGGTCAATAAGGAGTATTACCTTGAAGTCATGCGCTGTTTGCGAGAAGCAATACGAAAAAGACGTCCGGAATTGTGGAAAAATAATCCATGGATTTTGCATCACGATAATGCACCTGCTCATTCATTCATTCAACAATTCAAAAAAAGGCTTAACGCCATTAAACCTTCACCTTGAGCCTTTAATGAAATCAATAAAATAACTGGGAGAAAGGCACTGAAATTCGATCTTGCACGGAACTCGATCTCATACAACAACGTTGAATATGTTGGAGTTGATGACAAGCCTGAGGCTTGTGCGAAATTCTATGAGAAACTTTATTCGGAAAAGAATCCCACTTTTGACAATAGTTTAAATTCCGAAGTATACGAGCGCGTGGATTCGTTCTACACTGCAAATCAAAATTCCCATATTCTGGACTTTTCCTCCGAATGCAGAGCTGAGTCGATAACAAATCCTGAGGTACAGGAATTCTTTCTATCGCAAGGGTCGGTTGTACAACTCATCGAGTCGTGTAATAGGAAGAAATCGTCTGGCCCGGATCACATATCCAACTTTATTTTACGTAAATGTTCGTGGGAAGTTTCACAAAAACTTGCTATAGTCCTTAATAATTGCATGAACAATGGATATTATCCAACAGACTGGAAAACTGCTAAGCTTATACCAATACCAAAAAGTAAGAGCTCCACTGATATAGCTAACTTAAGACCCATCTCTATGCTGTCAAACATAGGCAAAATTTTTGAAAAATTTCTTCTTGGTAAACTGGAGTGCTTTTGTAGTGATTTCATCCCGCTTACGCAATTTGGTTTGGAAAAAGCACACTCATCGGAACATGCTATTCTATTTTTTCAAAAAGAAATAATTCAAAACCTTAGAATGAAACGGTGCACAGTTGCATGCGCCCTAGATCTTGAAAAAGCGTTTGATAGTGTCTGGGTCAAAGGTTTAGTCTATAAATTAATTGTAGCAAATTGTCCAAGTGTCCTGTTGAGAATCGTTGCGGATTTTCTTACCAACCGAAATCTTTTTATAGAAATAAATTCAACCAAGTCTAGGACTATACCCGTAAAAGCAGGCGTTGCACAGGGATCAATCATTGGACCAAAATTATTTAACTTCTACTTACATGATTTTCATATGACTAGGCAAACACCAATGAGTCTTTCTAGTCCGGCAGCCTCGTCGGCCATTATGTATGCAGACGACACTATACTATTTGCTCATGATAAGAAGCCTAGTACTGCCCTGGAACTCGTGCAAAGCCATCTCGAAGCTGCACACATTTTCTACAAAACGTGGGGTATTGCAATTAATATCGGAAAATCAGAGCTAATTTGCTTTCGCAACGCTAGTGGCAAAGGACCGCGCAACGCTGCGAAAGAGAGCAAGGAAATTGGACTGTCTTTGAATGGAATAAACATTCCTCTCAAAAACTGCATTAAATATTTGGGCATAAAACTGCAACACAGGCTTAAATATAATGATGCAAGATATGCATTAAAGAAGGCCAAAATAGCAACGTCTCTTTTGATGAATCTTTTAAAGTCAAAGGAATTAGAAACTTTAACCAAGGTACTAATTTACAAAATACTAATTAGACCAGTGTTAACGTATGGCTTTGTAATTTGGATGTTCATTTCTCCCACTGTCTCAGAAGAGCTTCAGATTTTCGAAAGGAAGATCCTACGGTACTGTATATCGAAGTACCGAAGGCCTAGCAAGAAATATTATCGAAATTCCTTATACTATGACCGAACTAAGATAACTCCACTAATGGAATATATGGTTGGTCTCGCCAAAGCTTCTATCAGCAGATTAGTTAGACACCCTAATTCACTGGTTAGAGAAATTTACATACAGAACCATTCTGATCAGGTTCTAGAGCACTATTACTCTTCACCTATCGCATAAGTCTCTTAAAACTCAGAAATACTTCAATCTTTATTGACCAACTCTGCGAGACTGAGCTTTTACTCCAAGGCGACTAACACTATTTATCGCGGCTAAATTTAGTTTTAATTTTGCAAAGAATTGTTTCAATTTATTTAATTTGGCTAAATACTTTTCTTTAGATAAGTTTCTCTTAGGTTAAGTTTAGTTTAAGATTTATTTATTTCTGTCATTAACGACAAAACGAGTAACTCAGCACCGGGAGCAAGTGCATTTTCTCATTTAGATTTGTATAATATTTTTTCTTATTTTTCCAGGATGAATTATAATATTAAGTTATTTACATACACTACTAATTTTGAATTAATTGTCAGATATACTATAAAATTAAGTCGACAAATGTATTATAGAAGTTAAGATTTTTCCAACTAATATGTACAAAAAAAAAGCCTCAATAAAAGTTTTGAATCTTGAATCTTCATTCATGCTTGTGAGAGATTTTTTGGCCAAAAATAAAACGATAATCATGCCTCAGCCACCATATTCACCGGATTTGGCCTCCTGCGACTTTTTCCTGTTCCCCAACCTGAAAACACCTATGAAAGGACGGAGATTTGCAACGATTGAAGAAATAAAAACTGCATCGCTGGAGGAGCTCAAGGCTACACCAAAAAGTGCCTTGAGGACTGGAAAAGGGGGACTTCTTTGAAGGGGACAATATAAATATTGATCAATAAAAAAATGTTTTTCATACAAATAAAAAGTCACTTTACTTTTTGAACACACCCCGTATGTATCGTGCAACGTGTCCGTGTAACTTTTTAGTGGTTTTATCTCGCAAATATCTTTTATTTGCAGAACTTTTAACTAATGAAAATTTAATTTGGTGGGTTTCACGCACTTCGCAATCAAATTTGCTTATCTATTGCATGCTGGAATATAGGTGGGCGCTTTTCAAATTTTACGGAAAAGCTGACTGAACTCTATTACCAGGTATCATGTTCTTTCTTCTCCATAGAGTAACTCTAACCAAGACCAGCTCTAACTCGGATTTGTCTTTGTAAAACATAATTTGGTGAATCGAGTGAACCAAACCAATTGCAAACTCATCACTGTCTGACAAACTCATCAAACTATAGTTGTCTTATTTCTGCACTTGGCAACTATCATTGTGCAATAATTCGGCTAGCAATCAAATGTAAGACTTGAAATTACAAAACATTTCGGTTTTGCAGTTTGCAGCCTAGACATGGCCTATCAAAGATTCGGACAGTTAAATGGAGTTTCAGTTTCGAGTAACAATGCCCAACAACAGCGAACATCGAACAACTACAGGTAATCAGAAATGTTACATAACTTCGCTGCAATTCGACAATGAAGGTGCATGTATCGTACACCCGTCGGACGGTGGGGTATTTTCTCACTCACATATATCGCTAGCAGAGCCTCCGATTGAGGAGACCTGGCGGCCACAATTATCATGCAGAGTGCTCTATTTTACGAGCACTTGGGCGCCTTAACGAGCCTTTTTCGCGGCATGTGAACGCCATCATGTAGGTAGGCATATGCAAGGAATATGTGGCGATGTTCACTATTTTTTTTTTTTTTTGCGACCACAAACCGAGGTGATGGGATATTCGCAGGCGAACTATTCAACTGAAGTCAATTCCATATGCACTCGAGACCCCGTGAGTATGAAAATAAGAAAAAGTGCAAAAATGAGAAGCGAGGAAAAACAACGCCGCCAACATTGCAATATCGCATTCGAAATCCTATTTGCATGGAAAGCACTTTGTTTTACATAAATTGGCCGCTGGTGCGGTACTCGACTAAAAGAGTTGTAAAGTGCATTTCCATTCACGGCACTCCAACACGTGAAAAGAAAAGACTTTTCGAAAATATGGCGAAACCATGCACACCGGCATCCATGCCATTCACCAGACAAGGCATGCAATTTTCATGGCACTGTAATATGCACCTCTTCACTAGATCCGCACCGGCGAAGGGGCGAAGGGTAAGGAGTTACCTACCTCGGTGCACGGTAAAGAAAATTGATTTGAAAAACTATCAGTTTTTGTGACGCTCGTTGCATTATGGAAGCCGAAAAACGGTAGGAGCGCATTATGGCGAGGATTATGGCAAAGCGAAATTACATAATTGAAACTTTTCTCATTCGGTTGAATGGCGTTTCGAATTTTACGACAACATTGCATTGCCATGAGAAGCAATCGGAGAGTGCATGTCTGAGTCGCTTTTTTTAAATTCTCCCTTTCTAAAGTAGCTGCCACTGCCTTAGTGTAAAAAATCACCCAACAAATAAACTTTTAAAGCGATAAACTCTCTAAATTAAGCTCCAAATTAGATTTTCTGAACAAATAAAAAAAAACACAACTACTTGACACCTTTCTGCCAAGCCTTTCCCTCGCAAGATACATTTCAATAATTCATACCTGTGCTGCAATTGAGCCATGTATTAGCAATAATATCCACCGAATTTACTCTGGAACCGGTGAAAGTAAACATGGAAGCCATAGTTGACCACTAATTTAATTTCTTACCGTAGATGTCTTTCGAATCCGCTCATTTTGCGCGCATAATAGTAAATCTATCTTAACGTTGATTCGTTCTACAAAAGCGTCTTTTAGTTCGCAACTGACAAGCGAAATGGACAAATCGACAAAAAAAAATTAGAGATTTGGGGATGATTGGTCCGCCATCAATTAAATCGCCGCACGATTAAGTCCGCATCGATTCAACAAGATGGATTTCAATTATCCACACACCTGAAATACAAAAAGGCCATTTTTAAAATCACTTTTAAGAAAGAAGGTAATGTGTGCTTGCAAAGAAAAAGGTGAAATGGATGTTGTTTTTTTTTTCTGCTCGAGTGAGGTACCGCAGGAAAGTGATGTTTGTCCGCCGTTGTAAATAATCGCGCTTATGGCTGTCAGTTGGATGTAACGTAGCCTTTAAATTTAAAATCTGATGCTGTAGTTTCGTTCTATAGAGCCCGACGAATTTGATTTTCTATCTAAACAGCGCTATTTTCTTCCTGCCAGTATGGGTATGGGTTAGCTTGGAGGAATCGTGCGTGTATTCTTCTTCTCTTCTACGGTACGGTCTTAAGCACAAGCATCACATCCATCCGTCCGTCAGGGCATCATCCCTATGAATAACACTCGTTGTCTCTAAAAATGTTAAATGTATACGCGCATTTATCCGGAGGTTTTGTATAAATTTATCCAAAGCACTCTGCCGGCCTGTCAGTTAATTTGACTGACACTTTGACTTGAGATATAAACGGTCGGACGACGGGGCATACGAATAAAACGGTGCGGGGCTACGAGTTTAGCCGTAAGGTATTAAATAAATGTGTACACACAAAATTTTCATCTTTACTATTTGTGCGTACATCTCGATACGAAATTCCATCTTAAATGAACGGCATAAGGTGTTTTAGATATTCGGAATTCTTGATTTATACGTTTCGTATAAATGCCGTGAAATTCTACTCAAATCAAATTTAATTCAATTTATTAAAAATTCCATATCATTAATATTACATTATTACTGGCAGTTAACGAATCTTCTGAATTCGGTAAAAATTATTTTCGATGAGGAAGTAACATATGTATATAGTAACTGTGTATGAAATGGATATAAGTTGTGCGAAATCGCACGTGTTATACGTGAATTCAGCACACAGTCTATTTACGCACTGAGCGTAATTTTGCAGTAAATTGCTTGCGAATTTCCATTTAATGTGAATAACCTCTTCGTCCATGGTGGCATTATACTAGCTCAATTCGGGATTCGGCGTCCTGAATTCGTATGCTACCAGAAAGATGGGGAAAAGTTGTAGCTATCGATGGGCATTCCTTTGAATAATAAATATTTAAACATTTTCGCACAATCGAGGCTCGAATTTTAAAAAAAAAGGTGGTTTTCAATTTGCACTCCCAATATAATATTTTGAACTCCAATAGTTTAAAAAAAGGAATTTCTGAGACAATTCAGGGCATAGTTTCACTATGTTCCCAGACGTATTATTGCGCAAATTTTTCAGTTACTACTGGTGATGAAAAATTATTCGAAATAAAATGGGAAAACGGTGTAAAAGTGAAACATTTCCACTTCAAGATAGCCTAGATTCTCAGTAGATGGTTTCTGTTCGCTTTTTATCATTCAATCCCCCATATTTGTCAGTAGCAGCCAGTACAACTGAAAAATATATATCAGCTTCTCCACTCGTTATGGTCATTCTCACTCCTCTTTCCCTACCTTCCTAGTTCCATTCCTTCCATCCATTACTGTGTTTGTGCATTGCACATAAAGGCCGAAATTGCCCCTATAACACAGGTCATTCTGTAAAAAAAAAAATGGTCAAAAAACCAAGCTCTCCTTACAATTTGTCACGGACAAGTTCCAGATGCGTGGATAGTCAATATGCTGGTTAGAGTGGTTAGGGAAGACTAAGTGAAAGTGGGTTCTTTGGCAGGGCAGTATTCGTTCGTTTATTTATGCAAGTTTGAGTTCTTATGAGGGGAGTTGTGAGGGGTGATAGTATGGGTGGGTGGATGTGAATAGTGTTTCAATTTATTGCTTGAATCACATCCAATATTCTCTGTATAGAATGTCAGTTTCATAGACGAAGTTGCATAGAATTTTCATAAAATTCGGTGTATTTTACCTTCACGAAACCGAACATTTGTATTGGAGGGGGTAGAGAACGTAGGGGAATCGTAAAATTTGATATGCAGTTTTATATCGTTTCTCTTGTAAGGTGCTTGTACAAAATTTCAAGTTCGTAACTTTTAGTTTGTTGGTTATTAATTGATTTCATAAAATTGGCCGAAATCATAGTTTTGTATGGGAGGGGGTAGAAGGGCAAGCGTAATTTCAATTTTAACGTAATTTCATTTCAACTATTTTCGTAATTTCAAATTGATAGCTTTTAATAGTTAGGTGATAATTGATTTCTTGAAAATGGTCGAAAAACTTATTTTGTATGGGAGGGGGTAAAATTTTTAAAGGTTTCCGACCAGTTAAAATTTTGTATATTTAGGGATTTTTTAAATGCTTTTCGCAAATTTTCAAGTTTCTACCTTAAAATGTCATTCAAAAATTTTCAGTTTATGTTTTCTTTTCAATGCACATGAAACACCTTGTGCACCTTAGACCGGGGGGTCGGTTTATAACAATTATGGATCAAGTTATTATTATTTTTCTATGTACATCAAATAGACGTATCCATATGCAAAATTAAAACTTTGTATCTTTCACCAGAGCCCTAAAAAAATCACTCAAAATTTTCGACATTTTTGCTTATCACCTCCCTTCCCTTACACCTTCCAACTTAAATTTTTTACCAAAATTAACCATTATGTAGTTCTACAATCTGACAACTTTTCGATTTGATATCTGTACTCTTTTTTGAGATATAAGGATTTTTAATTTTGAAAAGTTCGCCATTTTTGAAATGCTCCCCATTTCCCCTCACTACTATTATTTCAACATATTTTTTTTTGTATTTTACTAGTACAGTTGAATATACGTTTCAAGTTTCAATTACATAGCTTAAGAGATAGTTGAGATATTAATTTTTAAGTTTTTTTCTTTCCACCTCCCCCTTACAATAATTAGCCACTTTCTAAGCTGATTCCGATGGAACTCACCTTAATGGTCCCAAAATATAAATTTTTTACGATAAGAAATTTCGAAGATATAATCATTTGAAAAAACAATCCGACCGAAAATTTTTTCTTAACCCCCCTTTCCGGACGCCACCTAACACCCCCGAAAATTTAAAAATAGAGCTCACTTATCCATTCAACAACACACCCAACAACGAACATTCTACCTTTAACGGTCTCGGAGATATATATTTATTATTGGAATAATAAAATAAAATGCAAAAAAAAATCCGTCCGCCGTACGCCATACATAAGGACTCATATCTCCGAGACCGTTAAAAGTAGAATGTTCGTTTTTGGGTGGATTGTTGATTGAGTAGTGAGCTCTATTTTCTAAATTTTGGGGGTGTTAGGAGGAGAGGGAGGCGGGGGGAGGGAAAGAGTCAAAAACTACAATTGCTAATATCTCCACTACGAATGCAGATAGGAAGTTGAAAAGTTAAAAATAATTTAATTTCTTTATCCATTGGCGTCCGAAAAGGGGGGCCTAAAAACAAATTGTCGGCCGAATTTTTTTTGTTCAAATGATTTTATCTTCGAAATTACTCATTGTAAAAAATCCATATTTTGGGACCATTAAGGTGGCATATGGCTCCACCGGAATCAGCTTAGAGAGTGGCTAATTATTTAAAGGGGGAGGGTCAGGGGGGTGCAAAGAAAAACACTTAAAACCTAATATCTCAACTATCTCTTAAGCTAATTAATTGAAACTTGAAACATATATTGAGCTATATTAGGAAAATACGAAAAAAATATAATATTGTTGCGAGCTAGGGGTTCGCCGGGATTTCAAGTAAAAACGCAATTCGTTTAAAAATAAGTGAAAAATTATTTATTCGCACTTTAATGGCAATACCGCCGCGTACTTTTCTATTGCTTTCACTAGTTCGCGTCGTAAATAAAAGTCGCTGACTAACTGAACTGCTCGCTGAAAGCTTTCGTGCTTTTATACATCTCATGACAGTTCTTGAAGCTTCCTTCGGTGTGTATGTGTGAACTATGTGTGAACAGTTCTCGAAGTTTCCTTCGGTGTGTATGTGTGAACAGTTCTCGAAGCTTCCTTCGGTGTGGATGTGTGAACTATACTGGAAAGCTCTAGATCTTTAATTGTGGCTTTCTACAAAGTGGAGTATACTGTTCTACATAATTCTTGTCTATTCGAGAGAGATCGAGTTGCGGGGCTGCCAGATTTGCATGTAACAATATGTTGAAATAACAGTAGCGGGAGGAATCGAATTATTAGTTTAGCGCCTCGGATTCAGACAGACTCCTTCGGCATTCAAAAACGGGCTATGATTGGGTTCTGAAACGTTGTAACATTGAATGACGGGGGAAGGGTTGCTCCATACATACACCGTCAATCAGTAATCGACCATGAGCGCTATAGCATTCAAATCATGGGCTTGAGCGAGGTCAGGCGAACAAGATCAGGAGAAGAATAACCTCCAAGCGGAAACACCATTCTCTTAGCTGGTCCTGAGTGTGAAGCTAAAAATGACGTGGCGGTCGTACTTACACCGAGAGAAAAACTATCTTATTAGCTGGAAACCAATCTCGGGTAGGATTATCGTCGTCAAGCTAAGGGCAAGTGTCAGAACAGTCCCAATTGTGCAGTGCTACGCACCAACTAATGCCACAAAACCTGGTGACAATGAAGAGTGTTATGGCCAACTGTGCGCTTCCTTCGAGGGGTGATATTATAATTTTCTCGGGATATATGAACGCTCGAGTTTGATCTGACAAAACAGGACTCATCAAAGGCAAGCGCAGTGCCCCATCACGACCGGAAAACAACTAATTCT
This sequence comes from Chorisops tibialis, assembly GCA_963669355.1. Taxonomy (NCBI): domain Eukaryota; kingdom Metazoa; phylum Arthropoda; class Insecta; order Diptera; family Stratiomyidae; genus Chorisops; species Chorisops tibialis. Next base: position 169,779,354 of record OY770264.1, on the reverse strand, counting down.
TGAGTTTCCGCTGATGGTGCTATGTTACCCAAAACTATATCGACCATTTGGCCATAAGTCGCCGATGGGGAAGATGTCTCCTCGAAGAACGAGCGAAGCTTTGAACTGATGTGAGGTGCGACAATAGCGTAACTAAGGGCAACAGCACCCCCTTCCCCCGCGAAATTGACTGAGCGGCCCCTCTCACAGAGCCATGATTATTGCGGAAAAGTATTGTGTTAAAAGTTATATCGCGCGAGTAGGGGAGTAGCTACTGGTTCAAAGGTTCATCGAGTACAGTAGTTTTCTTGTGTATTTTGGCAACTCCACGGACCCGACCTGTTCGATCATTAGCAAAGTTTTGCAAGAGCTTAGACTGAATTAGGTGGCTACTCACGAAAACCGGATATATCTGATGCTACTTCTATAATGACACTACAGCCCAAATCATGTCTTGGCCTCCTTCAGGTTCCTTAACAATTTTCATTATTTATTGTGGAGGAGTTGTTAGACCTTCGCACAGCATTGTAGACCAACACACTACCAACTAGGCTACACCCTAGCTCCTATATCTGATACTGTGGGGTAGGTACTGCGGACCCCTAGTCATGTCGTACCGGTGGGATACAAAAAGGTTTGTGAGGATCTGTAGGTCTACAGGCATATGCATAAAAGACTGATGAACTGATGAAACGAAGAACCGATGAACTGCTGAATCGCTGATAGGATTAAATATCGGTGACGAAGTAGGCTTATGATGAAAGTAGTGAACCGCTTTAATAAAATAGACTGCGAGTATGATTGCATGAACCAACCGCAGGTTAAGAAACCGAAGTTTCACATTAAGTTTCCTGAACGAAACGAATTGGCAACAAACACGATACTAAGCACCTGTACAGGTCCTCATCTCTTAACGGACGGATCTAAACTAACCAGGGTACAGGTGCAGGGATTTATTCCAACGACCTCGATATCCACACTTCATTTCACCTTCCAGAACACGCGACAGTGTTCCATGCGGAAGTATCGGCCATTAACGAGTGAACAAAAATTATTCTAGATATGCAGAACAGTATCAGAAATTGTTACGTTTTCTCGGAACTAGTGTTCATTTGAAGACACAATTTGAATCACCTAGCAGCCATAATGGATGTGTTTCTAATTTGGACACCGGGTCATAGTGACCTGCTAGGTAACGAGGCAGCAGACACGCTTGCACGGCAAGGATCTGCAAATATCAATTCCACTAGGAAGTCAGTCGATGTAGCACCAACAGTGCTGAAGACTAGCTTCAAACATACTACGCGAAAGAGATGCGATTGGTTCGTTTTGTCCGTAGTTGGTGCAATGATGAGAAATGTGGAGTGACACATAGTTTCTCAGAGATCGACGAATACTAAAAGTTATGGCTTCGAGCAAATATGGGGCATCAATTTTTCCTAAGATTAATTTAAATACAAAAGCAGCCCTAAGGACAATCCGTCTATTCTCAAGCGACTCAAGAAAAAGGAGCTTTAGAAGCTGTTCGTAAGAAGGAAGATGCAACGTATCAGACCAGGGAAGGTCCTTTAGAGGGAACCTTAAGAATCTTCGCTGTACAAACTCAATCCTACTCTTATGTTCCTCGTAATACGGAGCCCATACCTGACAAGCATACTCACATAGAGCGTACAAAAGCACAGTATAAAGTCTTAGTTATATAAGGATCATTGAAGTCTTTGCACCATCTTTTAACGAAGCCCCAAACGGAGTTGGCCTTGCTGATTATGTAGTCAACATGACCGTCAAACGTAAATGCGGAAATAAAACATACACCTAGATCCAGTACCTTATCTATCTGTTGTAGTGTGATACCGTCTAGGACATAATAGAAATGTATGGGAGATTTGGTCCTAAAGAATGAAACGCTGACACATTTACTAATATTCGAAGGCATACAGTTTAATGTACACTAGTCAAAAAAAAGTTGCAAATCACTTTGATTCGAAATATCGCGAAACAATTTCGCGTCGTCAGCATAGAGCAAAATTTTCGAGTGGAAAATAACCGAACTCACGTCGTTAATAAATAAAATAGATAACAGTGGTCCTAGATGGCTTCCCTGTGGCACACCAGATGTGTTGGGTATAGCAGAGGAATAAACACCTCGAAAAATCACTTTTTTGGTACGATTAGATAGGTAAGATCTGATCCAATCTAGAAAAGTAAAAGGAAATCCAAGTGCGTATAGCTTGTAAGCAAGAATAGTATGGTCAACTTTATCAAAAGCTTTGGTAAAGTCGGTATATATGCAGTCAACCTGCTTACCGCCTTCAATCACAGGAATAGTGAAATTGGAAAATTCCATTAGATTTGTTGTGGTCGACCTACCTTTGATAAACCCATGTTGGGCTGACTAATGATTGATTTACAATGAAAGTTCAGTATATCACAAACAACAGCCTCGAACAACTTAGGAATGCAAGAAAGATTAGCAATAGGACGATAATTACACACATCACTTCTTTTACCTTTCTTTAGCAATGGTCTGATAGTGGAGTATTTCCACAATCTAGGAAATGTCCCCGATCTGAGAGAAGCGTTAAATATATGGCATAAAGGCAGAACCATGGTTCTTTAATACGGCAGCAGGGATGCCGTCTGGGCCTAGAAAAACTGTCCGTAATGGTTGAAATAAACTTTAAAATGGTCGCTTCCTCAATATGAAAATCTTTCACCTCTAATGAGGTAGAAGGAAATTTCGATATGTAATGGAAATCCTCAGGACTAATCATACGATTTGAGGTAGTGAAAGCAGTACGGAAATGGTCAGCAAAAAAGTTGCTTATAACTAAGGGGTCATCACTGACTACACCGTCGAAGGACATAGAAGCGGGATAACCGTCGGTGCGCCTTTTGGAATTCACAAAATTCCAGAATTGCTTAGGATTATCCTTGATTGATCGCTTAATTACTGACGTTATTATTATACGCCGCAGTAGACTGACTAACGAACAAATCACGTAACTCAGAGTAAAAAACGTAGTCCGCATCGTTTCTCGAGAGACAGTACGACTCCCATGCTTTAATTTTTAAATTTTTCAAATGAGCCAAATCGTCATCGAACCATGGAAACCCTTTTACCTGCTTCTCGTGGGTGACCGGTACACACCGTGTAAAGCAAGTAAAAAGCGTGTTGTAAACATTTAAAGTAGCTATCTCTCAGCATCTTGTTCTTTAAGAACGCGCGACCAACCGCATGATAGTATGTCCTGGTTCAAAACAGTAAAATCAGCTTTATTAAAATTAAATTGATATGGTACTTCTTTAGCAACATTACTTTTTGCACTTGAATCCAAATGAAAAATTGCGTGAAGCGCAGGATGAAGTGCGGATTCTAGCAGTAGTGGAGCAATACAATGGTGGCTTCTTTGTCACTGTCCGTAAATCTGCAGCAGTCGTCTCCTTTGCTTAGGCTTAAGATTCTTCTCAGAACTAGACGAGCTCAGAGGCGTCCAACATTCGAACCTGCTACGGTTCGCAAACCGAACCAAGAGGAGTGACTTCCATCTTATAATCAATAGGGGGAGTACAATGGGCCCAACTAGATGACCCCAGTGGATTGTGGTTCTATGGAACCTCCTACAATCTAAACCTAAAACTAATAAAATTCTCAAAAATCGCTATAGGTAGGTGTCCAAAACTAAAAGAATATGAATCAAAACACAAAGAAAGAAAAAAACAAAAAAAAAAAACTTTTTATGGGTGGCAATCATTTCTCAACCCTTTGTCTTCTTTGGTTGACATAGGGTTGAGAGATGAGTTAAGGCGGAACTACCGCAATGCTCATATACAAAAAAAAGAAGACGCGACAAGAGATCTGGTCAATAAGACGGAATCTGCGGCTTACCTCGGAGATATAGGTTCCCTAAAATTATGAAAGAGTTGACGAACAGAAATTTCACCGCCAGCCACATGGAATCCTCTTCAACAATTACGGCGATGGTAGGTATTTTTCTCTGATATTCTAAACACCATAACAGATGAAGATAATTCAGAATCAGAACAATTACGAAACGTTCTGCAGCAGCAATTCTCTATTACGGATGATCTCCCAGATAAGGAGGAAATAGTTTTCTCCATTCGGCCAATTGTGAGAAAAAATCCCCAAGTATCTAGACAGCTAACCGTACCTCAAAACGGACTCAAAAATAATAGCCGATATACTCATCGTAATCAGCCCTGGTCGGGCCTTGTCCTCCTATGAGCTTCGTCTCCAATTTTCTCTGCCCAATGACTGCAACCTCAACGTTGAAAATTTCAGAAGCGATTTGCCGTCTTCGTCGATTGAATCCTTCCAGCATTTTCATGGTTTTTCGACTGGCCCTTCTCTTTAGTCCTTTCCTTTTTGTGTATGTTTGAGTATTCTTCTGTCCTCCATTCGTTGTGATCAGCTGTAGCTTATGAAATTTGATGTGAGTAGAGACTGGATCCTCAAAGATGGTATACAATTCCTGATTGTATCGAATTCTTTTTCACCTTGTTCTCCTACCGGTCCGAGGATTCGTCGTGATACCTTCCTCTCATAGGCATTAACCAATTTTTCTGACCCACGTTTCACTGTCATAGCAGAGTACAGGTCTTATTATGGTTTTGTAGATTCGCAGCTTTGTTTTTCTATGCACGTCTTTACATTTTATTATTGGAAGTACCGAGTAGTATGTCTTGTTTATGTCTTTGGCAGTCGGACGATGATCGACCGGGTCTGAATCCACCTTGTTATTCTTCAATTATGTTTTCAGCATAGGTTTCAATCCAAGACTCTCTGATCTATGTCAAGATTATATGTATAAAATGTGCCATGTGCACAGCAACGAAATCCCTCTATAGTTGTCGTAGCAGTGTTTGTCACCCTTTTTGTGTATCGGACATGAACATCGTCATAAATGACGCTACAGCCCAAGTCGGGCCTTGGTCTTCAGCATGCTATGTCCCCAATTTTCCCGCTCGGTTTTGCGCTAATCATCTGACATTGTTTCATGTGGCCAGGTTGGCGACAACATAATGTGGATTTTCCTAGTAACTTCTTCAGAAGTTCCACTGGTATGTTGTCTATACCGGCACCTTGTTCTTTTTTAAGTTTATGCGCATCTTTAACTTCTTCTACTGTTGAAAGGCTCGATAAGTTTTTGTCGTCAAGAAGTGCCTCGGTCAGGTTGTAATTTCGATATACTCCTCCTGCCCTTTATCGAGGTGTGGAATGAAGGAAGATATCCGGCTAATGGAACGAGGACGTCAATTCCTGAGGAAAAGCGACCTCCGCGATTGTGAAAATTGGCGTGGTATATAGTATGTCTATTTACTGCCATATCGGAAATATGGCTAAGCTAATTTTTAATAGGATTAGTGATGTTGCAGACAATACTCTCGAAGTTTACCATGCTGGAGTCCGTAAAGGGTCGTCTTGAACGAACCGAATACCTTAAGTATAATATATCTAATGTAAGTGGACTTCGAGTAGGACTTTTGTTACCTCGAAGCGTTGTCAGCATGAAAAGGATATTGAGGCTCGTATAAATAAAGCTCGTTAGGCCTTCGGCGTCCTTTCACCTTTCTGGAGAGAAATCCCTTCGCACAAAGTTGCGAATATTTGCTTCAAATCTGTGTTGTCATATGGCTATGCTGCAAGGAAACTAATTGTTGGGCTTACCAAGAAACTGCAAACTTTTGGGAACCACTGCCTCCGACGCATTTTACGAACAGCTTTGAACTACAACTGGGCAGACTGAAATAGGCATTGAGATTTAAAGGCGGAAATGATAGTGGTCATACTTTGGGGAAAACCAGTGCAAAACATCTCCAAACAAGCTCTAGATTGCAACCTTGAAGGTAGCGAACATTTCAGCAGGAAGCCAGAGGAATAAGAAATTTCTGGCAACAACTAAAGCTGATGCTAGAGTCATAAATAGCATCACCGCTGACCCCGCGTTCCGAGGTACGCTAGTATTCAAGGACGCCTGAAACAGAAGTCAGCAAAACACTTCATAATTGATGTTGATGCAACCGCAGATGATAAATTTCGTAAGCTCCCTGATAAAAAAATATGATTCATTATTAAATCTGTTAACAGGAATTCCACTTACAGAATCGGTGCATTTGCTAAAAATTTACACAAAGCTTGATTTTCGCAATATAAACTTGTGCAAAACTTTTCCGCAATAAGCGTGGCTCTGAAGGGCGCTCTAAAAATTTCGCGTGGGGCGCTGCTGCTCTTAATTGCTTCACTGGCTTATGCTCAGGATCGCGGATTGTAGAAGAGTACTGATTCTGTCCTATGCTCCTTGAGGGGGTCTGAACAGAAAATTCACGCTTGATGATGATTTGAACTGGCATACGCCTTTAAATATAGTTCATGTTACAGAACGATCAAATTAAGAAGACGTGTATCTGTATTAAGAGCTCGTCGTCGCTAATGGCATCAGTGGCGTGCCAATCAGATGGTAAGTGACGGTTGACTATGACTATGAATCTTCTTGTTTTTTAGGTCTTTCACACATTTTTTTTTCTTGCTGGCACACCTGTGAACTCAACTACTTAAGCGTGTTAAATTTGAACTTGACCAAAAACTTCGACGGAAGATCCTTCAGTGCCCTAAAGGGTCGAGATCATACTGGTTGTTCGGCAAAACGGTCAACAACAATTTCATTTCTTCTTCAATATCATCTCTTGTTGATGGCGACCGTACCGTGATTAATCTTATCGAAAAAGTTAACTTACTAGCAGCAAGTATCGCGAGAAACTACCGACTCCCACCTTCAAATCAATCGCCTCCCTCTCCAAATGATTCTGGTTTCTCGATAACCACACTACATTTTCGCACTTATTTCTGGGATCCTTCAAGAGCTCAATATTCACAAATCTGCTGGTCGGGACGGTATTCCCCTCATTGCCTCCTCTTCTTCAGCTAAACCCTTTTTTTTCTATCTTTCTTATTCTTCTGGGTGCTTTCCACGTATGTGGAAAGTTGCGAATGTTCAGCCAATTCCCAAAAAAGGAAGCAAAACGAACCCCGCCAACTACCGCCCGATAGCCATTACTTCAGTGCTCTCGAAAGTAATGGAAAAATCATTCAATATCTTGAGGATAAACATCTAATCCATGATCGTCAGTATGGGCTCCGTTCTGGAAGGTTGACGGGAGATCTTTTAGTCTAATTGACAGAACGTTGGAGCTCATGCATACATAAACACGATGAAGATCAAGTTCTTGCACTTGACATAGTAAAAGCTTTTGACAGAGCTTGGCACGAATGTCTCCTAGTTAAGCTTAGTGCAATACGTCTTAATGCTACTACTGGATGGCGTTACTTCTTCCTCCTTTCCAATAGTTTCCGGCGTCCCTCAAGGCTCTGTTTTATTTCCAACTGTTTTCTTAGTTTTCATCAATGACCTTTTGTCATCTACTCTCAATGGTTTTGCAGATGACAGTACTTTAGATAACACCTATGAATTTAACTCTGCTGCTCAGGTAAGTCGAATCATAGAAAAAAAAAGAAGTTATTAGTCTTAGAATGTATTTCATTTGAAGGCGCTGGGGTGATCTGAGACGTTATCGGGCAAGCATTAATGAAGTACTTATTGGATTCACCGGTTTCATCACGGAACAAAATTTTCAAATAAAATGGTGGACTTCCAGATTACGCCATTCAAGCGCAAGACTATGCCAAAAATCTTATTTAATCATTAATGCCATAAAATTATCTTTTAAATAAAACTAATTTTATGGAAATTAAAACCTTTTTCTGTATTTCATTTTAATTTAAAGCTCTTCGCCTCTAAAAAAAACACCCTGTACTTATGTATCTAGTTTACTAAGCTTTGACCACTTTATCAAATGCGAAAAGGTTGATGGTAGAAAACTGCCCGTCAAAACAAATTTCGACAGTGAAATAGAAATTGGTCACTTTAAGCATGTACAGTGGCCGACAAAAGTCTACATTTTCGCTGCTTGACCAATAGCACTATTTGAAAAAGTAATGATGTAGTCTTGTTTATAATCTATTTCTATTGACATGTAACAAAAAAATTTTTTCTCCAATATAAACTTAACAATCTATTCATAAAATATAATAGCATTGACAAAAGTCTACTAACGATCATGAGATCCACCGAAAACTTCATTAAGAAATTTACATTTCATTTCAAAACTAAATATTGATATCTTGTTGGCCCACCATGGACATCTATATCTGCCTGCAAGCGTCTTGGCATTGATGCGACCAAATTTTCTAACTCGTTAGAAGTTATTTGACCCCATTCCTCAATGAGCTTCTCTTTTAGCATTGTAGCACTCCGTATGTCATGTTTTCTTATTTTTCGAACCAGAAGCTCCCAAACGTACTCGATGACATTCAAGTCCGGACTTTTTGGGGGTGTATTAAGCTATCTTGGAGCATAATATAGTAGCCAGTCCTTCACGATTTGACCGATGTGCTTGGAATCATTGTCTTGTTGGAATATCCAGCTTTCACCGAAATTCAACTTATCGACCGATTCCCTTAAATTGTGTTGCAAGATGCTTTTGTAGAGATGGCGATCCATGACACCATCAATGAACAACAAATTTCCTACACCCGACGCCCCAAACCATCACACCGCCATGTTTGACTATGGGAATTAGGTGTTTCGGGTCCATTCCCGTGTTTTCCTTTCTCCAAACTTTAGCTCTATCGCCACTTTCACATATGTTATACTTCGATTCTTCGGTGAATAAAACCTTCTTCCAAAAATCAAGTCCTTTGTCTAGATGCTTTTTGGCAAATTTTTAGCGAAGTTTGCGATTTTTGTCGGTTATAAGGGGATTTTTGCGTGCTGTGTTGCTGTGATAATCATTATTATTTAATGTTCTTTGAACTGTTCTTGCACCGTGGTTCCTGTTCACTTTGCTACAGTGTACCAATAATGTCTTCGTACAGCAGCTATTTGAAACTCAAGTGATAAAAAACAATAAATTGTTGCAAGAAATTTGAAAATGTTTTAATGCAGATTTATTCATTAAACATTTTTATTTAATTTAGAAACGAAAACTAATCCATTTAAATTATTCATTACAAAGTTATTAACTAAAAATAAAACAAAGTCGACAATTTGCCTCCAATAATGTCTTCGTACACTTCTTCAAATCTTAAAAACTATAGATACATTTTTTGTTAATATTTAGTTGGGTAGCCTTTATTGTTGATTACGGCTTTAAGGCGGTGTGGCATCGATTCTACAAGTTTTTTTTTGCATAGCTTGGCTCTATTTTCGCCCATTCCTCTAGAAGAGCCTGTTTTAACTGAGGTTTCAAGCTAATATGATGAGTCCTGATTCTTTTTTCCAGCATGTTCCACATGTGCTTAATGGGATTGAGGTCAGGACTTTGCGGTGGTGTCTTAAGCAAATGTGGAGTCTTGTACGCCAAGAACATCCTAGTATTATGAGCCATGTGCTTAGGATCATTATCTTGTTGAAAGTAAAAATCGTTTGATAAACCCAATTTTTCAGCACTTGGCTCCAAATTTCTTTTGAGAATTTCAATATATGCCCGATGATCCATGATTCCTCCAATTATTTCTAAGTTTCCAATGCCGCTGGCAGCCATACAGCCCCATACCATTACGCCGCCGCCGCCGTGTCTTACAGTTTTGATGGTGTTTTTTGGGTTGTAAGCTTCCCCTGGCTTTCTCCACACTCTAAGTCTCCCATCAGACCCAAAAATGTTGTATTTGGACTCATCAGAAAATATAACATTGCGCCAGAACTCGAGAGAAGCATTTTGGTATTGACGAGCGAAGTCCAAACGTTTTTTGCGATTTACTTCACTTACCAGTGGCTTTCTGCGAGGTGTACGAGACTTAAATCCGGCATCAATCACGCATTTTCGTACTGTTTCTGGATGAACTTCTTTTTGATTGGATTGAAGGAGCTCTGTACTAATTTTTGGTGCACTTATGAACGGATCCTTGGCAATCATACGCTTGATTTGCAGCCGATCTGCATCAGTGAGAATTGCAGGGCGTCCTGATTTAGGCTTATTCTCTACGCGGCCTTCATATTTAAAGCGCCCGATTACAGATTGGATAGTCGTTCGACTCCGGGATAGTAGTTTGGCTATTTCCGCGTATGATTTTTGCTCCTTTACGTGTAAATTCACTATAAGCTTACGCTCTTCAAACGACAAGTATTTACCAGGCATTATTTCGATTTATACTGAGCGAAACTCATAAAATTTACATTTGACAGTAAACACACGTGTTTGTTTGTTTACCGTTATTACAAACCGTTATTAGTGGAAAATAATTATGATCGATAATTATCCGCCAAGAGATCGAAGGGCAAGCGAAATTTTAAATGTACGAAGACATTATTGGAGGCAAATTGTCGACTTTGGTTTATTTTTAGTTAATAGCTTTGTAATGAATAATTTAAATGGACTAGTTTTTGTTTCTAAGTTAAATAAAAATGTTTAATGAATAAATCTGCATTAAAACTTTTTCAAATTTCTTGCAACAATTTATTGTTTTTTATCACTTGAGTTTCAAATAGCTGCATTACGAAGACATTGTTGGTACACTATATGTCCTCCACCAATTTTGTGGCATGCGTCTTTGGGTTTTCGTTCACTTCTTTCAAAATAAAGGAGACATCTCTGCGAACCAGCTTCTTTGGTTGACTACTGCGCGGCTTGTTTTCAACAGAGAACCTGCTTTTGTAGTTGTTGAATATGGTTTGAACTGTCGGTTTACTGAAAATTCAACAATTTGACTATTTCTTCGAAAGATTTTCTTTCGTTTCGATGTTTTACCACCAAGTTCCGTACTTCTGATGAGATTTCCTTCCGAGAAGCCATCGTCACAGCTGCGGCCTTATCGAAACAGCCCAAATTGTAGCCTGACTTGAAGCGCAAATGCCAAAACTTGATAAACGGTACTTTCCGTTATAAAACAGAACCGTACAGTAGCATAAAGAATGATTTACCTAGCCGTATGTTGACTTTTGTCAATGCATTTTTCTAGTTATGAATGAATAACTTGTAAAGTTTATATTGGAGAAAAGATTTATTTATTTTTTTATTATTTTTTTTTATTATTTTTATCATTACTTTTTTCATTAGTGCCATGGGGCACGTCAAGTAGCGAAAATATGGGTCGTATGTAGACTTATGTCGGTCACTGTAATTGCTTTGCAATGTTTGTCAAATTAGCAGATTCTAATGGCACGTCAAACGTTTAAAAAATTTGGTCCAAAATTTCGTGGTTGCACTAAAGTTAAGAGACAATTTGAGGCGACTTATCTAAAAAAAAATCTATTCTGCTAAAGAGCGCACCATTTGAATTGATGGCGCAGCCAAAGTGAATATTTCAGGCGCAGAATGTAATGACAGCCACCATCTTGTTTTACAATTCAACCAGGACCGATCTGCTCGTTCAATGTTGCCAGCCGCTCTAAGAATATTAGTGTTCGTCCATATTGTCTTAGCGCATTGCAAACAATCGTTCATTGACGGATTTGAAGTTTGTAACTTGGTGTTTAAACTTCTTGTCGACAATAAACGCAACTCCAAGCTTACGGCTTCCCGATTTTTTCCCACTTTTGAAAATTCTTTGCGATCCAAAGTCAGTAACTTCACTACCTAGCAATTTAGTTTCTTGGAGTGCAATGATGTTCATATTGTATTTGTTTGCCTGTTCCAGAAGCGCTCTGCTCTGTACAGGGAGCGCATGTTCCAAGATCCGGGGGAATAGTCCATTTTTCATTTTCGTGGTCGTTGCCGTTGAATCAATCCAGTCCGAGGCGGTGCTTCAAGCTTCGAAACAAGTCTAGTTTTTCCGAGGATGAGTTGTTAACATATCGCCCAACCTCCAACTTGGAGGGCCATATTATAGTGCTAGAAATTTTCTGTTTCATTAGCACTCCCCCATCAGTTTAGCAAGTCAAGTCCGGATGGACAAGACCAGTACCCGGTGGCTACCACGTGGAGGTATGATAAGCACAATTAATGTGACAAAATATTACAGTAGGGGACCATAACCTAGAAAAAGTAGACAACTTTATATACCTAGGGGCGAACCTATTGAACGATGGAAGCGAACACATCGAAATCAAAAGAAGGTTAATGATGGCAAATATGACGTATTATTCGGTACTTCCACTAATCAAAAACAAGAACGTACACAGGAAAACAAAACTTAAGCTATACAAAACGATCATAAGACCTGTGCTATGCTGTATCAGCGAAGCGTGGACTTTAACTCAGGCGTCCGAAAAACTATTTGACGCCTTTGAAAGAAAGGTTCTCAGAAGAATCCTCAGACCTGTAAGGGAAGATCTGGAGAATGAAGGGGTCCGATTTGGGCTCTAACGCCATCGTATATTTTCTTAGCATGTTGATCGAATATACCAATTCCTTTTCAACACTACATTCACATAAATTCATGTTTGCGCGACATTTATTATTTCAAAACAGATTTCAATCCTGAAACATAACAGAATTATGATTGGGCTTAAAGCCCAATCATATGATACTCTAGATGAGATGGAAATGACTTTAATATACCGGAAAATATGTCATCTCAAATTCTTTCGAATAGTGAATAGAGACTTTGTATGGGAGGTGGTAGAAGTAGAGGGGGGGGTTGTATTTCTCCTATGTGACACCGAAAATGGCATGTAAAATGTTTCGTGCTGAATTTCAAATTTTTAGTTTCCATTATTTTTAAAGAAATTGGACATAGTTTTGCAGAAATTGTGGCATTTGTATGGGAGGTGGCAAAGGAAGTGGAACCTTTTCGATGATTTTGAAACTGCTTATCATCACCCTTATCACTATGCTTTGATTCAATTTCAAAGTCGACAGCTCTCATATATTCGAAGGAGAAATGCTTTTCTTGAATTTATAATACAGATATTTATATGGGAGGGGGTAGAAGGAGGAAAGCTGAGCTGATAATTCTTTCCAGCATTTATTGCAACTATTAAAAAACAAATTCTGGCAAAATTTTAAGTTTGAAATTTTTCTAGTTTTAATGGAAATCGGTATAATGCATTTAACAAAAATTATGCATTTGTATGGGAGGGGGTAGAAGGAGTGTAAGGATGAAAACAATTTTTTTTCCTGTTATTGATATTTCTATTTTTATACTTTATGCGAAATATCAAGTTGATAGCTTTAACAGTTTCGAAGAAAAATAATTTAATTTAAATTTCAAAATTTCGTGAAATTTGTATGGGAGGGGGTAGACGGAGTGAGGTGAAGTTGATAATTTTTTCAATGCTGATTGAAATTATAATAAAATTAATTTTGACAAAAATTCGTTTTTCTAACTTTACTAGTTTCGATGAAAATCGAAAAACTGCATTTTTCAAAATTATGCATTTGTATGGGAGGGGGTAGAAGGAGTGATGGGATCGAATCAATATTCAGTCATATTATTGGCATTTATATCATAATACTTTAACTCAAATTTCAAGTCGGTAGCTTAAGTAGTTTCAAAGAAAAATCAATTTCTGAAAATTTCGAAATTTCGTGAAATTTGTATGGGAGGGGGTAGAAGGAGTGGGGGGATGTGGCCCGTTCACGAACTTAAAGTTTCTTTTTTGCTAAAAATGACACACAACAAATTTCAGCACGATAGCTCAAAGCGTTCGAGAGTTATGCTGTAGACAGACGGACAGACGGACAGACGGACAGACGGACAGACAGCAACTCGGAATCGAAGTTTTTGAGCGACAACAAATATTTCTGTACCCTTGGCGGCTCTGTACGAGCATTATTTCTTAGCGTTACAAACGGTAAGGCAAACACAATATACTCTCAGATTTCATCTAGAGTATAATTAAATCAAGGATAGCAGCTTTCACACGAACCTCCTACAAAATAAGATCAAACACAAAAAACTCTATCGACAATTTCCCGAAGTTATAGCTGAACAGTACAAAATGCATTTAATCCCGTCCCATTCAAAATGGTGTTGCAGCACCAATATGTCTCGATAAAAACCTGCAAAGTGATAACAAAAAACTAAACCAAAATGCAAATCACAGAGGAAGCAGTTCATTGTCCTGGACAGACAATAAAACTCACCAACTCGTTAGAACGAAAAAAAACAGTGCTGCCATCGACGCCACACGACAAAAAAGGGCGCAGGCTCTCTTAGTCCCTGCGACATTGTCATCACACAGTTTTTTCTGCCGATTCGACCGTCCCACAGAAGTCAACGGACTACCAGTAAAATCGGTCGTCGGAAGCGTTCAAACAAAAACCCACTAAAGTCACCAGACTGACGTCATGATGGAAGCTAGAAGGACGGTTGACAATAAATTTATTGCCGCCATCCCAATTGTCAATTTAACGAGAGCGCACTTTCAATTTAAAATTCCGCATGGTTCTTTCGGACGAACGTTTCCAGTAGGACGAAAAAACCCGACCAACAACAAATGAACAGAAACACAAGGAACAAAAGAAAAAAGACCGGTAAAGGACAAAAAGTGACCGAGAGTAAAATAAACCGCTTCAAAACATCTTTCATGCGATCAAAGCGCTTATGCCGGCAACTAGCTGTACTTTTTTTTTTCTTATCGCCTTGCTGGCTTAGCACATTTTGTAGCCGCCTTACTTGGCTCTTCGGCGGACTTCCCACCAAACGAATTACACTCATACTCATGCAGTTGGAATGCGCAGCATACTGTCCGCCATACCCAGTTGATGGATGGACGGGATACGCCCAACTTTCAATATGGCCTGACGTTTGATTGGCTGTCAGAAATTGACAGAAGGCGGGATTTAACCGGTTTTGATTTGATTTGAATTTATTTTTGAAGCGCACAGTTGTTTTTAAGTGAACCGTTTAGCGAAAATTTGCCGAAATGGCCACCATCATTTCATTAGCACGATTCGAATAATTCAAAATTCAATTAACAGGTGGCTCTAAATAACGCGCTCGAATACACATTGTGGATGAGAGACTGAGTATTTGTTTAAATGAATGCTGCGATTTACGATTCGAATTGATTAATTCCACTAGAGATGGATTGCGAAACGATTTTAGATTAACATTTGCGGTTGGGAATATTGCGATGATGCCATGCCGTTAGTAGATTTTAAAATGGCGGCAGTTCGTATTCAGGATTGGATGATTATAGTAACGGATTTGGATTATTTAAAATATTTACATATATGCTTAAAAAATTGAGAAGAAGAATAGATTAAATATCCAGCGCTAATTCGAGACTAGATCTGGTCAAATATCGATTAATATCAAAGTCTTTCGATTTTTTATATTAACATTGTGACCATCATGATATATAAAAATATTTTTTATTAAATAGTTAGGACAGTCCTTAATTATTATCCCAAAAATCAGCGCGGTCTGTTAATCACTTTGTTTACAGCAGTCGGTTGAATGGGTACATCTCAGTAGTCCACGGCGATTTTTGCAATGGATAAAAATATGAAACAAAGAATTATTCTCAAATTTTGTGTTTCCAACTGTCCTATTCTAAAGATGTTCCAGTTTTTTGATTATTATATTAAAAGATTCCAATTTGAAATAAAAGATTTCCGGATTCTATACTATTACGCTCCATTACTCGTGACGTTTCGGTCTCTGCTGAGACAGAATGGAGTTAATTGGGTATGGGAAGGGTAATTAAGATTAGTTAATTAGTATCAGTTAGTTAAATTAGTTAAAGATTTCTGGGTACGAATTTTGTTCTTACCAAATTTTAAGGCAGGTATCCGGTGTCTCGGTTGAAGTTCCATGGATGTTTAGAAATTTCGATTGCGTCTGTTACTATTCGTTGATAATATTGATTTGTCCTGGCCAGAATTTGCACATTGTCGAAATCGATTGTATGGTACTCTGTCGTTGCATGTTCCGCGATCGCTGATGACTGTATCTGGTTTTTCCGTGTGCATCGTTGATCCTTTTTTGGACTGAGCGTCTCGTTTCTCCTATGCTTACTTTATCGCATGAGCCGTGAGATACTTGGTCTACTTCTTCAGTCTTCAATGGTTTTTTGTCCTTCTGGTTTTCTAAAATTCCTAGGATAGTAGTCGGGGTAGTGAATATTCGATTATCGAAGGCTTTTTCCTATCTTATCCGTCGTGCCCGGAATGTAAGGTAGTTTTACCAATCGTTTGTTTGTATTTCCTTCTGCAGTGACATCCCGTTATTTTGTCCTTGGATGCTTCGGTTTCCACGCCTTGTTAATCACGCTCGCTTTGCATCCATTTGCTGTGAATGCCCGATTCAACTGTTTCTTTTCCTTTCGTAGACTGCCCGGATTTCCTTCAGTTATACATCGGGCTCTGTGTATTAGGGTCTTCAGTACGCCTGTTTTCTGACTTGAACGAGCGTGGTGATATCTGATGGTGTGAATTGGTTTCCTATATACACCGAAGCGTAACGATGTATCATTCCTTTTTACGAGTACATCCAAGAATGGCAGTTTCCCGTTGCTTTCTGTTTCCATGGTGAACTTAATTTTCTCGTGGTGTGAGTTCAGGTGTGCTAAAAATTTGTCGAGCTCTTTTTTCCCATGTTACCAAATGATGAAGGTATCATCCACATACCGTAGATACAATTTCGGTGTTAATGGAGCTGAGTCCAGTGCGTTTTTTTCGAATTCCTCCATGAAAATTTCCACTATCACAGGTGCATTTGGGAATCCCATTGCCGCTCCTTCCGTTTCCTTCTAGAGTTTTCCTAGAGCTGAAAAGAAAGTACTTTTTAAACAAAATTGTATTAAGTCATACCTGTCGTCCAGAATGAGTTTCCTGATGATAGTTAAGGTGTCCTTAATCTGGATGTTGGTGAACAGCGATTCCACGTCTAGGCTGACTAAAATATCCATTGGTTCCAAGTTGATTTTCTGAAGAATCTCTACTAGATGAGCGGAACTTTTAACAGAGCGTAATGTATTACATACTAGTGGGCGTAACTCAGTCGCGAGAGCCTTAGCCAGTTTTTGGGTAAGTGATTGTACCGAACTGAAGATGGGTCGAAACGGGGTATTCTCCTTGTGAATTTTCAGAAGTTCTTACAATTTTGCTGTCTTAAGAGATTAATTTGGCATATTTTTCCGCTAATATTGAATTTTTCTTGATCAATCAAATCAAATTCCTGTTAAAACCCCCTATAGGGGCATAGGACAGAAACAACTCTCTCCCACAAGGCGCGATCCCGAGCATCGGCCTTAAGCTGTTGCCAGGACTTGTTCATTCCTCTGGCCTCCCGCTCAACTGCTCGCTTCCATGTGTTATATGGTCGACCAACCCGACATCTTCCTTGAGGATTATAATTCAGAGCCTGTTTGGCGATGTTTCGCTCTGGTTTCATCAAAGTATGACCGATCCACTGCCACTTCCGCCATTGATTCTCAATACCTATTTTAGTCTGGCCAGTTGTACTCCAAAGCTAGTTAGTTTCTTGGTAAGTCGAACGGTCACTTTCCATGTAATACAACCATATCACAACACGGATTTGATGCAAGCGTCAAAAACTCGCAGCTTCGTGCGAAGGGAGATCTCTCTTAACCTCCAGAAAGGAGAAAGGATACCGAACGCCTGACGAACTTTATGTAGCCGAGCTTCAACATCCTTTTTGGCACCGCCGTCCATGCTGACAATGCTTCCGAGATAGCAAAAATCTTGCACCTTTTCCACATCCTGTCCGTTAAGAACAATCGGTGTGCTTGCATTCCAACCCATGTGCATGTACTTGATTTTACGCACATTTATTTTCAGTCCCTCATCTTTACATTTAGAATGCAACAAGCGAACATTTGACACTAAATCCCAACGGCTATGTGCAAGCAAACACACGTCATCAGCATAATCAAGGTGACTTAAGATGTTAAATAGTCTCCATTGAAGAACTTTACCTTCCCCACCTTCCAGTGCAGCTTTCAAGATGTCATTTATTACCATCAGAAAGAGGGCTGGTGATAATGTGCAGCCTTGTCTGGCACCCGTTCGCACAGGGAAGCTCTCAGACAGCTCTCCTCCACGCAAGACGCGACACCTTGCACCTTCGTATCTTATCTGGAATACCTCTCCTACGCAAAGCATTCCATATGTAATCTGGCTTAACGCTCTCGGAAGCCTTCTCGAAGTCCACAAACATGAGATGTAGTGGCGAACCCATTTCGGCTGACTGCTCTAATTTTATCCGTAGGGTATTTGTGTGGTCGGTACAAGACGACCCTTTACGGAATCCAGCCTGATAAACTTCGAGAGTGCTCTCGACTCACACTAATCCTATTGAGAATTACCTTAGCCATAATTTTTGATACGGCAGTAAGTAGACATATACCACGCCAATTGCCACAATCCCGAAGGTCGCCCTTCTTCGGAATTTTCACAATGACGCCCTCCTTCCATTCAGTCGGATATCTTCCTTCATTCCACACCTTAGTGAAGAGTGGGAGGAGTATATCGGCTGTTAGTTCCGGGTCCGCTTTGAGGAGTTCGGTTTGTAGTCCGTCTATACCTGGAGCTTTCCTTCCCGCCATTGACCGAATGGCGAAAACTATCTCTTCCTTATCTGGGGGATCGTCCCTAATAGAGGATTGTTGCGGATGGATGTTTGGTAGTTGTTCTGTTTCTGGAATATCTTCCTCTAACAAGATGTTTAAAATATCGGAGAAGTATTCCTTCCATCGCCGCAACTGGTGTTCACTCATATTTAGGAGAGTTCCATTGATATCTCTCACCAGGTGGTTGAAATTCCTGTTCGTCAACTGTTTCATGATTTTCAATAGTGAACCCATATCCCCAAGGTAAGCCACAGATTCTGCCTTGTTTGCCAGATCTTCAATGGCCTTGATCTAGTCGCGTCTAACAGCCTTTTTAAGCTGTATATGAGCATCGCGATAGTTTTGCCTCAGGTCGGGCGTTCGTTGGTTGACATCGGGTTGAGAGATGATTGCCAATTTGGCTTTTTTCCAATTGCCAACCTTGTTTCATGTGTCTTGCGACATCCAGGGTTTCTCACCGCTTTGCACATATCCCACAGATTCTTCAGCACTAGTTAGAAAAGTGTTTCTGGTTGACTCCCAGTGGATGACTTTTCGCGTAGAACAGTGGTGTATTCGCGTTTTTTGTAGGGATCTCTGAGTTTATCCACATTAAGCTTGCGCTTCATTTGAAGAATTTGTGGTCGTCGGATAGCTGCTGTACACAACCTCAAGCAGGCAACCATCAAGTGGTGATCGCTCCCCACGTCAGCTCCACGTTTCGCTCGCACATCGAGGAGACATCTTCTCCATCGGCGACTTATAGCCAAATGGTCGATCTGATTCTGAGTAACACCATCAGGGGAAACCCAAGATGTTTTGTGATGACTCTTGTGTGGAAAAAGGGTCCCTCCGATGACCATTTGCCGAGTACTACAAAACTTCACAAATAATTCGCCGTTTTCGGGTCTCTTAATTCAACGTCGTGACGCGTCGACCCAAGGGTCACAATGCCTCCCCATGACGTGTTCTAGCCCAATGTTATCTGATCCAACCTGAGCGTTCATATCTTCTGAGATGATAATAATATCACCTCTTGGAACACGTTCGAATGTGGCACTCAGTTGGCTATAAAACTCCTCTTTGTCACCAGATGTTGCGGTATTAGTTGGCGCGTAGCACTGCAGAATCGTGACATTTCTGACACTGGTTCTGAGCCTGACGACGACAATCCTATCCGAGATAGGCTCCCAGCTAATGAGACTGTTTCTCGCTCTCGGTGTAAGGACGAACGCCACGCCATTTTTGGCTTCACTTTCAGGGCCAATGTACAGAATAGTGTTACCACTAGGGGTTCGTTCTTCTCGTGATCCTGTCCACCTGACCTCGCTTAAGCCCAAGATTTGGATGTTATAGTGCTCCATTTCACGGTCGATCACTGATTGGCGGGGCAAGGACCGAGTAACCCCAGCTCTTTCCCCGTCATTCAATGTTCGAACGTTCCAGCAGCCAATCATAGTCCGTTTTCGAATGCCAAAAGTCATTACCATAGAATCAGTCCGTATCCGAGGCGCTATATCCGATTATTTATTTATTTAGCCTACCGTACAAAGTCCTTACAGGCCAGATTATTCAAAATACAATTTAACATTAATTGAGAGGAAAAAAAATATATCAAACATTAAATATCAACTCAATAAAACAATAAAATTAGTAAATTGGCGTAAACTTAAAATAAAATTAAAATGAAAATTAAAAATTAAGAAAAGAACAAAAAAAAAAAAAACTAAGCAGAATTAAAACATAAACCCACACATACAATCAGGTACGATTTAAGGCGTCTAACACCATCTCTCTAAAGCAGTTTCTATCCAAGCTGATATCAATAAAACTAGCAACCGAATTAAAATTAAATATGCTGCGAATTAATGGCTCATTGGATCCAAAAACTGTCTTATGAGCAGGATATGCCAAAAAATCACGAATACGTAGAGGTCTCTCAGGAACATAAATGGAGATTTTATAAAGCAGCTCAGGAGAATTAATTCTATTACAAAGAATATCTTTTGCTTTCTTCGAACATCTAGAATTTGCAAATCGATTAGCTTACAACGATTTTCATAACATGGCATATCATTTGACCAATCCAGCATTCTCAGTGCAAAACGAGTGAATCTTCTCTGAACACCCTCAATTCGTCTACTATGAATAGCATATGATGAATCCCAAATAACTGAACAATATTCCAGAAGGGGCCTCACCAGCGAGCAAAAGAGTGATTTCGAAGTATATGGATCTTGAAAATCAACTGAATTTCTCTTAACAAAACCCAAACGACAATTAGCTCTTGCAACCATGCGATCAATATGAGCGACAAAACTTAATTTATGGTCCAGTAATACACCTAGATCATTTGCTTCCTGGGATCGATGCAGTTTTGTATTATCCAGAAAATAGTAATTCAGAATGGGTGAGAGACAACGATAAATAGACATTATTTTACATTAACACAAACTCCAAACTTAACTCCAAAAGATTAAATTTACACCATCAACAAATTAATTAATCTCACTTTGAAATTTTCTTCTAGGTCTTTAACACGAATGAAAATCTTCAAATCGTCGGCATAGCCCAAACAGGAACAATACTGAAAAATAGAGAAGACATTATTTATGAACAATATGAACAAAAGTGGCCCTAAGTTTCTACCTTGAGGAACCCCCGAGTTGACACGAATACTTCTAGATAGAAAAGAATCAATTTTGACATATTGGGTTCTATTGCTCAGGTAAGAAGTTAGCCAATCAAGCATTTTGGAATGAAAGCCAAGAGCATATAACTTAGACAGAAGGAGATTGACAGGCACTCTATCAAATGCCTTGACGAAGTCCGTGTACAGAACATCAACTTGACACCCTGCTTCAAGTGAATTAGTGGAAAAATTAGTAAAGAGAGCAAGGTTAGTTAAAGTTGACCTTCCAGGAACAAAACCATGTTGACAGGTTGAGATGTGTTCTCGACCTAAAAAATAAAGCTTGTCTTTTACCAAACTTTCAAACAGTTTGGGAATCGCAGATAGTTTAGAGATAGCTTAATAATTTTCAACTAGATCTCTAGGTCCTGATTTATAAATGGCAGTGATGTAGGAAACTTTCCACTGGTCTAGAAATTCACCGTTTCGTAAAGAGAGATTAAATATAGTTTTTAATGGAATTACCAGAGAATCGCGGCAAAACTTTAACATAGATGCAGGAATATTATCTGGGCCAGGACTCGTATTATTTTTTAATTTACAGAGTGCGACATAAACATCATCATCAGATAATCTAATTAAGCCAATATCAGTTATAGAACTAATACTAGCATATCGATTAGGATTAAAAGGCATACTATTATTATTATAGACCGATTGGAAGAAAACTGCAAATAAATCACAAGACGACGATATGTCACCAGAAATTTGATCTTTATATTCCATATCAGAGAGGTAACCGAGGTGTTTTCGCTTCGAGTTTACAAAAGTCCAAAAATAACTGCTATCCGATTTTATTTTAGATTCTCGTATCAATTAGGTCTTAAGATCACGGGTGATTAGCCCATGATCCAGTGGGTGTCCCTTTGCCATTTTTAGGGCAAGCAGGACTGGCTGTGGGTGAATTCTTCAGCCCCCATCCCACAGGTGGATAGTTAGCTCAGGTCCGTGGAGTCGCTAGTCTCCAGAGATAGTTGCAGGAATTGGTAAAACCTCATCCTACAACTACCCCCTTGCGGGGGGTTATAGATTCTCCAAAATTGCTCCTAATTCGGATGGCATCTGTGAACCCCTGATCTTCGATTTCAGAGTTTAAAATTAGATCGTCAACTTCCAGTCACCATAAGATGAGTGAAAGTACCTTCCCTTGTGGACACCCTTTAGCAGCGGTAACAGTTAAAACTGTACCTAATAATGTTGATTTTATAATTCTGCTTTCATAGTCTTAATCGAATTCCAAGTCTTTCAGCAGCTTGATAGATACATGCATATGCCGTATTATCGCATGCCCCTTCTATTTCAAGAAAGCAACCTACTGAGATTTCAATGTCTTTCGGGGACTTCTTGATTTTTTTCACCAAGTTTGGATGGACTTTCCTGGTTGATGGGCATTTTGATTGATTTGAAGCGGCTTGGGTTTCTATGCCAAGTCTCTATATGAATATAAAAAAAATGCCATAGTCTTTTCAAGAAAGAATATGAAGCTATTTGGACGACACGATTTCTGTTGATTAGTTGACCTGCGTCCTGCTTCTGGTATCTGAATACCTTGACCGTACGCCTTGACTTGGGTATATAATTTCAGGCATGGCTCGTTCTGCAATTGTTTATTACTGTGAGAAGAAGTAACTCCATGCCTCTCTGCAGAAAAGCAGGAAATATGCCGTCTTCGCCTGGAGGCTTATATTGTTTAAAAGTTTTTATTGTCCATCTTACTTTGTTCGCAAGAAAGGTTTTTTCTGCACTTGTCCAGCCTACTGGTACCTAAAACAATACAACTGTTTCTCGAACTGCCCCAACTTGCTCCTATGGTACCTCGCTGATGTTTATATCTTTTATATTTTGTAATGTTCAGATAGGTGTTGTTCAAAATTAGAAAAATTTATCGATTCTGATCTCCTAAACGTTTAAAATATGTTGGTTGTTAATTCAATATCTTTGTGTAGACTATTGGGTAGCGTGTTGGTCTAATTATAATTCCAGTATACTGCCTACTTGGATACATCTGGGCTATTTCAGTCTGCAAAAATGAGAATTCGTGTAAACAGGGTTTTGCGAAGGGCTAATAACTCTTTCATAGTAGTAACTAATAAAAGGAATCAGAAAGGAAGGAAGGAAAACCCAAGTTGAACTGTTGCGCCATTGAAGAAGAGGATTCAGTGTCGAATGGTATTTGTCTACAGATTGGACACTGAAATCTCATTAGAGATATGTCAGTTGGTTATCTTCGTACTTCCTGCTTGACTTTGAATGGAAGGCTATTACCTAGATTTATTAATTCTAGCTTATGGCTATAAATGAATTGAAGAAGTAACTCATCTCTGACGTTGATGAGAATACTTCTCCACGCCATATGATGTCCGATACAAGTTGCTTACTCGCTTTCTCGCATTGGTACATCAAGTCCGTTCAAGTCGTACTGGATGGGGTATTCTCTTCTGCTTATATTATTAACACTGGGGTCCGGCAAGGATGAGTTCTTTGTCCGATTCTCTTTTACATTTTCATAAATGAGTTACTTTCATTAACATCAAACCCAATTCAAAATTATACTGATGACCACCATCGCTTTTTCCTACCCCTTCAATAACATATTATTAGCCCGCTCTACTAACTTTGGCATACACATAGGAGTATGATTCGATATCTTAACGAAGACCTCTCAGCTATTCTTAACGGGGGAAAATAATATAATAGACTTCAAGAGTCTAAAACACAAGGCCATCTCGCATCTCTGAAGCGGGATAGGAATTCGAACTCATTAAATTTTAGTAATTAAATCTTCTTATATCCCCAAAATAATGATCCAGAGCACCACTGTCATGGACATTGTTGAAGCAACTTCACATTGTTTAGCCTGGACCTCGAATTAATTTAAATAAGTGCATTCAGCTACACTAACATCGTAACTCAAACGAAAAACTGAACACATTTATACAGCAGACATTGCACTAAGCAGTATTATTACACTTTGTGTGTTAAAAATACGAAAAACTAGTGTAAATATAAATTTTTCATCGCACTTCAGTTCGATCTTACTACTATTGTACTACGAAAATCTTGTAGTAAACTTATCTTAAAGTGTACACGTCCTTCAAAGAAATAAAAAATAATAATAATGAGTTATTGCGTGAGTTAATCATTAAAATTTATTTCTTTACATTAAAACATTTTAACATCATAAAAAAATGCATAAAAAAAAGAATCAGTTTTCTAAAAAACCAACACAATATCTTTATCCATCCATTTCAATCTGCACAAGAAAACAAGAAACTTTCCAGATGGGAAACAAATCGTCGATAGTGTTGAAATTCGCCAAGATTTTGTGATGTGTGAAATTTTCAAATCAACATGAACAATTAGCCATCGTATTCCGAATAAATATACAAAATCAGCATGCATCGCCTCAAAGTACGTCACTGCACGTATTTCATTCCAGCAGAAATCCACCTATAAAGGTAATGGAATTGAGCGAATTATTTTCATTTTATGATAATCATTTAAATTGAACTGAATTATCCTTAATATGCAGGGGTGTATTGTATGTTATGCTATGATTTCGTCATGTTCAGATTTACCCATGTATACATTTGTTTGTCCTAAACGGAATCCAAATTATCTACTAAAATAAACATGGTAAGTTCCTCGAGCTGAAAGTTATGCGATCCATGATAAAAATTGTTTGCTATTCCCGAGAAATTGAGGATATTTGGATAAGGAACTGGGAAGCCAGGAAGTCTGAAAAACTGTCTGAATGGTGCTAACAAGCAGTGAATGAACTTCTTAATCGGTGAAGGTGTAACCGCCGGATTTAGAGAGATTGTGCTTCTGGATTTTTATTTAACTACGGTCTTATCTTGGGGTAAATATTTTATTTAAAGGTGGTTGGTGTTAATCATACACATGTGATTTTTTTTTTAATGACGAACCTTTTTCCTGCATATGTAATTAACTTTGGTTAATCTTAGTTTAAATTTAATCTTTACAACAATTTTACTTAATAGGAAATTTGTTGAACTCATCTTACGGACGTACTTCCACGCATGCAAATATGACCGCGCTACCATCATTATAGGCTGTTTAAATTGATAAATCTTGTATTCGTCACGTGCCATTCAACTTTTGAATAAATATTCTAAAGAACGTACTAAATTAAAATTAAAATATTTATACAAATAGAAACTGCCCATTCATTTATAATTCGAAATTTGAATAATCAAAACAACATGGTTTTTCTGTGGTTTTGAAAAATCCAACCCACCCGAACAGTGTCATTTCGATTACCTTAATGAACATGCGACACATTTAACACGATAGAACTGAATTATATTAAAAAAAGTTCAAATCTTAATGTTGTCAATTTGTCTAGATTATTCATGACAACGTCGGAGGTGTGAGGTTTTTCCTTAAATTGAAAAGAAAAACTTAAAAAGATCATGTCACATCTCGGCCGAATAATGTATTGTAGATATGTCGTATGTGTCGTATGTCGCGATCTACAACATTATTTCTCACGACACCTACGCATACTGTGACAAATATACCGGTGGTCATAGAGCTTGGACATGGCGTGTAACACACCCGATCGTTCCGCCCCACATCTATAAATGTGAAAAACATTTTCACAAACTCAGAACTAAATCAAATCGCCTCTTAATTTCATAATTTATAGCTTCGATCGTACTTAGCATAAAGGCTTCATAAATTATCGCATTATCGGTAGTTGGTGATAAATTAGAACGCATAGACACACGGGGTACAAATTGCTGTACAAGGAAGCCTCGATCTTGATTAATACACGTACATAGCTATTAGAGGTGGATTTTTAGTTTTCGATGTCTCGAAGGCATAGTTTTCGTTTCATTTCGAGCAAGGTCGTCGTAGTGTGATTTATGAAAGTTTTATTGCATTTCGAGAAATTATTTGATTTGAAATCGATTTCGGAAATTTTCAGTGACTATGAATAAAGTGGCATAGAATTTTAATTAGAAATTTATTTTTATAAAATGTGGAAGAAAATCTATCGTCGGTAAATATTGATTTAAAATGTCTTGTAGAAAATTAATTAATTGCAGATATTTCGGATTTTTTTCTAAATTGTACAAGCATTCTAATTCCGTGAAATTTAATTTGATTAATTAATTGTTATTCGCTACTACAAATAAATTTTCTATCCGATCCACTCACACCTTCTACCCACTTCCATACTTATGTACAATTTTGAAAATTATATCGATTTCCATTAAAACTATAAAAACTATAGAGGCCTTAAAATTTTTCACAATTTTACTTTATTATTCTAATAATAAAGTGTTGTAATCGACAGAAAAAAAAAATGTTACACTGAAATTTTTTTCACATTTTGTTTAAAAATGCAAAGAAAAAACCGTCCCGCCGAACGCCGTAGATATGGACTCATATCTCCGAGACTGGTAAAGGTAAAATGTTAGTTTTTGGGTGGATCGTTAATTGATTAAGGGGGTTCAATACTTGAAAATCATGGAAAAAATTAAAAAAAAAATTTATTGGCTTAAAAAATTCTACAACTCTTTCTGCACATTTTGCAACTTGTCCCGTTTCAAAATTTTTTTAATTTTTAATCTAAAGGGTTTGAAGCGATTAGAGTCGGTCCCGGTTCTTTCAAACGCTTCTCCTGAAAAATCACATTTTTCACCTTTTAGGAACACAGATCTCAGGTAAATATCACCCGATTGAACTGAAATTTGGTACAGATGTCCTACGATAAATTATCAATGCCCTGACGGAGCCCATTTAAAAAAAATTAAAAGTAAAAATGTTATATTGTGTTAAAGTTGCGAAAAACTCTTATTAATAATTCCCAAAGCACTATTTTGCCAATAGGTCCCTGTCAGGGCATAGACAATATCGTCAAGAATCATTTGTCCAAATTTGAAAAAAATCGGTTGAGCCATTCCCGAGCTCTGTGTTCCTAAAAAACGCCTGTTTATAGGCGGGAGGGGGTGGAAGAAGGCAAATATTGAACCCCCTTAAGTGAACGGGACAGAAAAGTCAAAAACTACTCTTGCTAATGTCTACACTACGAATGCACATAGGATGCTGAAAATCAGCATAGGTATAGAAAGGGTTGCGGGACAAACTCTAAAAATAATTTCATTTTTCAATCATTGTTCCGAAAGGCGGAGGGGGGGGGGGGGCTAAAAACAAAATGTCGCCGACTTTATTTTTTCAATAATTATATCTTCGAAATTACTTACCGTAAAAAATTCATATTCTGGGACCACTAAGGTGGCATATAGATCCACCAGAATCACCTTAGAGAGAGGCTAATTATTGTAAGGGAGGAAGAGGGGCAGGGTTGCAAAAAAAAAACAATTAAAAATTAATATCTCAACTATCTCTTAAGTTATGTAATTGAAACTTAAATCATATATTAAGCTATGCCAGCGAAATGCAAGGAAACTATAAAATTTGGTCAAAATAGTTGTGGGAGGAAATGACAGCATTTCAATAATGGCGTTTTTTTTTCAACATTTGAAACCGTTTTATCTCAAAAGTCAAAACAAGTATTATGTTGATACTTTGCCAAATTGTGGAGCTACATAATCTGTAGTTTAAGATGGGGGATGTAAGGGGAACGAGACGGTGGACCAAAATGTCGAAAATTTTCACTAATCTTTTAAGGACTCTGGTAAAAGATACAAAGTTAAAATTTTGAACGTACATACATCCATTTGATATACATAAAGAAAAAATATTAATTCGAAATATAACTGTTATCCAATAAAATAAAATAACCTGCACTAGGTGTTTCATGTGTATTAAAAAAACACAAAAATTTGAAATTTTTGAGTGAAATTTCAAGCTACAAACTTAAAAATTTCTGAAAATCATTAAAAAAGGTTGTCTAAAAGCTTAAGACATTAACTAGTAAAATATCTCCAAAACTTCTACCCCCTCCCATACAAAAGTATTTTTAAGAAATCACTTATCACTAATCCACTTAAAGCTATCGACTTGAAATTTTTTATAAACACTTCTAAAAATATTTCAAATAAAAATGCATCAAAAGTTTTGGAGTCCCCTCTGTCCTTCCACCCCCTCCCATGCAAATTCTACCAATTTCGATAAATCAACTAAGTAAAGTAAAGTAAAATGAAGTAAATTTATTCAAGTTAAGCTCGTGAAGGTAGTATAATAGCAAATAGTTCGTAAAATAAAAAAAAAATAAAAATGTTATAATAATTTTAATTCAATGAGGCAAAAGTGGAGAAAAAAAAGGATAAGAAAGTGAGTACGAAAGTAAAATAAATAAACTGCCAACAAGTCGGGCGAAACTTTATTATTCTTGGGACAAGTTGCGGATGAGTGGAAAGTCAATATGCAGGTTAGAGTGGTTAGGGAAGACTAAGTGAAAGGGAGTTCTTGGGCAGGGCTGTTGCCAATTTAACAATATTTCATTCGATTCTGCAAGTTCGAGGGGGAGGGGTAATTTTAAGGGTGGGTCGATGTTAATAGGTTTTTAATTGATTGATTGAATCACGTCCAATATTCTCTGTACAGAATGTGTCTCATAGACGAAGTTGCATAGAATTTTCATATGATTCGGTGTATTTTATATTCACGAAACCGAATATTTGCATGGGAGGAGGTAGAGCGGGTAAGGGAATCACAAAATCTGTGATGCAGTCTTATTTCATTTCTCTTGCAAGTTGCTTGTACAAAATTTCAAGTTCGTAGCTTTTAATTTGTTGGTTATTAGTTGATTTAATGAAATTGGTAGAAATCATACTTTTGCTTGTGAGGGGGTAGAAGGGCAAGCGCGATCTCAAAACTTTTAACGGAATTTTGTTTCAACTAGTTTTAAAAGTTTTTATGCAAATTTTCAATTTGACAGCTTTTAATAGTTAGGTGATAATTGATTTCTTGAAAATGGTCGAGAAAATAATTTTGTATGGGAAGGGGTAGAAGTTTTAAGGGGTTTCGACCACGTATATCTAGGGATTTCTTTGAAATGCATTTCGCAAACTTTCAAGTTTCAACCTTAAAATTTCACTCAAACATTTTCAGTTTATGTGTTTTTTTCAATGCACATGAAACACCTTGTGCACGTTAGACCGGAGGGGGAGTCGGCTTAAAACAATTGTGGAACAAATTATAATTTTTTTCTATGTATATCAAATATGTATATGTATCCATATGCAAAATTTAGACTTTGCATTGTTCACCAGACCCTTAAAAAAATCACTCAACATTTTCGACGTTTCTGCTTACCACCTCCCTCTTAGATCTCATAACTTAAAATTTTTACCAAAATTAAAAACTATGTAGTTCTACAATTTGACAAATTTTCGATTTGATAACGGTACTCAGTTTTGAGATATAAGGATTTGTAATTTTGAAAAGTGCTCTATTTTTGAACTGCTCCCCATTTCCCCCCCACTACTATTATTTCCACATGTTATATTTTTTTCGTAGTATAGCTTAATACATGTTTTAAGTTCCAGTTACATAGCTTAAATAGTTGAGATATTAATTTTTAAGTGTTTTTCTTTGCAGCCCCCCCCCCCTGACCATCCCCCTTACAATAACTAGCCACTCTCTAAGCTGATTCCGTTGGAACTACATGCCAAACCAATGGTCCCAAAATATGAATTTTTTGCGATAAGTTATTTCGAAGATATAATCATTTGAAAAAAAATTCGGACAATAATTTGTTTTTAGCCCCCTCTTTTCGGACGCCAGTGGACAAAAAAATTATTTTTAAAGTTTGTCCCACAACCTCCTCTATATCTCTACTAGTTTTCAGCTTCCTATCTGCATTTTTGGTGGAGATATTAGCAAGTGTAGTATTTGACTCTTTTTCTTCCCCGCCTCCCTCTTCCACCTAACAATCCCCAAAATGACAATGGAGCTCACTTACCCAATCAATAATTCACCCAAAAACGAACATTCTATCTTTAATGGTCTCGGAGATATGAGTCCATATGTACGGCGTAGGGCGAGCGAATTTTTTAGCATTTTTAGGCTAATTTAGTCATTAAACGCCAAAAAACAAAATTTCATGGTAGCAAATTTTTTTTGTCTTTGTCGATCGCAATACTTTATTATTAGAATAATAAAGTAAAATTATCAATCGCCTTCTTTGGAGTCATCACATCTACGAAGTCGCTCTTGATGCTTCGAAACGTTTACTTTTCTGCCGCCAAACTAGCTACTAGAGATGGGCCAAATAGTTTCTTTTGCTGAACTAGTTCACTAGTTCTTATTCGCTAAAAGGATTAGTTCTTTCCGTTAGTTTTTTTAGTTCATTTGGTATAGAAGAGGTCACATCTGAAAATCCAGCTTCTTGAACACATCTAGGGTACAAGAAAAGGAAGTAGAAAGAAGAAAAAACATAATCGACTCAAACAGCCATTCTCGAGATGTCTGAAAAAAAATCCGAAATTCAGCTTTCTGCAAATATCTCTAGCCGAAAAAGAGTAGAATTAAAATATATACACCTGAATCAATCCGGGTAGCCGTTCTCGAGATATATCCAGGAACAGCATTAAACAATTCAAGAAAAGTATTCATAGCCACTTTCGTCTCTATCCCTTTAATTCCCAAAAACCAAAATCCTTCCCAACTAACCGAATCTACAAAAGGGTAATCCCTCTAGTTCCGGTATCATATACAAAAATTAGAATCTATAAATACAGTTTTTTCGCAAAAAACCCAAGTAAAAAAAAATAAAATAAGATGAATAAAAAACACACCGGAGTAAAAAAAAGGAAGTAATACGAAAAACATCACATCTGGCTCAATCCGAGCAACTGTTTACGAAATTCGTGCAAAATATTACACAATTAATTTTTTGCAGATAATCGAGTCAAACTGAATTTTAGAGATATCTCAAGTCGAAAAATAGGAAAAAGTAGCACCCGACTCAATTCGATCATCCGTTCTCGAAATATGCATATATGTGAATAGAGGAAAAAAGAAGAATAAGAAACTGAAAAGCTGATAGTTCGTCCGTGAACGTATCGAATTGGAAAAAATTTCACCAGTCTGATTAGTTCCATCCACAAACGATTTGGTAGTCTATCTTTAAACTAAACTCTTACATTTCTTTGCGAGGTACAATCGTATTAGGCATATAGCTCGTTCGCGAACTAAACATGTACATAAGAGCAGTGAGTGCGCCAGTCTGATCAGTTGAGTTTCACAATGAAACGTACGAACATTCAAGATATAGTTCGTTCTCTATGCGCGAGGTGAGATCGTACTGATTTGGCGATATCAAAATCGATTGATGTTTGGAATAAATAGTGCTTTTATGAAAGTGTTTAACGAGGTGGTTATGCTTGTTGGTAAACAATGAAATTGAAAATTGTGTTGAAAAATTGTCAACCAAATGCACAGACTTCCGAACTTTACGTGTAGCTCACTTCCAGTTCATTTCGACCTAAATCTTAAAATTTTAGTGAATAGTTCGTTTAGTTCTATGATGTGAATAGTTCAAATGAACTAGTTCGTTGGAGAACTACAGATCTCTGCTAGTTACTGTTATATCTTGCTTGGTCATTCTGTTGTGCTGATTTCACCTGCTCGAAATCGATTGGGAATTCATTTGCACTGCTAACTCTGTTAATGGATTCTTCATCAATTTCGCTTGTACTTGGTAAAGGTAATCTGGAAAGTTCGTCTGCATGACACATTTCTTTAGCAGGACGGTACTTAAATGAGTAGGAAAACATCGAAAGTATAACTGCCCACCTTTGTAGCCTAGATGCTGATACGGCAGATGTACCTTTTGTTGGACTGAATATTTCTCTCAAAGCTTGAGAATCTGAGCAAATCGTAAAATGCTGACCATAAATATATTAATAAAATTTCTTTACCGCGAAGACGATAGCCAAAGCTTCTCTGTGAAGTTGAGAAAAATTTGTTTCAGCAGGGGATAATGTGCTGGAAGCAAAAAGGACTGGTTTCTGTACTCCATTCACTACGTGAGCCAAAACTGCACCAACTCCGTAGGGACTTCCATCCGCACATATTACTATTTGCTTTGTTGGATCGTAAAGTTCTAACACATCATTGTCTAAAAGAAGTCGTTTACTTTTTTCAAAGGTATCTTCACAAACTTCACTCCATACGAACTTCTCTCCTTTCTTTAATAATGCATATAAATCTTTAAGCTCAACAGATTAATTTGGGATAAATTGACCGTAATAGTTTAACAAGCCGAGGTATGCTTGAAGTTCTGTCAAATTTTTTGGGGAACTAGCATTTAATATAGCAGACTTCTTTTCCTCACTTGGTTTTATTCCTTTTTTCGAAATTGTATGACCTAAAAACTTTACTGAATTTTCGAAAAACTTACATTTTGAAAGATTTATTTATATATGGTGTTCATGCCGTTTTTCAGCTCTTCTTCCGTCGAGCTCGGCTATTCTTGGAGGAATTTTAGTTCCGCGTCGCCTTCGTCGAATTTGTGGTTCGATCGGCGAAAACGTAGAACGGGTACCTTCAACCAAGGAACCACTGGCGCCCACGGCCCGTCACTGGGTTGGCCGGATAAGGACTCGTTCGCCCCATTGATTAGGGATTTCGCTTACGGTTTTCCACCGGGGAAAAACTGTAATAAGATTCAATGGCGGAAGTGGCAGTGGATCGGTCTTACTTTGAGGAAACCAGAGCCAAACATCGCCAAACAAGCCCTGGATTATAATCCTCAAGGAAGACGTCAGGTTGGTCGACCATGTAACACATGGAAGCAAGCAGTTCAGCAGGAGGCCAGGGAAATAAACAAGTCTTGGCAACAGCTTAAGGCCGACGCTCAGGATCGCGCCTTGTGGAAGAGAGTTGTTTCTGTCCCATGCCCCTCTATGGGGTCTTAACAGGAATTTGATTGATTTGATTCATCATTAAAAGAGCGGTTCAACTATAATTCGTTAACTCTAAATATTAACAAATGTAACGAAATGACTTTCTCCCTATCAGAACGTAGTCAACCCACAGACTTGAGATTGTCATCGTGTCTACTAAACTGCGATTGTTCATCTTTGAATAAAGTGTCTCAAACAAAATATTTAAGAGTGATATTCGATCAACACCTAAAATGAAAATCTATACATATAAATATAATTGTAGTGTCTGTCTGTTATTTGTTTATAAATGGCTATAAATAAGGTTCTTGCTTTATTTTAGCAATAACTATGCAGAAATACACTTTTTTAAAAATTCTCTCTGTCTGTCTGTCTTTCCGGCTTTCACGCAAAAACGGCTAAATTGGTTGTAATGAAACTTTCCCAGTTTATTAGATGTACACCAAGATGTAATCTGCGTGTGGTTTTATTTCAATACCCCCACGCCTTCCACCCCCTCCCATACAAAATGACTCATTTTCAAAAAAATGTAATAATCCAATTTTCTTCAAAACCATTGGACCAAATCTTTTGAAATTTAGAACATACTATTTTTATCAGAAGTGTGATCTATGGTATACAAATTATTTGAATCCCCCTACTCCTTCCACCACCTCCCATATAAACTGAACTTTTTCATGAAATGCTATTCACCAATTTTCTCAGTACATGTAACTTTCATTGAGCTTAAATGTTGTATTTTATACTTAATTTGCATTATTATTAATATAAGGAAAAAATTAACCGAGTAGCTTCACTCTTTCTATCCCTTCCCATACAATATGACAGAATTCCACGACCTTACAAAAATTCGATTTTCTTGAAAAGCGTGAACGATGCAGATCTGAAATTTAAAATATATCAATTGCATGATGATTATAGTTGTTTCTCGAAATATCACCAAAAACTCTCCTTTCCTTCTACCACCTCCCATACAAATTGCACGATTTCATTAAATTGAATGCACTAAGTTTCTCAGAACCTACTCAATTTTTGAAGCTTAAATTTCGTACAAACATTTTTTATAGCTACTCTAGCATGATTTGAAACAAATTAGTTCAATGCAACCACTCCCCATACAAAATTTCATAATATCACAAAAATTTCGATTTCATCTATAGTATCGTATGATTGGGCTCTACGCACAATCGTAGTCCTGTTACGTTTTCAAGTTTAGTGTTATTTTATTTGGGCTTTTTTTTTAATTAACACAAGCTATAATTATTCACATGTCCTTAATGCTCTTCAATACGTATATGATCTGAAATCACGGGATTGATTAGACCACGAGCCTCTCCCATTCAAATGCGAGTATAACGGTATCATTCTTAATAATTTATGGTTCTGATCCCAATAAAATACAAAACATTGTGTTCAAAGAGCCATTAAACTAAGCAGATTATATATCCCAAATAATGTATTACTAACTATATACATTCTCAAAAATTGCTTATTATTGCGATTTTTATGCGGACGAAGTCGTGGGCGTTTGCTAGTATCATATTGTTGCGAGCTAGGGGTTCGCCGGGATTTCAAGTAAAAATACAATTCGTTTAAAATTAAGTGATAATTTATTTATTCGCACTTTAATTCGTTTCCCGCTTAATTCGCACTATATGGCAATACCGCCGCGTACTTTTCTATCGCTTTCACTGATTCGCGTCTAAAAATGACTGGTTCTCTCGGTGAGAGCTTTCGTGCTTTTATACATCTCTCCCCATGATCATGACTATTCTCGAAGCTCCTTCCTTAAATAACCTTTTAGTTGCCCAAAAAATGTTGCTAAACATTTTATTAAAAAAAAACGTAGATACCCTTCCTATCGTCTATTTCCACTGCTTAATGTTTAGCATTGATAAAGTTTTTAGCATCGTTGCTAACATCCAAATATTTAAGGACTTCAAAAAAGGAGTATTGGAGACCAACACAAATCTTACTAGCGGTGGTAGCCTGCAGATAATCAATCTACTTTCAAGATTCACAAACCCATTATTCCTACATCGGCATTAAGTTCTTCAATTCTCTGCCCTATCCTGCAAGACGAAGCGAAAATGTTGTCATTTTTAAGGAAAGGATTAAACAAATTTTTTACAATTAATCATAAAAAGGAATCGATATTTGCTGTTAAGTTAAAAAATTTAATTAAAAATGAATATTTGTTGTAATAAATTTGTAATATTTAAGAAAGAATATTGTTATCTAATAAATGTCAACACGACTCTTCAACCCTAACACAAGTTTTGCCTTAAAAGAATGTGTAGTGCTTTTCTCTAAAAATGTAAATATAATAAATAAATAATAACAATTGTGATTTTAAGCAGCAAGCAAATATACCTAATGTTAAATTCTAAATTATTAGTATGTAGTTTGATTTGAGGCCACCCTCTACGTTAAAACCTAATCTTTACTCGTAATAAATTTCCGCAACTTATTTCTTAACATAGTACAAAATTCGAACATGTACGTTAGTTATTTTTCGCAAGAATCATCAGTAATCCAATGCACCGAGTCACAAATCTTCAAGACACTTTACCACGGTAATCGCAAAGTAAATACCATGGGAGAAAGTCACTCTAGGAATAGATAGGTTCCAATCTGATCCGATCCAGAAATAGAAGTCCGTGCGGTGCAGGCTATCTTGTTTTCGGATCGAAAGCGCTCGATTCTTTCGGCCTTTTTGTTGCGCTGCGTTCGCCATCATTCAAGCCACTCTGTAGAGTACCTGCCGCAGCCTATAAGGTCCGTGATTGCAGGTCGCCTTGCCGGCTAATTTATGCTCAATTGCGGCAGCCTCTTGCATGTTTTTTGCGCAAAAGTAGTTTGGCGTTTGCTTTTAAGCCATCTCTTGCCAGGCGCTTTTTTCTTCTTTTTTGTCCGCCGTCGTTCGGCTTGGGATTGGAGCCCGGCTGCGTCAAGATCGCTCCGAAGCTGTCGTCTCATTTTCTTGATCGTATAGTTTTTCCGCTCCTTATCCACATCTCGCGACAATAAGGCCACCGTGCACTTAATTGTATGAAAATTTGTTGATTGTTGATAAAGTTCGATTGTACTGCCTCCGATACTGGGCGAGCCGCGGACCAATGGCTGCGTCGCAATTTCCTCACAAATCCTCCCGCCGACATTCGTCGCGCATCCGGACCGGGCTTAGCCGAGACACTTTGATGTCGGCCGATGGTTTTTTGGACGGCCAAAAGCCAAGATGCAAACTCCTAAATGAATGGGTGGATGGAACTGCTCGAAGAGGAGGCAGTTAGGAGGCATCAAGCAAGCAGCGCGCAGTTAAATGGACGAGCGAGAGAAGTTAACAAATGTTGGACATGTCACTTTTGAACGATGGCCAGATTCTTTAGCCGTACCGATAACAACTTTGTTTGTTTGTTCGGAAACGGACAGTTTTTTGGTAACAATGAGATTCCGACGATTGATGAAGGAGGCTAATGTGAGAAATAAATGGACGTGGATGGGATTTTGCAAATTGCGCTCAGGTCTAAGGAGTTATGCGGGCTGGCTACGAAGTAATCAACGAAATCAAGAAAAGTAAGGAATGAGCTCAATGCAGAGGAGAAGATTGCTGCTTGCCAGGCAGGCATCCATCGCTTTTGTGCAAAAGCCGCCAATTTTCAAATCGAATCGTTCGATCTGACCACTTTTCCGGACTGGGCAAACCGCGACTGCGACTCGACACCGGTAATACCAGGAGGAGGAGAAGGACACTCGCCGAACAATATCGATGTGAAATCACCGCCGCGCAACATACCTGAATCCGAATGTTGACCGTATCTGGCGAACGTACAGAAGTCCGAACAAGTCATATCGCAATCAGCGCAAACGGGAGAGCCACAGAGCGAGCGATAGATTCGCTCGGACGATCACAAACGAAAGCTTCATCTGTAATTCGAGCAAAAGCAGGGGTTGTCATTCGAATCCGCATCCTCGCAAGGCCAACCTGGCCGATCGTTTCGAGTCACCCGCGGGGACCGATAAGACCGACAAAACATGAGGTTCGGACACTGTGCAACTAACTACCTTGGCGAATCTCGCGCGCAATAGCTCGCCAAATGGAATTATTATTGCTTCAAGTGTACACCGGCGAGGCATATTGGAAACGCTAGGTACCTCTTAAGACCTCATCTTCATATTTTTATTTGCCGTGCTGTGCGCATTCCGTCGCCCCGATGAGATTTAACAATCTGGCGAATGTAGCACCAGAGGACAGCTCCAGCTCCGGCTCCGGACCATAACGATATTATGCAGAAAAGTCGTTACATTCGTTAAAAGACGCGATGCACATGCGCACATTGCTTCTTTCTCTGGGTCCGAGCTCAGGTCGCCTGCAGCGAATTTAATTGCAAATTCGAAATAAATTTGTCGGACTTGCGGATGCCGGCCGACCGAATCGGTCGTTTTGGCTTAGTTTCGCTGTTGAATCGACTTATTTATTTATTTATTTTTTTTAATATTTTTTTTTTTTTTACTTTCCAAGCTAAGATGGTTTACCGGGGACTTAAGGCACAACCACTCGACCTTATTCTCTGCCTTATTATTTTTTACCCGATTTTAATTCTAATTTATTGCAAATCGCTCAGAGTTGGGGTTAATTTGGTCTAACTGTGAGGCATTTTGCGCGCACAGATTGGGCCGCCTGGAATCGCGACGGGATTATTTCAGACGATATTCCTTTTTTTCCAATTCAATTCGTTGAGATCTTTTATAAACGGATTTTATTTTTATTTTCTTTCGATCGTTTTTTTTTTTTTCAATTTCATTTTACAAAAGAAGAAGTCGAAATTTACGACTTCTTAAGACGACAGGTAGTTATGATGGTTTATTTTAAATTTGATTTCTGTAAATTGCCAAGATAATTGCATGGCAGTCATTATTATGAAATATTTCAGAGCTGCAGTTGCATTCGCTTTGTATGAAAGTTAAAATGTAGTTAGTGAAATTTTTCTCAGGATTAAAACATTTTTTTAATTGATTTGACTGGAATATTGATGCTTATCTTTATACTCTAGATGAAATCTGAGAGTGTTATAAGTTTGCAACAAAGTTTGTAACGCTAAGAAATAAGGCTCGGAGAAAAAAATGAATGATACAGAAGTTCATGTAATCACTCAAAAATCTCAAAACCGGATGTCCCTCCGTCCGTCCGTGTCCTCTCTAGCTGGAGAAAGTTCAAATTTTGTAGACGTTGTTTTGACAAAAAAGTACGTCCAAGTTCCGGAAAGGCCCAAATCGCTCCACCCTTCTTTCCATACGAAGTAACATATTTTCAAAAATTTTCAGTAATCAAATTATCTTGGAAACATTAAGATATAATGTTTTGAAATTTGGACTATACATATATACATTTGATAAAGTCAATCCTCGGCTTCTAAATTCCAAATAAAATTACTATGGAATTTCCGGCGCATTACTTTTATGGTTATGCGATTATCTTCAGAATCGCATTTCCTCTGTCAATCTAAAAACTGTTCAGTCTACTTCATTTCCAGCAACGTCTGGTGTACCCCAGGTGTCCCATCTGGGACCTCTATTATTTCTAGTATTTATCAATAATATTTATTCCATATTCCATGATTTGATAATCAATTATTCGTAGAAAATTTAAAAATCTTCAAAACTATTAGAACAGTCCAGGTCTGTACTTACCGTCAAACTAACATCGAGGCATTGTTCTATTGGTGCTTGTTTAACCGTCTTTGGCCCAAGATTCCGAAATGTTTATACATATTTTTCAGCAGATCTCGTACACTACGTACAACTACTGTATCAATAACGAATCATCGCCAGAGGTGCAGGACATTAAAGATTTGGGCATTATGTTGGACTCGTCCTTAATTTTTGTACCCCACTTTACTAAAATATGCAATTCCGCTCGAAGAATGCTAGAATTTATAATTCGGAATAGTTTCGATTTCACGATTATTTTCTTTATAAAAATGCTCTATTGCTCATTAGTCCGTCCTCATCTTGAGTACTTATCTGAGCTATGGAATCCATGCGTCCTAATTCACAAAAATATTGAAACAGTTCAGCATATTGGCTTTAAGCTTCATATTCGAATGGAAGACATCGACTACGGCTCCATGCTCAGGCTGCTTAATCTTACTAATCTTTCTAATCATAGTGTGCAGTCGGATCTTATCGACTTATATAGAGTTACTCATCCGGCTCAACGGATTTACTCTATGTCGGTCGTCATATTACTAAGACTAATGAGAACTGCTACCAACTTTTCTGATTCAGTAGATTTTTTCAATACTAATATTAATTAAATTAAAAGTATTGTAAATGCGTAATACATATAGCTTATATTTTTATTACTTAACTAGCGATCGCCTTCGACTTTGTCCGCGTAAGAATCTCAATAATAACATTTTTTTGAGAATATAGTTAGTAGTACATTACGTCGGATAAATAATCTGCTTAGTTTATGGCTCTTTGAACACAATGCTTTGTATTTTGTTGGAATCAGAACCATAAATTATTAAGAATGAAACCATGATACTCGCATTTGTATGGGACAGGCTCGTGATCAAATCAAACCCGTGATTCAAGATCATATGTATACGTGTTGAAGAGCGTTAAGGACATGTGAATAGTTGTAGCTTGTGTTAATTAAAAACAGCCCAAATAAAATGGCATTGAGCTTAAGAACATAACAGGACTTCGATTGTGCGTAAAGCCCAATAAATGATACTACCGATGATATCGAAATTTTTGTAATCATAAGAATTTTTGTGTGGGAAGTGATAGAAGGGATGACAGTACTAAATTAATTTATTTCACATCATGCTAGAGTAGCTATAAAAATATTTTGCACCAAATTTAAGCTTGAAAAACTGAATAGGTAACTTGAGAAACTTAGTGCATTGGATTTAGTGAAATTGTGTAATTTGTATGGGAGGTGGTAGAAGGAGTTGTGGGCTTTTGGTAATTTTTCTAGAAAAAACTATAATCACAATGCAATTGATATATTTTAAATTTCAGATCAGTTAGATTCACACTTTTCAAGAAAATCGAGTTTTTGCATAGTCGTGGAATTGTGTCACATTGTAAGGGAGGGGTAGAAGGATTAGAGCTAACCGGTTAATTTTTCCCGATAATAATAATAATACTAATTAGGAATTTAACACAAAATTTTAGCTCGATCAAAGTTATACGTACTGAGAAAATTGGTTTAGAATATTTCACAAAAAAGGGCAGTTTGTACAGGAGGTAGTGGAAGGAGAAGAGGGTTTTAGTTACTTTTTGAGAAGTAACTACAGTTATCATTTAATTGATATATTTTAAATTTCAGAACAGTGACATTCACACTTTTCAAGAAAATCAAATTTTTGCAAAGTCAGGGATTTGAGTCAGGTTGTATGGGAGAAGGTAGAAGGAGTAAAGCTAATTGTTTAGTTTTTTCCTGATATTAATAACAATATTAATTAAATATTTAATACAAAATCTTAGCTCGATGAAAGTTATATGTACTGAGAAAATTGGAGTATAGTATTTCATGAAAGAGCTTAGTTTGTATAGGAGGCGGTGGAAGGCGTAGGGGGAATCAAATTATTTATATGCTTGAAGATTGCATTTATAATAGAAATAATATATTTTAAATGTCATATTAATAGCTTGTATAGTTTCCATGAAAATTTCAATCAATCAATCAAATTCCTGTTAAGACCCTTACAGGGGCATAGGACAGAAACAACTCTCTTCATTAAGGCGTGACCCTGAGCATCGGCCTTAAGCTGTTGCCAGGACTTGTTTATTCCTCTGGCCTCCTGCTCAACTGCTCGCTTCCACGTGTTACATGGTCGTTCTTGAGGATTATAATCCAGAGCCTGTTTTGCGATGTTTCGCTTTGGTTTCCTCAAAGTATGACCGATCCACTGCCACTCACGCCTACTATCTCAATACCTAATTTAGGCTCTCCAAAGCTCGTCGTTGGAGATCACTCCTGGACAAAATATTCCTAAAATGCGCCGGAGACATTGGTTTACGAAAGTCTGTAGTTTCTTGGTAAGTCGAACGGTCACTTTCCACGCGGTGCAACCATATAACAACACGGATTTGATGCATGCGTCAAAAACTCGCAGCTTCGTGCGAAGGAAGATCTCTCTTAACCTCCAGAAAGGGGAAAGGATATCGAAGGCCTGACGAGCTTTATTTAGCCGAGCCTCAACATCCTTTTCGGCTCTGCCGTCCATGCTGACAATGCTTCCAAGATAACAAAAATCTAGTCTTCCTCTATATGAGATGGGATGTCCAGATAAACAGCGTTAGAAATAAACTGAAAAAACTAATACCCAGCTGCTTTGAACTACGATCATTTTTAACTAAAAATGCGGCAAGATCTTTTTATTTTGCAATGATCCACTCAACACTACAATATGGTATAATAGCTTGGGGTAGTGCTACACCTTCAATTCTGGCACCTCTAGCGATAACTCAGAAGACATTACTAAAAATTATTTTAAAAAAGCCGCGAAAATTCTCTAGTTTGGCTCTATTTGATCTTATGGATGTTTTAAGTATTGAACAAATTTTTAAAATTATTTCAAGTATTCAAATATTCAAAGAATGTTCTAATGGACAATTGCTAATTAATAATAATTTAACCCGTAGTGGTACGCAATCTGATTTAATTGTTCCGTCACGAAGAACTAATCTTGGATTGAATCACTACTCTTACACAGGTATAATTTTATACAATAAATTACCGATTATAGTGCGAAATAGCAATAACCTTAATCAGTTCAAAACAAAAATCAAAGATCTGTACTATAAAGGGAGAAATGGAATGTAATTCTATGTATGGTATACGCATTGTGTGGTTTCTTTTTAAGAATAATAAAAATATGCAACACAAATTTAAATTTTTAAAGTAGTAATAAGACTTTTTAGATATGTATAAGAAGTATAATTAAAATCATAATGAAATTATAACGATAAAAATATTACAGTTTATGAGTTATTAATAATTATATTTAATTAGATAATTAACATTAACCTCACCCCTATCACAGGGTCTAACCCTAAAAGGGGGAGTAATGCAAAATTTTGTAAAAATCAATGTAAATAAAATAAATCGAATATCTTGTCCGTTAACAATCGGTGTGCTCATGTTCGAACCCATCTGCATGTACTTGGTTTTACGCACATTTATTTTGCTCCAATCCAGAGTTTAATTACATCTGTTTAAAATTACTGACTTCGGACTTAGAGTCAAATGTTCGCTCGTTGCATTCTAA
Source organism: Chorisops tibialis (assembly GCA_963669355.1). NCBI lineage: Eukaryota > Metazoa > Arthropoda > Insecta > Diptera > Stratiomyidae > Chorisops > Chorisops tibialis. Next base: position 169,737,011 of record OY770264.1, on the reverse strand, counting down.
ATGCAAAGAGGCGGGTCTTTGCATTTAGAATGCAACGAGCGAACATTTGACTCTAAATCCGAAGTCAGTAATTTTAAACAGATGTAATTAAACTCTGGATTGGAGCAATTTCCTAAATGGGAAACTAATTGAAAAGACACAACATCGCTGGCGAAAAAAAGCTGAGACAAGTTTACATCTGGGATCAGACTAAAACTGTTCACTTCCCGATAACACCTTACATTCGCCAACTGCTATAATATCCGGTCTTTCATCTTAGGTATGAATACACAGCGACAGATAGGCAGAGTGCAGACCCCGAACGTTAATCTGATCGATCGTAAAGTTGACCATGATAACATAGATTTAAAGATTTGTTATTCAAACATTCCAATCTACGAAATGAGTGTATCCTTTCTTAAATTGCGATACTTGGATATGGGAGATGGTAGAAGGAGTAGAGGGCTATTATAAAACATAACCGAATCACAGGTACCTCTTCCAAATCATTAAATTTATAGAGCTCGTTTTTTGTGGACAACGCAATTTGTGTGGAATAAGATAGAGGTGACGGTCGGATTGTGTTAATTTCTAATTTTAATTAATTATTACAATCATTAAATTTAAAATAACTAGCGATCACGCTTACGAAAAAAAATTTAAATGTTCTTCACAATGTTTTCACAATTTCCATAAGCGAAGAAGTAAAACGATTTATACTTTTGTTGTTGTGATAAAAGAGAAACTTTTCGGTAGATATTTGTTACATTTATTACTAGGTGGGCGAAGGAGTAGGAAATTTTGGAAATATTTGAAGTAGGGTATTATTCTCTGCAATATTTTTATTGAAATTTGCGATATATACGTGGAAGATGTATTTAAGCAACTTAGAAATATTGTCATTCTTAAGAAAATTAATTTATTTTTAATTTTTTGTTATTTCAAAATTATGGGATTTGGTGGTGAGATCTTAAATAATTTCTTTAAGATAGATTTTCCTAGAGGAACAGCTGCATTTTTGTTAAAATAATTCATTGAAGTTAATATTATCACTCAAACATCGCAAAACCGGATGTCCGTCCGTCTGTGTGCTCTCTAGCTTGCTCACGAAGTTTTTAACGAAAGAGTAAGGTCAATTTCGAGAACGGACCAAATCGCTCTATCCCTTCTACCCCCTCTCATACCAAATTTTCAAAAATGTGCAATAATAAAATTTTCTTAAAAATTGTAGAAACTAATAATTTGTTATTTGGGTTATTTCGATTTTATTATAAATTTGATATATGTTATAACCATATTGAATAAATTTGCAATTACTTTATTATTCACTTTATGTTCGGCACATCATTTACAACAAAAATGATTCGAACCACTTCACTCCTTCCACCTCCCCCCATATAATCAGCACTTTTCCATGAAGTATAATAAGCCAATTTTCTTAGTGCGTATAACATTTCTCGTATTCAAATTTTGTATTTCATATTTAATTATCATTATTATTGAGATCGAAAAAAATTAAGTGATTAGCTGCGCCCCTTCCGCTTATTCTAAAAACAAAATCATACAAACTAAACAATTTCTCTAAATACATTACACCAATTTTCTAGGTACCTATTCAATTTTTAAAGCTGACATTTTGCATAAAATATTTTTATAGCTACGCTAGAATGATGTGAGAAAAATTAGTGCTTTCACCCCATCTACCACTCCTCATATACAAAATATCTTAAAATTACTAAAAAATTATTTCATCTAAATTATCGTAAGATTGGGCTTTACGCGCAATCGTAACCCTGTTATGTTTTCTTTAAGATTGCACTATACATATATGACATTATCAATACAATGGGTAATTTTAATTAACTGGAGGGTAAAATTGGATAAAAGGGCAATTGAAGACAACCATAAAATAATGAATATTGTTTACACTCGTCCGTTCTCAACATTGTGTTATTCCTCTGAAGAACCAACCGATAAAAAAGTAATAAAAATTACACTTGTCGGACGGTCGCTAATGAATTCCTTTAAAACTCCACAAAACTATCCAAAAAAAAAAAAACACTTCACACACGTATAATTATCATCTTAATTTACCATAAATAAAATGTGATCGATATAAAACGTAACGAACATGAATAACTCTCCTTCTGCAAAATTTTACGATCGGTGTGATCCTTGAGACTGGAAGAAATAGGAAAAATAATAAAAAAAAAGAAAAACTTGTTAATTAGTTTATTAATTTATTACAACTCGACACATGACATGAACACCAGATAAATAAATTTTATTAACTTCACCTGTGAACGAAGTGCGATCGTGCTCTCTCCTAAATGAAGATCGGGCGGACGGACCTCTTTCTAAGCGGTCGTCGTCGGTGCATAATTTACGATCGAGTTGTCATAATTGCTCGCGTTCAGCACTAATAGACGTTAATTTTGTTCGTGTTATTTCAACGTATATATGTCCGGTCCTTCGGGCACAGCAATAACAAAATTTCTGCGTTCGGTTCTAACCCGGGATAAAATTAATGGCAGTAATAAAACTTCCGAAACTCGGACTAGGATAATAAATTTTCTGTGTATATGTCTCGGCAAGGATCTTGATGGGGAGTTTTTTTTTTTTTGTATGAAATTTTCACGCGGATATACAATTTTCGTTTTTCTAGCTACTCTAACCGTTGGTAGAGCTGTGCTCGCATTATCTGATGGCGAGTGACCATAGCGAAGCCTTTCCGGTGGGCTAGTTAGTTAGACGGTCACGAAAAGCCTTTAAAACATGGTGCCCAGTTCGATACTGAATTGTAATGTTGGTTTTCTACAGCTCCAATTGCGCAAACACAAGTTCAAAGTGATAAATTGGCGTAGATCCGGTTCAGTCCACCTTCTCCTCACCCATTCGAATTCCCTTAAGTTGAATCAAAAAGATCCCAGGTGGTATTTTTAGTAGATACCTGAATTAAGCGCAACAGGTATTTCGTTAGATTTATGATGTTTTAAGTGAATTAACGACAAAGTTGTATTGCAGGAAGAAGGAGGATGTGGCTCCATGTTTGCACTGGCTAGCGGGCTTTCAAATAATGGCATATTGCTCGGAACGCCTTCCAGTCGATACGTTGCTCTCTGTTTAATGATGTTATTAACATTTTTTGTATATAATAAAATGCTTAGGAAATGATTTATTACTCTTGAGAACCGGAATATTGATATAAAACCGCACGATATTCACGAGATTATGAGATAAAAGTGGGTTGTTTGTTTGTTTGCTGACTGGTAGTGTAGGATGTGTTATTAGCTACTTGTTAAATTCTTGTAAAATTTATATTCTTATTATTACGGTAGATACGTAATAAATTGATAATAGTCCAATAACATGGAAATTTATCAAATCAACTCAAAGTTGCAACTTCATTATTCTTCAAAATTTTCTTCGTAAAATCATCTAACTATCCGAGACAATCATTTCTAGTGCATAGTCTTAGGCTGCCTCCTATCCTAATAATTCCCGATTCCATAATGTCTATATTTACAAATCCATAATTCAACGGTCCTTGTTTATATCTGGCGTCATTTTAAGCGATACTGCCACAAAACCGAAAAACACTGACGATTGTGGTGGCCCCGAAATTTGAACCGATTCAATTTGAGAGGAAAAAGTCTAATGATTCCGACGTAACCAAATCACAACATCACAGAGACTAATTTTCTTCGAAAATGTCTTAACTTATAAAATTGAAAGACTTGGAGGGCTCCAAAAGAATTAAACACAAATATTGGTGTTGGCGCCACCACTTAAGGTTCGTGAAAAAATAAACAAAAATTCAACTCGATACACATCAGCCAGCAGCGCATCGAAATCTATAATGTGAAATTTCAAATTAAAGATTTTTGTCTAATTATGCGCTTAGCGCAATTGATATACGGAATTAGTAGTGGAAGAAATCGTTATAGAACCAAACAGGATGCCGAGGTCATACATCTTTCATTCGGACTACGTAGTTTAAGTCTGGGTCATATGGAGATGGTGCGAGACTGAATCGAGATAAGTACACTAAATGTGGAATGATTGGATTACGATAAGACGAAATGTAGATAGTAATTAAGAAAATAATTATTAGCATATAATGGTGTTTTTTTGTATGCGGAAACTCTGTGTTTTGTATGGGGGCCCCGTGTGGTTAGTGCGGCGTCAAAGTTCTGAATCTGAGATCTTATTCGTTTTCAAGTGGCACAGATTTGTTAAAAAGATAATAGGAAAATTTGGGTTACGAAATCATGATTTATATCTGTAAATTGATTGTTCAGTCTGCTTCTTCTTTAATCGTTAAAGAGTTAAATATAGTCCTAGTAGAAATCGATTTGTATTTCTGTCGTTTCCATTAGATCAATTCACAATTTCATAATCTCCAATCGCTCAACTAGACGCTTAAAGGTGTATCCATGATGAGTGATTTTCCGAATTACATCCTTTTCTTGTTGTGGCTAGGGTCTAGCCTAGTGGCTGGTTCTAAAATTATGAAATTATTATGTGAGCTGGTGGAAGGGACGTGGAATTTTCGTTACATTTCTAGGTTTTGAAAACGATTGTAATTACATATTTATTGCAGTTTTAAAACCAAGTCGATCCGTACATTCGAAGAAAGTTGATGAAATTCCAAAATCTGTGCAATATTTGTGGTAGAAGTGGCGGAAATTCAAAATATTTCGAATAATTACTTTAAATAAGGGATGGGGCCGATCAAATTGCACCGATTTGAATGAAATGCATTTAAATTGCTGTAAGGACCCCCGAAAGGTGAATCCAAAACGTGCAAAATGGTGGAATCCAGAACTTGCAGCAAAGCGCACTCGAGTACGAGCCCTAAGGAAGAAATTCCAAAGGGCCCGTATAAGAGATCAAGCTGACACGAACCAGCTCAAACTTGACTACCAGCGAGTACGAGTACCGAGTTCTAATCATGTCATCAAAGGAGAACGATTGGAAGCGCTTCGTCCGAGCAAACTCACTATAAAATCTGCAGGGAAAAACGATCAAGGCCTGAAATGTCTGACATTAATATTGGAGGCAACATCATATCGACATGGAAAGAGGGTGTCAAAGCACTATTGGAAAAATTCTTTCCGGATCCTGAACTGAGAGAAAATGATCATGATCGTGTAACAGCAGAGGGAGAAATCCCCGAGCTGGAACACGAAGAGATTGAGTCAGGTTTCAACAGAATCAGATCTGGTAAGGCGCCTGGGGTTGACGGGATGACGGGTGAAATCTGTAAAAGCATCTTGCGCGCCATCCCCGAGTACGTATCTTGCGTTTTCAACCGATGCTTTCAAGGTCGAGTTTTTCCTGCAGCTTGGCAGATTGCGCGTGTGGTCGTGCTTCTGAAGTCGCCAGAGAAAGTCAGAAGTAACCTTCGGTCTTATCGGGGCATATCTCTTCTCCCGGTCCTTGGCAAGGTCCTGGACAGGATTATGATACGGAGATTGAGTGAGAAAGTGGCCCATCTGGCTTCTGAGTGGCAGTACGGCTTCCGCGGGAGATGCACGGAAGATGCGTGGAGACATGTGAATGACTCGGTAGCGAGGAGTACTAGCAAATACGTCCTTGGAATTTTTGTAGAATTCAAGGGCGCGTTTGACTATTTGAGCTGGGACGTCGTGCTTGATAAGCTACGCGACTGCGGCTGTCAAGAAATGGCTTTGTGGCAGAGCTATTCCTCTGGCAGGTCGGCATGCGTTAGGGAAATACGTGGCACAGTTTGGAGGAATTTGCGGAGGGGCTGTTGAGTGTTGCGGCGTATGTTGACGATCTTCTCGTTTTAGTGGAGGGAGGCTCTCGATCTGAGCTGGAGCATAAGGGTATGGCTCTTATGGCAACCGTTCTGGAATGGGGACAAAAAGTGGGAGTGGAGGTACTCATGGGTGTTCCACCATTGGAGTTGGAGGTGAAGCTCAGAGCTATCACCTGCAAGATCCGGAAGGGTGTCCCATTGCTGGATAGCGATTGGTTGAATCATGAAGAGATCAGGGAGAGGAGCCTTCGCGAATGCAAAGAACTCCTCGACCTCAGGGTGACATCGATATGGCAAAAGAGATGGACAGAAAGTGAAAAGGGCAGGGTGACGCACGAATTTATTGGAGAACCAAACTATGTCAGAGAGAACTTAGACTTTGAATTTCCTCTCAGTCTGGGTTTTCTACTGACAGGCCACGGTAGTATGAACGTCTACCTTCATAGAGTAAGCAGAAACGAAGCTGAAGGCTGTCTATGCGGAGCTGAGCGCGAAAATTGGCAGCACATACTGGGCGAATGTTTAAGATACGACGATATAAGAAACCTCACTGATATGGGGATCGTAATGGGGAAAATTTAGACGTCAGTAGATGTCTGTCAAATCGTCAAACTTTCGAATGTCTCTGAGCTTTCGCACACGAGGCATTCAGTAGAAGGTGGGCTGACACGGGGAGATCTAGGAGGGCGTACGGGATTTAAGTACCCGTAGAACAAGGTTATTTCATTTTACACATACTCAGGAAAGGGATAACGCTAGTTATCACATACCGGGTGAACGACCAAGGTCAATTCCGGTATAACCCTTGGGAAGTGTCGTCCCCACGTATCTCGATGCGGAGTGTCACCAGTCACGAGTTGTAAGGAACTCAACTGGTAGTAATTTTCAAATTACGAAATCTGACCAGAGGTTTTCTGGTACCACGGGTGTCGGGGAGCCCATGGAAGGTTGCTTCCACCCCCGGCAATGGAAGATGGCCTTACGAGGAGTATCGTAGTGGCTATGGTTTACCGCCTACATCGCGGGCAGAGTTCCTCGGAGCTCGACGTGGAGTTGTGTTCTCCAACCAGGTGCCATGACCGATAGACTGGCAGATTAAGATAGGTCTCGCATCCAGCAGTATGAATGCCAAACCTGCATTTGGTATAAACTACTACCCTCGGGAGCGTTAATGATTGTCGTCTCCTCTATAAAAGATTCGACACCTCGCATTTTCGTAAGACTCCTTAATCATAGCTATGATATTATCTGGAATACCATTCCTACGCAAAGCATTCCATATGCAATCTCGCTTAACATTGCCGAAACTCTTCTCGAAGTCCACAAACATGAGATGTAGTGGCGAACCCATTTCGGCGGACTACTCCAATATTATTCGTAGGGTCGGTACAAGACGGTCTGATATCTTCCTTCATTCCACACCTCAGTAAAGAGTGGAAAGAGTATATCGGCTACTATTTTCGTGTTGAAGAGTTCAGTAGATAGTCCGTCTATACCTGGGGCTTTCCTTCCCGCCAGTGACCGAATAACGAAAACATTTCTGGTTGCCCCACAATTGGCGTCCAGTGCGCGCATTTCATATTCGCCTAATGTGGATGACTTTTCGCGTAGAATGGTGGTGTACTCGCGCTTTTTGTTATTCTCCAAGTCGGACTACATTAAATCTGCGCTTCATTTCAAAAATTTGTGAGCGTCAGACAGCTGTTGTGCACAATATCAAGCAGGCAATTATTAAGTGAAGATTGCTCCTCACGTCAGCTCCACGCTTCGCTCGCACATCGAAGAGACATCTTCTCCATTGGCGACTTATTGCCAAATGGTCGATCTGGTTCTGTGTAACACCATCAGGGGAAACTCTGGAAGTTTTATGGTGACTTTTATGTTGGCACTCTATTAGTTATAAAACTCCTCTTTGTCACCTGGTGTTGCGGTATTAGTTGGTGCGTAACACTGCAGACTTGTGACGTTTCTCACACTGGTCCTGAGCCTGAGGACGATAATCCTATCCGAATTGGTTTCCAGCTGATGAGACTGTTTCTCACTCGCGGTGTAGGTACGACCACTAGGCTATTTTCGGCTTCACTTTCATATCCAACAGAATGAGTTTTTCCCTCGAGGCTCGTTTTTCTCCTGATCCTTCTCCACCTGACCTCGCTCAATCCCAAGATTTGAATGTTATAGTGCTCCATTTCTAGCTAGGGTGTAGCCTAGTGGGTAGCGTGTTGGTCTTGTAATGCGAAGGTCGTGAGTTCAAATCCCGGTCGGCGCAATATATAATTCCAACACATTGACTGCTTGGATATACCTTGGTCACCTCATTCTACGAAAATGAAAAATTCGTAGAAAGAGGGTTGTGCGAAGGGCTAACAACCTTTCCACAATAAGTAATGACAAATGTTTAGGTACCTGCATGTCAGGAGGCCAAGGTCCGATTTGGGATGAAGCGCCATTGTAGAAGGAGAAGAAGGAGTACTGCATTTCACGGTCGATCACGGATTGATCCATTTCTCGTATCACTTAGGTTTTAAGATCTCGGATGATAAGCCCATGATACTGGCTGTGGGTGAATTCTACTGCCCGCATTCTACAGGGGGATGGTTATCAAAGCTCCGTGAAGTTGCTATTCTAATTTGAAAAATACCGTTCCACAAGCACTCTATTCTCCTGACATGGCACCATGTGACTTTTTCCTGTTCAAAGGCTTTGAAAAAAATACTTCGAGGAACCCGTTTTGATTCAACTGATGCCATAAAACGAAAATCGGTTGAGGAGCTAATGGTCACCCCAAAAATCGAGATTGAAAAGTATTTCAAAGATTGGGGTAAACGTGGGCATAAGTCTATTGTATGCATAATTTGAAGGATACAAAATAGATATTGAAGAATAAAGTTATACTTATGTATTAAAACGAAATATTTATGGATCTTACATTGATTTATTATGTGTGACGTTTTAATCTCTGCTGAGACCTTTATAAAGCTGTGTCGTCCATAGTCGGCCTTCTCCGTTTTTTCGATCGTTGTCAGTGCCCGTTGGATATAGTCGGCCTTCTCCGTTGTTTCGGCCATTTTCATGTGAGCCTTTTTCTTCTCGACCGAGCGCTGTTCATTGCTTCTTTAAAGCATTTCATCATCGTCCGAATCTTTTCGTATTCGTACGAGCCCATACGTGTGGTTGTTATTGCTTTCTATAAGGTATTTCATCGTTGCCCGAGTCTTTCCGTGTCGCCCGATCGCAGTCAGCCGCTTCTTCACATTGCTCGTATTAGTTTTGTTGGAGACTATCGATGATATTGCGAGCTAGGGTGCACGTGTTCTTTCATCACTGTTTGTCAGCCTCACCCGAGTAATTCTTCTGTCGCCCGATCGCTATCGTTGCTTTCTTGGTGTTCAGAATTATTTCATTCTCGTTAGATTTTTTTTCCTGTCGGTCGAGTCTCTACGTATAGTTTATTGGTTGGTGGAATGCTCAATACTCGACGATTGTGCATTCTATAGTATGATAACGCTAATAATCGGAATTGAAGGAAAATAGTGCGGCTGTTATGTCACTACTGCAAAATTGCTGCTGGTTCAAGGTCTCGAATGTTTGATGAGCGCATTGTGTGGGAACGTTTACTACAGTGCATTAATTTGATTCATTGTTGAGTGGTAGATGATAAACAAGTAGAGCTAATATTTCACATTACTTTCGAGTGTAGTGGAAGACCGCGGATTTTTGATGAACGACTAGGGCTAACGTGCAACAAAATGGTAAATTGTTGCGTAGGATAATTAAATTGCAGTTCGATATTTTTGATGATTTGATGATTTTATAAATTTAACAACATCGATCATTGGTGACCACTCCAGCGACTACAAAACTGCATGACTATATATCTTAAGTTAAATCAAAAACATAACAGAAGTACGATTGGGCGTAAAGCCCAATCGTGCGATACTCTAGATGAAAGAGGAATTTTCGGATCTTAAGAAATTTTGTAGGGGAAGTGGTAGAGGGGGTGACGACATTGAACTAATTTTTTCACAAGACGCTAAGGTTGCTAACAAAATGTCTTATATAAAATTTAGGATTTAAAGATTTAATAGGTACTAAGAAAATTAGTGTGTTGGATGTAGTGAAATAGTGCAGTTTGTATGGGAGGTGATAGAAGGAGGGGCGAGTTTTTAATGACTTTCCAGAAATAAACACACCATGCTTTTGACATGTTTTAAATTGCAAATCAGTAGCATTCATACTTTTCAGGAAAATCGACCTTTTATAAAGTTGTGAAATTGTGTCAGGTTGTATGGGAGGGGGTAGAAGAAGTGAATGTAATCATCTAATTTTTTTCGGTCTTACTAACAATTTTAAAAAAATATTTCGTGCACAATTTCAGCTCGATCAATTTTATACGCACTGAGTAAATTGGTTTAGAGCATTTCATGAAAAAGTGCAGTTTGTATGGGAGGTGGTGGAAGGAAGGGGAGGACTCAAATAACTTTAATACAGAAGATTTATATTATCATAAAAGTATTATATTCCAAATTTCAGATCAATAGCATTTATATTTTTCGGGGAAATCCATTTGTTGTGAAATTGCGAAATTGTGTCATTTTGTATGGGAGGGGGTAGAAGGGGTGGAGCGATTTGGCCCGTTCACGAACTTGTCCTTACTTTTTTGTTTAAAACGACGCATACAAAATTTGAACTTTCTAGCTCAACGCGTTCTCAAGCTAGAGAGGACACGGGCAGACGGACGGACGGACGGACAGACGGACGGGCGGACGGACATCCGGTTTTGAGATTTTTGAGAGATTTTATGAACTTCTGTATCATTCATTTTTTTCTCCGAGTCTTATTTCTTGGCGTTACAAACTTTGTGGCAAACTTATAATACTCTCAGATTTCATCTAGAGTATAATTAGATAAATAGTTTTGTTTCATACATTTTGCATGAGTATAGCTGCTCGTACGATTTTGATACTGGTTTTAACGCACTAAAATTTGGGTTTCCTTGAACCTCAACAAGGAAACCCAAATTTTTCACCTCGAAAATAAAATGTTTTCCACTAATTGCTTTATTATTCTAATAATAAAGTATTGTGATCGACACAGAGAAAAAAAAATTTGCTACCCTGAAATTTTGTTTTTTCGCGTTTTATGACTAAATTAGCCTAAAAATGCAAAAAAAAAAATCCATCCCGCCGTACGCCGTCCGCCGTACATATGTACTCATATCTCCGAGACCGCTAAAGGTAGAATTTTCGTTTCGGGGGGATTGTTGATTGGGTAAGTGAACTCTATTTCCTAAATTTTTAAGAGCGTTAGCTGGAAGGTGGATGCGGGGAGAGGAAAAGAGTCAAAAACTGCACTTGCACTTACACTTAGTATCTCCACCACGAATGTAGATAGGAAGTTGAAAATCAGTAGAGATATAGACAAGATTGCGGGACAAACTTAAAAAATAGTTTAATTTTTTTATCCATTGGCGTCCGAAAAGGGGGGGCTAAAAACATATTGTCGGCCGAATTGTTTTTTTAAATGTTTATATCTTCGAAATTACTTATCGTAAAAAATTCATATTTTGGGCCATTAAGGTGGCATATAGCTCCACCGGAATCAGCTTAGAGAGTGGCTAATTATTGTAAGGGGGAGGGTCAGGGGGGTGCAAAGAAAAACACTTAAAAATGAATATCTCAACTATCTCTTAAGCTATCTAATTGAAATTTAAATTATATTGAGTTATATTAGAAAAATACGAAAAAAATAGAACATGTTGAAATAAAAGAAAAGGAGGGGGGGGGGAATGGGAAGCATTTCAAAATTGGCGTACTTTTCAAAATTATAAATCCTTATATCTCAAAACAGAGTACAGATATCAAAATAAAAATTTGTCACATTGTGAAACTACATAGTCGTTAATTCTGGTAAAAAAATTTAAGTTGGGGGGTGTAAGGGGAGGGATTTTTTTAGGGCTCTGGTGAAAGATACAAAGTTTAAATTTTGCATGTGGATACATCTATTTGATATACATAGAAAAATAAAAATAGCTTGTTCCATAATTGTTATAAACCGACCCAGCGGTCTAACGTGCACAAGGTGTTTCATGTGCATTGAAAAAAACACATAAACTGGAAATTTTTGAGTGAAATTTTAAGGTAGAAACTTGAAAATTTGCGAAATGCATTTAAAAAAAATTTGGGAAATAAACGAAATATTAACTGGTTGAAAACCTTTAAAACTTCTACCCCCTCCCATGCAAAATTATTTTTTCGACCATTTTCAAGAAATCAATTATCACCTAACTATTAAAAGCTATCAATTTGAAATTTTGCACAAAAACTTATAAAATTAATTGAAGTAAAATTGCGTCAAAAGTTTTGAGATCGCGCCTGTTCTTCTACCCCCTCCCATACAAAAGTATGATTTCGACCATTATTAAGAAATCAATTATCACCTAACTATTTAAAGGTATCAATTTAAAATTTTGCTTAAGAAATTTAAAAAATAATTGAAACAAAATTGCGTCAAAAGTCTTGAAATCACTCTTGCCCTTCTACCCCTCCCATTCAAAAGTATGATTTCGACCAATTTCATTAAATCAACTAATAACCAACAAATTAAAAGCTACGAGCTTGGAATTTTGTACAAGCATCTTACAAGAGAAATGAAATAAAACTGCATCACAAATTTTATGATTCCTTTACCCGCTCTACCTGGGAGGTGGTTTCGTTTTTCATTTTCGTGAATGTAAAATACATAGAATCTTATGAAAATTCTATGCAACTTCGTCTATGAAACACATTCTATACAGAGAATATTGGACGTAATTCAAGCAATTAATTAAAAAGCTATTAACATCCACCCACCCTTACTATTACCCCTCCTTCTCCCCTCATAAAAAACCAAACTTGCAGAAACGAATGAAATATTGTTAAATTGACAACAGCCCTGCCCAAGAACTCCCTTTCACTTAGCCTTCCCTAACCACTCTAACCTGCATATTACCTTTCCACACATTCCCAACGGGTCCCAAGAATAATAAAGTTTCGCCCGACTTGTTGGCAGTTTGTTTTATCACGTGCGCGAACCATCAATTAAGTTTACTCGTATATTGTATATCTAAAATCCAAAACAAAATGTGATTTATTTTTTTATTTTTTATTTTATAAACTAAATTATTTAAAAACATGTTAAAATTAGGCAACAAAGATGATCAACAACATTACAGAACCTTCCAATAATCGGGATTGTTTCGGAGCGAACAAAATTCAACTATCGGACAAAATTCAATGCCATCCGTGGTGACCGTGAGATTTCTCCTTTTGTAAGATGTGCTTGTAGATGGTGACGGGGACTGGATAAGGTTTTGGATATGGGATTTCGATTTTCTTGACAACCTCGACTGGATAGGGTCTATGAACTTCGACTGGGTATGGTTTTTCAACGTGATATGGGATCTTCTTTTCGTGAATTTCGGGAACGACCTTATAGATGGGATAGTGGACGGCTTGCTGGACGGGCACATGAACGGGATAAGGATGTGGGATGGAAATTTTTATGTAATTGGGAACTGCGACCGGAATCGGGTGTGGAATTGGAACTCCAATTTTCTCGTAGACTGGAATCGGTACGTGTTTTGCTACTTCCGAATGGGTCGTTTCGATATCGTGTCCATGGTCGAGACCGGCTGCGGCTAATCCAATAATGCACAGGATTACAATTGTTGATTTCTGGGAAAGAAAATTGCGAATTAGTTAGATTTCGAATCACTTTTACTTCGCAACACTTACGATGGCACTCATTTTGTTCTTGCTTAGTTGAAACTGCAATCTAAGTAGGTGTCTACGAACGACTTTCTCTGGTTCGTTTGCTGCTCGTCTAGCTAAACCAAATTTATGGAAAGATTGAGAGCTGTTGTCTTTGCTGTTCGGCAAATGTCTTGCAACTGTGATACTTTGGTGGTCAGCTGATGGCTTTATTTATATGAAAATCATAATCGACATTCATCATATCGACGAAACGGAGAGTGAAATAAGATTTAAAAAAACGCATTACCCATGCGACAGTGACGCAAAAATAGGTGGAATCGTCCAAAACTCATTCAGTAAGGCGCGCTATCTAATTGGAACTATAGCAATGCAAGAAAACCGCGAGAGTCAAGTGAAAGATGGGGAAATGAAAGCCTGGCATCGTCGATGAAAAGGTTATAAAAGAAAGGCAGACCAGTGAATCAGTGTTTGTCTCAGAGAATAACACAACTATATCATCCGAACTCGGGGGAGATTTCGGATTAATACTAGAGCAAGATTAACTAACTAAATCTTGCGCAGCGATTGGAATCACTCTCCCAATCGAACTCGTAAGCAGCCCGAATGGGGATTTTCACGAGCCGAATAACTACACAACGATTTGTCTCATAAATTTGCTTCGCGTAAAATTACGACGCTTGGTGAATGGGATCGTTGCGCTATTACGACCGAGCACAGGCAGACGACGGTAGTAGACATTACGCAATAGCGATTAGTTCCGATAGTAAAAGTGCTCTTGTTACGGTTCAGTTCTCTTCTTCAGGTGATGGTTGTTGTCCTAACCTCGCAGCATACGATAAATTGCTATTATGGCATCTACGCTGCAAGTCATGTTTCGGGTATAGTGTACTCGTAGATATAGTTTGCACGAAATGCTGCCGGTCGGAGTGGTTCGATAACTTTCTTAGTCGGAAGTGCGAATGTCCGATGAGAAAAAAACTAAAAGTAAACAAACTCCAAGAAAATTAAACGTCTACACCTTGTTTAGATCGGCCTTGGAGTAATTTCGATTACATACTTCAATTGAATTGAATAATATATAATGGCCGCAAATTTCGAGGCTTGGCCGCTTCTTCTCTGACATCACTCATTTTAAATCTTTTGAACAGTATTGCGCATATCTTTTGTTGACAAAAATTATAAACTTCTTGCTATTTTTTTTGGACCTTAAAAAAGTTTTTGATACCATTAATCAGGAGCTTCTGTTGCACAAACTGAATAGGTTAGGCTTCTCGAACAGAACGTATGACCTATTCAGCTCTTAATTGAAAAATCATACTCAGAGTGTAAAGCTATGTTCTGAAATCAGTAGAGTTATGGCACTGAGAAGTGGAGTGCCACAAGGCGCAGTTTTGGGGCCCATTTTATTTAACATCTACCTAAATGACCTACTCTGTTATGTAGATTGCCTTCCCGCGGTGCAGAGTGAGTAATGCTAAAATATCTACAGATAGTGGGGGGAGGATAAGTCGATCAGCTTGCTGTTGGCTCCGTATCCTATCTAGATAGGGGAGGAGAAGTCGAATAGCTTGATCTACTCAGTATGGTCTTTGACGGATGTAGTAGGGGAGGTTAAATCGTTCAGCTAGCTGTCGGTTCCATATCCGTCACAGCATTGGTATTCTTGTAATCTGAACTAGTCATGTTTTAGGCAGATCTTAAGATATTGATGGTTGATGGGGATTTATCCCTAAAGTGTTTCGCAAGTGTACGTACTACCGTAATGGTGATCTTTATAAAGTACGACGCTAGAGGAAAAATCCCCAAATCTACGATGAAACAGCATATGCCAAGGATGTA
Organism: Chorisops tibialis; assembly: GCA_963669355.1. NCBI lineage: Eukaryota > Metazoa > Arthropoda > Insecta > Diptera > Stratiomyidae > Chorisops > Chorisops tibialis. The sequence goes on along the minus strand of OY770264.1, from coordinate 169,721,654 downwards.
TGGTTATTGAACAACTAACCGCTAATATGCAAACTCTGGATACCAGGTGCCCTCCAGTTTCAATTAACCTTCCCCTGGTAATGCGGAGCTCTGCCAGGGGTGACTCTACTTTCTCGCGCTACTCGTGGGAATCAAATGGATAATCCAAATGTAACCAAAAGGGCAGATGCGAACCTTAAAGCAGCAGCCGCCATGGACACAATAACATGGAGATTCGCAAAAGAGGAATTCCATATAGCCCTAATACAGGAACCAAGAGCCGCGAAGAGAAAAATTATTGGTATTTCTCAAAAAATGAAAAAGTTAATTTTCGATAAAAGAAGCGAAAGGGCAAGAGCTGCAATTCTATTATCGCCAGAAATAAATTACCTGAATATGCCTATCTTCATTCGCACAGATTTAGTAGCGGTACAGGTGCAAATACCAAAGACAGGAGGGGTTCAAGAGGTGATACTTGCCTCGACCTACTTTCCTGGTGAGGAGCTAGATGCTCCACCTCAAGGCGTAATGGAGCTTGTGGAATACAGCAGAATCCACAAAATACCAGTCTTCCTGGGCTGTGACGCTAACGCGCACCACACTATTTGGGGAAGTAGTGAAATCAACAAAAGGCGAGAGTCACTATTAGAGTACCTTAAGACTAAAAACTTAGACATAATAAATAATGAAACAAAAATAATGCATTTCGAATTGAAAGAAAAGATTTCCGGATTCTACAATGTTACGCTTTATTATTCCTTACGTTTCGGTCTCTGCTGAGACCTTTATCAAAGTTATTATCAGTTTGATAAAGGTCTCAGCAGAGACCGAAACGTCACTAATAATAAAGCGTAAGAGTGTAGAATCCGGAAATCTTTTCTTTCATATGCACATCTGTTTTGATATTAAGACTTCATTTGGCTATATAGGACAATACAGAAACCCGAAACGTACCAGCTGGAATCTTTACCAGTCAATCCTAGAGTACGAACTAGGTATCGAAGAGGAATCAATAAGCAGCCCAGACTGTATTGATCGAATCAAACTCAAAGTAGTCCTGCTCTACACAAAAAAAGGGCGAAACACCTTGGTGGAACGAGGAACTAGCGGCAAAATACAAACAAACTAGAAAGTTGTTCAATAGGGCAAAAACCTTTGGGAACTGGAACGAATACAGAGAGGCCCTTACTGAAAATATCAAACTTCTACAAAAAGTCAAAAAGTGAGTCATGGCGAAGATTTTGTGAAGAGATAGATGATCTTCCAACGGTATCGACACTCCAAAAGGTGTTAGCAAACGACATCCCTACAGATATCGGACTTTTAGAGAGATCAGATGAATCCTTAACGAAAAGCAGCATGAAAACTCTTTAAGTGTTATTGGCAACACACTTTGCAGGCTCCAAAATAATTAACAATAATGAAAATTTAGGAGAAGAGGAAAGGATATATCGTCAAACTCCATTCAACAATAGTATCGCTGGTAAATTCTTCACTCCGTAAAAGATAATATGAGCGATCAACACCTTTAAGCCCTACAAATCAACCGGAGTAGACAAAACCCTCCCTGCCTTACTGCAGAAAAAGTTAAAGGTCATAATGCCAATAATGTTAAAGATCTTCAATCTAAGTTTTACATAAGGATAAATCCCAGTTATTTGAAGGACAACGAGGGAGGTTGTTGAAATGTAAATAGCATATTTTGTATTAAACGTAACTAGCATAATTTGTATTTTTTCATAATGTCCTAGTCGATAACTGTCTTGCAATATCATCGAAGAATTGCATATTTGTAGTTTGTTTTTTATAGTGACCTAGTCGATATTCGTTTCAATATTACTAGACCACGATATTGGCACTCATTAATATGCAGTGTAATAATAATTTTAAGTCTAGATTTGTACGATAAATGTACACAAGTACGATATGCGTTTTTATCAACAAAGCAGAAAAATGCAGGTGTGCATACATATTATTGTAGGAAATAACTTAACGTTAAAAATGTCATGTTTGTTTATTATGTTATGGTTGCTTATGAAACTTCTCAATGGGTATTAATGTATAAATAGATTTAAGTTATGTTAAAGAAATCAGAACCAGTTTAATAAAGATTCTAGCCAACACGCTTAGCAATTTTTTACTATGTACTCAAATATCAACACTTGTCCCAAGGACTTGTGTAGAGCAAAGGGTCTAAGAACCGAACAACTGTCTCAACTGTTGTGAGATTTAGTTGGAAGTGAACATGCTTTTGCAACATTTTTGGTCCGTCGAGCCGGATAGTTGTCAGTCAACATAACTATAAAAGGAACGTAACGAGCGAATACGTTAAATAACCAGTAGTCAAAGCGCATCGTTGGACAACAATCATCAAGATGACTGAAACATCGGCAGAAATCCAACAGCTCATGCATTTTGAAGACATCGCTCGGATGAAAGCTAACTTCCACAAGGATTCGAAGGATCGGTACAGTCTACCATACTTCGAAATTTGATTGCAGCGAGTGGAAGCAGCGTGGAAAAAATGTGAAGAGTTACATCCACGTGTATATCAATTGAAGGTCCATAGTAGCGAACTACTAAAGGACTACATAACCAACTTGGAGAGAGTCGAGGAAACAGTTTTGGAGATGATGGTGGTGTATAAGCAAGCTATCGCTGGCTACAAGGCAGAAGAACGGACTCAAGCAGAGGCTCAATCACCTACGGTAGTTCAGTAGCCACCCCAAAATACAGCAACCATGTCATACAATGACATGATTCCACTGGAGAGCATCAAGATTCCCAAATTCGAGGGGAACTCACACTCCCACTTCAGTGGGCAACGTTTTATGAACTATATGTGATTCTAGTTCATGAAAACAATCAACTGCGCACTGTCCAGAAGATGCAATATCTGATGACATCAGTAGCAGGAGAGGCTAGACGATTAATTGAAAATTTAAGCGTCATAGAGGCCAATTACGAAAAGGCCTGAAAAATCATAAAGGACCGATACAACAACAACCGAATGATTCTATCGATGCATCTCCAAGCCTTTATGAATCTCTCCGCAATGAGATCGGAATCCGTAGAAGGATATAAAAGAATTCTGGATATAACCAACGAAATGATGGCTGGAGTCAGTGGGTTAGGCATAAACACGCAAACATGGGATCCGATCATCGTCCACATGGCATCCTATAAATAGGATCGGGAAGCACGCAAGGATTGGGGGTCGAAGTTGGGTTCGAAAGTTGATATCCCAACCTGGAATGAGTTCGCAGAATTCTTATCGACCAAGTTCCGATCACTGGAGGTAATGTCAGACGACACCACGAAGAAACATAAATCAGAGGTGCATCTATCAGTGGAAAATTCTAATCAAAGGTGTCAAGTGTGCAAAGGTGAGCACAAACCATAAAAATGTGCTAAGTTTCAACGATATTGCGTGGAGCAACGAAGAGAGTTAGTGAAGAATCTAAACTTATGCTATAACTGCTTAGGGAATCATCGGGTCTATGAATATACATCAAAGTCTAGATGCAAGGTGTGCGCCAAGAAACATTATTCAATGCTACACGTGGAACACGCTGACAATAACAAAGGTGAAAACAAGATAACGGGTAATGAAAGAACGCGAGAAACCCATAGTAATTGCGTGAACCAGACAAACATGCGGAACGTTTTGCTTGCCACAGCCAACGTCAGCGTAAAGAATACACGTGGACAATACATTAAGCTCCGAGCACTTCTAGATCAAGGGTCGCAAAATTCATTCGTTACTGCGGAAGCAGCGAAACTGTTGGGATATAAACGCAAAAGTGGAATTCGAACTGCGAGTTCTACGAGAGATTCCAGCTAAAAGTAGAGGCACTGACTACCCCCTCAGCTTGAAACTGGAAGACACCATTAAAGCGCTAGGTGTCCAGTGGCATCCGCACCAAGATGAGTTTCGATTCAAAGTCTCGACTCCAAAGCCATCCGACGTTAAGATCACGAAGCAAGCGATAGCTTCACACATAGCTACCATATTCAATCCTCTTGGTTGGCTACAACCGATCATCATAACGGGGAAAATATTCCTACAGAAATTATGGCTAAGCAAACTTGAATGGGATGACGAACTACCTGAAGAACTGCAACGCGAATGGAGAAGCTATATAGGAAGTTTGCGACAGTTGGAAAACATTAAGCGAGAACGGTGGATCGGCACTTCTTCTCAGGATACGTTCGAGCTGCATGGATTTTGTGATGCTTCTAGGCATTCAATAGCAGCAGTAATCTACATACGAGTATTCAAAAGGGGGCAAGAGTCACCTATAGTAAAGTTAATCACTTCAAAAACAAAGGTGACCCCTTTGGCAGTACAAGCGATTCCTCGATTTGTATTCGTACCAAAGGCAGGAAACCATTCAATTGATCAGCCTAAGTCTTATCGCCCTATAAGTCTCACCTCCTTCTTCGTCAAGACGATGGAGAAAGTAATGGACCTTTACATAAGAACAGGACCTAGCAAAGTATGATAAGAATCAACATGCCTAACATAAACGTAAATACAGGGTGGTTTCTTTTTAAATCATAGGTTATTTTGACACTGAAAGCTGTTTCCCGGTCGAAATCTTGACAGAGAGTCAGTATCATACCACAGCCGAATGAAATGAGTCGCTTTACACTTGAACAACGCTTTCCAGTTTGGGTCTTAGAGCAGCTTGAATTTGACAACGATTTTGGGCGAAAAATCATCTTTTCTGATGAGGCGCATTTTCATCTCAGAGGCTACGTTAACAAACAAAATTGCTGCATTTGGGGCTCAGAAAACTCGCACGTTATTTTCGAGAAGCCAATGCATCCACTGAGTGACAGTTTGGTGCGGATTGTGGAGTGGTGGCATCACTGGACCATTTTTCTTCGAAAATGAGGCTGGGAACAACGTTTCGGTCAACGGTGAACGTTACAGAGCCATGTTATCCGACTTTTTTTTACTGAACTTGAAGACATGGATTTGGACGATCTCTGGTTCATGCAGAATGGCGCGCCATGCCACACACCCCATGCCACAATCGATATTTTACGCACCAAATTCCCAAATCGTGTTATCAGCCGTCTTGACGCTGTCAATTGGCCGCCTCGGAGCTGCGATTTGACCCCTTACGACTTTTTTTTTCTGAGGAACCGTGAAGGACCGATATTATGCCAACAATCCAGAAACGATTCAACCACTTGAGGCCAATATCATCTAAGCAATCCGTGAGCTATAGCCCGAAACCATCGAAATGGTATTGGAAAATTGGAGTGACAGAATGCGCTACTGGGAAGCCAGCCGAGGCAGCCACTTGAACGAAGTTGTATTTCATCATTAATGGGAATGTTTGTTCTTACTAATGAAGCCATAATACATGGAAAAAAAATTTAATTTTATTCATTTTATTGCATTTTTAAAAAGAGACTTGTATTTGGCCCACCCTCTAAACACAGTCAGCCATAACTAGAAATAGAAAAGGTTGAAGGCTACAAAGAAATTGCACTTTGCGCATTCCTAGATATTGAAGGAGGTTAAGACAATACTCCACATACCGTCATAACAGCAGCAGCTAGGCAAAAAGGACTTGAATCGGTCACGACAAGATGGATATACTCGTAGAGCATGCTAAGGAGCCCATTGACAACCACGGATCTAGGTGATAGCACATTGACTGCACAGATCTATAATGAGGAGTACCATCTCCACTTCCTTGGTCGATCGTAGTAGATGAGCTCCTAGACCGTCTAATAGAACAAGGCTATGAGGTAATAGGATACGCCGGTGACCTTGTTATTATCATTAGAGGCAAAAATGATGTTACTTTCTCGGAATGGTTACAATCTGCCTTGGAAGGGATAATGAACTGGTGTCGGTCTAAGAACTTGAACCCATCCTGTTGCAATAGGCTCCGAAACACTTTAAAAACAATCGTATATCCGACGCAAACCAGTTCCTTTTATTTATCGAAATAAAGATTTCAATCTCCAAACTAAGGCAAAGCTAACCTAATGATATTAAACAATATCTTAACCCAATAAAAAAGCTAAATTTAGGTTATAATATCTAATATTTTATAATATCACATTCATAGCCCTTTCAAATAATATCAAATATACAAAATCCAATTTGAATGCTTATTAAATAATCAACTGGTTTTAATATCTTATTATGATATAATCAACATTTAAAAAAAAAAAACCTTCCATAATTTAGTAGAAAAAACAAATTGATTTAAAGATTTTTTTTCCCAAATTCAGGTCGAATTTCAGACTCTTCTATGCCTTCATTAATAAATGGTTATGCTGCGCTAAACCTACTAAACATTACTGCTTCCGAGTTACTAAAGAAATGGGCATGTTTTTCTATTTTGATATTATTATATAATGCCTATTAAATATGCGAATAATTGATGCAAAACGAGTGGGTTTTAGAAGGTCACAGAGCTCAGTAACCAGATGCATGTTACATGAATTATGTATACATATGTATATGAATGCTTTTTTTCATAGACAGTAAGGTATGCATTGAGGTGAAAATTTTAAAGGATAAATATGAAAATGATTTAAAGATTATGAGCGGGAGTTCAATTAATCGGCTCGTATTATTGGTATGGCTTAGTCCCAACAAAACTTAAAGCCTTATTAAACGTTTCACCCCACCTAGAAGTAAAGGTAATTGATTGTATTATGTTTATAATGACCATTTGGTACCATAAAAAAGTGGAAGTATTTTATTAAAATATTCATAAAACAAGATATGAGAAACAGCTTGTCTAATGTACGAAGTTTGCTGAACCATGTAGATATTCATTAACAGATAGATATTCATTAACAACTGCATTCCCTTCAAATATCATAGAGACTACCAAAAAGAAGTTCTGTGAACGGTGAACAGAATTTTGAATCAAAAGCAAAGATTTCCGGATTTCAGAATGTTCTGCCTTATTCATCATGACGTTTCTGCTGAGATCTTGATAAAACCAGTGACATGGTTCCCTTACGTTTTGTTTTCTATTGAGTCTAGAAATACTAAATTGTAATCAGGACGAATATGTAAATTTATTTCAAAAAGTCAAAACAAAACTTGCACTATTTTCGTAAAACACTATACACAATATTTACCTGCTTTTCTCTAACCCTTTTTCTAACCAAAATCGTTTGGTTGAAAGTCCAAAGCTTTTATAGAGAAATAACGACGAGGTGCGATTTAAAAAATACGTGAGACTACCGGATAGTACGCAGCAAAATTTTCGCGCCTAAAAAGCGCAAATTCGGCTTCTATGGGAAGGCGAGATGCGCCAAAGTAATTGCTTTCTGTTTTTGTTATTTAATAAGTTGAAACTAAAGCTTACATTGATTACTAAAAAAAAAATGGTTGAAGGGCATATCAAAGGAAGACAATCGTTATAAGATTTCTTTGAATTTCGGTCCGTTATTACCCTAGTATTAGAGAAGAAGGAGATATGAACACCCAGATATATTTATCGGCTCTCTAACACTCCCCCCCCCCTCTCCCCACCCCACCCAGTCGTGAAAAAGTTCGCTATTCACTAGCCTTGTCAGGTTCTAGTCCTAACCAGATTGTAGCCACTTCAAACAGCAGAGAGGAAAACAGCGACTACGAGGAATCAAAATTTCAGCTCTCTACTTTTAATTGCGAAATATCAAGTAAAACCATTGCACCGACTTCCTTTACCCTCTGAGGTAAACCGACATAATGCTCATCATATTTCCAGTTCGCCTATTTATGATAAACATAAATAACGAAAAAAAAATAATACACAAAGCTCCTTTCACTGTTACACTTCTATTACGTGTAAATGTTTTATTTTGTCAAAATAGTGAAAGTGAAAACTAAATTGGCTAAGCAAAATCTTTAGAAACTACAAAAAAGCACTTTGGATCTAGCAAAAGATTGTAGCCGCGCGAAACATTAAAAACATGTGTTGTTCGTTTGAAACTCTTCACTAAATATGAGAGGAAGAAATTCGATACAGCGAGATGGTCACCCGATGATGATCACCACCTTCATTTTACATTACTTCAAGTTTTCCTGATACGAGATGTGATCCGTGCACAGTGATCATGATGGCATCATAGGTACATTGGCCAACTGATCTTGGCGGCTGTATGATCGCCGGCCTTTATACTTGCCATAAAGATCCAGGCAATAATCTTTTCGTAATTAGCCCTCTCGAAAAGTGAGAGTGAATATATTTATAACGTACGGTGTGGCGATACGATCCGTTTAAGTTGTTTGGGTGTTTATAGTTTTTTTTTCTCTCTCGACCGGCATCGACTTAAGTAAGAAGTGGAAAAGTGTCTCTGAGATGATATTGGGATCGAATATATGTATGGTATATGGTGAATCTTATAAGATACTTTAAGATCGTTGAACCTGCAGTGTCAAGATCTTTAAGCTTATACGCGAGTTTAATATGGAGATTCGGTTGCAAGATGCAACATCACTAGCACTGCACTACTACCGTCTTTATGGTTGTCTTCTTCTTCTACAGATGGTCAAGATCAGAAAAACAAATTGAAGATACAAGATTATGATATAATGTTCGACGCTTTGTTATTGTATCATGAGGTTTAGGATTACATGAAATTTAAGAAAGACTTAAGACAGCAATCTTGCTCGCCTGAATACTCATAAATTTTCGAAAACCTGTCATAGGAAAAAATATCATTAAAAAATTCCATCTCGGAACTGCTTATTATTTCGGCAAATGTGATGCAACATGATTGTTAAGCTAGGATGTAGCCTAGTGGTTAGCGTGTTGGTCTTGTAATGCGAAGGTCGTGAGTTCAAATCCCGGTCGGCGCAATATATAATTCCAGTACATTGCCTGCTTGGATATACCTTGGTCACCTCAATCTACGAAACTGAAAAATTCGTAATAAGAGGGCTGTGCGAAGGGCTAACAACCCTTCCACAATAAGTACTGAAAAATGTTAAGGAACCTGAATGTCAGGAGGTCAAGTTCCGATTTGGGCTGTAGTGTCATTTTAGGAGGAGGATGATTATTAATTGTAGCCTTAGTCGCTTCCGAGTCCTTAGTCCTTATTACAAAGGTAGCTGGAAATCAGTTGCAATTGAAGAAACCTCTGGCACTTCTAATGCTTTACTTTCCACTTCCAATGGATGTTTGGTAATTTTTATATTTGAAAATGTTCGTTTTACGAGTATTATCAACAAATCTTCATCCTTTTCGGCACACCCAATACTATTTGTAGGTACCCACCCGTTCGAGATTGTCAAGTACCTTCTTTTCTGGATATCTACATTATGATTGAAATTGTGATATTGGTTTATTTGGGACCTCACCTTATTCTCCAATATATGTACATATGTACATACTGGTAGTACTTGAATCGTAATATTTTCAAGTGATACCAGTTTCATCAAAATATCATCCATGATTCTTCAATTAAGGATAATCCATAGGCAACGATAATAATGTCATTCTTCTGATATTCCTTTATTTTGACTTTCAGTGGCGCCAGAAGGCTACATCCACGACAGCTAAGAAAACGAATGCTGGATAAGACGCGTGTCTGTAATTTGAGAAATTATTTTTTTATTTTTTTTTTTTTTTGCAGTGTTCTTTTATTTTGTGGTTTAACAAATATGCAATACATTAACATTGATTTTTTACAATCAATCTTGGTTGAAGGCAGTATTGTGGAGAGCTCAATCCGTTTTAATATACGCTAACAATTCAATAATTAAGTAAAAAACAAA